>CAWUFW010005376.1:0-600000 GCA_963921515.1 Calotriton arnoldi
GTTTGATACCAAACTTCTTAGTCTTCAGTGGGGCCATTATGGTGCTGTGGAGTTCGTAATGACAGACTCCCAGCACCATATACTCTTAATGGCAGCACTGCACTTACAATGCCCAAGAATGGACTTGGGCACTGTAGGGGCACAGGGCTCATGCCTCTATGCCCTCACCACTGGCATAGTGCACCCAGCTAGAGGGGTGGCTGACCTAGGCCAGGGCAGTGGCTTGTAGGCATGGCACACAGGGATGTGAGCCATGTCGACTCTTCACTTTTGTTCTGCACCAAGACACGCAGCCTGCAAAGGCAGTGTGTGTGTGTAAAGGTGCAGGGTCCCTAAGGGTGGCACAACAAGTGCTGCAGCCCTTAGGGGCCTTCCCTGGTCACAGTGCCCTGGGTACCCATGGTACCATTTACCAGGGGCTGACCTGTGGCCAGGGATGTCAATTGGGTGTAGGTATCAATGCAATTTTAGGGAAGGAACACAGGCCCTGGGTACCTGGTTGGCAGGAGCCCAGGGCACACTCAGTCAAAGTACATCAGCCATTCAGCAAAAAGTGGGGGCATACCATGTAAGAAAGATGGCACTTTCTCACAACTGACTCCTGAAGTCTCTCCTTCTGGTTTGGCTGGGGGATGACTTCTCTACGAGCAGGAAAAAAGCAGGTGCAGTTCAACTTCGGTGCAGCCTCTTCTTTGCCGGTTCCAGGGTCAGCAGGACAGTCCTTCTTTAGTCCTCTTCTCCAGTCCAAGCGAGATCTGAGTTCTGGGCGCCAGAGATTCCCCTTTTATGCCCAGAAAGTGCCCTGGGGGAGGTTGTGGTCACTAGCTAATGATCCCTTGTCCAAGAAGGACTTGCAGTGGGCACTCTAAAGGTAACTTTTTTGAATAGGTCTTTATTAAGTTTTTTACATAAGAGGATGGTTTTCATACGACCATATTCTTTTGCATAATGCCACTTACAGCGAATGAATCATATATAAACTGTTGAACTGTAAAACATCCTATTGTCCCTCCCTCACCCCCTCCTCCAAAGCTCTCACGTAAAGAAGAATCCAAAATGTTCTGTGCTTTTTAGGTCTCGCCTAGCGTTGCAGCGCGCATGCGCTGCTCGCTCTGCGAGGCTTCTTGTGATCGATTTACTTTCAGAAGTGGAGTGTCGGCTCCGCCCCTTTTTTTCATTGGCTTCCGTCATTCACTATGCTAAACGCTGGCCTCTGATTGTAAGTGAGACTTTTTAGTCCCTCCTTGTTGCCGCCCTGTCTCCTTTTGGCCCCGCCCACCCGGACTGGACCGTTCACTTGCAGCGTCACACCCACGGTCTCCAATATGTCAGTAAGCACTCTTTTTTTTTCTTTCTTATTGTGTGCGTGTTCCACGTTTTGGTCTCTGATCTCTGTCTTTTGCAGCACACTCGGTGCTCACGTCATGTTCTTAAACTGCCCTGTCTTCCCTTCCACCTTGTCCCCAACCCCCTTTCTAGTTTATCCTTCAGCCTTTTACATCATGGTTTATGTGTCCTGGGTATTTGACCGGCGCAAAGGCATGTTTTGCGCCGCTGTGTAGCCCGCCACAAGTATTTATTTTCCCGGTGTTCCCTTGTCTGCCGATGCCTCTGGAAGTGCCTCTGGAACCCCGGTGATTTCCGTGTCTGCGCCGCACCGCGGGATTTCACTTCGTGGCAGATGCAAGCGGTTAAAAATAGGAACATGAGACTTGGGGACACGGGGTTCTCTGCTTATCCCCCCACCCCTCCAAAAGGAGAAAAGGGACGTAAACAATCAAAAACGCTCGCAAAAGCGAAACGGGCTGCAACCGACGGTGTATCTCCCCGTGGGGTGCCCTCCCTCCACCACCAGTCTGTCATCATTCATTGTAATATGGCTAGCTTCCAGTGCGTTAAGGTAACCATGTTGTTCCTGCTTACATTTCACATGCTTTACTTAATCTTGTTTTTAGTAACAGTCCGCGCGGTCCCCGAGGGCTCCAGACACACTGCAGTGCTGGGCTCATTATCGCCCCACCCCTTACCTCATCCTTGCATGAATATGGAGGCCACCCGCTTTAATTTGGTTATGCAGATCAGCGTAGCACACAGTGCTTTCTCTTTACATGTATCGGCGTTGGATTCTTGCACTGCCGGCCCACAACAATTGGGACATGTTCTCCCCCCTTCAGACTGGTGGAGAGTGGAAACTTTGAATCACACAATGGGAGCAGTGTTTTAGTCCTTGACAGAGACTAAAATTGGTTTGCTTTACATTATTTTAAGGCTGCGCACCTTTTAATGACACTGCAGCAGCCCTCACGCTCAGCTGCCACTCACTTCTCTCCTCGGCTGCCTCCTCCTCCCCCATCTCTTATTTCAAGGAACGCGCCTTTTAACAACACACATATAAACAGGGAGTGCCCTATTTCCCTGTGGGTTGCCTTCCCTCCACCACCACTCACTTTGGATGACATCATTCATTGTATTATGACCAGGTTCCAGTACGTTAAGGTAGCCATGTTGTTCCTGCTTACATTTGACATGCTTTATTTTATCTTTTTTTAACAGCAGTCTACTCGTTTTCACTTTACATGTATCGGCGTCGGATTGTTCCACTGCCCGCACACAACAGTTGGGACATGCTCTTCCCCCCTCCACTCGGGCAGAGTGCGCGAAGTTTGAACCACACAATGGGAGCGGTGTTTCATTCCTTGCCAGTGACTAAAATAGGTTTCTAAAGTTATTGTTCCTCGGTAGTTGTGAAAGCCGAGCATGCACCATCATTCGTCCACTTTAACAGCCCAATTCTGCATTGTTTCTCTACTCCAAACTGCATTGTGCAGATAAATCAATTTGCTGCTTTGCTTTAATGTAATTACTTCTCAGCTTTGTTCTCTTGTTTTTTATCTTGTTAGCGTGTATTTGTGTATGTGCTTACGTAGTGCCCCAAGCTCCCACACCATCTCTTTTTTTTAACACCCAAATGCACCATCTACTGCTTAGCTCCTACCTATCTGTTTTTCTTTTAGTCACCAGAAAGGCAATGCTATCCACACAGTTCCATGCCACACAATTCAACTCCACACATTTCCAATCTACACCACATACTTCAACACCAAACCACATAATTCAACTCAACAACACAATTACACAGCACACCACAATATTCCACATCATGGCACGAACATTAACAGCACACCACATAACTAAACTCCACTACATATCACTCCACAACAGAAAATGCACTTCCACATAATTACACTCCATAACACACAATCCCACACCACAAAATTCAAGTAACTCAATACCACATAATTACTATTCACATATTTCCACTGCACACCATGCCACATAATTCCAATCAAACCACATAATTCCACTATACACCACATACATACACTCCATAACACATAGGTAAAAGACGTTGTCATTTACGCCAATAGCTCTAACTCAAGGAAATGCGAGACCTATTGCATTTCCAATGCTTGTTGTTGTAAACGTGGGCAGACTAAGTCACCCATCATGGGGACATCTGCAATATGTTCTGTCGAACTAAAGTGTGCCTTACCCTTCATTCACTGTCCCGCCCTCCTCCTTGCCCTGAATCCTCCACCCAACCAGGCTGGGAACCAGCCGGGCCCAGTAAGTCTTGCGTCATCGCTCCCCATGCAAGCAGCACCTCTGGCAACTTATCTCCCCTTCTCGTCTTTCTTATATGTTCCTCCTCTGCCCCGGCCCACTCCCGCAGGGTTTTCTCCCACCTCTTTCTTGTGGGAGCCTTTCGCTCATCCAGTGGATCGCTATGCACCGCTTGGCCCAGTACTGTGAAGCGTCTACTCACTTTTCGCTTCAGGTCGTCTGGTAATAGGCCCAGCAAACACGGAGTCATCGTCAGGGATGCACCCGTCGCTCGCTTAAGCTGTGTTAGTCTTTCCCCCAGAAGTTGGCCGCAGGCACATCCAGAGCATGTGTAAACAGTCCGCCTCAGTAGCCTCGCATCTCGGACAGCGTGGTTCTCTAGCCATGTCGGTAGCATGCAGGCGTTTGGGAGACATGTAGGCCATGTGGATTATATTACATTGAATCTGCTTGATCCTGGCGCTCACTGATACTTTTCCAACCCCTGCATGAATTTAGGCCCAGTCCCTGGGTGAAAGGGGTTGGTCACTAAGAGATTGCCATCTCTCCTCCACTCGCAGTGGTTTTAGTCTCTTATCCATATGCAGTGCTCAATAGAGATGCGTGACACGTCGGCGGCCCCCAGCCGTAGGCAGCATGGCCCCCAGTGTGTGAGTGGGTTCAGGAGCGTCCGGGAAGGTCGGCCACAACTGCTGCGACTTTAAAGGCTACTTGTCAGCTCGTTCCACCTTTTTAGGTCTCGCCTGAGCCAGCGCATGCGCTGCGAGACATTTAGTAGGTGGCTTTTCAGAGTGCTACCCACAGGCTTTTGCTGGCCTCCAGCTTGCGTTCACGATCGCGTGCACGTGCACAACTGCCATCTGGGTTGCTGTAATCAGGCTCCTCTGCTCGCACTCCCCCCTCCCTTCTCCCCCTCCCTTTTCGTCATCTTCATTATTTTTTAGGTCTCGCCTACGCAGCGCGCATGCACTGCATAGGCAAAAAGACCTTTTGGAATCGCTTCGGCTTTTCAGCCAAAAACGTGCACGCGTTCCATTACCTTCAATGGCAACGCATGCACGTTTGGCGATTCACTTGTGGTAGCAATTATCGCTCCTGGCGCCGCTCGCTCCCGCAAGGGAAACGCTTTCACTTTTGCCGCCACTTGTTTTTTTACCAGTGGAGTTTGCAGTATGGCACGCTTCATTCATTCTGTGGCTCAGAACGATTGCAGGCGCTGCAGTCACCCCTGCCCCCTCCTCCCGGAACATTAATCCCCCGCTCCCCTGTGCTCCACCGCCCTCTTCTCCCCGGGGAGCTCGGCTTTCTGTTTACTGCTCCTTACGTATAAACACAATCAGCCGGGCCGCCACACCGCAGGATCCGGTCTCCTCGAGTGGATTGTTCTGCCTTCTACACTTCCCGAACGCTGAATTCACCTAACGAGCGGTGACAGCGAAGAGCAGGAGAAAGATCACAGTTTTTACTTTCACAGTTGGTGAGATAGTTCAGAGGGTTAACTGGCTACTGCTTAATTGTTTGCGGAAACCACAGTAACAGGCTCAAATAACCCTGTGGCCGCTTCGCATTTCATCTTTCATATGCTGATAAGATGAGTGCCTTTGAGTCTGCATAACAACTGCTATGTACAACGCTTCGATTTTCGGAGGAAAAAGCTTGTTCTGTAAAAATACTGCGCATAATTCTACATCCTCCGTTTTGTGCCTGTTTCTCAGTCCTGTGGTGTGGTGGGGACCCTGCTCCTTTATTTTTTTTTATCCCACCACAACATTCATTAATTTGTCTTCAAGGCACTTGTCGTCGTGAGGGGTGTGATGTCGTGCTAGTTACGTCTAAAAACCAATCACCTGAGGCTTTATTACTCTATATTGGACCAAGTGAATATAATGTGCATGGAAGGAACAATGCACAGGCTTTCGCGTCACAAAGACTCCACTGTGTGTGCCACTGTCATCTAAAGCAGTCTATGTTTTAATGGAGTACAAAAAACTGAAATATAACTATCCCCGTCAGCTCAGATAAGGAAAAAACGATTTTAAATGTGTGCCGTGTGCCTGCTCGTGTGTTTACGTGAGAGACGGTGTGTGTGTGTATGTTGCATGTGTAAGCACGAGTATGTGAGTGAAAATAAAAGGTAAAATGGCATTTGGTGTTGCTTCCGTTATTCCTGGCTTTTTGGTGAATTGAGGTCCATCACTGCTCTCAGGGTACTTTGTGCCTTGGAGGAAGGGATGGTTGAGGCGCTCTTCTCACTTCTCAGGGTATTTTACCACTGGGAGAAGGGATACATGAGGCGCTGCTCTCAGTGTACTTTGTGCCTCGGAGGAAGGCATGATTCAGGCGCTGCTTTCAGGGTACTTTGCCACCGGGAGAGGGAATAAATTAGGCGCTGCTCTCAGGATATTTCGCCCAGGGGAAGGGACGAATTAGGCGCTGCGCTAAGGGCGTATGGTCAAGTAAAGGAAGTGGATGGACCAAATGCTGATATCCGTGTATGATCCTTCAAGGCGGAAGTGGTCAGGTGCGGCCCTCAGGAT
The DNA here is from genome assembly GCA_963921515.1 of Calotriton arnoldi. NCBI lineage: Eukaryota > Metazoa > Chordata > Amphibia > Caudata > Salamandridae > Calotriton > Calotriton arnoldi. Next base: position 6,162 of record CAWUFW010005376.1, read on the forward strand.
GCGCCTTACCTTAACTGATAGCAGCAAAACGTTCAGTTGAGTCTGTTAATTGAGTGCTGTGCCATACTAAGAGTGTGTAAACATACATAGCGCCTTTCTAAATGTATTCTCTGTCATATTTTATGTTTAAAGTCACATTGTTTGGCTCACTAAGGCCCTCGTTCTCGCTCTCCAGTGAGTCACCACAGGGCTCTGCCCCCCAACACACTTTTTTTTTTTTTTTTAACTTTAATAAGCGCGGCGCCGTCTTCACGGACACCGCGCTATGCAATGCAATAGGTGTTGCTTTTGGTATTGTAAATAACAATGCCTTTTAATTTTTTTAAAGGCATTGCCATTTACAATGTCAATAGCTCAAAATAATGTCATTGCGAGACCTATTGCATTGTAAATGCTTGTTTTCGTTTGTCTTTAATCAGGCTCCTCTGCTCGGACTCCCCCCTCCCTTCTCCCCCTCCCTTTTTGTCAGCTTCATTTTCGTTCGTCTTATAGCTGTAGTGGGAGGCAGCTGGAGGGCTGGCCGATCTCAACCCTTCTGCTTGTATATTTCAACGGGGCCTCTCGTGCTGTGCCATGCTGATAATAAAAAAGCATGCCAGCGGCAAGGCCAATGAAAGCAGGGGCTGCGGGAGCTCGAGAAGTGAGCGCTGTGCCCATGAATACAGACCAGCTGAACTCAGGAGAATATCCTGGCATTTCTTCAGCTCAGCCACAACGACGTTTCATTTAATATGAAAAAAATGTATTCTGTGTACAGCGCTTGTGAGGCTCAGCTTCTGTTAACTTAAAAAACGGAAATAATAATTTACATTGCTGCCATTGTCCTAATGAGATTTCTTGAAAAACGTAATGCATGACATGAAGCACGCGGAAAGGAAAATAATGGATGCATTGTTTGAATGATTTGCTCTAGCATTGGCATAAAAACAGACCCTTTTTTTTCGAAAACAAAGCGCCTACATACATGTTCTCACTCTTCATACAGACATTTTTTATTACGCGTGAACTACGTTAGTTTGAAACAGAAACCTAAAACATTAAATCCAACGCATTTTTTTTTCGTTTGTCTTTAATCAGGCTCCTCTGCTCGCACTCCCCCCTCCCTTCTCCCCCTCCCTTTTCGTCAGCTTCATTATCGTTTGTTTTATATCGCTGTGAATCCTGCTCCTCTGCTCGCACTACCCCCTCCCAGACAAGAGGCGCCACTGGGGCACAAGCCAGACAGAGCCATCCTGCTTGATTAATGGCTTTGAATTGCCACGTGTTAGCAGTAAACAGGCCCGAGGCACCAGTAGAGCACAACCCACACAGAGACATCCTCCTTAATTGATGTTTCCCCTCTTAGCCAATTCAGTTTACGCTTAACTCCAAACATTCCAAACAAACCAGAAAATGCCTGTACTTTTAAAAGAATACGATCTTAAACTGCCTGTTTGGGAGATGCTTTTTCGGATTTATTTTGTTAATGATTTTAAACTCCTATCTCTCCGAGTCTCGCATTTCTTAAATAACTCCTTCTATACAATTTCTTTGGATTTCTTTCTCTTAAATAACTTTTTTTTAGGATTTTTTAGAATTTAATGGGATTTCTTTCTCTGTCACCCCTTTAGGTTAACTGTGTCATAAGTTGGACTTAGTATCACTAGCTACATAAGTATCAACAAGCATTACCATAGCCAATAAGTATCGCATTTGGGACATTATAAGTGTTTAAGCATGCAACAGTTAATGTTGTTGCACCAATGAGATTGTGCTGCATTACTAAATACTAATACAATCCCAAAAACAAGACCTATTGTTAGAACATAGTGCTACATAAAACTAGAATAAATAATGCACCACGGACGCTTTTAAAAACAAATAGATAAAATACAATGCCATTTACAATACCAACAACTTTAAACTTTAGTAATGCGAGACCTATTACATTGCAAATGCTTGTTACATTTACTGTCCGTATTCTTATTATGTTTAGTTGTCCATATTCAAATCACCTGTTTTTTTTTTTTTGTTTTTTTTTAAAGAGTACTTTAATCGAGTACTGCATATATTGAGACACCCCTTTACTGGTTACTGCCATGATTCAGCCAAATGTACGGCTTGCGCTGACCTTGACTGGTAGGTCGCTCCCCCGCCACACAGCTCCGTCTGTGTGCCCTGCTGCTGCCCCTGATTGTGCTCGTTTTTCCTTTCTGTGCCCCCTTGCTGCCCCTGATTGTGCTCGTTTTTTCCTTTCTGTGCCCCCCTTGCTGCCCCTGATTGTGCTCGTTTTTCCTTTCTATGCCCCCTTGCTGCCCCTGATTGTGCTCGTTTTTTTCCTTTCTGTGCCCCCCTTGCTGCCCCTGATTGTGCTCGTTTTTCCTTTCTGTGCCCCCTTGCTGCCCCTGATTGTGCTCGTTTTTTCCTTTCTGTGCCCCCTTGTTGCCCCTGATTGTGCTAGTTTTTTCCTTTCTGTGCCCCCTTGCTGCCCCTCATTGTGCTAGTTTTTTCCTTTCTGTGCCCCCTTGATGCCCTGATTGTGCTCGTTTTCCCTTCTGTGCCTGTTTCCCGCCGCTGCGCCTGCGGCCCCGCCCCTCACTGCCCATTCGCTGCCCCATTCCCTGCTCCTCCCTCCCACCTCCCCATTTATGGCGGCCGCGCGCTGGCGCGCCGAAGGCGCTCCTAAGGCAAGCCCGTCAGCGCCCGTCCGCGCCCAGCGCCAGACCCCCTGGTCCGGGCATCCCCCGCGCCCGCCACATCAACAGACGCCGATACGACGCCAGCACCCTCCACGCACTCAACCCCGGAAAAGATCACGCCTGCTACCAGGCCACCCCGAAGCGCACCCAAGGGCCCTTCACCTGCCGGAACTGCAGCTTCGCCAGCACCCGCCCCGCCAAACCACCGCCCAGGAAAGAACCCAACTACCTCAGGTGCATCCTCCTCAACACCCGCTCCGCCCGCAAACACGCCATCGAACTCTGGGACCTTCTCGACTCAACCTCCCCAGACGTCGCATTCCTGACGGAGACCTGGCTGAATCCCGCTTCAGCCCCCGACATCGCTATTGCCATCCCGGATGGATACAAGATCACCCGCAGGGACCGCACCAACGGAGTCGGAGGAGGCATCGCCATCGTCCACAGGAACACCCTCAGAGTCTCAACCAACACCGACGACACCCTCAGCACCGCCGAACACATGCACTTCCAGATCCACACCGATCCCAACACCACCCTCAGAGGAACCCTCATCTACAGACCCCCCGGACCCCGACCACAGTTCAGCGATTCCATCGCTGACTTCGTCAGCACACACGCCATCGCCTCCACGGACTACATCCTCCTCGGGGACCTGAACTTCCACCTCGAGAACAACAAGGACACCAACTCCACCACCCTGATCGACAACCTCGCCACCCTCGGACTCAGACAGCTCGTGACTACACCCACCCACGCCGCCGGCCACACGCTCGACTCCATCTTTTCCGCAAGCCCACACGTCTCCTTCAACCACACCTCCGAACCCCACTGGACTGACCACCACTGCATCCACTTCACCTACAGGAAGCCCACCACGCACCACCGCACCGAACAAATGCCTCGCTGCTGCTGGAGCAGAGTCACGGAAGACCAGCTAACCACAACCCTCGCCCTGAGCCCACCCGCCGAACCCTCCGACCCCGACAGCGCCGCCCGCAACCTCAGACAGTGGATCGACGACTGCGCCAACACCCTCGCCCCGCTCAAGAATCCGCCCAACAGCCACACCAGCAAGAAAGCCACCTGGTTCACCGAAGACCTCCAGGCCTCCAAACGAACATGCCGAAAACTGGAGAAGATCTGGCTCCACGAACGGACAGCGGACAGCTACGCCGCCCACAAGAGCGCCACCCGCAGTCACCATCACCTCATCAGATCCGCCAAAAGGGCCTCACTCAAAGACCGCCTAGACAACAACGCACACAACAGCAAAGAGCTCTTCAACATCGTGAAGGAACTCTCCAACCCCAGCTCCAACACCAACGACATCCAGCCGTCGCGAGACCTGTGCGACTCACTGGCCACCTTCTTCCACCGCAAAATCGCCGACATCCACGACAGCTTCAACACCACGACCGCCCCGGCAACCACCGAGACGACTGCCCCCACAACCACCAACCGCCTGCTCTCCTGGACCAACATCAACGACGAGGACACCAGCGAGATCATGAACACCATCCACTCCGGTTCACCGCTAGACCCGTGCCCTCACCACATCTTCAACAAAGCCAGTACAGCCATCGCGCCCCATCTCCGGAAAATAATCAACATCTCCTTCGAGACAGCAACCTTCCCGGAAAGCTGGAAGCACGCCGAGATCACCGCCTTACTCAAGAAACCCAAGGCAGACCCCAAGGACCTCAAGAACTTCCGACCCATCTCTCTGCTCCCGTTCCCCGCGAAGGTCACCGAGAAAATCGTCAACAAACAACTGACCCGCTACCTCGAGGAGAACAACATCCTGGACCCTTCCCAGTCCGGCTTCCGCAGCAACCACAGCACCGAAACCGCCCTCATCGCCGCCACCGATGACATCAGGACCCTGCTAGACAACGGAGAAACAGCAGCCCTCATCCTCCTGGACCTATCAGCCGCCTTCGACACGGTCTGCCACCACACACTACGAACACGCCTTCACGACGCCGGGATCCAAGAGAAGGCCCTGGACTGGACCACATCCTTCCTTTCCGGCAGAACACAAAGCGTCCGCCTCGCCCCCTTCCGATCCAAGGCCACCAAGATCATCTGCGGCGTACCCCAAGGCTCCTCCCTCAGCCCAACGCTGTTCAACATCTACATGGCACCCTCGCCCACGTCGCCCGACAGCACAACCTCAACATCATCTCCTACGCCGGCGACACCCAGCTGATCCTCTCCCTCACCAAAGACCCTCACACCGCCAAAGCCCACCTCCACGAAGGAATGAAGGCCGTCGCCGAATGGATGAGGACCAGCCGCCTGAAGCTGAACTCGGACAAGACGGAGGTCCTCATCCTTGGTTCCAACCCTTCAGCCTGGGACGACTCCTGGTGGCCAACATCACTGGGAACAGCTCCGCCACCCACCGACCACGTACGCAACTTAGGGGTCATCCTCGACCCCACCCTCTCCATGACTAAGCAGGTCAACGCCGTTTCCTCATCCTGCTTCAACATCCTCCGAATGCTCCGCAGGATCTTCAAGTGGATCCCCACCGAAACAAGAAAAACAGTCACCCAGGCCCTCGTCACCAGCAGGCTGGACTACGGAAACGCCCTCTACGCAGGAACGACTGCTAAGCTCCTGAGACGGCTGCAACGCATCCAGAACGCCTCTGCACGTCTTATCCTCGACATCCCCCGACGCAGCCACATCACACCCCACCTGAGAGACCTGCACTGGCTCCCTGTCAACAAGAGGATAACCTTCAAGCTCCTCACCCACGCACACAAAGCACTCCACAACTCCGGACCAGCCTACCTCAACAGACGACTCAGCTTCTACACCCCCACCCGCCAGCTCCGCTCGACCAGCCTCGCCCTCGCCACAGTCCCCCGCATCCGGAAAACGACCGCCGGCGGCCGATCCTTCTCCCACCTCGCCGCCAAGACCTGGAACACCCTCCCCACCAACCTCCGACAGACCCAAGACCTACTGGCCTTCAGAAGACTCCTCAAGACCTGGCTCTTCGATCAGTAGCAGCACCACCCCCCTCTTCGGGTATGTAGTGCGCTTTATAAGTGACATGATTGATTGATTGATTGTATGCATGTGCAATATTTCTCAGTGCGCATTCTCTTGGATAGTCTGTGTGTGTTCGAGTGTCCTTCCCTGCTTTTATACATTTCTCTTCTCTGGAACAAGGGCCACTAAGGAGCTGGGAGGACGTGTTGCAGGAAAGTATCCAATTAAAAACAGTTTCATTAGCATCTTATGCTTAATGAGCCGGCAAGCAGCAGACGACTGATGTAGCAATGCTGTTCCCCGGCAGAAACCAATTAAGATTCATATAATGAACAAAACATTGGTGAACAAAACATTGGTAAACTGGTACCAAAATTACATTAATTCTTGATATATACATTTTTTTATTTCAGAAAACTTTTATTCGATTTTTGCGTACAGAAAATACAGAGAAGAATATACAAATAGATCAATCCGTCCAGGGGATGATACCAATATTCTGAGTGAGAGATACGTCTCGGAGGGTATGAGGTGTAAGTGAGTCGGTTTGAAGTAAAGTTGCTTGGTGTTGGCGTGGTGAGTGGGATGAGTTGGTTATTAAGAAAGGACTGTACGGCATCTTGTTTGTATGGCGATATTTGTGGATTGGGAAAGGATAGAAAGGCAGAAAGTGAGAAGATAGAGGAAGTGAGAGTGAGAAGAAATTAGCAGGGGGCAACAAGGAATGTCAGGGATGAGGGGTAGGAAGGGCGCATAGGAAATAAGGGGGGAGAGGTTGGGTTGGAGTGTCCCCTTAACTTGAATGGTGGGGATAATCCTACATATCATTGTCTGATTTGGTCCAAGTTTTCTTTTTAATCCGTGGAGAAGATTTAAGATATATATTTAGTGAATTGATAGACCTTCTAATGAATTGAACCCGTTCCCACCAGGTATGGGAAGAGAGTTTGGATGAGTCCTTCCACTCCGAGAGGATTACTTGGAGACCAGTTGTGACTAGTGTAGGAAGCTGGCTCTGTATATACTATACCAAAGTGAGGTATAGTGTGCACAGAGTCCAGTGGATCCCCAAAGGTAGGCAGAGGGAAAGTTAGATAGCACCTCACTCTCTATTTGTGGTAGTGTTGGCGAGCAGTAAGGCACTATCAGAGCGAAGTGTTAAGCATTTGTTTTACACACTCAGGCAGCAAATGATGTCACACACTCAAAGCCTGAACTTCAGACCAATTGGTTTTGTATAAAAATATTCTTTTAGTTATTTTATTTCCTAGAACCAAGCAAGCCTGGCACAGGTAAGTGATTTATACTTTGCAGTAATAATACAGTTTGAATTGCAGTTGTATATATACTTTGGTTTGATTACAGTAGAATTACTGGTAATGCAATACTTTGAAATATTGTACATATACTTTTTTTTTTTTTACGTTTTCAAAACACAAAGGTTTATTAAAAGTTAATATGTTTACAGAAGGCAAAATCATCAAGTTAGTATCAATCAATAGTCAATAAATGAATGCAACAATCAATATGAAGTTCAAATCAATCAAAGTTATGAAAGAAGAGGACGAACTAGCATAGAGTCACCTCAATGTAAGGTTTTACAAAGACAGTTCTTCCATAAAGAGAGTACCCTACACTGCGCTAAGCTGTCTCGAAAGTTGACAAGTTATCCCTGAACTGCAATCTAGTCTGCACTAGCTTTAAAATCACACAATTCTCACATTTCCTACACCTAGTTCCAATCAAACAATCCAATCAGGTTAGTGTTTAAAGATACAGTCTTTAGCTCATTAGCTTCTCAGGATCCTCCACAATACAACTACTCTTTCCGTTCTTCAAACTTACATTTATCTGCAACAAATGAAATACATTGGACCAGCCTGTACTCTGCAGGTGTGCTGTTGCAAGAAATTATAACATTCCACGGAAATGGTAATGAAAACAAAGGAATGTTGCATTTGGTTTTTTTTAATTTTTATTATTTTGAAAAAAACTAATGAAAAGAGGTACAGATTACAGAGGCCAACTGAAAGCATTTTAAATAGTGCAGTATACAGCAACAGGCATCAAGAAAGATTACCTTTACACAAACATTGTGACACTACAAAGTTGCAAAGTGCAGTCCAAGTCCTGGAGCCCTGGAAAGAAAAAGAAAAAAAAGAAAAAGGTGCGTGCAACAAGGAAATGGGGCATAATGCCAGAAGGAGTCATCAACATCATATTATTGAAGCAAATCGTATGGACAAAGGAAACATCTCCCCACAATCAGGATCCCCAGCAGCCCCTGCAACAGAAGCAAGTAGCATACATCAGTCATCGACATTTCCAGTCCCAGATGATTGAAGTGAAAGGGAGTCAGCCCCACCATCGTCCCCGTCTTTGGTAGCCAGGTAAGTACTATAGAGTTCCCAGAAGTTTTTAGGACGGCTACGCGGGGGAAGAAGTTCACTATAATTCTCGGTCTGCGTGCAACAATATAACATATCCCTAGACCAACAAAATCGTGGGAGTCGGGCCACGGGACCAGCATACAGCTATTCTGCGGCGTGCAATCAGCAGCCCCATATCGACCAAACGCCTAATAGCTTTAGGCAGGTGTTTGGAAAACCCTAGGAGGGCTATCATAGGATCAGGTGTTAATGGTGTATCAGTTATATCCCCCAGGGACTTGAATATCTGAATCCAATAGTTCGCAATCATCGGGCATAGCCAGGCCAAATGAAAAAAATCTGCTTTACTATCACCACACCGTTCGCATGCAGCGGAGTCTCTCAACCCGTATCTGTGTAACCTCGCGGGTGTGTAGTAGACTCTATTAAGAAATTTTTATTGGATGAGCCTGTGCCGCCCATTCAAAGAGATACGATGCGTACTTTCACAGCAGTACCTCCACGTCGCATCATCCATCTCCCTGCCCAGGTCGGCCTGCCATGCTAGTCTAGCCTTCGTATAGTGATTCGCCCGGTAGCCTTGTGCCTCCTTGTAGAGCTTGGATACCATATGTGTGGGTGAGTCAGTTCTAATCAAATATGTAAGGGCCGTCAGATCCGGCGGTTCAGCTAGGTCCGCACCAAGGTTGTCTTTTAAGGACTGCCTCAGCCTATGGAACTGGAATCTAGCAAGCATCGTGTAGTGTTGTCCCTCCGTCTCCACCTCCTCCCACGACTTAGCCGTACTCTCAGAAAACATATCGCCAATCGTTTTGATGTTAAGAGCGTTCAGCGTCTGGGAAACCCCCGTCAGCACACGCAGGTAGCCAAAGGCACCACTCCAACGGAGCGTAGGGCGAGTATAAGATAGCGCCCGCTTGTAGTTTTAGGAGATGCTGCCAGGCATGCACCGTAGTATTAATGGAGTCCAAAATTCCCGTCCTACGGTCCGGTGGGTTGAACAGTAGCGCTGGCAAAGGGAGTGGAGCCGCTACAGCGCTCTCAATCAGCAAATGTGGAATTTCAGCTGGGCCGTGTATCCAATAGTGCGCATGAGCACTTTGGGCAACTCTATAGTATAGGTCAAGGGCGCCCAACCCCCCCATATAGTATGGCAGCGTGAGGCCGTCCCATCGAACACGGGCATGTTTGCCCGCCCAAGCAAGCTTGATGAGTAAGGATGTAAGCGTCTTAAAAAAGGAACTAGGGAGGACCATCGGAATGTTGGTAAACAGAAACAGGAATCGAGGCAACACGACCATTTTCATGATGGATACTCTGCCCGCAAGGGACAACGGCAGCCGGATCCAGCGCTCGACCTCGTTCTCCAGCTTATTAATTGCTACCCCATAGTTCTCCCTGAACACAACCTCCGAGTCAGTATGGACCTTAAGTCCCAAGTAACGTACCAGTTAATTCGTCCACTGTAACGGAAACTCTGGAGCGAAGGGAACTGTAATAGGGGTGAGTGGAAAAATAATCAATTTAATCCAATTAACCTGCAGGCAAGACATCGCACCGAATTTGACAACCTCACGCAATACAGGGGACAAATTAGTTTCTGGTTCCCTTATATAAAGTAACGTGTCATGCGTAAGTAGAGATGACCAGTTGATATCCCGCGGAGTCCCCTGTATCTGTGGTACTCCCGCATCGCACAGGCCAGAGGTTCCGCGACCAGCGCATATAGCATCAGAGAAAGTGGACACCCCTGTCGCGTGCCTCTAGAAATCTGAATCCTGTCGGTGACCAAGTTTCCAATTTTTATCCTAGCTGATGGACAGTTATATAATACACCCACCATTTGTAAGAATATGCCTCCCAACCCCAGTCTAGTCAATACATGGGACAGGAATGACCATTCCACCGAGTCAAACGCTTTTTCCATATCTAGTAATACAGCAACCGCCCGCACGTCCTGTCTCATGTGTTGAATTGCGCCAAATACTGTCCTCAAATTATAGGTCAGATTTCTGTTTGGGACAAACCCGGCCTGCTCCGGTGCCACCAGGATCGGGACAAGCCGGGCCAGCCGATTCGCTAAAATCTTGGCGTAGATCTTGGTGTCGACATTCAGGAGAGAAAAAGGGCGATACGAGGCACACTCAGTCGATGGCTTATCCGGTTTGAGCATTGCCACGATGAGAGCTTCCCTCATCGAAGGGGGCATCCGGCCGCAGGCTCCCATCTCCTCGAATAGCGTGCTCAAGTGTGGAATAAGTAAATCTTTGAACTCCTTATAAAAGGAGACTGTACGTCCATCTACTCCTGGAGCACTGCCAGATTTCATGCCCGACAAAGCTGCGGTTATTTCCTCTGCATCCAGAGGGCGCATGAGGTATTCCCGATGAGCATTAGTTAACCAGGGAAGTTTGATGTGCGCCAAAATATTGTACATATACTTTGTATTGGCTTTTCAATAGGATGTCAAGTAGATTACTTTACAGATTACTTTTCTTACACAGTGCAGTATACCTGGATACTGCACTGGGACATTTCCTGTAAACAGGTAAGTAAAAGCGTTTTTGTTATTTGGTTACAGTTTTAGAGACTTTTATAGATTTTCCAACTACACACTTGGAAACTTTTTAATAGAAAAACAGTCAATGTTATCCTATGGGAGAAAATAGTGTTATCGGTTCAGAGGTAAGTTCTTTGTTGTGGGAGTTGGGTTTCTGGGGTTAGACTCAGGGGTCCCCCAGAGTCGAGGATGTACTCTCAAAACACCCTCAGCGGCACTAGGGCAGCCGTGTGCAGAGCGCTGAGGCCCAATGTTATCCAATGGGGGATAGGGGGCCTCCGGTTGGTGGCTGCTGACGAGCAGGCCACAAGGTTGTGGGAGCAAAGCTCCTGGACTTAAGCTCAGGGCAAATGGGGGTTCAATTTAGCACCAACGGTACACCCTCAGCGGCACTAGGGCGGCCGGGTGCAGGGTGCTGTTTTGTCGTTGGGTGCCCTGTTACTTTCAGTGGGGATTCTCCGGTTTGCAAACACACTGCAGGCTCGGGGACGAAGGTTTTCTGGGAGCGACCACCACTTGGAGAGGTAAGTTGGGATGCTGGGGGTTGGCTAGACACCGTCGGTTGGGCTACCCAAGGCCGTGGGGCGTTGGGTGCATGGGTGTCTTTTAGGGTCGGATCTTCTTACCAGCTCCTGGTCGCGGTTGGGGGGACCTTCCGGATTGAGGCTGCAGGCGTCGGCTGGAGGCAGGTCAGGGATCGCTGGATCTTGGGTCAGGATCGCCGGGGAGACCTCCTCGTGGTGTTGGGCCACTCGAACTCGGGCCGTGGGCGACTGGTGCAGAGTGGCGCAGGCTTGCGGATTTTGTCGGAGCTGGAGTCTGTGGGTGAACTAATCCGGTGTTCACAGGAGACAAAGTAGTTTCTTTGGAAGGCAGGGCAGGTCCTCGGGGTTCTTGAGGTTGCTGGCTGCAGGACACACCAGAGTTTTGCTTCAGCAGCTTCGAGGTGGGGATAGGCCAGTAGGGCTGGGGCCAAGTCAGTAGGCGTCGTCCTCTTCTTTGCTTCGGCACAGCTGTTCAGTCCTTCTATTTCTTCTTGGTCGTTGCTTGTCTGAGGAGGAAAGGTTCGGGGGTGCCCCTAAATACTAGATTTAGGGGCGTTAAAAGTATGTAAAGGTTGGGACCAATGGGTCCCTTCCTTGGGGTCGGTACACCCCCTATTATGCCACCCTCCAGTGGGAGGGGGGCATATGCCTCACTCTGGTTGGCTGGGTCCCGCATCTGCAAGATGGCGGGGACTGAAAGTTGTGCTTCACCTCGCCTCCCCACATGAGCGGTGCGGTTGGCAAAGGTGGGCACACCTCCCTTCCTCACTTGTTTTTCCTGCCGGTTCTCCCGCCCAAAGTGGGGGTCAGAACCGGCGGGGACCAGTTGCTGGAAGCAGCAAACGGCCTGGGGAAGCTCACAAAGACGGCAAGCCTTTGAAGCTTCCCCTTCGTGGGCCCTCCCCATCCTGGGGGAGGAGGCTTGGCACCTCGTCCCAGGATGTGCATTGCTTCAGACCCCGAGAGCAGCAAGCTCTCAACCCATCGGTCCAGAAACATGTCTGGTGGTGGCAGCTGGGGAGCAGCTACTCAGCCTGGACACTAGTGTTAGGTCATTTTTCAGGGGGCATCTCTAAGATGCCCACTGTGTGCATTTTCATTAAATCCCACACTGCATCAGTGTGGATTTAATGTGCTGAGAAGTTTGATACCAAACTTCTCAGTTTTCAGTAAAGCCATTATGGTACTGTGGAGTTTGTTATGACAAACTCCCAGCACCATATACTCTTAATGGCATTACTGCACTTACAATGTCTAAGAATTGGCTTAGACACTGTAGAGGTACAGGGCTCATGCACCTGTACCCTCACCACTGGTATAGTGCACCCAGCTAGAGCGGTGGCTGATCTATGCCAGGGCAGTGGGTTGTAGGCATGGCACACAGGGATGTGTGCCATGTCGACTCTTCACTTTGTTCTGCAACAAAACACGCAGCCTGCAAGGCAGTGTGTGAGTGTAAAGGTACAGGGCCTCTCAGGGTGGCACAATAAGTGCTGCAGCCCTTAGAGGCCTTCCCTGGTCACAGTGCCTGGGGTACCTGTGGTACCATTTACCAGGGGCTGACCTGTGGCCAGAGAGTGCCAATTGGGCTTGGTCTTCAATGCAGTTTTAGGGAAAGAACATAGGCCCTGGGTACCTGATTGGCAGGAGCCCAGGGCACACTCAAAGTACATCAGCAGTTCAGCAAAATGTGGGGGCAACCATTCAGAAAGAGGGCACTTTCTCACAACTAGTATCTCCCATAAGATTTGTTTGTCTTTGTTCAATGCTTGTTTTAGTGCCGGTGGAAGTATACCAAGTGTAATGGCCGCTAAGTCTGGAGTCCACTTTGTGTGAAGTATTTGTGATATAGTGTCACTGATATCCTTCTGTAATTTTTTTGTAAAGGGGCATTCCCAAAGCATGAGTCTCAAGTCCCCTGCTTCCTTCTCACAACTCCAACAGCTGTCCGAGGGTCGAAGGCCAAGTTTATAAAGTTTGGCTGTGGTCCAGTGGGCAATATTAGCAATCCAATAATGGCATTGTGCCAATGGAGGAGTTTGTTTATTGGAGGTGAGGTTTCCCCAAATGGACGACCAGTCAGGTGTTGTCACAAGGGAGTTGCCAGGGTCAGCCAGTAGCATGTCCCATTTTTCCTGAATGGGTTTGGTTAGCGCAGAATTAGTGGGGGAAAGGAGGGCTTATAGTTTGGATGCCAAGTGACCTCCTTTGTTGTAAGTATTTAGGGCCTTTGGGAGGTCTGGATGGGTTGGTGATTAACGTCTGATTAGGAGTGATTTGGTTTTTAAAAAGTGGAAGAAATCCATGTCATTGAGATCGAATTTCATTTTGAGCTGGGAGAAGGGTATGGGTTCTGAGGGGTGCCAGTGTCCCCTACCAACAGTATGTCCTTTTGTGCGCATTTCTCAATAAAAAGGGTTCTACCCTCTATTTTAAAGTTTTCATTGTGCCGTATGGAGGCTCAGTGCGAGTGGCGCATTCTGTTGGGTAGTTTGTTAGCGACTTTACGGGGTGCCTGTACTGTGCATGAGATTATGTTAGCGGAGTGTTCTGTTTTGATTTTGTTTTTATAGTTATTAGGGATGCAAGTGATAGGGGTATAGGCAGGTCTTTTTCGATGTTAAGCCAGGAGGGAGAGGTGCTAGTGGTGGGTAGAAACCACTGGCTTCACTGTTTAACAAGGAAATTGTGTTGATATCTCTTACAGTCTGGGAGGTTTAGGCCTCCTAGTTTTTTTAAAAAGCCTTGGTTTCTTCAGAGCGATTCTGGTTTGTTTTGAATTCCATAGAAATTCAGTAAGAATTTTGTCTTTTTTCGTAATAAAAGGTGTCAGAAAGGTTAATAAGGGGACATACTGATTAGAAAGATGAGGGGTGTAATCATCATTTTAAAGGATTCTATTCTTCCCCATCAGGTGATAAATTTGTTCGACCACTTGTCAATGTCTTTAATTTTGTCTAGTGTCTTTTGTTCATTTAGGTTCATGGAGTCCTTGAGATCTTGGGTGAACCATACTCCTAAGTATTTTAATGTGTTAGGGGCCCATCTAAGACCAAAGGAGCTGATCATGGAACTGTTGCTATGGACATTGAGGGGTTGTACTTCTGTTTTTTCTTTGTTAAGGCAGTATCCTGAGACTCCGGAGTAGCTATTGATGGTTGACATGATGTGGGTGAGGGCTGGTTCTGTATATTGGTGAAGAGGAGAATATTGTCGGCGTACACAGTCAGTTTTTGCGGGCCTGCAGAGAAAGGAATGCCTGGGATGAGTGGGCTCTCTCTAATTAATGTAGGCAGAGGTTCTAGTGTTAGTAGGATTAGCATTGGAGAAAGAGGGCATCCCTGCCTGGTGCCCTGTTGAAGGCTAAAAGTATTGGATAGCTGCCTATTGATATTCAGCCTAGCTTTAGGTTCTTTATACAAGGCAAGGATCATTTTGGAAAGGGAGGGGCCTAGATTGAAGGAGGTGAGCGTTGCATGGCGGAAGGCCCACAAGACCTGGTCGAAGGCCTTCACTGCATCCAAGGCAATCGCGCATGCAGGTTTGGTAAGGTGTCGGACGTTTTGAATGACGTGGCTAAATAGTCTGATTTTGTCAGCACTGAATCTCCCCTTTATAAAACTGGATTGAGAAGGGTGTAGGAGATTTTTGAGGATAAGCACCAGTCTGAGTGCTAGAATTTTTGCATAAATTTAGCAGTCAATGTTTATAAGTGACATAGGGCGATAGTTTTTGGGATTGGTTGGGTCTTTCCGTTATTTGGGTATAACTATAATGGTCGCCTCAGCTGCGGAGCCTCTGGACTATAAGGTTGGCTTTATTGCTCAAATCTTGTTATATTCATATTTTAGTTTGGTAAGGCCTATTAATTGTGTTTTGTCCTTGGAGATTTTAAGTCCTTTTTCCAGTGTCTTTATTTTGAGTTCTAGTTGGCCAGGGTTTTTATTATCAAGTTTGTTTTTCTTAGCCATAAGTTTAATCATGTGACCTCGTATTGTGCATTTTATGGCGTCCCAAATGATTTGTGGGTTGTGGCCGGACTCCCTATTGAATTCTATATAGTTCTTGATTTCTTTTCTAACTGTTTCTCTAAGGTCAGGCTCTTCAGTAAGGCAATCGTTCATTCTCCATATTTTGGTGCGTTTGTCGTTGCACGACATACCATATAGGAGTGAAATACATGCATGATCTGAGAAAAAAACTGGCTCTATAGTAGGGGAAGAGGTGGCTATAACGAATGGTTCGTCGACTAGGATGTAGTCAATTCGAAAGGAGTTGTGTGGGTGTAAAAAGAATGTATAATCTTTCTCGTTGGGGTTAAAGAGTCTCCAAATGTCTTTTAATTTAAGAAAATTGCACATATTTAGCATCAATTTATGAGATTTGTTAGGTTTAAACTTACAAGACCAGTTCCTGTCTAGGGCTGCATCCCTGGGTAAATTGAAGTCTCCTCCTAAGATGAGTCTATCCTGGGGTGACAGATTTGACAGTTTTTTGATAATGGTTAGCCAGAAAGCCTGGTCGACATTATTAGGGGCGTAGATATTCATTACCTTAACTTGAGTATTGTCCATCTGTATTTTATTGAGTAGCCATCTGCCTTCAGGGTCAGCCTCTAAAAGTTATTGTGAGGCCTGAGGATTTGGAGATAAAGGTAATTAACCCATTTTTGTTGCTGGAGGTTGGTGCGCATGCTAACTCATCAACCCATGTCTTCCTTAGGAGATTGTCCTCCTTCAAGGCTACTTTTGTTTCGTGAAGAAGTACTAGGTCCCCTTAAGTTTGTGGGTGTAGTCAAGGATTTTTTGACGTTTAGTTGGGTGTTTCAAACCTTTCACATTTAAGCAGAGCACTTTTAAGTTGGGCATTTATTGGATGTTATACCTGGTCTTGAGTAGTGGATTATGTCAGGAGAGTTTAGTGCTCAAAGTCTGTGTGTGTTATTTGGGGGAGAATGAGTGGAACCTGGAGGGTGGTGGGCGTTGATGGGATAGGGATTTTGGTGAGTGTGGGGGTTGAGGGTGGAGGGGGTAAGTGGGGGTGGGATAACAGGGAGGGTAGTGGGCAGTAGAAGAGAGTAGGGATAGTGCAGAGAATCAGAAGTAGAACAATAGGAAAAGGAATAAAAGAGGGACAGTAGAAGCAAGAAGAGCAATGAATGAGGACACTAGTCTGTTGGATAAGAGTAGTAGAATAGGTTCCCGGAGTGGGTACATGAGAGGTGCTAAAAGGAGTAGTGCGATGGAGGCCATGAGAGGGTGAGCGCAGGAATCAAGATCCTGCCTTTCCATGCCTTATGTTGGTGTATCTAGTAATATGATTGAGTACGGCTGTAACTAACTGCTGCACTTATAACTTACTCAGTAGATTGCTGGATTGGTTTTAGTGGAGGATGAATGGTGGATGGTCCTGGCTGATTAGAGTATGGGTGTAAGGTCTGTGGCAGTTCAGAACAATTTAGCTTCAGTATATCTGGTTATTGTTATTGCATCATAATAGCATATTGAGTAACTGATTGAACCAGGTGTATGTAAAACAAATATATGTAATCCTGTATAACAAATCGTATATGACCTATATCAGTATCTATAACCATATATAATGAACCTAATAGACATAATAACAATCGGACATTTCCACTCATTGGTATGAGCAAATCAAGTGAAGGTCCAGAGCGAAGTTTCAAGACTCTGGATGTACAGTAAATGTGATGCAATGTGCATCGCAACCTAACTAAACTGGGTGTGACATCACACAACTGACTACGTAGTAGTGAGCTTCTCTTAATAAACCTTTTTGGAAGTCCTGAGGAGTGGGGTGTGTTTGTACTATCAGAATTGGAGGGACAAAATAACATGGGAGTGTCAACCATAGTTAACTCTGAAACTTTACATCGTTTGACAGTAGACATTCAGAATTCTCCGAAGACAATATGATAGTTCACCTGTTAGCTGTCCTAAAGCGTTATCAATCTCTTGTCAATAACATATGGCACATTTTAATGTAAGGCAAAAAGTAGGTGGTGGTAGTACTTGTTTAGTTGGTGTTTAATATGTGTTTAGCGTATAAACGGATAAAGGTGAGCGTGGCATCTTGCTTGTACGTTATCCTAGCTGTCATATTAATCAACAATGCACATTCACATGCAGCATGTAGCGTCAGCGGTGTGAAGGTTGTGTGTAAGAGCATGTAAGAGAGTGTTCAGTAGAGACGTTAAGAGGTTAGATTGTTAGGTATTAAGCAAACACAAGGAGATGATGGACGGAGCGCTGAAACTTTTCAAACACTCACCCGCAGTCACAGATCTGGGTTGAATCCATCATCGTTCTTTAGCTCACTTCGCCACCCAAGTTCAGACCCAGCCATACGCAAATCAGACTTGACCCTGTTCCTCATGGGAACAGTCCAGCCCGAACTGTCAAGCCAGGTCTTCTCTGGACCGGAAACAAGCATTCTAGGACCGGTTTCGTGGTAACACCCCTCATCAGCCAGGCTAGCTTGAATCCAGTGGCAGAGTGAGCAAGGGACCCACGTCTGGGCATACCCTGCCAACTTAGGGCGAACAAAGCAAACACAAGGAGATGATGGACGTAGCACTGAAGCTTTTCAGACACTCACCCACAGTCACAGATCTGGGTTGAATCCATCATCGTTCTTTAGCTCACTTCGTCACCCCAGTTCAGACCCAGGCATATGCAAATCAGTCTTGTCCCTGTTCCTCATGGGAACAGTCCGTACCGAACCGCCAAGCCAGGTCTTCCCTGGACTGGAAACAAGCATCCTGGGGCAGGTTTCGCGGTAACACCCCTCATCAGCCAGGCTAGCTTGAATCCAGTGGCAAAGTTAGGTATTAACTTGCGGGCTTCAATTCACCTGTTGGGATGACGTTTCTAAAAAGGTTTAACTCATTTGTTTCCCCCAAACCCTTTGTGATGCTACAGTGGGGTCTTAATTGACTTCTTTCTTTCCACATGTGCACGCCATCCAAGCCCAAGAACAGCTGCCCAGTAGGTCTCCTGACTCTGAAGCCTCTGTTCCTGGTAGTGGTGATATTGAGTGAACTTCAAACAAGTTTGATGCAGCCGCCTTATACCCCCATTTTTTTCCAGAGAAATCAGTGTTGAGGGCCAGTGGGGCCTTTCTGCCAAAGGTCGTCACTGCTTTTCACGTTGGGCAATCCATCACTCTCCCAACGTTCTTTGTTCCTCCTCACCCCTCTAGGGAGGAGGAGACGCTCTATTGATTGGACCATAGAAGGGCCTTGATTTTCTATTTCAATCTCACCAAAGACCATTGGCTAGACGAGCTGTTTGTGAGGTTCTCACAGGCAAAGAAAGGCAAGGCAGAGCAGAAAAGGACTCTGCCAAAGTGGATAGTCCTCTGCATTAAGATCTGCTATGCACTGGCTAAGCAACTTATTCCTTGAGCACCATTGCTGAAAATGGTAAAGAGAAAAAACAATCTCTTTTTAAGAAGTGTGCTGCATGTAACTAAAAGCAGATATGTTCAAATTACAAGCATAACATTTAAATAGCTTGCCTACATCCTGATCGAGATCCATAAAAATGCTATATGTGTTTCACATTTCCTAAAAGGACACTGAAGCATTGTGACAGAAGGCAGGCCGCTTGCCTTGATGGAGAAAGACATACCTGCACCTATGACTCCTGTGCCTGCCAAAAAGAGAAAATACGATTTCCAGACCTCTGCCAAAGAGCAACCTACTGAGTCTGTTTTTATGGCCCAGTCAACTGATCAAGCAAGTAATCCAAATGTCAAGAAAATGTAATTGGAGTTGCCTTCATCCGATACAAATGCTGTGCAGCCTGTAAACATTCAAAGAAAACAGATAGAAGAAATGAATCACCGCCTCCTGCTGAGGATCAGTCCCCCAAAAAATAGTCATCTTGTGAGATCCGTCGATGTGCAAAACAATAGGTCACTTGTCATCTAAGGTATTGTTGGCAGACCAGGTGTCGACAGCGAAATTAACCCCCAGACACTGATGGCGACACTGAAACAGTCTCTCGCAATACAGCATATGAAGATACTGCAGGCGGCAACTACCTATTCAAGGCTGTCGAAGATCAAACAGCCTTCTTCGAAGCAGAACCCGTCTTTACCAATGGAAGATATTTTCATGGTGCAACTGACCAGCTGGTTTACATGTTCAGTCTATGGTGATCTCACCATTGACTATTTTTAACAGCGTTAGTGTTACCAGTGGTAATTGGAGACAACGAAGATAGTAGTGACAAGGACAACAATGAAGAACAAGTAGAAGCACTATTCTCTTCATGAGATGCATATGCAGATCAACAGGCCAGCTGCACATCGAGTTTTCTCGATGTCCAGCTACTGTTAGTTGTGAATTGCTAAGGGAAGGAGCACATCCACCATTTACTCCACTGATGCAAGCCCCTGTAGGCTTACTTCCCTCATTACAGCAAGTGATTTCAACTTTTGCTGATCATTACCCACTGCAAGTTCGTCTGTCAACCTGTACATCCGAAAACGAATGCTCCATTCCTCTACTGGTCTCAGCCAAAACTGCTAGATCTGAAAGTGACAGTTGTAGGAAGCTGTCTCAGTATATACTATACCAAAATGAGGTATAGTGTGCACAGAGTCCAGTGGAACCCCAAAGGTAGGCAGAGGTAAAAGTAGATAGCACCTTACTCTCTATTTGTGGTAATGTGGGCGAGCAGTAAGGCTTTATCAGAGGATAGTGTTAAGCATTTGTTGTACACACTTAATTAGTAAATTATGTCACACACTGAAAGACTGAACTGTGAAAAAGTGCCCTCTTTCTGCATGGTTGCCCCCACTTTTTGCTGAACTGCTGATGTACTTTGACTGAGTGTGCCCTGAGCTCCTGCCAATCAGGTACCCAGGGCCTATGTTCTTTCCCTAACACTGCATTGAAGACCAAACACAATTGGCACTCTCTGGCCACAGCTCAGTCCCTGGTAAATGGTACCACAGGTACCCGGGGCACTGTGACCAGGGAAGGCCTCTAAGGGCTGCAGCACTCATTGTGCCACCCTTAGAGGCCCTGTACCTTTACACTCACACATTGCCTTTGCAGGCTGCGTGTTTTGGTGCAGAACAAAGTGAAGAGTCGACATGGCACACATCCCTGTGTGCCATGCCTACAAACCACTGCCCTGGCATAGGCCAGTCACCCCTCTAGCTGATTTGCATATGGCCATGTCTGAACTGGGGTGGCGGAGTGAGCTAAAGAATGATGATGGATTAAACCCAGATCAGTTGACTGGGGGTGAGTGCTTGCAATGTTCAACACTCCGTCCATCATCCCCTTTGGTTTTGCTATGTTCGCCCTAAGTTGGCAGGGTATGCCCAGACGTGGGTCCCTTGCTCACTTTGCCACTGGATTCAAGATAGCCTGGCTGATGATGGCTGTAAGCCAGAAACCGGTCCCAGGATGCTTGTTTCCGGTCCAGGGAAGACATGGCTTGGCAGTTCGGGCTGGACTGTTCCCATGAGGCACAGGGTCAGACTGATTTGCATATGGCCATGTCTGAACTGGGGTGGCGGAGTGAGCTAAAGAATGATGATGGATTAAACCCAGATCAGTTGACTGGGGGTGAGTGCTTGCAATGTTCAACACTCCGTCCATCATCCCCTTTGGTTTTGCTATGTTCGCCCTAAGTTGGCAGGGTATGCCCAGACGTGGGTCCCTTGCTCACTTTGCCACTGGATTCAAGATAGCCTGGCTGATGACGGCTGTAAGCCAGAAACCGGTCCCAGGATGCTTGTTTCCGGTCCAGGGAAGACATGGCTTGGCAGTTCGGGCTGGACTGTTCCCATGAGGTATAGGGTCAGACTGATTTGCATATGGCCATGTCTGAACTGGGGTGGCGGAGTGAGCTAAAGAATGATGATGGATTAAACCCAGATCAGTTGACTGGGGGTGAGTGCTTGCAATGTTCAACACTCCGTCCATCATCCCCTTTGGTTTTGCTACACATCCCTGTGTGCCATGCCTACAACCCACTGCCCTGGTGTAAGGAAGTGGGTTCCTGTTGCAGTAACCCCCCCACTTTTTGCCAGACGACTGATGCACTTTGACTTGATGTGCCCTGGGTCCCTGCCAATGCGGTTCCCAGGGCCTGTGTTCTTTTCCCAAAACTGTACCCAATTGGCATCTCTGGCCACAGGTCAGCCCCTGGTAAATGGTACCACAGGTACCCAGGGCACTGTGACCAGGGAAGACCTCTAAGGGCTGCAGCACTTATTGTGCCACCCTTAGAGGCCCTGCACCTTTACACACACACACTGCCTTTGCAGGCTGCGTGTTTTGGTGCAGAACAAAGTGAAGAGTCGACATGGCACACACCTCTGTGTGCCATGCCTACGACCCACTGCCCTGGCATAGGTCAGTCACCCCTCTAGCTGGGTGCACTATACCAGTGGTGAGGGTACAGGTGCATGAGCCCTGTACCCCTACAGTGTCTAATTCCATTCTTAGACATTGTAAGTGCAGTGCTGCCATTAAGAGTATATGGTGCTGGGAGTTTGTCATTACGAACTCCACAACACCATAATGGCTGCACTGAAAACTGGGAAGTTTGGTATCAAACTTCTCAGCACATTAAACCCACACTGATGCCAGTGTGGGATTTAATGAAAAATGCACACAGAGGGCATCTTAGAAGATGCCCCCTGAAACCTAACCCACCTCTAGTGTCCAGGCTGAGTGGCTGCTTCAGCTGCCACCACCAGACATGTTTCTGGACCCCTGGGTCGAGAGCCTGCTGCTCTCGGGGGCCTGAAACAATGCACATCCTGGGACGAGGTGCCATGCCTCCTCCCCCAGGATGGGCAGGGTCCACGAAGGGGAAGCTTCAAAGGCATGCCGCCTTTGTAAGCCTCCCCAGACCATTTGCTGCTTTCAGCAACTGGTCCCCACTGGTTCTACACCCCACTTTGGGCGGAAGAACCGGCGGGAAAAACAAGTGAGGGAAAGAGTTGTTCCCACCTCTGCCAACTCCACCCCTCAGGTGGGGGAGGCGAGGTGAAGCACAACTCTGAGTCCCCGCCATCTTGAGGATGGGGGGACCTAGCCAACCAGGGACAGGCTCCTGCCCCCCTCCCACTGGAGGGTGGCACGATAGGGGGTGTACCCACCCCAGGGAAGGGACCCATTGGTCCCTGCCCTTTACCTACCTGTAACGCCCCTAAATCTAGTATTTAGGGGGCACCCTGAACCTCGCTTCCGGAGATCCAGACAAGAAACAAGAAGAAAAGAAGGACGAAGAGCCGTGCAGAGCTAACAAGAGGACGACGCCCACTGACTTGGCCCCAGCCCTACAAGCCTGTCTCCCGTCGAACCTGCTCCTGCGAAATCCCGGTGTGTCCTGCAGCCAGCAACCTCAAAAACCCCGGAGGACCTGCCTGCCTTCACTTCCAAGCCTGCTTCTCCCGTGAACACCGGACTTGTTCAAACTGCAGCTTCTGGCTCCGGTCGGATACCGCAAATCCAGCCCACTCTGCACCCGCCAAATCCGGCCCGAGCTCGAGTGGAAAAACACCACGAGGAGGTCACCCCGGCGATCCTGACCCGAGATCCGGCGACTCCTGACCTGCCTCAAGCCTCCAGTCGATGCCTGCAGCCTCAATCCAGAGGATCCCCTCTACCGCGACCAGAGCGGGTAAGACTTTCCGACGTCCCAAGGCACCCCTGCACCCGACGCCCCACGGCCTTGTGTGCCCAAACCAACGGTGCCTAACCAACCCAAGACATCCCAACTTACCCCTCAAAGTGGTGGTCGCACCCAGAAGATCCTCGTCCCCGAGCCTGCAGTGTTTCTTCTAGCCAGAGGTTCTCCATTGAAAACAACAGGGCACCCAACCTCAAAACAGCACCCTGCACCCGGCCTCCCTAGTGTCGCTGAGGGTGCACCTTTGGTGCTAATTTGGTTCCCTATTTGCCCTGACCTAAACCCTAGGAGCTTTGCTCCCACAACCCAGTGGTCTGCTTGCCAGCAGCCACCAACCGGAGACCCCCTATCCTCCATAGGATAACATTGGGCCTCAACACTCTGCACCCGGCCGCCCTAGTGCCGCTGAGGGTGCAACAACAGTGCATCACTGACCCTGGGGGACCCCTGAGTCTAACCCCAGAACCTTAACTCCAACAGTCGATTACTTAACTACAAACCGATAATCTGTCTTTCCTCCATAGGATATCATTGACACTTTTTCTCCAAAAAGTTTCTAAGTGTGGAGTTTTGAAATCTGAAAATATTCTTTAAAAATCACACGAATAACCAAAACGTATTTACTCACCTGTTTGCAGGAAATGTCCCAGTGCTGAATCTAGGTATCGAGCACTGAGTTAGAAAAGTAACGTAAAAAGTAACTTACCTGTAATTTACTGAAAAAGCCTATTCATTTCAATGTACTGTATTTGCTGAGTGTTGCAACCTACTGCATCCCCTGTAAATCAAACAAAGTACCATTTCTATTGCATTTTCAAACTGTTCTATATTCAGCAACTGATTATTGCAAAGTATTTTATGCTTACATGTGCCAGGCTTGCTTGGTTCTAAAATAAAACAACAGTATATTTTTATACAAAAACAAATTGGCCTAGAGTTCAGTTCTTGAGTGTGTGAATTCATTTGCTGACTGAGTGTGTACATCAAATGCTTAACACTGGCCTCTGATACTGCCTTACTGCTCGACCACTCTACCACAAATAGAGAGTAAGGTTCTATCTAACTTTAACCTCTGTCTACCTCTGGGGTCACCTGGACACTATACCTCATTTTGGTGTAGTATATATAGAGGCAGTTTCTTACATTGGTGGATCAGCGGTGGGATATACAACTTGCATTTGTTGGACTACTTGGTTACCACCTGATCACACGACAGAACTCTTAAATTGCCTTTAGAATTCTGATTTTTTCAAATTGGCATTTTTACCAAACTACTAAAAGTCTTGTTAGGGCCTTGCTTAAGTCCCTTTAGAATTTTAGAAAATAAAAAGTCACTGTAGTCAAGGGTAGAGGGGTTAGAACTTTTTGTTAGAATGTCTCAAAAACAGAACCCAGCTATTAGTGAAGATAATAATGACATACAGGACATGGTTGAGGAGCTTGACCTCACCCCTTACCTTCACTTGTCTTTCAAGGAAGTAAGGTCCTTATGTAAACTTAAAAATATACCAATGGGCCCTCACCCAACCAAACAAAAGCTCCAGGACCTGTTGGCTGAGTATTCAAAGGCCCACCCCTCTGAAAATGGTGATGACCAGTCAGAGGGAGAAGGAGGTGAGGAGGATGGAGAAAGGTGCCCACCTCCACCACTTCCTAGGGAAGAAAGGAACCCTGTTCCCTTCCAAGAATCAACCTCTGGGGACCTAGAGGCCACACAGGTGGCTCAGGCTCTGGTGAGGACATTGAGGACAGCCTCAATGAGGAGGACAGCCTTTTAGCAAGGCTGGCCAAAAGACTGGATCTGGAGTCCAGACTCCTGGCTCTAGAGAAAGAAAGAAAGGAGATGGGTTTAGCACCCATCAATGGTGGCAGCAATCAAAATAATAAGGATAGAGAGCAATCTTATGATCCTAAAATCCCCAAAGGGATTGTCCCTAAATATGAGGAGGGTGATGATATCACCAAGTGTTTCACAGCTTTTGAGAGGGCTTGTGAAGCCAGAAGGGTGAAGAAGACTTTCTGGGGGGGCACTCCTTTGGGAACTGTTCTCTGGTAACTGCAGAGACGGACTCCTGACCCTTTCTGGGGCAGATGCTGGGTCTTATGACCTCATGAAGAGAACTCTGATTGAGGGATTTGGACTCACAACTGAGGAGTACAGAATTAGATTCAGGGGGGCTCACAAAACCCAAAACCAGTCCTGGATTGATTTTGCAGACTACTCAGTAAAAACACTAGGTGACTGGTTAACTGGAAACAATGTGCATGACTTTATTGGAATTTACAACCTGTTTATGAAGGAACACATATTAAGAAATTGCATTGATGAAAAGTTGCATCAGTACCTGGCATACCTAGGTCCACTTTCTCCCCAAGAATTGGGAAAGAAGGCAGACCACTGGGTCAAAACAAGGGTAACTAGGACGTCCACTGGGGGTGACCAAAAGAAAGGGGTTACAAAGCCTCCCCAGAGGAAAGACAGTGAACCCCTTAAAGATAATAGTAAGGAGTCCCAGGTAGCCCCCCAAAAACCTGTCCAGGAGGGTGGGCCCAAAGACACCTCACAAACTAAAACAGGGTACCAAGGTAAGAATTGGGATCCTAACAGAGTATGGTGTCACAACTGTCAAAAGGCAGGACACCACACCAAGGACCCTAGCTGTCCTAAAAACAAAGCCCCTATTACAGCTCCAGGGGTGACTAGTGTAGCTCCAGGGGTTGCCAGTGTAGCTTTAAAGGGTGATTCCTCAGATGAGGAAGCCCTCATAGCCTTCAACTGGAAAATGGGGCCACAAGGTAAGATGGAGATTCCAGAGGGGAGTAGACACTTCCACCACCTACTGGTGAATGAAGTCCAAGCCCTTGCCCTGAGGGATACCTGTGCCAGTCACACTGTGGTGCATGGCAGGTTGGTTCTCTCAAACCAGTATGTCCCAGGGAAAACAAAAAGAGTAAGGACTGTCCCAGGGGGTGTCACTGTTAGGCCTGTGGCTATAGTGCCCCTCGAAGTAGCTGGGTCACTTAGATGGAGAAAGGTGGTAGTCAGTAAAGACCTCTCCTTGATTGTCTCCTTGGGAACGACCACCCAGAGGTTGGTCTGAGCCAAAGAGAGGTACTGGTCCAATGCCAGACCTCACCCTAGAAACCTGGGGGGGCTCAACCTGCAGTTAGGAGAGCTAAGCCCCAAAAGAAAAAGAAGAAACAGTGTAGGAAAGGTGGGCAACTGTTAGCCACAGTTCCAGTGGGCCAGGGAGATTCTATCCCAGTAAGGGAGAACTCCAAAATTGGCACTGGTGAAGTCCCCCCTAGCCAACAAAAAGCCCTGACTAGTCAGGCAACTGTCCAGCCTGAGTTGGTGGCTCCTCAGCTGGCAGAACAGAGGGTGGAAGAAGGGTGTTCCCTACCAAGTGTAGTGACCCCCCACCCTAAAACAACAGACAGGCAACCAGAACCCAAAGAAGCCTGTAAGGTAGCCCCTTCACCTACCAGTGAGGAGCTGAAGGTGTGGTTCTGGGCACAGACAGCTGGGTGTTAGCCTTCATGGCAGCACTGTCCTTGGCATGGTGGCCTAGCCCCCTGCCAAATAGCAAGTTAGGCCCCCGGACCTTATTGGTCATGGTGGGGTTGCTCAAGCTGTGGGTAACCTCTGTGGGTAAGCTGGGCTTTGCCCTAGCTAAGTTAGAAATTGCAGAGGTAGGCACCTCTGAACCCAAACTAAAAAGAGGGGGTGAAGGCACTAAAGAGATAGGAAAGGAGCATTGGGGATTAGGTCCTGAAACTGTTGAGGTAGGCCAGCTCCCCAAAGGGACTGACCTGGACAGAAGGATGTAAGGCAGAGTAGGCCCTGCAACTTTCAAACCACTTCCTCTACTCTTCCTCGCCTGAAAGACTAGGAAGACTCTCCCAGCTTTGGCTGAGTCTCCTGGCCTTTGGGCTGTGGGGGGCTTGTGTAAGGAAGTGGGTTTCTGTTGCAGTAACCCCCCCACTTTTTGCCAGACGACTGATGCACTTTGACTTGATGTGCCCTGGGTCCCTGCCAATCAGGTTCCCAGGGCATGTGTTCTTTCCCCAAAACTGTACCCAATTGGCATCTCTGGCCACATGTCAGCCCCTGGTAAATGGTACCACAGGTACCCAGGGCACTGTGACCAGAGAAGGCCTCTAAGGGCTGCAGCCCTTATTGTGCCACCCTTAGAGGTCCTGTACCCTGACACTCTCACACTGCCTTTGCAGGCTGCGTGTCTTGGTGCAGAACAAAGTGAAGAGTCGACATGGCACACATCCCTGTGTGCCATGCCTACAAACCACTGCCCTGGCATAGGTCAGTCACCCCTCTAGCTGGGTGCACTATACCAGTGGTGAGGGTACAGGTGCATGAGCACTGCACCCCTACGTTGTCTAAGTCCATTCTTAGACATTGTAAGTGCAGTGCTGCCATTAAGAGTATATGGTGCTGGGAGTTTGTCATTACGAACTCCACAGCACCATAATGACTACACTGAAAACTGAAGTTTGATATCAAACTTCTCAGCACATTAAACCCACACTGATGCCAGTGTGGGATTTAATGAAAAATGCACACTGAGGGCATCTTATAAGATGCCCCCTGAAACGTCACCCACCTCTAGTGTCCAGGCTGAGTGGCTGCTTCAGCTACCACCACCAGACATGTTTCTGGACCCCTGGGTTGAGAGCCTGCTGCTCTCGGGGGCCTGAAACAATGCACATCCTGGGACGAGGTGCCAAGCCTCCTCCCCCAGGATGGGCAGGGTTCACGAAGGGAAAGCTTCAAAGGCATGCCGCCTTTGTGAGCCTCCCCAGACCACTTGCTGCTTTCAGCAACTGGTCCCCACTGATTCTGACCCCCACTTTGGGCGGGAGAACCGGTGGGAAAAACAACTGAGGAAGAGAGGTGTGCCCACCTCTGCCAACTCCACCCCTCAGGTGGGGGAGGCAAGGTGAAGCACAACTCTGTCCCCGCCATCTTGCAGATGGGGGGACTCAGCCAACCAGGGACAGTCTCATGCCCGCCTCCCACTGGAGGGTAGCATACTAGAGGGGTACCCACCCCAGGGAAGGGACCCATTGGTCCCTACCTTTTACCTACCTGTAACGCCCCTAAATCTAGTATTTAGGGGCACCCCTGAACCTTGCTTCCTCAGACAAGAACCTGCAACAAGAAAAGAAGTACCACCGAACAGCCGTGCCGAAGCTAACAAGAGGAAGACGCCCACTGACTTGGCCCCAGCCCTACTGGCCTGTCTCCATCTCGAACCTGCTCCTGCGAAATCCCGGTGTGTCCTGCAGCCAGCAACCTTGAAAACCCCGGAGGACCTGCCTGCCTTCAACCATAAAGACTGTGTTTCCCTTGAACACCGGATTTGTTCATCTGCAACCTCTGGCTCCGGCCGGACACCGCGAATCCGCGCCACTCTGCACCCGCCGTCCACGGCCCGAGCTGGAGTGGGCAAACACTACGAGGAGGACCCCCCGGCGATCCTGACCCGAGATCCGACAACCCCTGACCTGCCTCAAGCCTCCAGCCGACGCCTGCAGTTTAAATCCAGAAGGTCCCCCCAACCACGACCAGGAACTGGTAAGAAGATCCGACCCCAAAAGGCACCCCGACGCCCCACGGCCTTGGGTGGCCAAACCGACGTGCTTAACCAACCCCTAACTTCCCAACTTACCTCTCGAAGTGGTGGTCGCACGCAGAAGACCTTCGTCCCCAAGCCTGCAGTGCCTTTGCAAACCGGAGGTTCCCCATTGCAAACAAAAGGGCGCCCGACGTCGAAACAGCACCTTGCACCCGGCCGCCCTAGTGCCGCTGAGGGTGCACCTTCGGTACTACTTTGTTTCCCCATTTGCCCTGAGCTAAAGTCCAGGAGCTTTGCTCCCACAACCAAGTGGCCTTCTCGTTAGCAGCCACCAACCGGAGGCCCCCTATCCCCCATTGGATAACATAGGGCCTCAGTACTCTTCACCCGGCTGCCCTAGTGCCGCTGAGGGTGTAACTAGAGTGCATCCTTGACCCTGGGGGATCCCTGAGTCTACCCCCAGAACCTCAACTCCCACTACCAAATACTTACCCCAAAACCGATAACACTATTGTTTGAGGCATGTGAGCTGTAGATCACATGCTATGCATAGATCGCCATCTAGTGTTGGGTCCGGATGTTTGCACTTTGTTTTTCTTCGAAGAAGTCTTCTTAGTCACGAGGTAGGTGACTCCTCCTTTCGGTGATAGTGCGCATGGTCATCGACTCCATCTTCAGATTGTTTTTTTCTGCCAACGGGTTCGGATGTTACTCACTGCTCTCCGGTTCGACACCGATCCTTCGGTTTCCCTCGGTGCGTAGAACACTCACCCTCGACTGTATTGTTTCCGATCGCGTATTCCATTCCTGGCGTATCGTGTTTATTTTGGAAAAGCCCTCTTTCGATCAGAGAGCTCGTGGTAGGCCGTCGGGCCTAGCCGCCTCGGTTCGACTCGCAGTTGATGGAATGAACTCCGTTTAAATTCTGCCCTCGGTGCCACGTGAAATACCCGCGCATCGACTCACACAAAGTGTGCAACCTGTGTTTGTCACCAGAACAGTGAGCAGGACTGCAACGCGTGCCAAGCTTTCCGCTCCAAGAAGACGCTTCGCGACCGTCTGGCTCGATGCTGAGACATGCAGAGCCAACACACAGGCTCCATTCCGGACCTCTTCGAACGTCAGTCGGATGAAGAAGCTGGCGACGCTATCGGGGCTGAGGAAGAACAGGATCCGATCTCCCTTTCCGAGGACGTCTCCGATCAGGATGAAGACATCCTGCATGGACAACGTACTGTAAGTACAGTCCCTACCTCGCACATACTCCCAAGTCAAACTAAAAAGAAGGCTCGGGACCAACCCGCGCCCTCGGGCCCCGGTTGGCACCGAGACCCCACTTCCAACGCCCCGCCTTCCGGCTCGGCACCGAAGCCTACTAAAAAGTCATCCGGCTCCGAAAAGCCCCACTGCAAGTCAAACACTGAGCCAAAGCCTTCGAGGTCGAAGCCCAAGTCCGGCTCCGAACATCACCACTCGGCACCGAAAAACACTTCGGATACGAAGACACCAACCCCATAGCCGTCGGCACCGAAAACTTCGGCGCCAAAACAGACTGATGTACCAAAATCACCTAAAAAGCACAATTTTGACGATCCGCTCAATAAACCGGACCCGAAACAGAAGGTGTTGTACATTCACCCTAAGACTGGACACATTACCCCCAAACTGACTCTTGAAGAAGAGAAATATTGGAACTAACCCTTCCCCTCCTCCTCTTCCAGCAGCACCTTCTCCTCAGTCTCTACCTGTGCCAACTTCACCTGAGCACTCACCACCACATACACCTGACAATCAGGATGATGGGGATGGAAATGGTAATGATGATAACCAGCCAGGACCTATAGATGAATGGGACGACTACAACACTGACTCACCCACAGACAACGATCCTGACTTATACCCTTCCAGGCCCTCTCCACCAGATGACAGTATAGGCTATATTGAATTACTAGGCAGGGCTGCCGTTTACCATAGGGTGCAGCTCCATAAAGAATCCCTCGAAGAGGATTTCCTTTTTGAAACACTTAATAGTACACAAAAGGCAACACATACGTTACCCATGCTGAGAGGGATGATCAGACATGTGGACGACATATTTAATGATCCTGTCAGGGCACGTATCCTTACCCCTAGGGTGGATACAAAGTATAAGCCAGCACCATCTGACCCAGTGTACATTAGGGGACAAATACCATTAGACTCATTGGTAGTTTCAAATACACATAAAAGGGCAAACTCCCATGCTACAGGGGATGCTCCACCCCTAGATAAAGAATCAAAGCTTCTTGATGTGTCAGGGAAAAGGGTGGCCTCACAAGCAGCAAACTTCTGGCACATATCTAGCACACAAGCGCTATTAGCCAGATACGACGTGCGCATTGGGATGAAATGGAACAACTCATCCAATTTCTACCCCAAGAGCATAAATCTAAAGCACAAGACTTAGTACGGGAGGGACAGCTTATTTCAAACAGTCAAATCAGATGTTCCCTAGATGCTGCTGACACATCTGCCAGAGCGGTAAACACTAGTGTCCTTTTAAGAAGACACGCCTGGCTACGTATATCCGGGTTCAAACCTGAGGTTCAGACCTCCATATTGAACACACCCTTTGATAAACAACATCTCTTTGGCCCTGTGGTAGATTCTTCACTGGAAAAGGTGAAGAAGGACACTGAAGTGGCCAAATCAATGGGAGCCCTTCAGTCCGCACAAGGCTGTGGTTCCTTTCAGCGCTCCTTCTATCGAGCAGGGTCCAAAAATACTTCCACGGAAACTGCATCCACATACAAGGGCAATAACCAACCCTCTGGCTCTAAAAATTACTTCAGAGGGGGTTACAGAGGAAACAACGGCAAAGGATGAGGTAGAGGTTCTAGCACACGCACCTCCCCCTCCAATACAAAATAGCGACTTACCCATACTTCCCCCGACCACTTAACACCTGTCGGGGGAAGACTGTCAGATTTTTTACCAACTTGGCAGTCAATAACAACAGACAAGTGGGTTCTACAGATTATCCGTTCTGGTTACTGCCTGTTGTTCATCAACACTCCTCCAAACATTCCCCCAAAGTCACACAAACTTTCACCGGATCACCTACACCTCCTCAAACAAGAGGTACAGTCTCTACTACTAAAAGGAGCTATAGAGCCAGTACTACCACAACATCAAGGATCGGGTGTGTACTCCTTTTACTTCCTAATTCCCAAAAGGACGGCTCTCTCAGACCAATATTAGATCTCAGAGAACTAAATTTTTACATACAGTCAGACCATTTTCACATGGTAACACTTCAACAGGTACTACCCCTTTTGCAAAAAGGCGACTTTCTGTCTACTCTAGACTTAAAAGACGCCTACTTTCATATTCCAATCTACCCTGCTCACCGCAAATTTCTCAGGTTTGTGGTAGCAGGTCAACATTACCAATTCAAGGTACTCCCATTCAGAGTCACTACTGCCCCCAGAGTCTTCACAAAGTGTCTGGCGGTACTAGTTGCTCATCTAAGAAGACAAAGCATACATGTCTTCCCATACCTAGACGACTGGCTCATCAAAGCCTGCACGTACCAGCAATGTCTCAAGCATACTTCCATAACCATTCAGTTACTTCACCAACTGGGGTTTACAGTCAATGTGTTAAAATCACATCTTCAGCCAGCCAAAACTCAGAACTACCTAGGAACCACTTTAGATACTCAAATGGCTCTGGCGTTTCCCAACGCAGCCAGAATTCGAAACATTCAGGCGTTAGTTCTCCAGTTTCAAACCAATCAATCACTTCCAGCTCGAGTTTATATACAACTGCTGGGAATGATGGCGTCTTGCATCATGATCGTTCCCCATGCCAGGCTGCACATGCGTCCACTTCAGGAATTCTAAGCCAGTCAGTGGAACCAATCACACGGTCTATTAACCGATCTAGTGTTGGTAAGCGGCCGTACTCATCGCTCTCTGCAGTGGTGGAACACACAAAATTTATCAAAAGGACGGCCCTTTATAAACCCGGTTCCACAGATAGTAATAACAGCGGAAGCATCCCTAACTGGCTGGGGAGCTCATCTTCAGCAACACACAGTAACAAGGTCTCTGGAGCCAACAGCAAAGGATGCTCCATATCAATCATTTAGAGCTGATGGCAATCTTTCTAGCTCTCAAAGCCTTCCAAGATCACCTATCTGGCAAAGCTGTCTTGATTCGAACCAACAACATGACAGCCATGTATTGCATACAGAAACCGGGGGGGACACACTCTCTCCAGCTGTCCCACTTAGCCCAAGACATCTGGAGGTGGGCTATTCACCACAATATCTATCTCTTAGCAGAGCACCTCCCGGAGTGAACAACCAGATTGCGGACCTCCTCAGCAGGCAGAGGTATCAAATACACGAATGGGAACTTCACCCTCAAGTTCTCCTCCCATACTTCCAAGCTTGGGGAGTCCCTCACATAGATCTGTTTGCAACACCCCAAAACGCAAAATGCCAAAGCTTCGCCTCCAGGTACCCACGCCCATTATCCAAAGGAAATGCTCTATGGATGAACTGGTCAGGGATATTTGCTTACACTTTTCCTCCTCTCCCACTAATTCCATCAGGTGGTTCGGAAACTCAGGCAAACATCTCTCAAACTAATCCTGGTAGCTCCTACATGGGCACGCCAACCCTGGTTCACAACCCTGTTGGAGCTCTCCCTGGTACTGCACCAAAAATTACATTTAACTCCCAGTCTCCTCACACAGAGCCATGGAGAAATCAAACACCCAGATCCCAAACAACTGAACCTCGCGATCTGGCTCATGAAGTCATAGAGTTTGGTTATCTGAATCTTCCACCAGACTGTATGAACATTATTAGGGAGGCCAGAAGACCTACCACAAGAGCCTGCTACGCAGCCAAATGGAAGCGTTTTGTTATCTATTGCAATAACAATCTGTAGGTAGCTGGCTCTGTATATACTATACCAAAGTGAGGTATAGTGTGCACAGAGTCCAGTGGAACCCCAAAGGTAGGCAGAGGCAAAGTTAGATAGCACCTCACTCTCTATTTGTGGTATTGTGGTCGAGCAGTAAGGCAGTATCAGAGGACAGTGTTAAGCATTTGTTGTACACACTCAGTCAGCAAATGAATTCACACACTCAAAGACTGAACTTCAGACCAATTGTTTTGTATCAAAAATATTGTTTTAGTTATTTTATTTCTAGAACCAAGCAAGCCTGGCACAGGTAAGCAATAAATACTTTACAGTAGTAAATGCTGATTGTAAAACAGTTCAATTGCAATTGTAAATGTACTATGGTTTGACTTACAGTATTATTTCAGAGAAATGCAATCACTTGTAAATACAGTACATAGACTTGAATGGGATTTTCAGTAAAATAGCAGGTAAGTTACTTTTGGATTACTTTTCTTACTCAGTGCTGTATGCCTAGATGCAGCACCGGGACATTTCCTGTAAACAGGTGAGTAAAAGCGTTTTTGTTAAATCGTACAATTTTAAAGAATTTCTTTAGGTTTCAAAACTCCACACTTAAAAACTTTTTCAGGAAAAAGTGTCAATGTTATCTTATGGAGGAAAATATGGTTATCGGTTTTTAGGTAAGTATTCGGTAGTGGGAGTTGAGGTTCTGGGGGTAGACTCAGGGGTCCCCCAGGGTCAGTGATGCACTCTTGTTACACCCCCAGCAGCACTAGGGTGGCCGGGTGCAGAGTGTTGAGGCCCAATGTTATCCAATGGGGGGATAGGGGGCCTCCGGTTGGTGGCTGCTGGCAAGCAGGCCACTGGGTTGTGGGAGCAAAGCTCCTGGACTTTAGCTCAGGGCAAAGGTGCACCCTCAGTGGCACTAGGGCGGGCGGGTGCAGGGTGCTGTTTTGAAGTCGGAGCCCTGTTGTTTCCAATGGAGAGCCTCCGGTTTGCAAAAGCACTGCAGGCAGGGAGACGAAGGACTTCTGGGTGCGACCACCACTTCGAGAGGTAAGTTGGGTTGTTAGGGGTTGGTTAGGCACCGTTGGTTTGGGCACACAAGGCCGTGGGGCGTTGGGTGCAGGGGTGCCTTTCGGGGTTGGATCTTCTTACCAGCTCCTGGTCGCGGTTAGAGGGGCCTTCTGGATTTCAGGGGTCGCCAGATCTCAGTTCAGGATCGCCGGGGTGACCTCCTCATGGTGTTTGCCCACTCGAGCTCGGGCCGTGGACGGCGGGTGCAGAGTGGGGCGGATTCGCTGTCTCCGGCTGCTGCCAGAGGTTGCAGTGAACAAATCCGGTGTTCACGGGAGAAGCAGTCTTTGGAAGTGAAGGCAGGCAGGTCCTCCGGAGTTTTTGCGGTTGCTGGCTGCAGGACACACCGGGATTTCGCAGGAGCAGGTTCGAGGGGGAGACAGGCCGGTAGGGCTGGGGCCAAGTCAGTGGGCGTCTTCCTCTTGTTAGCTGCTGCACGGCTGTTCGGTCCTTCTTCTTCTTTTCTTCTTGTTTCTTGTCTGGATCTGAGGAAGCAAGGTTCAGGGGTGCCCCTAAATACTAGATTTAGGGGCGTTACAGGTAGGTAAAAGGCAGGGACCAATGGGTCCCTTCCTTGGGGTGTACCTCCAGTGGGAGGGGACATGTGCCTGTCCCAGGTTGGCTGAGTCCCCCCATCTTCAAGATGGTGTGGACTGAGAGTTGTGCTTCACCTCGCCTCCCCCACCTGAGGGGTGGAGTTGGTAGAAGTGGGCACACCTCTCTTCCTCACTTGTTTTTCCCGCCGGTTCTGCCGCCCAAAGTAGGGGTCAGAACCAGTGGGGACCAGTTGCTGAAAGCAGCAAGTGGCCTGGGGAAGCTCACAAAGGCTTCGTGAACCCTGCCCATACTGGGGGAGGAGGCTTGGCACCTCGCCCTAGGATGTGCATTGTTTCAGGCCCCAGAGAGCAGCAGGCTCTCGACCCAGGGGTCCAGAAACATGTCTGGTGGTGGCAGCTGAAAGCAGCCACTCAGCCTGGACACTAGAGGTGGGTTAGTTTTCAGGGGGCCTCTCTAAGATGCCCTCTGTGTGCATTTTTCATTAAATCCACACTGGCATCAGTGTGGGTTTAATGTGCTGAGAAGTTTGATACCAAACTTCTCAGTTTTCAGTGTAGCCATTATGGTGCTGTGGAGTTCGTAATGACAAACTCCCAGCACCATACACTCTTAATGGCAGCACCGCACTTACAATGTCCAAGAATGGACTTAGACACTGTAGGGGTACAAGGCTCATGCACCTGTACCCTCACATTTGTGCATGGGTTCAAAGGGCGGGCCCATTAATCTTGTGAGAACTATGTTAAGATTCCATACTGGGGCAGGCGGAATTCTTGGTGGTATAACTCTTTTTAGTCCTTCCATGAAGGCTTTGATTACAGGCACTCTAAATAGGGATAGATGTTGCCTATTTTGAAGATACGCAGCTATTGCAGCAAGATGCAGTTTGATGGACGTATAGGCCAATGCCGACTGCTGCAAATGTAACAGGTAGCAGAGAATGTTTTGTATGGAAGCATCAAGAGGGTTGATGTGATTGTGTGAGAAAGTGCCCTCTTTCTGCATGGTTGCCCTCACTTTTTGCTTAATTGCTGATGTGCTTTGACTGAGTGTGCCCTGGGCTCCTGCTAATCAGGTACCCAGGGCCTATGTTCTTTCCCTAAAACTGCATTGAAGCCTAAACCCAATTGGCATCTCTGGCCACAGGTCAGTCCCTGGTAAATGGTACTACAGGTACCCAGGGCACTGTGACCAGAGAAAGCCCCTAAAGGCTGCAGCACTTATTGTGCCACCCTTAGAGGTCTTGTACCACTACACTCACACACAGCCTTTGCAGGCTGCGTGTTTTGGTGCAGAACAAAGTGAAGAGTCGACATGGCACACATCTCTGTGTGCCATGCCTACAACCCACTGTCCTGGCATAGGTCAGTCACCCCTCTAGGTGGGTGCACTATACCAGTGGTCCACAGTTCCTCACTTGGAAAACAGCTTTCCTCATTTCAATCACTTCACTAAGGAGAGTGGGTGAACTACAGGCACTAACCATAGCAGAACCTTTTTTTCAAACTACACAAAGATAAAGTGGTTCTTCGTACAAATTCCTACCTAAGGTAGTATCTGCATTTCACACAAATCAGTCGGTAGAATTACCTGTATTCTTCCCTCAACCTGATTCTGTTGCAGAACGAGCTCTACACACCTTAGATGTTAGAAGAGCACTATTGTACTACACGGAAAGAACAAAATCATTTCGTAAAACCAAACAACTCTGTCGCTTTTGCACCACCTCATAAGGGCAATCCTATCTCCAAATCAGGAATTGCTAGGTGGATCGTTAAATGTATTCAAATTTGCTATGCAAAAGCCAAGAGGACTCTAACTGTACCCCCTTAAGCTCATTCCACTCGTAAAATGGGGGCTACTATGGCTTTTGTAGGGAACTTCCCTATTACTGACATCTGCAGAGCTGCAACATGGTCTACACCACACACATTCACCAAGCACTATTGTGTAGATGTGTTAGCAAGACAACAAGCTAATGTGGGCCAAGCAGTACTTGATACGCTGTTTCAGACAACTCCATCAGTTACAGGATAGCCAACGCTTAGGGGAGACTGCTGTATAGTCTATGCATAGCATGTGATCTACAGCTCACATGCCTCGAACAGAAAATGCTACTTACCCAGTATGCATCTGTTCTTGGCATGTAGAGCTGTAGAATCTCATGCGCCCACCCGTCTCCCCGGGTACCTGTAGCTGCTGTAGTTCTCTTGTCACTATACATACATAAGCTTGGACATCTCTATTCTTTACTATTACTCCATTATCTCACCCTCTGCGGGAAAACAATCTGAAGATGGAGTCGATGACCATGCGCACTATCACCGAAAGGAGGAGTCACCTACCTCGTGACTAAGAAGACTTCTTAGAAGAAAAACAAATTGCAAACATCCGTACCCAACACTAGATGGCGATCTATGCATAGCATGAGATTCTACAGCTCTACATGCCAAGAACAGATGCATACTGGGTAAGTAGCATTTTCCTTGCTCCATAGGATAACATTGATTGTTTTTCTTGGAAAAGTTTCTAAGTGTGGAGTTTGAAAACCTAAAGAAATTCTTTAAAATTGCACTAACTAACAAAAACGATTTTACTTACCTGTTTTCAGGAAATGTCCCAGAGTAGTATCCAGGTATACTACTCTGAGTAAGAAAAGTAATCTCAAAAGTAACTTACCTGTAATTTTACTGAAAAGCCCATTCAAGTCTATGTACTGTATTTACAAAGTATTGCATTTCTCTGAAACCATACTGTAAGTCAAAACAAAGTGCATATACAATTACAATTCAAACTGTTTACAGCCTGCATTACTACTGTAAAGTATTTATTGCTTACCTGTGCCAGGCTTGCTTGGTTCCAGAAAATAAAATAACTAAAACAATATTTTTTTATACAAAAACAATTGGTCTGAAGTTCAGTCTTTGAGTGTGTGAATTCATTTGCTGAGTGTGTACAACAAATGCTTAACACTGTCCTCTGATCCTGCCTTACTGCTCAACCACACTACCACAAATAGAGAGTGAGGTGCTATCTAACTTTACCTCTGCCTACCTTTGGGTTTCCACTGGACTCTGTGCACACTATACCTCACTTTGGTATAGTATATACAGAGCCAGCTTCCTACAACTTGGTCCAGGCCCAGCACAGGGGCTCCTGTGGATAGGATGAGTGCCCGATGCCACCGCCCGGCCCCGGGCGACCCAATTTTCCTCTCCCAACACCCTTTCCCCTAGAGCTTGGTGGTCCAAGCCTCAACGTCCAAAGGCGCGTTCCCTTTTGCTCCCCCAGATAGGGAGTCCAAGGAGCTGGACCATCTTGGGAAGAAGATGTTTTCTTCCGCCAGCTTAGGACTGCGGACGGTGAACACTGCATGTCTTTTGGGCCGTTACACCCACTCTGTGTGGGACACGGTTGCGCAGGTGCTGCCACAGTGCCCGGAGGAGGCCCGGGACACACTCTCCCGTGCTGTCGCGGAGGGGAGAGACACAGCGAAGTTCGCCATCCGATGTGGGCTGGACACCGCTGGCTCGCTGGGTAGAACGATTTCTACGTCAGTAGCCCAAAGGCTCTATGCCTGGCTGAAATCCACTGGCTTTTCTGGGGATGTCCAATCGACTCTTTTGGACATGCCATTTGATGGCCGTCGCCGGTTTGGCAGCAAGGCGGACAATGCGCTTGAGCGCTTTAAGGATTCTAGAGCTATGGCTCGATCCTTGGGCCTCGCTCCCACCTCTCGTCCTGTGCAGTCTGCCTTTCGCCCCTTTCGTGGCTACGGAAGGGGGGCCCCACCACGTTCCACCCGGGGCCACAGGCCGGCGCAAGCTGCCCAGCCTCTGCGCGGCCGGGTACGTGGGACCCAACGCCGTGGGTCTGGGAGCCAGCGGGTGGGCCAGTCCACCAGTGCCCCCTCTGCAGCAACCTCTAAGCCCTCCTAGTCCGACCTTCCAGGGCCACCAGTAGCCAGTGGGCAGCAGAATCCACCATCACCTCCCCTTCGAGACTACCCCTCCCTCCATGCCACCTACACTCCATCGCATGTCGGAGGATCATTTGGCCCTTCTCTGTCAGGAAGTTACGGCTGTCTTAGCCAAGAGAGCTATCGAGCAAGTCCCTGTTCCAGAAGTAGGTTGTGGTTGTTACTCCCACTACTTCCTGGTGCCCATGAAGGACAAAGGCCTGCGTCCTATCTTGGATCTCAGGGACGTCAACTGCTTTCTCCGGAAGGAGAAGTTCAAAATGTTGACATTGGCTCAGGTCCTGTCTGCCCTCGTCCATGGAGACTGGATGGTAGCGTTGGACTTTGAGGACGCTTACTTCCACATTCCCGTCCTGCCAGCCCACAGGCTTTGCCTACGGTTCACAGTAGGCCACGAGCATTTCCAGTTCACCATGCTCCCCTTCGGCCTTACCAGCGCCCCTCCGGTGTTCACTAAAGTGATGGCGGTGGTCGCAGCTCATCTGTACAGATCAGGGGTTCCAGTCTTCCCCTATCTCAACGACTGGCTGTTGAAGGCGGGTTCGCCCCAGGCTGTCGTCTCCCACCTCCAGACTACGGCGACGTCCTGCATTCGCTGGAGTTCACTATCAACGAGCCGAAGTCGCACCTGATTCCCTCTCAGAAGCTCATTTTCATCGGAGCAGTTCTGGATACAGCTCAGTTTTGGGCTTATCCTCCTGAGCAGCGAGTCCGGGATATTCGGACTATGATACCGATGTTTCAGCCTCTATCCCGGGTTTTGGTGAGATTGACCTTGAGGCTGCGGGGCCTCATGGCCTCCTGCATCCTGCTGGTGGATCATGCCAGGTGGCTTATGCGGGCTCTCCAGTGGTGTAGGAAAGTGGGTTTCTGTTGCAGTAACCCCCCCCACTTTTTGCCAGACTACTGATGCACTTTCACTTGATGTGCCCTGGGTCCTTGCCAATCAGGTTCCCAGGGCCTGTGTTATTTCCCCAAAACTAACCCAATAGGCATCTCTGGCCACAGGTCAGCCCCTGGTAAATGGTACCACAGGTACCCAGGGCACTGTGACCAGGGAAGACCTCTAAGGTCTGCAGCACTTATTGTGCCACCCTTAGAGGCCCTGTACCTTTACACACACACACTGCCTTTGCAGGCTGCGTGTTTTGGTGCAGAACAAAGTGAAGATCAGTCGCCCCTCTAGCTGGGTGCCCTATGCCAGTGGTGAGGGTACAGGTGCATGAGCCCTGTACCCCTACAGTGTCTAAGTCCATTCTTAGACATTGTAAGTGTAGTGCTGCCAGTAAGAGTATAATGTGCTGGGAGCTTGTCATTACAAACTCCACAGCACCATAATGGCTACACTGAAAACTGAGAAGTTTAGTATCAAACTTCTCAGCACATTAAACCCACACTGATGCCAGTGTGGGATTTAATGAAAAATGCACACAAAGGGCATCTTAGAGATGCCCCCTGAAAAACGACCAGCCTCTGGTGGGTTCCATGACGGGTACACACCAGCCTGCCACCACGAGACATGTTTCTGGACCCCTAGGGTGGGAGCCTTCGCTCCCTGAGCCCAGAAACAAAGCCTTTCCTGGGTGGAGGTGTTCACACCTGCCCCAGGCCAGGAAGAACCATCTGTGGCAGGGGAGCTTCAAAGGCCTGGCAGCCTTTGTAATGCGACCCCCAGCCTCTCCTGCTATCAGGAGCAGGCCCCCTTCCTGTCTCCCCTCCTTTTCGGCGGGAACACAGGCGGGAAAAACTAGCCAGGCCAGAAGGTGTGCCCACCTCTGCCAACTCCACCCCTCAGGTGGGGGAGGCGAGGTGAAGCCCACTCTTCAGTGCCCGCCATTTTGCAGATGGCAGGCACTCCCCAATCAGGATTAGCGATTGTGCTCACTCTCCCACGTGGGGTGAGCACACCAAGGGTGTAGTCACCCTAAGGTCAGTAGCCCATTGGCTACTGACCTCGAGACCCCTAAAACGCCCCCTAAATACAGTATTTAGGGGGCAGCCCTGAACCAAGAAAGCAGATTCCCGCAACCTAAGAAGAAAAAGGACGAAAGAAGACGCCCATCAGAGGAGACTGCAGAGAACAACTGACTTGGCCTCAGCGCTAATGGCCCGTCTGCAGTTTCCAAAGCTCCTGCGCCAAAAATCGTCTTGTCCTGCAGCCAGTGACCTCCGGAACCCCTCGGAGGACTGACTGCCTTCAACAAAGACCGTATCTCCTGTGAACAGCAGCTCTGTTCAGAAGAAACACCAAAGAAAGACTCCGAGCCTGCTGAGGAAAAAGAAACCCGACGCCTGGGACCACCACTGCACCCGTCGCCTACGGCCCGAGTTTGTGTGGCCCAACGGTCCCAGCGAGGTCCCCCAGCGCTCCAGAGTCCGAGTCCACTGACCCCTCCAGGACTCCCCGACGTCGCCTGCAGCCTCTGCACGGAGACCCCCCACCAACTGCAAGTGGCCCGGTAAGGTGAAATCCGACCTCAAAAGACACCCCTGCATCCAGCCGCCCTGCGCCCTGGAGAAGAGAACCCCAGGTGCACCTACGTCCCCGAGCTCTCCAACTTACCTGCCCAGCTGTTGGTTCCTCCCGGAAGTCTTCCTGGTCCGAGCCTTCAGCTGAAAACCAAAACCGAAATTCCCCATTGAAAACAACGGGTCACCCGACGCCAAAACAGCACCCTGCACCCAGCCGCCGCTGCGAGTGCACTTTTTGTGCTCAACAGGATCCCCTTTTGCCCTGAGCCTAACACCAGGAGCTTGGCTCCCACAACCTTGTGGCCTACTCGTCCACAGCCACCAACCGGAGGCCCCCTTTCCCCCATTGGATAACTTTGGGCCTCAGCACTCTGCACCCGGCCGCCCTAGTGCCGCTGAGGGTGTAACAAGAGTGCATCCTTGACCCTGGGGGACCCCTGAGTCTACCCCCAGAACCTCAACTCCCACTACCGAATACTTACCCGAAAACCGATAACACTATTTTCCTCCATAGGATAACATTGACTGTTTTTCTTGGAAATGTTTCTAAGTGTGGAGTTTGAAAACCTAAAGAAATTCTTTAAAATTGTACTATTTAAC
The DNA here is from genome assembly GCA_963921515.1 of Calotriton arnoldi. NCBI lineage: Eukaryota > Metazoa > Chordata > Amphibia > Caudata > Salamandridae > Calotriton > Calotriton arnoldi. The sequence goes on from CAWUFW010005376.1 coordinate 48,227, forward strand.
CAAAACGATTTTACTTACCTGTTTACAGGAAATGTCCCAGAGTAGTATCCAGGTATACTCCTCTGAGTAAGAAAAGTAATCTAAAAAGTAACTTACCTGGTATTTTACTGAAAAGCCCATTCAAGTCTATGTACTGTATTTACAAAGTATTGCATTTCTCTGCAACCATCCTGTAAGTCAAAACAAAGTGCATATTCAATCACAATTCAACCTGTTTACAAACTGCATTGCTACTGTAAAGTATTTATTGCTTACCTGTGCCAGGGTTGTTTGGTTCTGGAAAATAAAAATAACTAAAAGAATATTTTCATACAAAAACAATTGGTCTGAAGTTCCCTCTTTGAGTGTGTGAATTCATTTGCTGACTGAGTGTGTACAACAAATGCTTAACACTGTCCTCTGATACTGCCTTACTGCTCGACCACAATACCACAAATAGAGAGTGAGGTGCTATCTAACTTTGCCTCTGCCTACCTTTGGGGTTCCACTGGACTCTGTGCACACTATACTTCACTTTGGTATAGTATATACAGAGCCAGCTTCCTACAAGTGGGACCTGAAGTTCCAGTGGGCGCCGCATCAGGGGAATCTTTCTGATGTTGTCCTGATCTCGGAGGGCACTGCACACCAATTGCAGTGGTGGCTAACGAACCAGGATTGGGTCAACGGCAGATCCCTCTCCCTTCCCCAACCAGACTTCACAGTGGTGACAGATGCGTCACTTCTGGGATGGGGCGGCCACATGGGAGAGGCGGAGATCAGAGGCCTCTGGTCTCCGGCGGAGTCCGGGCTCTACATCAACCTGTTGGAGCTCAGGGCAATTCGTCTTGCACTGAAAGCATTCCTTCCTTCTGTCAAAGGAAGAGTAGTGCAGGTGTTCACGGACAAAACCACCGCCGTGTGGTACTGCAACAAACAGGGCGGGGTGGGGTCGTGGACCCTATGTCAAGAGGCTCTCCACCTTTGGACGTGTCTGGAACATCAGGGCATGTCCCTGGTGGTTCAACACCTGGCAGGTTCCCTGAACGTCAGGGCGGACGAACTCAGCCGCCGGTGCATGATGGATCACGAATGGCGTCTTCACTCAGAGGTGGTGCAAGGTCTCCTTCAGCAGTGGGGAGAGCCTTGGTTAGATCGGCTCCCCACCGAAGAGAACGCGCAATGTCAGCAGTTCTTCGCGTTGGAATTTCCAAGGCGGCACTCGCTCTGCGACGCTTTTCGTCACGAGTGGAACTGCGGTCTTCTATACGCCTTTCTGCCTAGACCACTTCTGCCCAGAGTACTGAAGAAGATCAAGCGCGACCGGGTGTAGGAAAGTGGGTTTCTGTTGCAGTAACCCCCCCACTTTTTGCCTGATAACTGATGCACTTTTCCTTGGTGTGCCCTGGATCCCTGCCAATCAGGTACCCAGGGCCTGTGTTCCTTCCCTAAAAACTGTACTCAGCCTAAACCCAATTGGCATCTCTGGCCACAGGTAAGCCCCTGGTAAATGGTACCCTAGGTACCCAGGGCACTGTGACCAGAGAAGACCCCTAAGGGCTGCAGCACTTATTGTGCCACCCTTAGAGGCCCTGTACCCTGACACACACACACTGCCCTTGCAGGCTGAGTGTCTTGGTGCAGAACAAAACAGAGAGTCGACATGGCACACATCCCTGTGTGCCATGCCCACAAACACACTGCCCTGGCATACCTCAGTCACCCCTCTAGCTGGGTGCCCTATGCCAGTGGTGAGGGCACAGGTGCATGAGCCCTGTGCCCCTACAGTACCCAGGCCCATTCCTGGGCACTGTAAGTGCAGGGCTGCCATTCCGAGTATATGGTGCTGGGAGGTCGTCAGCACGTACTCCACAGCACCATGATGGCTGCACTGAAGACTGAGAAGTTTGGTATCAAACTCCTCAGCACAGTAAACCCACACTGATGCCAGTGTGGGATTTACTGTAAAATGCACGTCAGAGGGCAACTTAGAGTTACCCCCTGAACCTAACCTACAATCCACGTCTTGTCTGAGGGGCTGCCTAGGCTGCCACACAGCAGACATGTTGCTGGACCCCTGGGTAGAGAGCCATCCGCTCTCCCGGGCCTGCAACAATGCACGTCCTGGGTGAGGTGCTAGGCCCCCTCCCCCAGGATGGGCAGGGGGAAGCTTCAAAGGCATTCCGCCTTTGTGAGCTTCCCCAGACCACTTGCTGTACTCAGCAACTGGTCCCCACCGGTTCCTCCCCCATCCTGGTGGGAAGACTGGAGGGAAACACCAAGGGAGGAAAGGGGGTGTGCCACCCTCTGCCAACCCCACCCCTCAGGTGGGGAGGCGAGGTGAAGCACATCTCCGGGCTCTCGCCATCTTGAAGATGGGGAGCCCTGCCCAATCAGGACTAGGCTCCTGCCCCCTCCCACAGGAGAGTGGCAGGATAGGGGTGTACCCACCCCAGGGCAGGGACCCATTGGTCCCTGCCCTTTACCTACCTGTAACGCCCCTAAATCTAGTATTTAGGGGCACCCTGAACCTTCCTTCCTTAGATTCCCGCAACCTAAGAAGAAAAAGGACGAAAGAAGACGCCCAGCAGAGGAGACTGCAGAGAACAACTGACTTGGCCCCAGCCCTACCGGCCCGTCTGCAGTTTCCAGAGATCCTGCGCCAAAAATAGTCTTGTCCTGCAGCCAGCGACCTCCAGAACCCCAGGGAGGACTGACTGCCTTCAACAAAGACCGGATCTCCTGTGAACAGCAGCTCTGTTCAAAAGAAACACCAAACAAAGACTCCGAGCCTGCTGAGGAGAAAGAAACCCGACGCCTGGAACCACCACTGCACCCGTCGCCTACAGCCCGAGTTCAAGTGGCCCACCGGTCCCAGCGAGGTCCCCCAGCTCTCCAGAGTCCGAGTCCACCGTGGGTTGACCCCTCCAGGACTCCCCGACGTCGCCTGCAGCCTCTGCACGGAGAACCCCCAACCGCGAGTGGCCCGGTAAGGTGAAATCCGACCTCAAAAGACACCCCTGCATCCAGACGCCGCCTGGAGAAAGGAACCCGAGGTGCACCTACGTCCCCGAGCCCTCCAACTTACCTGCCCAGCTGTTGGTTCCTCCTGGAAGTCTTCCTGGACCGAGCCTGCAGCTGAAAACCAAAACCGAAAATTTCCATTGAAATCAACAGGGCACCCGACCTCAAAACAGCACTCTGCACCCGGCCGCCCTAGTGCCGCTGAGGGTGCCTCTTTGGTGCTAACTTGGTCCCCAACGTGCCCTGAGCTTAACCCTAGGAGCTTTGCTCCCACAACCCCGTGGCCTGCTTGCCAGCCGCCACCAACCGGAGTCCCCCTATCCTCCATAGGATAACATTGGGCCTCAACACTCTGCACCCGGCCGCCCTAGTGCCGCTGAGGGTGCAACAACAGTGCATCACTGACCCTGGGAGACCCCTGAGTCTAACCCCAGAACCCTAACTCAAAAGACCGATTACTTACCTCGAGACCGATAACTCATTTTTCCTCATAGGATAACATGGACACTTTTTCTTCCAAAAAGTTTCTAAGTGTCGACTTTTGAAAACAAGAATATTCTTTAAAAATCGTACAGACTTCCAAAACGTAATTACTTACCTGTTTTAAGTAAATGTCCCAGGGCTGAACCTAGGAGTCCAGCACTGGATTACAAAAGTAACGTTAAAAGTAACTTACCGGCGAATTGAATTTTCTTACATAGGGATCCATTGACTGGTTTTCTGTGAAATTTCTTCTAAGTGTCCACTTTTGAAATACCAAAATATTGCTTAAAAATCACAACAGTAACGAATTCCGAATTACTCACCTACTATCAGGAGAGACCTCAGTACTGCATCTTTTAGTCCAGTACCGACCATGAAAAGTAATTTTTACCGTACTTACCAGTAACTGGAAATTCCTCTCATAGGATATCATTGCCTGCTTTTTGTTGAAAAAGTTTCTAAGTGTCAATTTCTGAATCATACAAATATTCTTTAAAAATCGTACAAACTACAAAAACGTAATTACTTACCTGTTTTAAGTAAATGTCCCAGTGCTGAACCTAGGAGTCCAGCACTGGATTACAAAAGTAACGTAAACATACTTTGCTTGCAAACTGTATTTCCTTCCCTAGGATAACATTGGTAATTTTACCCAGAAAAGTTTCTAAGTGTCAACTTTTGAAATACAGTAATATTCCTCAAAAATCACTACCATAACCAAAACGCTTTTTCTCACCTGTTTACAGGAAGTGTCCCGGGACTGAATCCAAGATCCAGTCCCGTGGTTAGAAAAGTAATCCAAAAAGTAATCTATTGCATTTAACCAGAAATTTCCATTGAGCTCAATGTATAATTGTGTTTAAAATTGTGTTGCATATTGCAACAACTGTAACTATTGCATTCAAAAGTCTATTGCCAATTGAACAGTAGTTAACTAAAGCATCTCATTCTGAGAAAGTATATTTTGACACCCATTGTTGGTTCTAAAATAAAACAACTATATTTTTATATACAAACCATTGGCCTAGAGTTCAGTTCTTGAGTGTGTGGCTTCATTTGCTGACTGAGTGTGTACAACAAATGCTTTACACTGTCCTCTGATACTGCCTTACTGCTCGACCAAGCTACCACTTTAGAGAGTAAGGTTATATCTAACTTTAGCCTCTGCCAAACCTCTGGGGACTGTGGACTCTGTGCACACTGAACCTTACTTTGGTGCAGTATATACAGAGCCACTTTCTTACATTGGTGGATCAGCGGTGGGATACAAACTTGCATTGTTGGACTACTTGGTTACCATCTGATCACACGACAGAACTCTTAAATTGCCTTTAGAATTCTGATTTTTTCAAATTGGCATTTTTTACCAAATTACTAAAAGTCTTGTTAGGGCCTTGCTTAAGTCCCTTTAAAATTGTAGAAAATAAAAAGTCACTATAGTCAAGGGTAGAGGGGTTAGAACTTTTTGTTAGAATGTCTCAAGAAAACAACCCAGCTATTAGTGAAAATAATAATGACATACAGGACATGGTTGAGGAGCTCGACCTCACCCCTTATCTTCATTTGTCTTTCAAAGAGATAAGGTCCTTATGTAAACTTAAAAATATACCAATGGGCCAGCATCCAACCAAACAAGGGCTCCAGGAGCTCCTGGCTGAGTATGCTAAGGCCCACCCCTCTGAGCATGGTGATGACCACGCAGAGGAGGAAAGGAGTGAGGAGGATGGGGATGGTAATCCACCTCCACCACTTCCTAGGGAAGACAGGGTCACTGCACCCTTATTTCCAAGAGTAAACCTCTGGGGACCTAGGGGCCACCTAGGTGGTTCAGGTCCCAGAGAGGACACTGAGGATAGCCTTAGTGAGGAGGACCACCTTTTAGCAAGGTTGGCCAAAAGACTGGACCTAGAGACCAGACTCCTGGCTCTAGAGAAGGAAAGACAGGAGATGGGTTTAGCACCCATCAATGGTGGCAGCAATACTAAAACTAAGGATAGGGAGGAAACTTCTGATCCTAAAATCCCCAAAGGGATTGTCCCTAAATTTGAGGAAGGTGATGACATCACCAAATGGTTCACAGCCTTTGAGAGGGCTTGTGAAATAAGAAAAGTAAAGAAACCTCTCTGGGGGCACTCCTGTGGGAACTGTTCTCTGGTAACTGCAGAGACAGGCTTCTGACCCTCTCTGGGCCAGATGCAGGGTCCTATGACCTCATGAAGAATACTCTGATTGAGGGATTTGGGCTCACTACTGAGGAGTATAGAATTAGATTCAGGGGGCTCACAAAACCCAGACCCAGTCCTGGATTGACTTCGTAGACTACTCAGTAAAGACACTGGATGGTTGGTTAGCTGGACATAATGTGCAGGATTTTCCTGGACTTTACAATTTGTTTATGAAGGAACACATACTAAGTAATTGCACAAACGAAAAGTTGCATCAGCATTTGGTAGACCTAGGTCTAATTTCTCCCCAAGAATTGGGAAAGAAGGCAGACCACTGGGTCAGAACAAGGGTAACTAGGACATCCACTGGGGGTGACCAAAAGAAAGGGGTCACAAAGCCTCCCCAGAAGAAAGATAGTGAACCCCTTAAGGATAAAAGTAAGGAGTCCCAGGCAGCCCCCCAAAAACCTGTCCAGGAGGGTGGGCCCAAAGACACCTCACAAACTAAACCAGGGTACCAAGGTAAGAATTGGGATCCCAACAGAATATGGTGTCACAACTGTCAGAAGTCAGGACACCACACCAAGGACCCTAGCTGTCCTAAAAACAAGATCCCTAGTACAGCCCCAGGGGTGACTAGTGTAGCCCCAGGAGTTGCCAGTGTAGCTCTGGAGGAAGGGTCCTCAGATGAGGAAGTCCTCCTAGCTTTCAACTGGAAAATGGGCCCAAGAGGTAAGCTGGAGATCCCAGAGGGGAGTAGACACTTCCACCGCCTACTGGTGAATGGAATCCCAGCCACTGCCCTGAGAGATACCTGTGCCAGTCACACTGTGGTGCATGACAGGTTGGTACTCCCACACCAGTATGTCCCAGGGGAATCAAGGAGAGTAAGGGCTGTCCCAGGGGAGTCACTGTTAGGCCTGTGGCTGTAGTGCCCCTAGTCATAGCTGGGTCCCTTAGATGGAGAAAGGTGGTAGTCAGTAAAGACCTCCCCTTGATTGTCTCCTGGGGAATGACCACTTAGAGGTGGACCTGAGCCAAAGAGAGGCACTGGCCCAATGCCAGGCCTCACCCAAGAAACCTGGGGGGCTCAACCTGCAGTCAGTGCAGCTGAGCCCCAAAAGAGTAAAAAGGAACAGGGTAGGAAAGGTGGGCAACTGTTAGCCACAGTCCCAGAGGGCCAGGGAGATTCTATCCCAGTGAGGGAAAACTCCAGAAGTGGCCCTGGTAAAGCCCCCTAGCCAACAAGAAGACCTGACTAGTCAGGCAACTGTCCAGCCTGAGTTGGTGGCTCCTCAGCTGGCAGAACAAAGGGTGGAGGAAGGGTGCTCACTACAAAGTTTAGTGACCCCCCACCCTAAAGCAACAGGCAGACAGCCAGGACCCAAAGAGACCTGTAAGATAGCCCCTTCACTTGCCAGACAGGAGCTAAAGGTGTGGTTCTGGGCACTGACAGCTGTCAGCAGCCTCTGCTGGGTGTTAGCCTTCATGGCAGCCCTATCCTTGGCATGGTGGCCTAACCCCCTGCCAAATAACAAGCTAGGCCCCTGACCCTATTGGTCATGGTGGGGTTGCTCAAACTGTGGGTGACCTCTGTGGGTAAGCTGGGCTTTGCCCTGGCTAAGTTAGACTTTGCAGAGGTGGGCACCTCTGAACCCAAACTTAAAAGATGGGGTGAAGACACTAAAGAGCAAGGAGAGGAGCTTTGGGAATTAGGTCCTGAAACTGATGAGGTAGGCCAGCTCCCCAAAGGGACTGACCTGGACAGAAGGATATAAGGCGGAGTAGGCCCTGCAACTTTCAAACCACTTCCCCAACTCTTCCTCGCCTGAAAGACTAGACAGGCTCTCCCAGCGTTGGCTGAGTCTCCTGGCCTTTGGGCTGGGGGGCTTGTGTAGGAAAGTGGGTTTCTGTTGCAGTAACCCCCACTTTTTGCCTGATAACTGATGCACTTTTCCTTGGTGTGCCCTGGATCCCTGCCAATCAGGTACCCAGGGCCTGTGTTCCTTCCCTAAAAACTGTACTCAGCCTAAACCCAATTGGCATCTCTGGCCACAGGTAAGCCCCTGGTAAATGGTACCCTAGGTACCCAGGGCACTGTGACCAGAGAAGACCCCTAAGGGCTGCAGCACTTATTGTGCCACCCTTAGAGGCCCTGTACCCTGACACACACACACTGCCCTTGCAGGCTGAGTGTCTTGGTGCAGAACAAAACAGAGAGTCGACATGGCACACATCCCTGTGTGCCATGCCCACAAACACACTGCCCTGGCATACCTCAGTCACCCCTCTAGCTGGGTGCCCTATGCCAGTGGTGAGGGCACAGGTGCATGAGCCCTGTGCCCCTACAGTACCCAGGCCCATTCCTGGGCACTGTAAGTGCAGGGCTGCCATTCCGAGTATATGGTGCTGGGAGGTCGTCAGCACGTACTCCACAGCACCATGATGGCTGCACTGAAGACTGAGAAGTTTGGTATCAAACTCCTCAGCACAGTAAACCCACACTGATGCCAGTGTGGGATTTACTGTAAAATGCACGTCAGAGGGCAACTTAGAGTTACCCCCTGAACCTAACCTACAATCCACGTCTTGTCTGAGGGGCTGCCTAGGCTGCCACACAGCAGACATGTTGCTGGACCCCTGGGTAGAGAGCCATCCGCTCTCCCGGGCCTGCAACAATGCACGTCCTGGGTGAGGTGCTAGGCCCCCTCCCCAGGATGGGCAGGGGAAGCTTCAAAGGCATTCCGCCTTTGTGAGCTTCCCCAGACCACTTGCTGTACTCAGCAACTGGTCCCCACCGGTTCCTCCCCCATCCTGGTGGGAAGACTGGAGGGAAACACCAAGGGAGGAAAGGGGGTGTGCCACCCTCTGCCAACCCCACCCCTCAGGTGGGGAGGCGAGGTGAAGCACATCTCCGGGCTCTCGCCATCTTGAAGATGGGGAGCCCTGCCCAATCAGGACTAGGCTCCTGCCCCCTCCCACAGGAGAGTGGCAGGATAGGGGGTGTACCCACCCCAGGGCAGGGACCCATTGGTCCCTGCCCTTTACCTACCTGTAACGCCCCTAAATCTAGTATTTAGGGGCACCCTGAACCTTCCTTCCTTAGATTCCCGCAACCTAAGAAGAAAAAGGACGAAAGAAGACGCCCAGCAGAGGAGACTGCAGAGAACAACTGACTTGGCCCCAGCCCTACCGGCCCGTCTGCAGTTTCCAGAGATCCTGCGCCAAAAATAGTCTTGTCCTGCAGCCAGCGACCTCCAGAACCCCAGGGAGGACTGACTGCCTTCAACAAAGACCGGATCTCCTGTGAACAGCAGCTCTGTTCAAAAGAAACACCAAACAAAGACTCCGAGCCTGCTGAGGAGAAAGAAACCCGACGCCTGGAACCACCACTGCACCCGTCGCCTACAGCCCGAGTTCAAGTGGCCCACCGGTCCCAGCGAGGTCCCCCAGCTCTCCAGAGTCCGAGTCCACCGTGGGTTGACCCCTCCAGGACTCCCCGACGTCGCCTGCAGCCTCTGCACGGAGAACCCCCAACCGCGAGTGGCCCGGTAAGGTGAAATCCGACCTCAAAAGACACCCCTGCATCCAGACGCCCTGCGCCTGGAGAAAGGAACCCGAGGTGCACCTACGTCCCCGAGCCCTCCAACTTACCTGCCCAGCTGTTGGTTCCTCCTGGAAGTCTTCCTGGACCGAGCCTGCAGCTGAAAACCAAAACCGAAAATTTCCATTGAAATCAACAGGGCACCCGACCTCAAAACAGCACTCTGCACCCGGCCGCCCTAGTGCCGCTGAGGGTGCCTCTTTGGTGCTAACTTGGTCCCCAACGTGCCCTGAGCTTAACCCTAGGAGCTTTGCTCCCACAACCCCGTGGCCTGCTTGCCAGCCGCCACCAACCGGAGTCCCCCTATCCTCCATAGGATAACATTGGGCCTCAACACTCTGCACCCGGCTGCCCTAGTGCCGCTGAGGGTGCAACAACAGTGCATCACTGACCCTGGGAGACCCCTGAGTCTAACCCCAGAACCCTAACTCAAAAGACCGATTACTTACCTCGAGACCGATAACTCATTTTTCCTCATAGGATAACATGGACACTTTTTCTTCCAAAAGTTTCTAAGTGTCGACTTTTGAAAACAAGAATATTCTTTAAAAATCGTACAGACTACCAAAACGTAATTACTTACCTGTTTTAAGTAAATGTCCCAGGGCTGAACCTAGGAGTCCAGCACTGGATTACAAAAGTAACGTTAAAAGTAACTTACCGGCGAATTGAATTTTCTTACATAGGGATCCATTGACTGGTTTTCTGTGAAATTTCTTCTAAGTGTCCACTTTTGAAATACCAAAATATTGCTTAAAAATCACAACAGTAACGAATTCCGAATTACTCACCTACTATCAGGAGAGACCTCAGTACTGCATCTTTTAGTCCAGTACCGACCATGAAAAGTAATTTTTACCGTACTTACCAGTAACTGGAAATTCCTCTCATAGGATATCATTGCCTGCTTTTTGTTGAAAAAGTTTCTAAGTGTCAATTTCTGAATCATACAAATATTCTTTAAAAATCGTACAAACTACAAAAACGTAATTACTTACCTGTTTTAAGTAAATGTCCCAGTGCTGAACCTAGGAGTCCAGCACTGGATTACAAAAGTAACGTAAACATACTTTGCTTGCAAACTGTATTTCCTTCCCTAGGATAACATTGGTAATTTTACCCAGAAAAGTTTCTAAGTGTCAACTTTTGAAATACAGTAATATTCCTCAAAAATCACTACCATAACCAAAACGCTTTTTCTCACCTGTTTACAGGAAGTGTCCCGGGACTGAATCCAAGATCCAGTCCCGTGGTTAGAAAAGTAATCCAAAAGTAATCTATTGCATTTAACCAGAAATTTCCATTGAGCTCAATGTATAATTGTGTTTAAAATTGTGTTGCATATTGCAACAACTGTAACTATTGCATTCAAAAGTCTATTGCCAATTGAACAGTAGTTAACTAAAGCATCTCATTCTGAGAAAGTATATTTTGACACCCATTGTTGGTTCTAAAATAAAACAACTATATTTTTATATACAAACCATTGGCCTAGAGTTCAGTTCTTGAGTGTGTGGCTTCATTTGCTGACTGAGTGTGTACAACAAATGCTTTACACTGTCCTCTGATACTGCCTTACTGCTCGACCAAGCTACCACTTTAGAGAGTAAGGTTATATCTAACTTTAGCCTCTGCCAAACCTCTGGGGACTGTGGACTCTGTGCACACTGAACCTTACTTTGGTGCAGTATATACAGAGCCACTTTCTTACACCGGGCCCAAGTCATTCTTGTGGCTCCGGAATGGGCACGAAGAGTCTGGTATCACGAGCTCTTGAACATGGCCATCAATCCTCCGATCAGACTGCCTCTTTGGGAAGATCTTCTGTCGCAGCAATAGGGGATGGTCGTCCACCCGAACTTGTCCAGCCTCCACCTCCTTGCGTGGAGATTGAGCGGCGAAAGTTGGCAGCTTTTGACCTTCCTCCCGAAGTTTGTAATGTCATCTTGGCAGCCAGGCGTCCCTCTACTAAAACGGTATACGCCTGTAGATGGAACAAATTTGTGGCATGGTGCACAGCAAAGGCTGTGAATCTCCTTTCTGCCCCTCTTTCTGAGGTTCTTCTCTTCATTCTTTCCTTGGCCCAGCAAGGCTCTGCTCAGGGCACCCTTAAAGGCTATCTTTCGGCCATTTCGGCCTTTCTTCGCCTTCCTGATCAGCCTTCTCTTTTCAAGTCCCCTATTGTAAATAGATTTCTTAAGGGCATTACTCACCTCTTTTCTCCTATTCCTTTCGTAATGCCCCAGTGGGACTTGAATCTGGTCTTAACTTAACTTATGTGCTACTTTCGAGCCTCTACATAATTGTCCTCTCAGACTCTTGACCCTAAAGATTGCTTTTCTGGTGGCCATCACTTCTGCTCTCAGGGTGAGTGAGCTTCAGGCTTTCTTCTAAACTTCCTTTCCTTGTTGTTCATCCGGACAAGGCTTCCTGCCTCTATTTCTCCTGCCCAAAGTTCTAAAGAAGGGCAGGAACAACTGGACCCAAGTCATTTAGTAGCTCTTCTGGCAATGAGCATCTGTCCTCTGATTCAGCTGCCACTTCTGGAGAGTCTTCTGTTGCAGCAACAAAGCAATTTATACCTCACGGCGTGGAGATTGAATGTTGACAGTTGACTGCCTTGCACCTCCCTCCCCATCAAACACCTGTGTTGGCAAGTCGAGTGCCTGTCTTGGACATCTATCAGGCTGCAACGTGGGCGAGAGTTTGCATGTTCATGAAGCAATACTGCCTTGATAGCCCGGTCAGCAAGAGGGACATTTTGCCCATTTGGTCCTGCAGGATATTTTAGTTTGAGTCCTTTCCCGGACCCAGTACCTTGGGATGTACTGCTTTTGGTATCTATTCACAAGGTGAGGAATCTACAGTTAGAAGTATCCATAAGAAGAACAAGTTTGCCAGCCCTCCCACCTCCGCGTTCCAACTTTTTTTTTCAATCTTTAAAATGTCCCAATGTAGTCATTTGCACACTGTCGTATTTGATTAAAAGTTCTGCATCTGACTGCGCAGACAGAATTAAAAAAGAAACAGGACATCAGTGCGCAGGGGTGACAGCTACATGTGGCTCTGGCGTCATTTCTGTGGTGGGACAAAGTCAGCATGGAGCCACACATTGCCTCCATTTGGCACACAAGAGAATTGCTGAGAAAATTCTCTGGATCCAGTTTGGCGCCTGATGGGTATTCACGAATTGCGGAATCTGACATTACATAGAGTAGCTACCAGAAAAAGCATTACCGAAGGTAAGTAATTTGTTCTGTTTTTTTAATGTCATTGAGTTCAGAGGTGCACCTCTGATACTTTTATTAAACGTTAGTGTGGCACTTCAAGCACACCAAGAGGGAACAGTGGGGTCTGGATAGGAGATTGATGTATGATCGATTTTATGTCCCTTTTACAGTAGTTTGCTGTTTGAGGGTAATTTAGAGTCACTTAACACTGTTCCACCTCTTCCGGTATAGATACGTTTTACGTAGCCTTCATTGTTTAACAGAGTCCTACACTTTATCCTCACATATGACCCTTGTGGGAGTTATGGGCTGATGGACTACATCATAGGTACTCCACCTAAGGTCGATTTAGCACACAAAAAAGTGACATATCGATGTTGTTATGCGCCCCAACCACTAGATGGCCACCTAAAGATAGAATGAATCTAGTAGCGCTTCATGCTACTAAACTGCTGCTACTGTAATCACTGCCAAGTAGCAACAGATTCATGACTCCAAGAGAAGCCTCCATAAATGGCCTAGGCTTCTCGGTTTCTCTGCCACTTATTGTCATATTACACTGCTTGAGGAGTCTTTCAAAGGATGATAAATCTGGCGAATGCACATATCCTTCAGAAGAGCACATTACTCAACCTTTGGTAATGGCCTTTCTGATGAATACCTTGTTGCGCCCACAGATTCCTCATAAGACTTGCACCGCCCCTCTGATTTACATTGAAGGTTTGATTTTTGTCAGTTTTATTGTGCGCTGATCTCAGTTTTTCTGATACATTGGGTAAGAACTGAGGTAAGAGGGTGCAGGCAACTGTGTATTGAAGGACAGTGCATCCTTTATCTAGTGAACCGGGCGTTGCTCCAAGTTCATGGTCTTCCTCTCCTCCTCCCAAAAGTGGCTCTGCAAGATTCCATATTAAACATTTGTACTGGGAGCTATTGCTAAAGAAGCCACACTTGCAGGAGGAAGGTTGTATCCACTACACAGACTATTACTAAAGGCAAATAATAGGTTTCATGGACTTGTGCTCAAAACAATCTTCTGTGTATGGTCTCCTTTTCAACCCATACTGGTCAGAAATGGCTCCACTACAAACCAGCAAGGTCACGCACTCTGTCCATGAGTACTGACTGACATACCAGCTTATCTCTAAATGTTTGTAATGATGTCCATCTCACCACATGTCCTATCTCCTCTCATGTTTTTCTCTCCCTCCTTTGTTTCTTTTTTTATTTACTTGGTCTCTCTGCTTTATCCATTATTTGATTTCTCTCTGTTTCATCTCTCCTGTCCTACATGTTTTTCCTGCCCAGATGATAGTTTTAGTACTGCAGACATCGACTTGAAATGTAAGGAGCGAGTGACCGACAGTGACTCCGATGGTGTGTCTGGAGACGAGGTGGACAGCAAGGTAAAGAGGATCAGGTGTTGTGAAATTGGGAGGGAGGCATATGGTCTAAGTCAAATAAGGGGCATATGGTCTAGGTCAAATAAGGGGCATATGGTCTAGGTCAAATATGGGGCATGTGGTCTAAATCAAGGGGCATATGGTCTAGGTCTAAGTCAAATAAGGGGCATATGGTCTAGGGCAAATAAGGGGCATATGGTCTAGGTCAAATAAGGGGCAAATGGTCTAGGGCAAATAAGGGGCATATGGTCTAGGTCAAATAAGGGGCATGTGGTCTAGGGCAAATGAGAGGCATGTGGTCTAAGTCAAATAAGAGGCATTTTGTCTAGGTCAAATATGGGGCATATGGGCTAGGGAAACTAAGAGGTATGTGGTCCAAGTGAAATAAGAGGTATATAGTCTAGGTCAAATAAAAGTTTCACACTTTTGCAGAATGAGTTTGTCTAAACCCATAATACAGTCTTTTAGAACTTACCTCATAGGAGGGATCTCCGTAGACTCTGAGGAAAATTAGTCTGATGCCTATAGCAGGAGGCTCTACAGGCTTCAACGAGTCTCTGCTTCCCCCCATATGCTAAGAAGCGCTGATGACTCTAGGAAGAGTCTTAGTGAGACCGATGAAAGTGAGGGCTGTTGACTCTGCGGAAGAGCCTGCCTTGCTCAAGTAGCAGTAAGCATTGCAGGCTCCAGTGCAAAGATTTCTAGATCCCCATAGTATCTGGCACAGCAACCTCCAGGGAAGAGGCTGTCAAGATTCAGTTTCAGAGGGAGAGCGTTGTACCCGGCAGAGAAGTCTAAATTCTTAATTGGATCTTAAATGAAATTTGTAAACATGGACTATCTCCATGTTCGTGTGGTATACTGGAACACTATCAGTCAGACTTTTTCACTCCCCTCCAACTCTTTGCATAGGGCACATTAACTCAAAGGTATGAAGCCTCACAAGGAACACAAGGAAATCTGTACCGGTGAAATAGTTGGCAACTATCTCATTGGCAACTTTGTAGCGTGGTGGGTTAGATGTGTAATTACTGTCTTTTTCCCAGCATGGGTCCTGTTTAAGCCCTCTCAAGCCTTTTCAAAGTTTTGTGTTTGAATTTCTCCCCAACCATCAATTTAAGGCCTTTTCTTGTGGTCCTGGAATTGTTTGAGATTATTGTGCGAATTCAGTGTAGGTACTGTTGTTAACTAATGATGTCCCTGGTTCTCAAGTACAGTTGGTTACCATTCGAATAACCGAGTTACTCCCTTTGGGTCTTAATTCTCCCTGGGCAGCAAGGTCGAGCTGTCAAGGCTAACTTCATATAGTATACAGTTCAGATTTTCAGAGACCAGTTTAGACTGCAAGGGGTCTTAATGTTCTAACTAGGGCAACTGTAGTAGTGTATCCATTCAACACCTTTGGGTAACAAATGTTAGGGCCCTCTTTCTTGGAAAATGCAGTGTCTTCTCAAAATTTTTTGGTGGCACTGACACTTGCTGGTAGGGAGCCTGCAGCTTCAACAAGGGGAAACTAACCATCAGGGTATGACCAAATGGCAACTTTAAACAGTCCTAT
The DNA here is from genome assembly GCA_963921515.1 of Calotriton arnoldi. Taxonomy (NCBI): domain Eukaryota; kingdom Metazoa; phylum Chordata; class Amphibia; order Caudata; family Salamandridae; genus Calotriton; species Calotriton arnoldi. The sequence goes on from CAWUFW010005376.1 coordinate 63,673, forward strand.
CTCTGCGCCTGGCAGGGCTAGGGAGATGGTTCAGACAGTGTTGCAATAAGGATGTCCTGCTACAGAAAGTAAGACTTGACCCTTGCCGAATTGTGACAGTATAAAATGTCTGAGTTTCCCTCAGACCCAGAAGGGCAGATAGGTTACCCTAAGGGTATGAGATGGTTAGGAATAATGTTGCCTTTCCTGTACAAAGGACAGTGTAGTAGCTCATCTCCCACAAGAAGCAGCGCACGGGTCTCCAGAAATCAAGTCTGTGCTTATGCCCACCCTGAGTAGGAAGAGGACAGACCAACAGAGGCTTATGCACAGTCTCCTCGAAGCCGAGCCCATCTACAAGCTACTGACTTGAGGGCACCAGTATTTGTCTATGATTGGTATTCAGTGTGACAAGCCTGAGTCAGCGAAAGTTTTGCTAGTCTGGAAAAAGTCCTTCCTTTTTTGTGTTTGGAAAGCTGCTATATTCAGAGGTCCAAAGAGTGCATAGTACCAGAATATCCTACATAAATTATCACCTGACAGTAATATCATGTCCTTAATATTGTTACTGGAAATCTCTCCCCATTGGAGTTAATAGTAGAAAACCTACACCCAGCGAGACAATATTTTTTTAAACAATATGTTTGAGGCATGTGTGGCTGTAGATACACATGCTGTGCATACTCCTGACATCTAGTGTTGGGCCCAGATGAGTGCAAGTTGTTTTTCTTTCAAGGAAATCTTTTGAGTCACGAGGTAGTGTGACTCCTCCTCTTGCTGGTAATGTGCATGGTCATAGATTCCATTGTTAGATTGTTTTCTTTATGCCGTCGGGTTCGTACATGTGATCTCCGTGCTCGGTTCCGTGTCCACGGTTCCTCCCTTCCACCGCTATTGTTATTGAACACAACGAGGTTGCCTGCAAATCCTACCTCTCCAAGAAGACCCTCCATTGACCGGCAGGCATGGCGTCTCGAGGTGTCACCTAGGAGAGGTGACAATACACCGAACCTCTTTGGCCCCGAGGACTTTGAGGGTGAACATCGTTTTCAACCTTCCGCAGCAGATGAGAGGCCTTCTCCTCTGCCGACAGCTCCGGTTCCGATATGTAGTTCGAAGACTTGCCTCTGGCGCAGCCTTCTGTGAGTACAGACTTTCACCCCTCTCGCCATTGCTCGCACATCGAGCTAACCCACCATAAAGATATTCCTGCCCATCTGGAGCCTCAGAGGCTGGCTGCTGGGCCACCGCTGCCTTCAGGTCATGGTCGGCACCAACCACCACCTTTGGACATAAAACCCAGCTTCTGTTCGGCGCCGAGAAACTGTCAAGGCCACCTCACTCCCTGATGAGCGTGTCACCTTGGTGCTGACCCTCCCATCGAAGCCGACACCTTCGGCATTGAAATCGGCCTTGCAACGAAAACCTCAGTGCCGACACCGAAGACTAGCCTCGGCTCAGAAGCTGCCAAACCAATCATCAATAAGCTGCAAAAGAAGATCAACGCCAGACAAAAACAACTTGTCATCCACCCCCACATGGGCTGCATCCTAGCCTGCCCTCCGGGGTCAGGCGCACAACCTTCCAAGCGTCAGATATCCTTCAAAGAATCTTTGGACTTGCCACCTCTTCCCAAGCAGTGCCAAAAAGATGGACACGACTACAAGCCATTGCCCTTTTCTTTACCTTGCCTCTCCCCACAGCACCCACCTTCCCCAACCACCCTCATACATACACACCTCAGGGGGCTCCTCATTCAGACACAGGAGGCGGAGGGGAAGGGATAACTTTGATGCAGCTCCACCTGGGAATCCTTGGGATTCCTATGATGCTGACCCACCAGGAAACACTGATTATGATTTGACCCCTGCACTACTCCCTGGTAGTTTCTACTGCCCGTAGGAGGCCTAAGTCTCAAACTACTATGCTCCTTCACCAGACAAGGACAGCAAACACATCGATGCAGTGGGAAAAAAGGTGGCTGCACAGACTGCCAACCATTGGCGGATTGCCAATTCCGTCAGCCTCCCATCTAGGTATGACAATGCCCACTGGGATAAGATGGAGGAGCATCTTCAGCATCTCCCAGAGGAGCATAGGAAACTAGGTTACGAGGTCATGGCTGAGGGGAAGCAGATCTCTAATACCACCATACGCTGTGCTCTAGATGCCGCAACACTGCTGCGAGGGTAATTAACTCCACTGTTCTTCTGCATAGGCATGCCTAGCTCTGTATCACTGGTTAAGCCGGAGGTCCAGTAAAATTTACTCAACTTGCTGTTTGATGGTCAACATCTTTTCGGGTCGAAAGTTGACCAAATGCTGGAAAAATCAAAAAGGAGACGGCAAAGGCAATGGGCACTCTTAAAACACCAGTTAATCGCGGCTCCTTTCCACGTACTCCTTTTCATGGAAGCTCCAAACCCACCTCTTCAGAAACCTCCACAACCTACCATCATCCGCAGGCACAGCAGTCCTCTTCTAAGGTTTACTTCAGAGGATGGAGTAACAACTCCAGAGGCAGGGGTAGCAACTCCAGAGGTAAGGGTGGCTGTCCCAAAGGACCTGCCACCACCATGAAACTCTGCCTTAGCTCTCATTCCCCTGACCATATAACACCTGTTGGGGGCTGTCTCTCAAGGTTCTTTCCCGCTTGGCAGAAAGTCGCCTCCGACCAGTGGGTGTTAGATATTATCCAACATGGTTATTGTCTGGAGCCCATTTCACACCTCCCAACATTCCACCTTGCAAACACATAAACTCTCCACAACACCAAAAGCTACTCAGGAAGAGGTCCAAGTGCTCCTTCACAAAGGAGCCATATGAACCCGTCCCTCATCTTCAACAGGGCGCAGGAGTATACTCTCTATACTTCCTAATCCCCGAAAAGGGCGGGTCTCTCAGACCAATTTTGGACCTCAGACCCCTAAACGAATACATTCTCTTAGAGCACTTCCACATGGTTACTCTTCAGGATGTCATCCCGCTACTACAACAAGGCGTCTTCATGGCCTTTCTCACCCTCAAGAGCTCCTATTCAACAAGGCGACTTCATGGCCATTCTCGTCCTCAAGGGAGCATATTTCCACATTCCAATCCATCTGGCACATCGCCGATACCTCAGATTTGTAGCCAGCGGACAGCATTACCAATTCAAGATGCTCCTTTTGGGAGTCACTACCACGCCTAGGGTCTTCATCAAGTTCCTTGCTGTGTTGGCCACTCACCTGCGCAGGCAGGATGTCCACATCTTCCCCTATCTGGACGATTGGCTCATCTAGAGTGCCACCCGTCAGAAATGCCGCAAACACTATCACCTACTTCACAAACTAGGTTTTATTATCAGCACCTCAAAATCCCAACTCCAACCCCTCCAAATCCAACCCAATCTGGGGGCAGTTCTCAACTCTGAGTTTGGCATGGCCTACCCAAATGCTGCCAGGATATGGTCTTTTCAGGCACTCATTCCTCTTTTTCAACCAGACCAACAAGCCATTGTAAGGACAGTCATGCTCCTCCTCGGCATGATGGCCTCCTTTATTGCTATAGTACCCCGTGCCAAGATACACAATTCAATTGCAGGAGTGCTTAGTTCACCAGTGATCTCAAGCGGATGGTCACTGGGACGATCTAGTGTTGGTAGGCCGTCAAACTTGTTGCTCGCTGCAGTAGTGAAACACCAACAACCTGCTGCAGTGACGGCCTTTTCTCTACCCAATTCCGCAGAGGACCATCACAGTAGACACCTCCCTTACAGGATGGGGCATGCACTTACAGGACTTAACAGTTCAAGGCCAGTGGGAACCAAGTCACCAGGGTCTCCCCATCAGTTACCTGGAACTACTAGCTGTACACCTTGTGTTAAAAGCTTTCCTTCCCCGCCTGATTGGCATGGTAGTCCTCATCAAAACGGACATGACAGTCATGTATTATCTTCAGAAGCAAGGGGGCACCCGGTCTTCCCACCTCTCTCGACTAGCCCAGAGCATTTGGCGGTGGGCTGTCTGTCACAAGATCCATCTGCATGCAGGAGTGGACAACGACTTTGCCGGCCTTCTCAGCAGGATGCGTCAAAAAGTCTACGAGTGGGAACTTCACCCGCAAGTCCTACTCTAGTACTTTCACCAGTGGAGCTTCCTGGAGATAGACCTGTTCGCCACAGCAGAAAACGCAAAATGCCCAAGCTTCACCTCCAGGTTTCCACTGTCCAGTATCAATGTACTATAGATTAGTTGGCCGGGGATGTTTGCTGTGCCTTTCTTCCTCTCCCACTACTTCCATTTGTGGTTAGAAGGCTTCAGCAGATGTCTCTCACCCTCATCCTGGTGGCTTCCCCCAGGGCTTGCCAACCCTGGTTCACGACTCTGTTTGAGCTCTCGGTGGTTCTACACCAGAGGCTCCCCAACAGGCTGGACCTTCTCACGCAGAACCATCGAGAAATCAGGCACCTAAATCCCAGGTTGCTCAATCTTGCGATCTGGCTCCTGAGGTCCTAGAGTTTGGGTACCTTAATCGTCCACCTGAAGGCATGGACATTCTCAAGGAAGCGCACAGACCTACCACCCGTGCTTCTTATGCTGCCAAGTGGAAAAGATTTGTGTACTACTGTCACTCAAACCACATCGACCCACTAGCAGCCCAAATACAAGATATTGTCTGCTACCTACTACATTTGCAGGTGTCGGGTTTGCCCTTCACTTCGATACGGCTACGCTTAGCTACTGTGGCCGCTTACCTTCAGAGCAGACAACACATTTCCCCATTCAGAATTCCAGTCCTCAAAGCTTTTATGGAGGGTCTTAAGAGGGTCATCCCTCCTTGGTTTCCACCGGCACTCTCATGGAACCTCAACATTGTATTAAAAAGACTGAACCCCTCCAATCTTACTCCTTTCCATTGCTATTTTGGAAGGTTGCATTTCTAGTTGCAAGCACTTCACTCAGAGGTGTCAGTGAGCTTCAGGCACTAACCTTGGAAGAACCTTGTTTCCAAATCCAAGGGGTAGGGTTTGTCCTCCGAACCATACTTAAATTCCTCCCTAGGGTGGTCTCTCAGTTCCACATTAATCAGTCATTTGAACTCTGTTTTTTTCCCCACAACCTGATTCGGTTGCAGAATGGGCTCTCCACACTTTAGATGTAAGCAAGCCCTCATATACTACATTAACATGACTAAACATTTTAGAGACACACAGCAGCTCTTTGTTGCTTTCTCCAAACCACACTAAAGGAAAGCACTATCCAAATCAGGCTTTGCAAGGTGGATAGTATAGTGTATTCAAACATGTTATGCTAAAGCCAAGAGGACGTTGCCTATTCCTCCTAGAGCCCACTCTACTCACAAAAAAGGAGCCTCCATGGCTTTCCTAGGAAAAATTCCAATAGCTGACATATGCAAAGCAGCTACATGGTCTACACCACACATGTTTACCAAAGATTACTGTGTGGCTGTTCTAGCCTGCCAGCAAGCCAGCGTTGGCCAGGCAGTGCTCAGTACACTTTTTCAGTTTACTATAACACCCACTGGCTAGCAACCGCTTTTAGGGAGGACTGCTTTAAAGTCTATGCACAGCATGTGTATCTGCAGCCACACATGCCTCGAACAGAAAATGTTACTTACCTAGTAGACATATGTTTGTGGCATGTAGTGCTGTAGACTCCTCCCCGAATACCTGTGGCCGTTGCAATAATCTTTCTGTCTTACTCTCTTCTTTTTGCATGGACATTTCTCTATTCATCACTTCATTTTTGACAATGTATCCTTACCCGCTGTGCGGGAAAACAATCTAGCAACGGAATCTATGACCATGCGCATTACCGACAAGAGGAGGAGTCCCACTACCTCGTGACTCGAAAGGCTTCTTCTAAGAAAAACAAATTGCCCACATACGGACCCAACACTAAATGGCAGGAGTATGCACGGCATGTGAATCTACAGCACTGCATGCCATAACAGATGTCTACTGGGTAAGTAACATTTTCCTTAGGGCTAAATGTTCTGTCAGGCATGCAAATATTTAGTGTGGTTAAGGCATTTTGTTAATCCATACCAGGCAGCCAGCAATACCGGAAGGGATGTTCAAGTGAAATAACAATATGTATGTGGGGCCTTTTCCTAGGGTATTGGACAGTACCCTGTAAGCGTCCCTGAGCTGCATTATTGGTGCATTCCATTTGAATATTCATGTTGCTCACTTTGAACTCTTTCAGGGTAGCGAGGGCGAGAAGTCCAGGTACCACTCAAGGTGGCCGAGGGGATTCAGAGCACATTGTAAATAACACTCTGCAAGATCAAAGCCTAGAAAAAAGGAAGAAGTTGGTGTCTAACTATAGGTGTAGAGGGATCTCGCGCCCCCTCAGATGTAGGTGCGCTGGGACCGGATACAGGGGTTGCCAATAAACCATTCTTCATGACTGTAACCTCTCATTTTCCTCTTCTTTAGAACTTCCCTCCGAAGACATTCTCACCAGTGATCCGCACCGCCTCCCTCTCTGGAAATTACAGTCTCTGCCGGTCCCCACAGATGAGCAAGCCTGCCGAGGGGGGCTCGGGCTCCCCCATGCATATCTCAACCTCGGAGCTTCACCAGCAGGCCTGCAGCAAGAGCCTGAGCACATTCCAGCTGACGCCGAGCAGCTTCAAGTCAAGTGACTGCCGAGCTCCTGTCCGCTCTCAGAACATTCCGTCCAAGCAAACGGATGTACGTTTCACTTTGGCAGACCCGAGCTCTGCACATCAAAGGAAGAGGGTCGACAGCTTGTCACAGAGACTGGTGCTGCCCCAGGGGACAGAGGTGATGGAAAGCAGCCCCGGGAGCCAGCTGCATTTCTCCAGTCAGTCTGTCATCTCGTGCACCTTACCGCAGGCAATGGTGCACCCCAGTGTGCACCCCGCCATCAGTAGTGGGGTCTACACTCTACCTTCCAAAGCGTTTGAAACATCGTCATGCAGTCCCCAGCGCACTTCTGGTTCTGCAGACAGCCTTTCCTTCATTGCTGTATCTAGTAGTCGCTCAGCGGGCCTAACTCAGGGAACTGTACTAGTTACAAGTCCAGCAATTAGCAGTCCGAACTTTAAGGTGCTTGGTCCTGGACACTCGGCTGCAGGCACCATGAGGACTGCTTCCACTATGGTTACCAATGTGGTGAAGCCAGTCAGCAGTTCTCCAGTGCCTATTGCTAGTAAACCCCTGCCTTCTTCAGCCAGAGCAAACAGTAGCGACCTGGGGTCTGGGCAAGCACTCATCGGTTCTCTGGAGCTACCTCAGCATTTCACTATGCTGGGTCCAGGGAAGATCGAAGTTACCTCCTCAGCCTGTGCTGTCACACACACCCCCACAGTGCCCATCGGCCAAATCGCAGCCTCCTCACTACCTTCCATGGGAATAGGAGTAGTGTATACCCCAGGAGCTGACAGAAAGCACTTTCAGCCAGTAACAACTCAGGCCGGGCCAGTGAACAACCACAACCTGACAACAGTGCTCGGTAAGACGCCCTCAGCGCAAGGGAGCCTGGTAACAAACCTGCTAGTTGGGCCCACCAGTTACGGACCTGCTGTATCCAGTGGAGGAAATGGACCTGTGCCTGTGTATTCCCCAGGTACGCTCACGCAGCAGCACTCACTTCAGCTCATTGCCCAGAACACTGCAGGTGGCCAGAATGGACCCATGCCCCTTGGCATCCTTCAGCCCCAACACATACTCTCTGCACCCAGTGCCAAGCCAGGCAGCATTACGCAGGTTCAGTACATCTTACCCAGCATCCCCCAACAGCTGCAGATGGCTGGAAGCAAGGTGCCAGGGACGGGTGGCACCACCAGCATTCGTTTCACCCTGCCCCATGCCAATGGGAAGGTTGTTGCAGCTTCCCAGGGGATTCCCATAATCCAGCCAGCACCATCTGCAAGCCCCAGCATGACCATGGTGTCCAGCGCCTCCAAAGGTAAGGCCTTTTGCTCTCTCTCACTCCCATTCTAATGCTCACATCTTATAATCCTCCTGTTCTTTCATCTGTGCTCTTAGTCTGCCTTGCCCTCCTATTTATGTGCAAGTGTATAAATACAATCCTGTCTCTCAAATCTAGTCTTTTGAAAGCATAGGTCCTGTTTTGAGTAGGATAATTGGCAATCACTTTGTTGGCTCTTTCTGAATGTCACATTGTAGCCTAGCGGGCAGAAGCTGTCCAAAATGTCCATTCCAGCAAATAATTACTGAAGTTTTAAAGTTGGCTTCTCTGATTGGTCATTTTGTTCGGAGTGATCAAGTTTAATTCTCTGTTAAAAAGAATGTAAAAAATACAGATCTTAGTAAAAATGTGCATTATTATTCATGGCAGTAAACTGAATGTGAGAATGATTTTGCTATCAAACCTGCATATTACAGAAAGTTAAAATGTATATCTAAATGAAGCATTCGATCACCTAAGAACTTGGACAGAATGAACTCACTGGTGAATGCATTTATTTACGCACACTTGTATGTGGTGCCATGAAACCTTGTGTAACTCTGTTAAATCATCCAACAGCAGGGCTCCATCATTTCTTGTAATTATATAGTCTTCCAACCGAGCTGCATTCACCTCCACCACCCATTCTTCGCTGCTTCCTCGCTGGTGTGGGGCACTCATTACACTGCCATTACTCCTACATGGGAAAACATCTGTATTAGAAAAGTGTGGCTGTAGATGCACATGCTCTGCATACTCCTGCCAGCTAGTGTTGGGCGCAGGCGTTTGAAAGTTGTTTTTCTTTGAAGATGTTTATTGAAGACTCCTTTTGACTCCACCCTTAGTCTACAATGCACCAGGACACAGACTCTACCGCAGATTGTTTTTTTCCCCACCATCAATCAATCAATCAATCAATCAATCACGGCATTTATAGAGCGCGCTACTCACCCGGGAGGGTCTCAAGGCGCTGGGGGAGGGGGTAAGTTACTGCTCGAACAGCCAGGTCTTGAGCTGCTTCCTGAAGGAGAGATGGTCCTGGGTTCGCCGAAGGTGAGTGGGGAGGGAGTTCCAGGTCTTGGCTGCCAGGTAGGAGAAGGATCTTCCTCCGGCGGTGGCTCTGCGGATGCGTGGTACGGTGGCGAGGGCGTGGCTGGTTGATCGTAGCTGGCGGGTGGGCGTGTAGAAGGTCATGCGGTCGTTGAGGTACTTGGGGCCCAGGTCGTGGAGGGCCTTGTGTGCGTGGGTGAGGAGTCTGAACGTGATTCTCTTGCTGACGGGAAGCCAGTGCAGGTCTTTCAGGTGTCCGGTGATGTGGCTGTGTCGGGGGATGTCCAGGATGAGTCGTGCGGAGGCGTTCTGGATGCGCTGGAGTCTTTTTTGAAGTTTGGCTGTGGTTCCGGCGTAGAGGGTGTTCCCATAGTCCAGTCGGCTGGTGACGAGTGCCTGGGTGACGGTCTTCCTGGTTTCAGTGGGGATCCATCTGAAGATCTTGCGGAGCATGCGCAGGGTGTTGAAGCACGAAGATGAGACGGCGTTGACTTGTCTGGTCATCGACAGGGAGGAGTCCAGGATGAAGCCCAGGTTGCGTGCGTGGTCCGTTGGCTTGGGCGCGGTGCCCAGGGCCGGGGGCCACCAAGAGTCGTCCCAGGCGGAGGGTGATGAGCCCAGGATGAGGACTTCCGTCTTGTCTGAGTTCAGTTTAAGGTGGCTGTTCCTCATCCAGTCGGCGACGTCTCTCATCCCGTCGTGTAGGTTGGCTCTGGCGGTGGTGGGGTCGTTGGTGAGGGAGAGGATCAGCTGGGTGTCGTCGGCGTAGGAGATGATGTTGAGGTTGTGTTGGCGTGCGATGGCTGCGAGGGGGCTCATGTAGACGTTGAAGAGGGTTGGACTGAGTGAAGATCCTTGTGGAACGCCGCAGATGACTTCGGTGGCCTCGGATCTGAACGGGGGAGGCGGACTCTCTGGGTTCTTCCGGCGAGGAACGAGATGATCCATTCCAGTGCTTTCTCTCGGATTCCGATGTTGCTGAGGCGCTTCACTAGGGTGCGGTGGCAGACGGTGTCGAACGCCGCGGAGAGGTCCAAGAGGATGAGGGCTGCTGTTTCCCCGTTGTCGGTTAGGGTTCTGATGTCGTCGGTGGCTGCGATAAGGGCGGTCTCGGTGCTGACGTCATAGTTCCAGCCCTGAGACAGCCGTGGTTTTTTGCCAGGACTTTCCTTGGTAGCCCCAGAGATTGTACTTTACTGGATACTGACCACTTTCCGTGCCAGACTTGGATACTTACTGTGATGGAAAAAACTTCCGGACAGTAAATAGGGGGACTCGACTCCGAACAGGGTCTTTGTGGCTCTCTTGGGGACCCAGTTCGTAAAAAGAATCACCGTCATAAAGGGAAAATAGGGAGTGTTATGAATAGGGCACATTTTCAATGTATGTCCTGAATGCAACACAGCGTTCCCCAGGTCTGATCAGCAGCAGATATGCGACCGTTGTTGGTATTCAGACTATAATGAGGCAACCTGCTCGTCTTGTAAAGCATTTCGGTGCCAGTAAAGCATCTGGCACCGACTTGAAACCTGTACCAAAGGACATCTTCGGCGTTGAGCGAGAAGAGCCTGGGCCTTCCAGTGTAAAGCCAGCACTCCTCGCTGCCTCAGTCCTGAGAATCCATCCTTTGGGGGCTAAATCTATTTCAAAGCGGACTCCTAAACCCACCTGGAGATCAGCTCTGAAACAGGCTTCAACTCCAGATTCGGACTGGAGTGAGGCTCCGATCAGAGTAGAGCTCCCTGATGTGGCTGATGTCGGGCAGAAGATAATATTTGTCTATACCTCCACGGGGAAGATCTTGGCCAGACCCCTCCACAGTCCCAAATTCACACTTCTCTCATCACACAGAAGTGGAAGCTCCACTTTGAGGAACACATCTCTGAGGAGCTTTAGACCTATACTGTCCCCGATAATGTTAGGGACATGTCCACCAGCCCACCACCACAATCTCCTACTCCTAGGTCTGGTACACCACCTCCTTGATCTTGCACACCTACTCCTCCTAAGTCACCACATCCAATTGTCTCACTTTGATCACACTGACTCGGAAAGAGGCAGCTCCTGTGATCCACAAGACACTTTTGACCCTTTTTCACCTGGTAAGGGGGATGACCCTTAGGAGGATCAAAAGGTGGCTCTGCACGATGATCCTCCCTTGGACCCCTCCCCACCAGACAGTTACACTGCCTACCATGGAGACATACAGAGAGCAGCGCAGCACCACAAGGTGAAGCTCCATGTAGTAAAGGATTACAATTTTCAGCTGAGACCCTCTCTAGGACCAATCGGAGCAAAACATAAAAAAAAGTGTCTCTCCTTGCTCAGAAGCATGCTTAAGACCAGTGCAGACAGCTTTAGAGACCACTTGAAGGTTAGGGTTGTCACTGTTTGTGTGAGGAATACGTATAAGGTGGCACCAAGCCTATCTGCTTTTCATTTTGGGTAAAGTCCCTCCTGACTCATGTTGTCCAGAGTGCAAGGAAGAGGACGTCTACTCAGGGGATATTCCTCCTCCTGACAAGGAGAGCAAGAAGATCGATGCTGCAGTAAGTGGGAGTCTGTGGGCATGGCCAAACACTGGAGGATCGCAAATTTAGTCACACTGCTTACCAGGTACCATCACCATCCCTGGAAAGAGATGCAAGAGCTAGTCAAACACCTCCCTGAAGCTTACTGCCAGAGAGCAAGGCCTTGTTGCGAAAACAAAGATCATAGTGCACACAAATTAGATGTGCATTGGACACTGCTGATAGCACCTTGCAAGAGATGAATGCCAGCATAACCTGTTAAGGTGCCATGTCTGAATTAGAGTCTCAGGTTTCAGATCTGAAGTGCCACTAAATCTAATTATTTTCCTGTTTTTCGGGAGCATTTGTTGGGCTTTCTGTTCGACACAATGCTAGAAAACTTTAAGACTACCAAGCCCATGCTCATGCTGCAGACCTCGACACCTGGAAACAAGGTGGAAAACATCTATAAGACCTTTCCTCAAGCTGCTTTGTGTTCTGACCCTGTGTGTAGACCCCTTCCCACTCACACGCTTGCCGCCTTCCCGCCGATCTCCCAGGATGAGCTGCGCTCATTATGCAGCAAGGTTAAATCCGGCTCTCCTGCTGACCCCATGAAGCATGAACAACTTATGAAACTGCTACCTGTGCTTCTTACACCTCTGGGTCAGGTGATTAACATGTCCCTGTCTATGGCAGCTGTCCCTAGGACTTGGAAGCAGGCTAGGGTTGTTCCCCTGTTAAAAAAACCACCCTCGATACAGCTAAACCTGAGAACTTTCGTCCTATCTCTCTCCTGCCGTGGGCATCCAAGATCTCTGAGGCCTACATAAATTCCATCTTGACAGGTTTTTTGGAAGAGAATAACATACTTGACCCCTCTCAGAATGACTTCCATCCGGGTCACAGCACGGAGTCTGCTCTCCTAGCTGTGACCGAACATCTGAGAGTAGCACTGGATGCGGGACGTACTTCGGCACTGATCCTATTGGATCTCAGTGCCGCGTTTGACACGGTCTCTCACCAGATCCTGTTGCAAAGGTTGGAGGAGGCAGGCATTGTGGGCCCTGCCCTGGACTGGTTCGTCTCTTTTCTTTCTGAGAGGACCTTCCAAGTAACCGGCCCCCCCCTTTCACCTCCATGGTCCATACAATTAAACAAGGTGTGCCACAGGGTTCAGCTCTGAGCCCAACGCTTTTCAACTTGTACGTCCAACCATTAGCAGCGGTGGCCAGGAGTAGAGGGCTTACAGTAGTATCATATGCAGATGATACGCAGTTGGTAGTTGCACTCTCCGATGACTGCGTGCGGGACGCTCATACGTTTCGGAGCAGTCTCGCTGCTGTCGCTGAGTGGATGACTGCCAACTGCCTCCAGCTCATTGCCAGCTAGTCCGAGGTTTTGCTGGTAGGGAAAGATTCTGAGCTGTGGAGTGAACGCTGGTGGCCTGCTACCCTGGGATGTGCACCCGCCCCCAAACAGGTGGTGAAAAATCTAGGTGTCTGGGTGGAGTCGGCTCTCAGCTTCCAGGTCCAAACTAAGAAAGTGGCAGGGACTTGTTTTGGTATACTGCGGGGGCTCAAACCGCTGTTGGGTTTTTTCGATCCACCCATCAGGCAGGCTATTGTTTAGGCCTCCGTTTTGTCGAGACTGGATTACGCTAGCTCGCTCTACCTCTGGACTAACAAGACTGAGATTTTGAGACTGCAGAGGGTCCAAAACGTAGCTTCCAGAACTCTCCTTGGCCTTCCTAGAACCTGCTCCACCACCAGTGCTATTCGTCGGCTACACTGGTTGCCGGTGGCCAGACGAGTGGAGTTTAAGTCCCTTTGCATTGCTTTTAAAATCCTGAATTTTTCCTCTCCTGGCATCTTGGCCAACCTGCTTTCATCATATACTCCCACCCGTCAACTCCGCTCCATACGTCATCATCTGGCGGTTGTTCCCCGGGTAAGAAGGGTGCGTGCTGGTGGGCGCTCCTTCCGCACACTGGCAGCTAAACTTTGGAACTCACTTCCTATACACATCCGCAGCATTAATAATTACCTGGCTTTTCGTAAGGCTATTAAGACCCACCTCTTCCCTCCACTATAGGCCCTCTTTCTGTCAGTAGCCTCCCTTTCTGTTTGCTATCAGCGCTGGGACGCCCCTTTGCTGGGGCAGCTGTGCGCTTTAAAAAACAACATAACATAACCTAGGTCTGTCTTCTGGAAACAGCAGGCGAGGGGAGGCTGCCCATGTTCTACTCCTTCTAAGAAACAGTTGTAAGCAGGTGTATCACCAGCAGCACTCCTTTTAGGACCCACACACACGACCCAAGTCCTTTGACAGGGGTGGATACCGTGGAAACCGGGCATGGGTTTAGGCGGCCCCACAAGGGTGCCTACACCTCACACCTGTTGGGGGAAAGTTGATGGCCTTACATCCAGAATAGGAGGAAATAAGCTCTGACAAGTGGTTGATCCTTGTTGTTCAGCAGGGGTACTTCCTGGAGTTCCACATCATGCCACCAAACCTACTACCTCGCCACCATGTCTTCAATTGAGAACATCTGCACCTACTGCTGGAAGAAGTACAGACCCTCTTCAACAATGGAGCCATCGAGCTGGTTTCGCCTCGCCAACATGATCAAGGAGTCTTATCCCTGTCCTTCCTGGTCCCCAAAAGGGGATGCAGCCTATACTAGATCTCAGGCTGCTGAACCGGTGATTCCTCTTGGAGAACCTACACGTGATCATCGTGTAAGATATCATCCCTCTGCTCCACATGGTGAATAACATGGTGCTGCTCAACCTCATGAACACTTAATTCCACACCTGGTACGTCCGGCACATCATCACTACATGCACTTTGTGTTAAGCGAACACACTACCAATTCATAGTTCTACCTTTCATTTGTCACTACAGCCCAAAGGGTGTTTACCAAATGTCTAGGTGTAGTAGCTGAACACCTGTGCAGAAACACCATTCACATCTTGTCTTACTTAGAAGATTGGCTGATAGAAAGCAGCAGCAAGGTGTAATGCCTAGAGCACTCTCAGACTGCAGCATCTTTATTAGACAGACTAGATTTCATAATAATCCGTATATACAAAAGGGAGGCATGCCAGACTATATTACAATTCAAGCTTTTAGTAGTCCTTTTCAATCAGTGTTACATTTTCAAGTTTCTGTGATTTTGTATTATCCTCACAACAATAAACATTAATCTTGTCAGCCAGCCAACGCGTTTCGTCCCCACAAGGGACTTCATCAGGGAAAAATTCTCAAAAGATCTAGTGTTGGGACGTTTCAAGATGCAACACACTCTCAAATGGCTGAATAACAATTTTTTGCTAGACAGACTTTTCCTCAACCCTTTTCTGCTGGTGACCGTTAGCACAGATGCCTTACTCAAGTGGTGGAGAGCACATTTTAAAGTCGTGACTTTGCAATTTACTTGGATGCCAGAGTTCCACATCAAAAACCTCAAACTCGTAGCAATTAGTGTAGAACTTAGCCCTTTGCAGACTCATTGGAGTCCAAACAGACCTCATAGGACAGACAATATGGCAGTGATGTCCTACATCCAAAAGCCGGGGAGTACTCACCCCTGCTATGTGCGCTAGCCCAGAAGATCTTGTATTGAGGCATTCTGAACCACATTGACCTCCTGGTTGAGCATCTGCCAATTCTCCACCAATGCTTCCATAGGCTATCATTTGCACCTTTTTACTTTTTGGTGCAGTTTTCACTTAAATCTCTAGAAAGTCCTATTTCAGGATCCTCTGTTTAGATTTTCGTTTTTTGGTCCTATTTTACTCATACAATATGTATATATACTTATTTTAAAATTGGTTATAGAATTTCATTGTGTTTTGTGTGACCTACTGTGTATCTACTGCTTAAATACTTAACACATCACCTTTGATTTAAACCTGACTGCTTTGTGTCATGTTACCAGGTATTGACAACAGGTTTATTGTATTTATTTTGTCTGACATCCTCCTTGTGTGGCCTTATCCATTGAGATGGACCCTTGTCCAGCCCAAATAATAATACACTTTCCTATAGTACAAATGTGGATTATTAAGTCTGCTAACATGGCTGTGCCGTCCACAACATGGAAAAAAACCCTGAAAATCGCACCAGTCACAATTTCCAGCATATTGTACTACAGATTCAGGGAGGAAACAATGCAAACACGGAATCATTAACTGTCAAAGCAAACTTCCAAATATAATCAACAGTAATTTATTATCCCATATACTTTACCATACAAACAATCCACACCAACCATTAAGGCACACAACCTTATACCTCTTACAAAATATTTATACAGATAAAATGAAAGAATCTTCATCATACACCAATTTATGGCATCTTTGTTGGATATTGCACGACACACCTATTTAGTTTCTTTATCAGTCATCCAGTTTGATGTTAGCAACCAGATTCAATATTGGCATCCAATTTCCATGCCAACACGTGTTTCGCTGGAAACCCTGCTCCTTTAGGACTGTAAAATGATCCAGCGGCATTCCATTAGAATACAAAAATATGAACATGATCCAACGCAAGCATACATAATAAGACATTCTATACTAACATCGATCCAGCTCCATGTTTTTCAGGGCTGCAGTATGAACAATGACATTACATTAAAATGCATACAACACATAAAAATGACCCTACACAAATATACATTATAATGCATTCTTCACAAACATAAGTCCAATACAATATATTATTATTATTGTAATAGACAGAAGTGCAAATACCATCCCTTAATAAAAAGAAATTCAAATAATAATATCCTATCGTTCAGCATGAGTGGCAGACAGTCGTGTTATCCTACACCCAAAGTGTACTCTTGAAGTCCTATGAGACAGAAAACCACCAATAGCTGAACAAAATGATAAAATAGACCATCTTCGTGATGTTAACAGAAAACAGTATACCCGTAAATCAGTGTATCTTAAATATGCATTAGAAACATGCAACTTCAAAATCTAAAATATATAATGTAACATTATATTCAGGACGGATGACCTTCTCAAGTTTCACACATACAAATATCTGGTTTACGTCTTCATAGATAGGCATCCCATTCATTCACCAAAATGATCACACCCTTCGATTTCTCTCAAATATGCATAAATAGATAAAGACTGCCAAGAGAAACCAGGGTGTAGTTCCTGAAACCAAACTGTAGTCTACTACTAAGCGTCCAAATAGGCCTGGGAATAATTATCCATTCATACAGTGGCTTACCATACTCGAAGTCAGATATTCCTTCCGTCTCTTCATAAAGCCCAAAATTGTGCACAACATCACCATGAATTCGTCGACTGTAAAATGCGGTCTAAACAGGTTGGAGTTTGCTTGGTTCACTTTATTCAGACCGATAGCTAGAGGTATATCAAAACTACTGACACAGATCGCATGTCTCTTAAAATCCAACAAAAAATTAATTTGATATAGTTTCTTACATACTGGCATCTAGATATTGAATGTGTCATAAGCTCAAATGTCTGTCGCTGTAAGCTTATCATACCCCGTACTACACAGATCTAAAGTCCACTGGTGTGTACAATCCTCGTTTAGAGGAATCGCCAATTTATATCTCCCCAATTCTACTTGGTCTTTCATAGATCTTCATCAACATCACTATTGTTCATACCACAATTTCCATCTAATTTACACAGCTAATTTACCTTTTCCAATAACGGCGAGCCTGGCTTTTACAAGGTATCTCCGTATACCATCCATCTGAATGTCAGACCAGCACATGCCCCCAGTCAGTACTTTCCTTATACAGACTACCCAATTACGACTAATGTACTTCACTTCTATTTAATTAAAATCACCTGGGACCAAATTAAGATCTCAATTTATCCTATTCTTTATAAATCTGCCATGTACCCTAATTACAAATTCACAATATGTCTTCATTTTCCTTCCATGAAAGGCCTTAACAGTAACAGCCAAAAAATATTCCATACTAAAGTTGGAAAGATTAATTACCAATCCACCACAAGAAAAATATACAAAAACCAATATTAACTGTAATGGAGAGCCCTCGCCATTAGCATACTTGAACCCCCACATAACATTTGGTTGTATTCATCCACCACCAGCGGATGGCGCCACATAAATACTGATCAAATTCATAGGTAATTGATTCCAAAATCACAGTGTCACTAATCTTATGATTAAGTCTAGTCAACATGTCGGTCGCTAGAGAAAGAAGCATGCGCGGAAATAAAAAACAACAAAATTGAATAGCAATCCAACACAAATTGAACATATACAAGAACATTTTCATCCGAATGGAGAAATCTCTCCAATAGCATACTCAAACCCTCACTAGAGTCAGGTTGCATCCATCTCCCAACTATGGGTGATGCCACTTGAATTCAGTTCAGACTTTTAGGAAGGACACTACTGATCAATCCCAAAGCGCACAGTCGCTATCTTTATGGTAAGGGATTCAGTCTATTCCATAAAATGTCAGTTACTAGTAAAGGAAGCATATTCATAGGTTATAAAGAACTACACAACCAAGACCTAACAGGAATTTTTAATTGCCTTGAATAGAAGCAAAATCACCCGTAATGTAATCAATCCTCCATTATGTCAGATTCCAAACTCTCCCACTACCCATTCACGCCCCATTGATGGTATACATCTAGTTGGTAGGCAAAGTAAAAAAAAAAGTGGGGAGTGCAGGCTGCAGAATTGTCGTTAATATAACCAAATCCTTGTGAATGTGGGTTTCAACATTCCTCACTATTAGTTAACACGCTTAATGATTTTGATCAAAGCGACAAGCTTGCACAATCAACAGCAGGACAAATGTAAACCCTGAAATCTTCTGATGTCACTATCAATTGCTTAAAAAATTACCCCAAACTAACATAGCAATAAAATACCCAACTCCTAGAAGTCCTCCACGTACATACAGTAAATTCTTATGCTTAACGCTACATGTGTCTTAATGAGCTAATGGATATAGCACCACCAAGTGGGGCATCACATACATACAAATGGACTCCAACCCTCCTCAGTATAATTTTTCAACCATCAAATCCTTGTGGCCAATGCTCCATTGATTTAAATAAAAAAAATTAAAAAAAGTCAGATTGAACATTGCTTGGTCAAATCATCCATAATGTACTCAAACGCTCCGTAACCTCAATATCAAGTTTCGAGCATCTATTCCTTATGAGTAATGTCACATGTATCCCAATCAACATTACGGTTGAAGTGACACCTATATAACACCGCATCCAACAAAATGAACTTTCAATCCATATCCAAATCCAAAACAAGTCCCTTTTAAGATCCATCAGTTCATCAAACTCCATGAATTGATTGTGATGATATCCAAGGATAAGTAGAAACATCAGAACAAGTAGAACCTTGGGTGTGAAGGGCGACCATTATACTGTCACTCTCTACAGGAGCCCCAGCCGCTGGGAACTTTGATGCCACCATATCTAGAACACCCTGATAAATACAGTGTTGAAATCTCCTTATTTCAAAGTAGTATGTTGTTCATGCTCTAAGTTCAAGCCAGCATCAACAGTTCTAAGTGTGTTAATCAATCATGTTTCCTGTAATTTGAGTCTGTGCTCTCCATTTGCTCCCCTGTGTCTTAATAAAGCATGATGGATTCCTAACATTCTAATTCCATTGATGTTCTCACCCTGATGTATATGAAAAAGTGGGCAGCTAAAAGATATTTCAGATCACCATTTTTAATTGCCTTCTTATAACTTTCCACCTTATCGTGCGTTGTCTTTTGGCCGCCCCTACATATTGTTTGCCCTGTAAGCAAATAATTAGATATGCACAGTAGGGAGTATTACAGTTCATAAAACTCCTAATCTCAATTTTTTTAGTACTTTCAAAGTTGTAAAAAAACTATAGGGCTGACATTATTATTTTCCTTAAGCACTGTTTTTTTAGGCCTGTCTTGTAGTGAGATTTTTCTAGGAACCTCTCTTGCCCTCTTTACAGCTGTGTTCAAAAGTCGGGAGTATATTAAATGGTCAAGGCGTTGCCTCTCTTCCATTTGTTTTTTAGCACTCTGATTCCCTCACCACGTTGCCTTACCTACTGCAATGACCTCCCGTTGAGAAGAGACCGATTGTTCATTCTCTGATCTCCAAAGCATGACGTGGGTATTTAATGCCTGCTTCTCTTCTGGTAGACGATATTTGGAGGCCTACATCCTCCAGAGACTAGTTGAGGATGTCTGCAACAAATGAATAAGTCTAATACTATGAGATAACAGTAACCCACCTGGTAGGAATGGTAACTGCAATAAAATATTTTGAATCAGAAAGAAGTATACTCCTCATGAGATGTCTGTAGCATTCCTTCTGTCAGTTGGGCAGTTTCTGTCTATAAGCGGGCCAGGAGCTAGATTACAGTTCCCTCTGACAGTTAACTTAGTCTTTCCTAATTCTGGGAGCAGTCTAGTTAGTTGGCCAGAAAAGGTGGATTTACAGCCATTGGGTGAATATACACAGATGAGGGGTCGATTGCCCACTTTACTTTCACAAAAACATATCTGCCTCCCGTGTATCTTCATAGTTTTTATGGTCTTGTGGAGAAATTACTTGTGAATCAGGATTGCTTTTTCACATTTTCTAAAAAAAAATTAGAGTACTTCTCACATCTGTAATAGCATCAGCCTTGGGCTTTGTATGGCAACTGCTCACCACCCTCCCGATCCAGTCCGTTTTTTATTTGTCTGCTTCAGTCGGTGGGGTGTGGGTCTCCTATAAAAGAGTTATATCCGCTCTTTGGTGGGGCAGGGTTACTCAGGATAATATTTCTCTTGGCAAAATTAGTAAGATCATTCACATTCATCGACCAGATTTGCATAGGTAAGTTCTGCGTTGTCCCTTGTACTATTTGAGGTTAGTGAGAAATAGAAGTATTGATGAGAACAGCATTACCAGGAGTACCCAATCAGTCAGTCCATCATTGAAGGGATACATTTAGCATTAGTATCCTGGTGTTTCTGGGAAGAACTCGGTTTGTCTTGGACTCACCCATGGGCAGGACATCAAAGACTTATTCGAGCCTGCCCTGTCTGGCCACCTATGATAAGCGGAACGAGTCCGGCTCTGATGTGGTGATTTGATTTTTCCGTATGAGATCCCTATGTGCTTCTTCAGCTGGTGTTTTTCCACTATTCTGTTTCAGTCCGACCTCCATCAAGCCCCCACCAAACTTATCCAGCAAGTTCACCAAGTTGTCTGTATCTTCAAATTCAAATGTGCAGCTATGAATAGTCAGGACCATGGTTGCTCCATCTAGTAGTCCAAATTTCACACCATCCTTCCTCATTCTAGGGTAGATTGCAAGGATTTTATTTCTTTTGATTGCTGCCTCATGTGAGAAATCAGCCGCAATGTGTATCAGCAAACCATCTTATTTAAACGGACCGCCATTCTGGTTTGCTGCCTGAAGGATGAGTTTATTGTGCTGCTGCCTCAAAAGGCATGCAGTACTTGCCCTGGACTTGTTTGTTAGTTTTGAGTGATGGACTCTGAGCCTGTGTGCTCTCTGAAATTCAAATACACCAGGAAATGTGATATGCAGCAGTTATGGCAAAAAGGAGGTCAGAAATGTGGTTGTGTCCCAATCCCTCCATCACCTCTGGCATTCCATAAAGTCTGATGTTCTCTCTACGAGACCTATCTTGCAAATGCATAACTTTTCTCCACAGTAGTCCAACCTCTCCCCCAGTCCGGTTGAAGACTCCTTAGTCTATCCGGTTCTTCAGTGCGTTTATTAGATATATCTGGGCGGTGGTGTATAGTTGTAAGATCAGATCGTAGAAATATGATAGCCGCAGACCATGAAGTCATCCTGGCATCAAAAAAAGTGATCTTGGTGCTCAAAGCCATGGCTTCTTTAAAAATTGTATCTAGGGTGGTTTCCATCATCATGGTAGGCTTATTTGGTGGTTGAGACATCCTACCTGATAAAATAAGGCCTATAAGGGAAAGACGATACATCCGCATCTGCTGTAGTAGGGACGTATTTTCGAGCAATTCAATGGTAGAGGCCGAGACAACGAACACTCTTGAGTCCTCCATGGCCTCTCCTTGCCAGACTTCTCTTTATCCAGGAATTACCTTTAGTTGGAACCAAGAGCACCAGTATATCCAGGAGGTTGGTGGGAGCAGTGCCTCTCAGGCACACTCAATCATTCAGCCAAGCAAGTGACAAGTCACAGTGGTAAAGCAATGAAAACACTTCCACAGCAAACAATTTTGAAGAAGCATGCAGGGCTGCCCTGATAAACTCTCTGATGTGATGTACCTCAGTCTACAATTTGCCAGGTCCTGTGTGTAGGAAGCTGGCTCTGTAAATACTATACCAAAGTGAGGTTTAGTGTGCACAGAGTTCAGTGGAACCCCAAAGGTAGGCAGAGGCAAAGTTAGATAGAACCTTACTCTCTATTTGTGGTAGTATGGTCGAGCAGTAAGGCAGAATCAGAGGGTAGTGTTAAGCATTTGTTGTACACACTCAATCAGCAAATGATTTCACACACTCAAAGACTGAACTTCAGACCAATTGGTTTTGCATAAAAATATTCTTTTAGTTATTTTATTTTCTAGAACCAAGCAAGCCTGGCACAGGTAAGTTGATAAATACTTTGCAGTAAATATACAGTTTGAAATGCAATTGTAAATGTACTTTGAAATGGTTACAGTTTGAATTACTGGTAATGCAATACTGTGAAATGCTGTACATATACTTTGTATCGACTTTGCAATGAAAATTACAGGTAAGTTACTTTTACGTTAATTTTGAGATTACTTTTTCTACTCAGTGCGATATGCCTAGATATCACACTGGGACATTTCTTAGAGAAAAGGTAAGTAAAATCAGTTTTGCACAATTGTTATTTTTCTGGTTCCCATACAAATCAACTCCACACTTAGAACATTTTTCAGAGAAAAACAGTCAATGGATTCCTATGGAGTGAAATGAAGTTAACGGTTACCAGGTAAGTAATCGGTCTTTGGAGTTGAGCTTCTGGGGTTAGAACAAGGGTTCCCCCAGGGTCAAGGATGCACTCTCGTTACACCCTCAGCGGCACTAGGGCGGCCGGGTGCAGAGTGCTGAGGCCCAATGTTATCCAATGGGGGATAGTAGGGCCTCCGGTTGGTGGCTGCTGGCAAGCAGGCCACTGGGTTGTGGGAGCAAAGCTCCTGGACTTTAGCTCAGGGCAAATGGGGAAACAAATTAGCACCAAAGGTGCACCCTCAGCGGCACTAGGGCGGCAGGGTGCTGTTTCGACGTCTGGCGCCCTCTGTTGGTTTCAATGGAGAACCTCCGGTTTGCAAAAGCGCTGCAGGCAGGGAGATGAAGGTCTTCTGGGTGCGACCACCACTTTGAGAGGCAAGTTGGGAAGTTAGGGGTTGGTTAGGCACCGTTGGTTTGGGCACACAAGGCCGTGGGGCGTCGGGTGCAGGGGTGCCTTTTGGGGTCAGATCTTCTTACCAGCTCCTGGTCGCGGTTAGGGGGGCCTTCTGGATTTAGGCTGCAGGCGTCGGCTGGAGGCTTGAGGCAGGTCAGGGGTCGCCGGATCTCGGGTCAGGATCGCCAGGGTGACCTCGTGGTGTTTGCCCACTCGAGCTCCGGCCGTGGACGGCAGGTGCAGAGTGGGGCGGATTTGCGGTGTCTGGCTGCAGCCAGAGGTTGCAGGTGAACAAATCCGGTGTTCACGGGAGACAAAGTCTTTGTGCTTGAAGGCAGGCAGGTCCTCCGGGGTTTTCGAGGTTGCTGGCTGCAGGACACACCGGGATTTCGCAGGAGCAGGTTCGAGGTGGAGACAGGCCGGTAGGGCTGGGGCCAAGTCAGTGGGCGTCTTCCTCTTGTTAGCTTCGGCACAGCTGTTCGGTCCTTCTTCTTTTCTTGTTGCAGGTTCTTGTCTGAGGAAGCAAGGTTCATGGGTGCTCCTAAATACTAGATTTAGGGGCGTTACAGGTAGGTAAAAGGTAGGGACCAATGGGTCCCTTCCCTGGGGTGGGTACACCCCTTATTATGTCACCTTCCAGTGGGAGGGGGACATGAGCCTGTCCCTGGTTGGCTGAGTCCCCCCATCTTCAGGATGGTGTGGACTGAGAGTTGTGCTTCACCTCGCCTCCCCCACCTGAGGGGTGGAGTTGGCAGAGGTGGGCACACCTCTCTTCCTCACTTGTTTTTCCCGCCGGTTCTCCCACCCAAAGTGGGGGTCAGAACCAGTGGGGACCAGTTGCTGAGAGCCTGGGGAAGCTCACAAAGGCGGCAAGCCTTTGAAGCTTCCCCTTCGTTAACCCTGCCCATCCTGGGGGAGGAGGCTTGGCACCTCGTCCCAGGATGTGCATTGTTTCAGGCCCCAGAGAGCAGCAGGCTCTCGACCCAGGGGTCCAGAAACATGTCTGGTGGAGGCAGCTGAAAGCAGCCACTCAGCCTGGACACTAGAGGTGGGTTCGTTTTCAAGGGGATCTCTAAGATGCCCTCTTTGTGCATTTTTCATTAAATCCCACACTGGCATCAGTGTGGGTTTAATGTGCTGAGAAGTTTGATTCCAAACTTCTCAGTTTTCAGTGTAGCCATTATGGTGCTGTGGAGTTCGTAATGACAAACTCCCAGCACCATATACTCTTAATGGCAGCACTGCACTTACAATGTCTAAGAATGGCATTAGACACTGTAGGGGTACAGGGCTCATGCACCTGTACCCTCACCACTGGTATTGTGCACCCAGCTAGAGGTGTGACTGATCTATGCCAGGGCAGTGGGTTGTAGGCATGGCACACAGAGATGTGTGCCATGTCGACTCTTCACATTGTTCTGCACCAAAACATGCAGCCTGCAAAGGGGGGGGGGCGGGTGTGTGTGTGTGTGTGTGTATGTATATATATATATATATATATAAGGGTACAGGACCTCTAAGGGTGGCACAATAAGTGCTGCAGCCCTTAGAGGCCTTCTCTGGTCACAGTGCCCTGGGTACCTGTGGTACCATTTACCAGGGGCTCACCTGTGGCCAGAGAAGATCCTCCCGAAGAGGCAGTCGGATCGGGGGATCCAAGCTCATACTGAGTAGCTCGGGATACCAAACTCTTCGAGCCCAGTCCGGAGCCACAAGAATAACTTGGGCCCGGTCGCGTCTGATTTTCTTCAGCACTCTGGGTAGAAGTGGTATAGGCGGAAAGGCGTACAAGAGACCGCAACTCCACTCGCGACGAAAAGCGTCGCCGAGCGAGTGCCGCCTTGGAAATTCCAACGCGCAGAACTGCTGACATTGCGCGTTCTCTTCGGTGGCGAATAGATCTAACCAAGGCTCTCCCCACTGTTGAAAGAGGGGAAACATCCTTTACATCACGGTGATTACACCGTGATGCATTTAGAACGCTGCCATTACAACGCAAGCGTTACATCGACTTGCACTGGAGGGCGCTATAACCTAGGGAATAGTAAGATTTACTATTCCAACACCTTCCCTACTGTACGTAGACTGGTGTTGGAATAGTAAATCTTACTACTCCTAAGTCCAGCGCCCTCCAGCGCAAGTCGTTGTAACGACTTGCGTTGTAAAAACTGCGATGTTACATACCGCGATCATTTTGATCGCGTTGTAACATCACATATTCTTGAAAGA
The DNA here is from genome assembly GCA_963921515.1 of Calotriton arnoldi. Taxonomy (NCBI): domain Eukaryota; kingdom Metazoa; phylum Chordata; class Amphibia; order Caudata; family Salamandridae; genus Calotriton; species Calotriton arnoldi. Next base: position 88,815 of record CAWUFW010005376.1, read on the forward strand.
GACCTTGCGCCACGTCCGAGTGAAGACGCCATTCGTGATCCATCATGCACCTGCGGCTCAGTTCGTCCGCCCTGGCGTTCAGTGAACCCGCCAGGTGTTGAACCACCAGGGAAATGCCCTGATGTTCCAGCCATGTCCAGAGGCGCAGAGCCTCCTGACCTAGGGTCCACGACCCCGCCCTGTTTGTTGCAGTACCACATGGCGGGGGTGTTGTCGGTGAACACCTGCACCACTCTCCCCTTGAGAGCGGGGAAGAATGCCTTGAGTGCAAGTCGGATCGCCCGAAGCTCCAGAAGGTTGATATGGAGCTTGGACTCCGCCGGAGACCAGAGGCCTCTGATCTCCGCCTCTCCCATGTGGCCGCCCTATCCCAGGAGGGACGCGTCCGTCACCACTGTGTGCTCCGGTTGGGGAAGGGCGAGGGATCTGCCGCTGACCCAATGCTGGTTCGTGAGCCACCGCTGCAACTGTCTTGCAGTGCCCTCCGAGATCTGGATGTAATCGGACAGATTCCCCTGATGCTGCGCCCACTGGAACTTCAGGTCCCACTGCAGAGGCCGCATATGCCATCTGGCATGATTGATCAGCAGGATGCAGGAGGCCATGGGGCCCAGCAGCCTCAAGGTCATCCTGACCGAAACCCAGGACAAGGGCTGAAAAATTGGAATTATAGCCCGAGTATCCCGGACTCGGTGTTCGGGAGGATAGACCCGAAACTGCGCTGTGTCCAGAACTGCTCCGATGAAGAGGAGCTTCTGAGAGGGAATCAGGTGCGACTTCGGCACGTTGATGGAGAACACCAGCAAATGCAGGAGGTCGGCCGTAGTCTGGAGGTGGGAGACGACTGCCTGGGGCGAGCCCGCCTTCAACAACCAGTCGTCGAGATAGGGGAAGACTGAAACCCCTGATCTGCGCAGATGAGCTGCGACCACCGCCATCACTTTCGTGAACACCCGAAGGGCGCTGGTAAGGCCAAAAGGGAGCACGGTGAACTGAAAATGCTCGTGGCCTACCGTGAACCGTAGGTAACGGCGGTGGGCCAGCAGGATGGGAATATGAAAGTAAGCGTGTCCTGCAAGTCCAACGCTACCAGCCAGTCCTGTGGGTCTAGGGCAGACGAGACCTGAGCAAGTGTGAGCATCCTGAACTTCTCCTTCCGGAGGAAGAGATTGACGTCCCGAAGGTCCAAGATAGGACGCAGGCCCTTGCCCTTCTTTGGAATCAGAAAGTAGTGGGAATAACAACCACGACCTACTTCTGGCGTCGGAACGCGGTCTATGGCCCCCTTGGCCAAGAGGGCCGCAACTTCCTGCTGGAGAAGTGCCAAGTGATCCCCCGACACGCGGTGGTACTGAGGTGGCATGGCTGGAGGGGTAGTCTCGAAGGGGAGGGAGTAGCCCCTTCGGACTATTTGCAAAACCCACCTGTCTGACGTGATGGTGCGCCAGTGGGGGAGGTGATGGCGAAGCCTGCCACCCACTGGCGTTTGATGGGCCTGAAAGGTCGGACTAGGAAGGTTTGGAGGCAGTGGGGGTGGAGGTGGACTGACCCGGCCGCTGGCCCCCTGAACCGCCGCTGCGGTTCCCTCGTCTCCGGCCGCGCGTGGACTGTTGCGCCGGCCTGTGGCTCTGTTGCAAACGTGGTGGGTTGCCCCTTCCGCGAGCACGAAAGGAGCGAAAGGCAGAAGGCTGAGGAGGGCTCGTGGCTGAAAGGCCCAAGGACTTAGCCGTAGCCCGTGAGTCCTTAAAGCGCTCCAAAGCACTGTCTGCCTTGTTGCCAAAGAGGCGAATGCCATCAAAGGGCATGTCCATTAAAGTGTTTTGGACATCCCCCGAAAAGCCAGTTGTCCTCAGCCAGGCGTGGCGGCAGAGCGCCACTGTCGTGGAAATCGCCCTGCCTAGCGAGTCGGCGGTGTCAAGGCCACAACGGATTGTGAACTTGGCTGCATCTCTCCCCTCAGCAACAGCCTGGGTGAGTGCCGTCCAGGCCTCCTCTGGACAGCTAGGCAGCACCTGCGCTACCGTATCCCATAAGGAGTGCGAATAACGGCCCAAGAGGCATGCGGTGTTCACCGACCCCAGCCCTAGGCTGGCGGAAGACAAAATCTTCTTTCCGTACTGTTCCAGCCTCTTGGATTCCCTATCCGGGGGTGCGGAAGGGATTGTGCTTGGGGAAGCAGAGGCTTGGACAACCAAGCTCTCAGGGGTGGGGTGTTGAGAGAGGAAAAGGGGGTCGCCCGGGGCCGGGCGATGGCGTCGGGCCACGTTCCTGTCCACAGGAGCCCCTGTGCTGGGCTTGGACCAGGAGCCCAAAAGAACGTCAGAAAGTGCTTCATTAAAGGGCAGCAGCGGCTCCGCAGAGGAAACTGCTGGTTGAAGCACTTCTGTCAGGAGATTAGTCCTGACGGCCAGAGTAGGTAGCTGAAGGTGGAGTGCCTCAGCAGCCCTACGCAACACCACAGAAAAACTAGCGCCCACCTCCGTAGCCACGGTAGGAGGAGACATCATGCCAAGGTCTGGAGAGGTGTCCAGATCACTGGCGTCCCCCAGCTCCTCAGCCCAGTCCGGGTCATACTCACATTGAGCTGTGAGAGGGTCTTCAGACCCCTCTCAGTCCTCCCCTTCCTCCTCTTGCTGTTGTACAGGCCGAAAAGGAGGAGGATGGATATAGGGAAACAGATTCCCAAACGGCGTCGGAATCGGCGTCGGTCGACACCGTTCCGGCACCGTATCCACGTTTGGGCTGAAACCGGGGCCGGCGCGCCGGGCGAGGTCCAACATGGTGCCGGTGGGGTCGACGTCGGTGGAGGTGTGACTAGGTGAACCGGCGTCGACCGGGATCCACGACGGAATCCATGGGAGTCAAAGGGCGAGGACTCCCAGTCGGGCCCGCGGGGCCCGAATGCGCACCGGAGGGGCCCGACGGCCCAAATAGGCGAGCCATAGCGGACAGGAATTCCTGTACCTGGGCCGGAGTCGCCGATGAACCCGGGAAAGGCGGGTAGGTCACCGACTACTGCGTAGTCTTCGCCGGAGCCGCAGGGGTGGCACCACCCACACCCGAGTCGCGCGACCGGCGAGGAAAAGTCGAAGAACGAGGACGGTTCTTCGACTTCTTTTTGTGCTTCGCCTTACCTGACCCCGAGTGCGAAGACTTCGATTCGGACGACTTCCGATGTGGGCGGCTCCGCAACCGGTCCCTCGACCTCTGGACCGGGACCTCTGACGGCGCGGAGCCGACTTGGGGTCGTGGTCGCGCCCCAGGCAGAAGAGACACACGCGGTGCGGGTCCGTCACCGACATCATGCGATGACAGTCCTCGCAAGATTTAAACCCGGGCGTCCCTGACTGCACCAGGAGTCGTATCGACTCAAAAAAGCTGAGACAAAAATCTAAAAAAAACTCAGTCAAAAATGACTGGGGGTACCGCTCTCTCCGGATCTGCGCTTGCTGGCGCGGAAAAAGAAAGAACTGACGTCAGCACGTCTAAGTAGCTGCCGCGACGTCATCCCGGCGATCACAACGCCTACGACGGACGCGGAGCCGCACGACGCCACCTTCCGACGCGCAGGGGTACTGCTGACGAAAACTTTGGTCACATACTGAGGAAGAACTATTAAAAAAGATACTCGAACTCAATCAAAAAATCCCCAGATTCAATTTACGCATCTAATAGATACACATCAAATTTCATTCTTGGATGTTCTGATCACTAATGAACAAGGGAAATTGCAAACGTCCGTGTATCATAAACCGACTGACCGCAACAATTCCTTGTTATTTACCAGCTTTCATCCAAAGGCTCTACTACGGAATTTACCGTATTCACAATTGTTAAGAGTAAAACGCATTTCATCATCAGAACTGGCCCTTTCAGAGGAAATGACCCAACAAAAGAAGAGATTCCTGGAACGCGAATATCCGTTAACAATAATTGAAGCAGCAGAGTCAAGAACTTCCAGTTTAACCAGAGAAGAGTTGTTGCAGACCAAACCCAAGAATAAATAAGAAAGAACGGTTTTTGTTTCTAAATATTCCACGAAATCAACACAAATCAAAAAGATTTTGCTGCATCGCTGGGAACTGCTCCAATGCGAAACTGATTTTAAAGGCTTGTTCAACAGCAAACCCTTATTTGCTTATAACAGGAGCACAAATTTAAAGCAACTAATAACTAGAAAACCGTACCAGAGCAGTCCCCCAGCTGCCAGTGTTGGTACAAAGAAATGTTTAAACTGCGTACATTGCAACAATATCATCACAGGTCCCACCATTTCACATCCCCAAACCGGGAAAGTCATCAAATTACGAGACCAGTCAGATTGCAATTCCACGTTTGTCATCTACTGTATTAAATGCCCCTGTGGAAAGTTGTACGTAGGTAAAACTGAGAGAAAGATTAAAGTGCGAATCACAGAGCACAAAAGCCGCATACGCAATAAAAATCCCAATTCAAGTTTGGCAGTACATTGGGCAGAATTGAATCACATTATACCCCAACTCAGATTTTTGGTGCTGGAAAAAATCAAATTGATTGAAGATCGAGATAACTCTAAATGGTTATCACAGAGGGAAATATGGTGGATCAAGTTTTTGAACACCATGATACCATTCGGTTTGAATGATAAACTGGATATGGCTTGCTTGTTATAGGTAATTGTGCATCATTATGATCAGTGTCTGCTCATATAAGTTTGACATATACTTTCATTTTTGTTCACATCATTTGTTTGTTTTTTCACCACTAGTGCCATCATTCTCTAGTTTTCATTGATCTTGCATTAATTATGTGACTGTTATACTATTTATATGAATTCCTGGTGATCACCATTTGTAGATGCACATTATTTTGTGTCACAAAACTTTCGGTGAGAGTGCGTCATAATGTTCATACGTATTAGATGATCTGGAAGTGAGCTTTCGTTATGACGGTTGTTTGTACTCACTAGATTGGGAAATTGCACATATTTACTACGTTAGGCGATATGACCTAGTAGTTGTTGTTATTTTGTTACACGCTTTTTATATATTGCTTTTCGTCAGTGCCCATTCAACAATGTCACTTCGCGTGTTTATGGTATTAGTGTGAACTATTATAAGATGGCCACCGCATACAGGGTTTCAGACTGGTGACTAGTCCCTTTTGTTTGCGGTTACCGTACGTTGCTTAAAATGGCAGCACGTTTCCGGATTCGTTATTCACCCACAGCGGCAAGAGCGCTTTGCACATAAGACTCACGGCGTGTTGATACAGGTAATTCGGGTTCGTGTTTGATGTAATGTTTACAGGTCCGAGCATATAAGCAGAGTAGGAGCCATTTAATGACAGCTTCATGTTTTGCAGATTGCTTCTACACGCATGTTTGATCGGGTGCAGCAGCCCACAGTAGTGTGAGACTCGGCGTTTGTACGGGTGCTTAACTGACATGCGAACCCTCCAATGGCAGCTTGATACAGGTTGTTAGGTGTAGACGAGAGCCGGCAGCATTATACCAACATAGGTAAGCTGTCATTTATTATCATTCAAGTAGTTAATTCTTGCACAACGCCAGCAGTTAGCTACTCGGGGCAAGTTTCAAGAGAACGTATTTCTTTTTAGGCACACGTGACATTCTCCTCTAGAACCATTGTGAAGCCCCGCGGCTTGCTTGTTTTCATCGAAGATACAGGTATCAGTTTAAGTGATCACATTGTTTCAGCAGGTTTACGATGATTCACGTTAGATTCAGGTTTATGAGCATTTATTCTTTACAGATATCGTTCTATATTTTTTCCACTGGGCATCAGATTAAGTTGGAAACACGTGAGTTTACAATTCTTTATTTTGATTCCTGTGAGGTTTGTTTTCTCGGGTATATTGGCAGCTGGAAACAGCTTATCAGCATGTGCATGGGTGAAGGCTTGCTTCTATCAGCACGAGTTCTTGATACAGACACGATGATGTACACTTTTTGTACATTGCCTAGAATTACTGAATCAGAATTCATTTCTATACTATGTCCTCCTTGTTTGCTCAATGTCGATATCTTTAATGCACATTGTAATTTGGAATACTTGTTTTATTTCCAGTTCCCCTGACGAAGGGATTTCACAATCCCGAAATGCATTGGGAAATCAACTATCAAGATTATTTGGATCATTGTTAATGTTATGTATACAATATTAATTTTGTTGTTCTCATGCATACATAATGTTAAATAGGTCTGAGCATCATTCTGTATACGCAAATGATTTGATTATTACGAAAAGGTATTCGTAATAAATAGAATTCAGTTTCATGACAAAATTTGAGTGAAGAAGTCAATTTTGAACATTGTTAAATTGTTTGAGATTATTGTTAAAAATTAGCAAATGCAGTTTTGCACCCTCCGCAGTGCGGGATGGGGCAAGTGAATGTTTACACTTGCAGATATCATTAACTTGTCACATAAGGGTTAGCTACCCTTTTTTCCCACCCAGCACGCTTAAAAATGTGATTTTGAGTACTTCTGATCAGTTGTTTCAACAATTAATAGGAGTGCGCTGTCCCACCCACAGTTTCCAGTATAGTCATCCACAACAGGGCCACGGGCATGGACAACAGCCAAGCCAGCAAACAGGATATCAAAACTGGCAACAACAGCCAAAGCAGTCCTTTCGAGGAAGGGGAAAGAGGCCGAGGCCAGCCCTCCAGAGGAAGAGGAGCTGGATCAAATTGACTCCTGTGCAAAAGAGGACCCACACACAACACCAGTGGGGGGCAGGATAGCACAATACCTCTGACATTGGCAAAATATCACTACAGACAATTGGATATTAAATTTGATAAAATTCGGGTATTGCTTAGAGATAACAAAGACACCACCAGCAAACCCTCCGAAAGTAAAAAAGTACCTCAAATCAGAAATCACACAATTGAGATCAGAAATCAAAGAGCTCCTTCAAAAGCAAGCGATAGAAACCATACCAAAGGAAGGCCATTTCAAGGAAACTACTCACCATACTTCCTAGTTCCCAAGCAAGACCTTACACTAAAGCCTATCCTAGACCTAAGGTTCATAAACCAGTTCATTCTGACGCAACATTTCAAAATGACTACACTTCAAGATATAATACCGCAAATCGAAAAAGGAAATTAATTACCTGGAAACAATAGACCTCAAAGACTCCTATTTGCACATCTCCATGAACAAAAGCCACAGAAAGTATCTCAGATTCCTACACGAAGGAACACACTGCCAGTTCAAGGTACTACCTTTCGGAAGAAAATCAGCACCACGTGTCTTCACCAAGTGTCCAGCCGCAGTTGCAGCACACCTACGAAAGGAGGGAATACACGTCTACCCTTATCTAGACGACTGGCTTATAACAGCAAATACAAAACAAAAATGTCGCAGCCATGTTCGAACAGTAATCATCACACTCCAAAAACTTGGATTCTCAATAAATCACTGTAGAAAGCTGGCTCTGTGTATACTATACCAAAGTGAGGTATAGTGTGCACAGAGTCCAGTGGAACCCCAAAGGTAGTCAGAGGTAAAAGTAGATAGCACCTTACTCTCTATTTGTGGTAGTTATGGGCGAGCAGTAAGGCTTTATCAGAGGGTAGTGTTAAGCATTTGTTGTACACACTCAATCAGCAAATGATGGCACACACTCAAAGACTGAACTCAGACCAATTTGATTTGTATAAAAATATTATTTAGTTGTATTTATTTCCTAGAACCAAGCAAGCCTGGCAAGTGTATATGATAATTTTCAAGGCAGGTTGAACAATACAAGCAACCTGAATGAAAATGACTTTGTTACAGGTTTGTAAATACTTTCAATACAGTGGAAATAACTGTTAGATCACTTTGGATTGCTTTACAGTTTACTTTCTGGATTACTTTTTCTACTCGGTGTGATATACCTAGATATCACACTGGGACATTTCCTAGAGAAAAGGTAAGTAAGCAGTTTTTAGTTATTCTCAGTTTTTCAAAGTTCCATACAAAAGCAACTCCCCACTTAGAACAATTTTTAGGAAAAACAGTCAATGTATTCCTATGGAGAAAAATGAAGTTAACGGTTTGCAGGTAAGTGCAAGTTTTTGGGAGTTTGTATTCTGGGGTTAGAACCAGGGTTCCCCCAGGGTCGAGGATGCACTCTCAAAGCACCCTCAGCGGCACTAGGGCGGCCGGGTGCAGAGTGCTGAGGCCCAATGTTATCCAATGGGGTTAGGGGGCCTCCGGTTGGTGACTGCTCATGAGCAGGCCACAAGGTTGTGGGAGCAAAGCTCTGGGTATTTAGCTCAGGGCAAAGGGGTATCCGTTTTAGCACCCATAGTACACCCGCAGCAGCGGCTGGGTGCAGGATGCTGGTTTGGTGTCGGGTGCCCTGTTGATTTCAATGGGGATTCTCCGGTTTCAACAAAGACTGCAGGCTCGGGGACGGAGATCTTCTGGAGGTGACCACCGGTTGGAGAGGTAAGATGGGATGCCCTGGGGATGCTGGGACACCGTCGGTTGGGCCACCCAAGGCCGTGGGACTTCGGGTGCAGGGGTGTCTGTAGGCGTTGGGTTTTTCTTACCAGCTCCGGTCGCGGTCGCGGGGATCCTCCAGAAAGAGGCTGCAGGCTACGCTGGGAGATTCGAGGCAGGTCAGAGATCACCAGAATTCAGGTCAGGATCGCCGGGGAGACCTCCTCGTGGTGTTGGGCCACTCGAACTGGGGCCGTGGGCATCGGGTGCAGACTCGCGGATTTGGCCGGAGCCAGACTCTGTGGGTGAGCAAATCTGGTGCTCACAGGAGACAGAGTCTTTTCTGTGGGAGGCAGGGCAGGTCCTCGGGGTTCTTGAGGTTGCTGGCTGCAGAACTGTAGGAAAGTGGGTTTCTGTTGCAGTAACCCCCCATTTTTTTGCCAGACTACTGATGCACTTTGACTTGATGTGCCCTGGGTCCCTGCCAATCAGGTTCCCAGGGCCTGTGTTCTTTCCCCAAAACTAACCCAATTGACATCTCTAGCCACCGGTCAGCCCCTGGTAAATGGTACCACAGATACCCAGGGCATTGTGACCTGGGAAGACCTCTAAGGGCTGCAGCACTTATTGTGCCAACCTTAGAGGACCTGTACCTTTACACACACACACTGCCTTTGCAGGCTGCGTGTTTTGGTGCAGAACAAAGTGAAGATTCGACATGGCACACATCCCTGTGTAAACACAAGATGATGGACGGAGCGCTGAAACTTTTCAGACACTCACCCCCAGTCTCAGATCTGGGTTGAATCCATCATCGTTCTTTAGCTCACTTCGCCACCCCAGTTCAGACACAGCTATATGCAAATCAGTCTTGACCCTGTGCCTCATGGGAACAGTCCAGGCCGAACTGCCAAGCCATGTCTTCCCTGGACCGGAAACAAGCATCCTGGGACCGGTTTCAGGCTAACAGCCCTCATCAGCCAGGCTAACTTGAATCCAGTGGCAAAGTGAGCAATCGACAAACGTCTGGGCATATCCTGCCAACTTAGGGCCAACAAAGCAAACACAAGGAGATGATGGACGGAGCGCTGAAACTTTTCAGACACTCACCCCCAGTCTCAGATCTGGGTTGAATCCATCATCGTTCTTGAGCTCACTTCGCCACCCCAGTTCAGACACAGCTATATGCAAATCAGTCTTGACCCTGTGCCTCATGGGAACAGTCCAGCTCCCTGTGTGCCATGCCTACAACCCACTGCCCTGGCATAGATCAGTCCCCCCTCTAGCTGGGTGCCCTATACCAGTGGTGAGGGTACAGGTGCATGAGCCCTGTACCCCTACGGTGTCTAAGTCCATTCTTAAACAGTGTAAGTGCAGTGCTGCCATTAAGAGTATATGGTGCTGGGAGTTTGTCATTACGAACTCCACAGCACCATAATGGCTGCACTGAAAACTGAGACGTTTGGTATCAAACTTCTCAGCACATTAAACCCACACTGATGCCAGTGTGGGATTTAATGAAAAATGCACACAGAGGGCATCTTAGAGATGCCCCCTGAAAAACGACCAGCCTCTGGTGGGTTCCCTGACTGGTACACACCAGCCTGCCACCACGAGACATGTTTCTGGACCCCTAGGGTGGGAGCCTTCGCTCCCTGAGCCCAGAAACAAAGCCTTTCCTGGGCGGAGGTGTTCCCCCCAGGCCAGGCAGAGCCATCTGTGGCAGGGGGGCTTCAAAGACCTGGCAGCCTTTGTAATGTGACCCACAGCCTTTCCTGCTATTAGGAGCAGGCCCCCTTCCTGTCTCCCCTCCTTTTCGACGGGAAGACGGGTGGGAAAAACTAGCCAGCCCAGAAGGTGTGCCCACCTCTGCCAACTCCACCATATTCCTGGTAGGTGTATTGTCTGTAGATTGATTCCTTGTGAAATTGCCCATCTCCAGATCTGTTGTGCTAGCTTGCTGAGTGGGAATGACTTCGTGCCTCACTGCTTGTTGAGGTAGAACATTGTGGTGGTATTGTCTGTTTGAATCAAGACAGTCTTCTTGCCAATGTGTTTCTGTAACTCCTTCGGTGCTAGGAGGACTGTTTTCATCTTTGGGTAATTGATGTGTTTTATAGAGTCGAGGTCGTTCCACTGTCCTCGTATTTTCAGTTAGCCGAGGTGCGCTCCCCACCCGCTGTGGGATGCATCTGTTGTGATTGTCGCAGAGGGAGTTGGGCTTTTGAAAGGTTTTGCCTAGTGCTATGTTCCTGGATGCCCACCATTGTATTTCTGCTTGCAGTTTGTGCGTAACAACCACTAGATCCTCCCAACTCCCTGTGACCAATTGTTGGAAACCCATTCCTGGAAGGGTCGCATATGGAGGCGGGCATGAGGAATGAGTGGGATGCATGATGCCATCATGCCCATGAGTTTCATGACTCTCCTCTCTGTCAGAGATTGACCCCTCTGTTAAAGTGACGTTTCCTGTCTGACGGCTTGTATTCTGTTTTGCGTTGGATAAGCTCGTGCAAATTTGAGTTGAGTCTTGCACCTAAGAAGGTTTTTTCTTGTTTGGGATTTTGGGTGACTTCTTGTTATTGTAAGAAAGTGCCCTATTTTTGCATGGTTGCCCCCACTTTTTGCTAAACTGCTGATGTGCTTTGACTGAGAATGCCCTGGGTTCCTGCCAAACAGGTACCCAGGGCCTATGCTCTTTTCCTAAACTGCATTGAAAACAAAACCCAATTGGCATCTTTGGCCACAGGTCAGTCCCTTGTAAATGGTACCACAGGTACCAAGGGCACTGTGGCCAGGGAAGGCCTCGAAGGGCTGCAGCAGTTATTGTGCCACCCTTAGAGGCCCTGTACCTTTACGCACACACACTGCCTTTGCAGGTTGCGTGTTTTGGTGCTGACCAAAGTGAAGAGTCGACATGGCACACATCCCTGTGTTACATAAGAGTGGTGGAATGCACACCGGTTTGTCCATTTAACCCTGTTTGACGAAATCATAATCCAAGAGTGCCCTGCCCTGGTGGCACGTTGTGATTCAAACGGACCATATGGAGCGGCATGTCACCCCAATCCCAGTGGCACAGCCATAACGTGAATTGACATTAATACTCAAATATCAACCTTCATTTAATTCAACACTTTACTCCATTTTTAGGTCTCGCGCCTCGCGTTGCACTGCGCAGCAGTGCTCGCGCAGCGCAAGACATTTAGTGGGTGAAAAACGGGGATTCAGCACTGACCTAGGAATCGCACACGCTTGTGCGTGTGCGATTCCTTTTGTGCTACCCCATTGGCCTTTTCGTGCGTCTTTTTATAAAAGACTGCACGCAATTGGCCAAAGGCGGGCGCATTGCTCCGCCCATGGCCTATCGGTGTCTATTACGCGCACCAATGCCATGTGGTTTCAATTATCGTGCCCAGACACAGGCGCAATAATGGAAACCAGATGGCTCGCTGTGGCGCGCGCGCGCACCACTCGCGGGTTTCAGTGCGATCGCTTTCACTGCCGCTTGTTCTACCATTGGGCTTGACATCAACATTGCAGCGATGGCCAATCATCTAAGACACAGCGATAAAGTGCGACAGTGCTGGCAGCCATGTGTGTGAGAATGCTTGCAGTCATGCGTGTAACAGACAGTGCTTGCTTATTGTAAAATGCAATGAAAATGGGAGACAAGTTTGCAGTGATGTGAAACGCCGTTCGCGGTTCGTGTTCTGCACATCTCAGATCATGCAGATCGCAGTGGCGATGGAGGATTCTGTGTCATTGTGTTCCTTCACTCTGTGCCGGTGTCCCTGCGCAGCAGAAAGGATGCTGCGCCCCTCCCCTCATAGTAACTCGAAGAGATGTCTCGCCACCCTCGGGGACGCCCCACTCGCCCCTCCACCCAACGCACACAGTTTCCTGCTTCTCCATCACTGCGCAGCGTGTGCCACGCCCAGAGATAGACGTGTACACTTAGAGAGCAAGAGACCTCCAACGGGCTAACTAACGTGGGACCGAAGAGGTGTCTTCACCAGCCTTAGAGCCAGCACCGCCTTTGCCCCCACCTCCCGAAAACTCACAGCTCTGCCTCTTCATTACTGTGCAGTGCGCGCGCTGCGCCTGGAGACTGGCGCTCACGGATAAAGAGAGAAATAACAAACCCTAAACCCGCATGGGGTAGGCCCTAAAGCCTTAAGTGCGGCCGACTGGTCCGGCATATGGAAGACTTGAGTGCCATCTGACCCCTGACAGCCCCTTCTACACAGGATACACATTACAGCACTGACCTGAGGCCATGACCCTGCAGGCAGATCCCTGACCCTTCGGTCACACATCTGTCACCATTCAGCATTCTTCCAGTCTTTTCTGGAGACACCCCCTGGGTCCGCACCTCAAAGGAAGGGCTGTGAAAAATGTTCACATAGCACATAGACCTGCCCTGCTTTAACTAGCAAGGGACCTGAAACAAGTTGCAAACTTCATGAAACTTGCTTAGATTCTCTATAATTCCATGAAATGTGTAGCAGCAATCTTCCATACATTTTTAAGCTTTTTCTCAAATATTGCTTCTTAAAAAAAACAACTGAGCAATCTTTATCAAGCTTGCAAACCTTTTCTATGATTTCATGACAAGTTTAAGGGAAGTCAGGATATTTCTTACTGCTAACTGTAAAGCAAACATTGAATTGTGGCCATGAAATGTCAGTGTGTAAACCACAGAAATGTGCAATAAGGAGGAATAGCATGGTGTCTGTAACTTAGGAGCTAGGACTAACAAGCATTTGCAATGCAATAGGTCTCGCATTTGCGAGAGTTTAAGCTATTGGCATTGTAAATAACAATGCCTTTTATTTATTGGTTTTAAAAATAAAGACATAAAAAAATGACATTGGGCCAGATGTATCAAGCAAAATTGGTTACGCAAACGCCTAAATTCGCAGAATTTTGGCGTTTGCGAACACAATTTTGCTTAGTGGTATGTATTATGGCAAAACTGCCTCCCAAAATAAGGAATCGCAAACTTTGCGATTCCCTATTTTGCGATTGCATTTAAGGAATCGCAAATTGCGATTCCTTAAATCCAATGTAAAAAGCACCAAAAAAGTGCAATTTGGCCTTAAGGAATCGCAAATTACCACCAACTTCAAGTTGGTGATAATATGCGATTTCTTTGAAAAATGCACTTTTTAGAGTTTTTCAAAGTGCCATGTGGCGCACATACATGCCCTTAGAGCATGTATGTGCGCCACATGTGCACACATACATATTTCAGGGGTGCAACAGGGTGTCAAAAGGACACCCTGGCACCCTTGAAATTGCATTCTCAATTTGCGATTCTCTAATTGCGATTCGCAAATTGAGAATGTCTTCCCATTCATTCCTATGGGCCTCTACGCCCATAGGAATGAATGGGAAGGTATTCCTTAATTGCGAATCACAATTTGCAATTCGCAATTAAGGAATATTAAGGAATCGCAATTATTATTGCGATTCCTACATACATAGCATTTTGCGATTCCTTAATAGCAATTCGCTAAAATTCGCTATTAAGGAATCGCAAATGCAATCCTTGATACATCTGCCCCACTGTCATTTACAATGCCTATAGCTGAAACTCTTGCAAATGCGAGACCTATTGCATTGCAAATGCTTGTTCTTATTGTACTCTTGTCCTCTTTTTTTATCTTCACTCCACATGTGAGGTATCATGCGATTTATAAGCTTCCAATGCTGAAGATGTGCCCATCCGGACCTCTTTCAAGAACACGAAAAACACATGATTCGTCCGAAGCCATTCACTTTATTTTAACCCAATGCATTTCGGGCTTCGTGAGCCCTTCTTCAGGAGTAACTGAAAGTATTAAAAAAAACGCCATTACTTCATATATCTTAAGTAACTCATATGCCATAAACCATATTATACCCATGTGTACATTAATACAACCTCAGTGACGTATAAATAAAACACGTTGTTCAATACCATGTTTTTATGTTCTGATGAATATCTTTCCTCATGAACAATACAAAGCCCCAGTGAAAAACGAATCCCTTTACACCCTTGTCCTCCACCATGGTGTTTAACCCACCCCCACTATCCTGCTTCCACACTGCGTGCGTAAACCCTGCCACTCACAGGTAGAACTCCTCAAACCCGTCGTTCACCCCCGCATTTCGCCTACCACTAACCCTTTTCCCAACTACCTTGTTTTCACACTTATGTATCACCCCTTACTCGCACGAACTTCCAATCACCTCATCCAAATTCCGCACCTACACACTCATTCCTCTCCCCTTGCTCACATACCCAAACCACTTCCAAACTAACGGACACCTCACTTAGATTCCTCACATTCACATAACTCAATCTCCCACTCACGCTCTAAGAATCACCTCAGTTGCAGCTCCTCGCATACCTATGAAAACTGCTCTTTCGCACTACTCGCTCTCTCTCATTACACACATGCCCAAACCGCTGACGCTCTAACAGTCACCTCAACTGAATTGCTCTCATTAACATTACACAAGTCTCCCCTACTCTCACTTTCAACATCACCTTAGTCACCGTTTCTCACGTACCTGTTGTAAGAAAGTGGCTCTGTATATACTGCACCAAAGTAAGGTTCAGTGTGCACAGAGTCCACAGTCCCCAGAGGTTTGGCAGAGGCTAAAGTTAGATATAACCTTACTCTCTAAAGTGGTAGCTTGGTCGAGCAGTAAGGCAGTATCAGAGGACAGTGTAAAGCATTTGTTGTACACACTCAGTCAGCAAATGAAGCCACACACTCAAGAACTGAACTCTAGGCCAATGGTTTGTATATAAAAATATAGTTGTTTTATTTTAGAACCAACAATGGGTGTCAAAATATACTTTCTCAGAATGAGATGCTTTAGTTAACTACTGTTCAATTGGCAATAGACTTTTGAATGCAATAGTTACAGTTGTTGCAATATGCAACACAATTTTAAACACAATTATACATTGAGCTCAATGGAAATTTCTGGTTAAATGCAATAGATTACTTTTTGGATTACTTTTCTAACCACGGGACTGGATCTTGGATTCAGTCCCGGGACACTTCCTGTAAACAGGTGAGAAAAAGCGTTTTGGTTATGGTAGTGATTTTTGAGGAATATTACTGTATTTCAAAAGTTGACACTTAGAAACTTTTCTGGGTAAAATTACCAATGTTATCCTAGGGAAGGAAATACAGTTTGCAAGCAAAGTATGTTTACATTACTTTTGTAATCCAGTGCTGGACTCCTAGGTTCAGCACTGGGACATTTACTTAAAACAGGTAAGTAATTACGTTTTTGTAGTTTGTACGATTTTTAAAGAATATTTGTATGATTCAGAAATCGACACTTAGAAACTTTTTCAACAAAAAGCAGGCAATGATATCCTATGAGAGGAATTTCCAGTTACTGGTAAGTACGGTAAAAATTACTTTTCATGGTCGGTACTGGACTAAAAGATGCAGTACTGAGGTCTCTCCTGATAGTAGGTGAGTAATTCGGAATTCGTTACTGTTGTGATTTTTAAGCAATATTTTGGTATTTCAAAAGTGGACACTTAGAAGAAATTTCACAGAAAACCAGTCAATGGATCCCTATGTAAGAAAATTCAATTCGCCGGTAAGTTACTTTTAACGTTACTTTTGTAATCCAGTGCTGGACTCCTAGGTTCAGCCCTGGGACATTTACTTAAAACAGGTAAGTAATTACGTTTTGGTAGTCTGTACGATTTTTAAAGAATATTCTTGTTTTCAAAAGTCGACACTTAGAAACTTTTGGAAGAAAAAGTGCCCATGTTATCCTATGAGGAAAAATGAGTTATCGGTCTCGAGGTAAGTAATCGGTCTTTTGAGTTAGGGTTCTGGGGTTAGACTCAGGGGTCTCCCAGGGTCAGTGATGCACTGTTGTTGCACCCTCAGCGGCACTAGGGCGGCCGGGTGCAGAGTGTTGAGGCCCAATGTTATCCTATGGAGGATAGGGGGACTCCGGTTGGTGGCGGCTGGCAAGCAGGCCACGGGGTTGTGGGAGCAAAGCTCCTAGGGTTAAGCTCAGGGCACGTTGGGGACCAAGTTAGCACCAAAGAGGCACCCTCAGCGGCACTAGGGCGGCCGGGTGCAGAGTGCTGTTTTGAGGTCGGGTGCCCTGTTGATTTCAATGGAAATTTTCGGTTTTGGTTTTCAGCTGCAGGCTCGGTCCAGGAAGACTTCCAGGAGGAACCAACAGCTGGGCAGGTAAGTTGGAGGGCTCGGGGACGTAGGTGCACCTCGGGTTCCTTTCTCCAGGGCGCAGGGCGTCTGGATGCAGGGGTGTCTTTTGAGGTCGGATTTCACCTTACCGGGCCACTCGCGGTTGGGGGTTCTCCGTGCAGAGGCTGCAGGCGACGTCGGGGAGTCCTGGAGGGGTCAACCCACGGTGGACTCGGACTCTGGAGAGCTGGGGGACCTCGCTGGGACCGGTGGGCCACTTGAACTCGGGCTGTAGGCGACGGGTGCAGTGGTGGTTCCAGGCGTCGGGTTTCTTTCTCCTCAGCAGGCTCGGAGTCTTTGTTTGGTGTTTCTTTTGAACAGAGCTGCTGTTCACAGGAGATCCGGTCTTTGTTGAAGGCAGTCAGTCCTCCCTGGGGTTCTGGAGGTCGCTGGCTGCAGGACAAGACTATTTTTGGCGCAGGATCTCTGGAAACTGCAGACGGGCCGGTAGGGCTGGGGCCAAGTCAGTTGTTCTCTGCAGTCTCCTCTGCTGGGCGTCTTCTTTCGTCCTTTTTCTTCTTAGGTTGCGGGAATCTAAGGAAGGAAGGTTCAGGGTGCCCCTAAATACTAGATTTAGGGGCGTTACAGGTAGGTAAAGGGCAGGGACCAATGGGTCCCTGCCCTGGGGTGGGTACACCCCCTATCCTGCCACTCTCCTGTGGGAGGGGGCAGGAGCCTAGTCCTGATTGGGCAGGGCTCCCCATCTTCAAGATGGCGAGAGCCCGGAGATGTGCTTCACCTCGCCTCCCCCACCTGAGGGGTGGGGTTGGCAGAGGGTGGCACACCCCCTTTCCTCCCTTGGTGTTTCCCTCCAGTCTTCCCACCAGGATGGGGGAGGAACCGGTGGGGACCAGTTGCTGAGTACAGCAAGTGGTCTGGGGAAGCTCACAAAGGCGGAATGCCTTTGAAGCTTCCCCTGCCCATCCTGGGGAGGGGCCTAGCACCTCACCCAGGACGTGCATTGTTGCAGGCCCGGGAGAGCGGATGGCTCTCTACCCAGGGGTCCAGCAACATGTCTGCTGTGTGGCAGCCTAGGCAGCCCCTCAGACAAGACGTGGATTGTAGGTTAGGTTCAGGGGGTAACTCTAAGTTGCCCTCTGACGTGCATTTTACAGTAAATCCCACACTGGCATCAGTGTGGGTTTACTGTGCTGAGGAGTTTGATACCAAACTTCTCAGTCTTCAGTGCAGCCATCATGGTGCTGTGGAGTACGTGCTGACGACCTCCCAGCACCATATACTCGGAATGGCAGCCCTGCACTTACAGTGCCCAGGAATGGGCCTGGGTACTGTAGGGGCACAGGGCTCATGCACCTGTGCCCTCACCACTGGCATAGGGCACCCAGCTAGAGGGGTGACTGAGGTATGCCAGGGCAGTGTGTTTGTGGGCATGGCACACAGGGATGTGTGCCATGTCGACTCTCTGTTTTGTTCTGCACCAAGACACTCAGCCTGCAAGGGCAGTGTGTGTGTGTCAGGGTACAGGGCCTCTAAGGGTGGCACAATAAGTGCTGCAGCCCTTAGGGGTCTTCTCTGGTCACAGTGCCCTGGGTACCTAGGGTACCATTTACCAGGGGCTTACCTGTGGCCAGAGATGCCAATTGGGTTTAGGCTGAGTACAGTTTTTAGGGAAGGAACACAGGCCCTGGGTACCTGATTGGCAGGGATCCAGGGCACACCAAGGAAAAGTGCATCAGTTATCAGGCAAAAAGTGGGGGGTTACTGCAACAGAAACCCACTTTCCTACACAAGCCCCCCAGCCCAAAGGCCAGGAGACTCAGCCAACGCTGGGAGAGCCTGTCTAGTCTTTCAGGCGAGGAAGAGTTGGGGAAGTGGTTTGAAAGTTGCAGGGCCTACTCCGCCTTATATCCTTCTGTCCAGGTCAGTCCCTTTGGGGAGCTGGCCTACCTCATCAGTTTCAGGACCTAATTCCCAAAGCTCCTCTCCTTGCTCTTTAGTGTCTTCACCCCATCTTTTAAGTTTGGGTTCAGAGGTGCCCACCTCTGCAAAGTCTAACTTAGCCAGGGCAAAGCCCAGCTTACCCACAGAGGTCACCCACAGTTTGAGCAACCCCACCATGACCAATAGGGTCAGGGGGCCTAGCTTGTTATTTGGCAGGGGGTTAGGCCACCATGCCAAGGATAGGGCTGCCATGAAGGCTAACACCCAGCAGAGGCTGCTGACAGCTGTCAGTGCCCAGAACCACACCTTTAGCTCCTGTCTGGCAAGTGAAGGGGCTATCTTACAGGTCTCTTTGGGTCCTGGCTGTCTGCCTGTTGCTTTAGGGTGGGGGTCACTAAACTTTGTAGTGAGCACCCTTCCTCCACCCTTTGTTCTGCCAGCTGAGGAGCCACCAACTCAGGCTGGACAGTTGCCTGACTAGTCAGGTCTTCTTGTTGGCTAGGGGGCTTTACCAGGGCCACTTCTGGAGTTTTCCCTCACTGGGATAGAATCTCCCTGGCCCTCTGGGACTGTGGCTAACAGTTGCCCACCTTTCCTACCCTGTTCCTTTTTACTCTTTTGGGGCTCAGCTGCACTGACTGCAGGTTGAGCCCCCCAGGTTTCTTGGGTGAGGCCTGGCATTGGGCCAGTGCCTCTCTTTGGCTCAGGTCCACCTCTAAGTGGTCATTCCCCAGGAGACAATCAAGGGGGAGGTCTTTACTGACTACCACCTTTCTCCATCTAAGGGACCCAGCTATGACTAGGGGCACTACAGCCACAGGCCTAACAGTGACTCCCCTGGGACAGCCCTTACTCTCCTTGATTCCCCTGGGACATACTGGTGTGGGAGTACCAACCTGTCATGCACCACAGTGTGACTGGCACAGGTATCTCTCAGGGCAGTGGCTGGGATTCCATTCACCAGTAGGCGGTGGAAGTGTCTACTCCCTCTGGGATCTCCAGCTTACCTCTTGGGCCCATTTTCCAGTTGAAAGCTAGGAGGACTTCCTCATCTGAGGACCCTTCCTCCAGAGCTACACTGGCAACTCCTGGGGCTACACTAGTCACCCCTGGGGCTGTACTAGGGATCTTGTTTTTAGGACAGCTAGGGTCCTTGGTGTGGTGTCCTGACTTCTGACAGTTGTGACACCATATTCTGTTGGGATCCCAATTCTTACCTTGGTACCCTGGTTTAGTTTGTGAGGTGTCTTTGGGCCCACCCTCCTGGACAGGTTTTTGGGGGCTGCCTGGGACTCCTTACTTTTATCCTTAAGGGGTTCACTATCTTTCTTCTGGGGAGGCTTTGTGACCCCTTTCTTTTGGTCACCCCAGTGGATGTCCTAGTTACCCTTGTTCTGACCCAGTGGTCTGCCTTCTTTCCCAATTCTTGGGGAGAAATTAGACCTAGGTCTACCAAATGCTGATGCAACTTTTCGTTTGTGCAATTACTTAGTATGTGTTCCTTCATAAACAAATTGTAAAGTCCAGGAAAATCCTGCACATTATGTCCAGCTAACCAACCATCCAGTGTCTTTACTGAGTAGTCTACGAAGTCAATCCAGGACTGGGTCTGGGTTTTGTGAGCCCCCTGAATCTAATTCTATACTCCTCAGTAGTGAGCCCAAATCCCTCAATCAGAGTATTCTTCATGAGGTCATAGGACCCTGCATCTGGCCCAGAGAGGGTCAGAAGCCTGTCTCTGCAGTTACCAGAGAACAGTTCCCACAGGAGTGCCCCCAGAGAGGTTTCTTTACTTTTCTTATTTCACAAGCCCTCTCAAAGGCTGTGAACCATTTGGTGATGTCATCACCTTCCTCAAATTTAGGGACAATCCCTTTGGGGATTTTAGGATCAGAAGTTTCCTCCCTATCCTTAGTTTTAGTATTGCTGCCACCATTGATGGGTGCTAAACCCATCTCCTGTCTTTCCTTCTCTAGAGCCAGGAGTCTGGTCTCTAGGTCCAGTCTTTTGGCCAACCTTGCTAAAAGGTGGTCCTCCTCACTAAGGCTATCCTCAGTGTCCTCTCTGGGACCTGAACCACCTAGGTGGCCCCTAGGTCCCCAGAGGTTTACTCTTGGAAATAAGGGTGCAGTGACCCTGTCTTCCCTAGGAAGTGGTGGAGGTGGGTTACCATCCCCATCCTCCTCACTCCTTTCCTCCTCTGCGTGGTCATCACCATGCTCAGAGGGGTGGGCCTTAGCATACTCAGCCAGGAGCTCCTGGAGCCCTTGTTTGGTTGGATGCTGGCCCATTGGTATATTTTTAAGTTTACATAAGGACCTTATCTCTTTGAAAGACAAATGAAGATAAGGGGTGAGGTCGAGCTCCTCAACCATGTCCTGTATGTCATTATTATTTTCACTAATAGCTGGGTTGTTTTCTTGAGACATTCTAACAAAAGTTCTAACCCCTCTACCCTTGACTATAGTGACTTTTTATTTTCTACAATTTTAAAGGGACTTAAGCAAGGCCCTAACAAGACTTTTAGTAATTTGGTAAAAATGCCAATTTGAAAAAATCAGAATTCTAAAGGCAATTTAAGAGTTCTGTCGTGTGATCAGATGGTAACCAAGTAGTCCAACAATGCAAGTTTGTATCCCACCGCTGATCCACCAATGTAAGAAAGTGGCTCTGTATATACTGCACCAAAGTAAGGTTCAGTGTGCACAGAGTCCACAGTCCCCAGAGGTTTGGCAGAGGCTAAAGTTAGATATAACCTTACTCTCTAAAGTGGTAGCTTGGTCGAGCAGTAAGGCAGTATCAGAGGACAGTGTAAAGCATTTGTTGTACACACTCAGTCAGCAAATGAAGCCACACACTCAAGAACTGAACTCTAGGCCAATGGTTTGTATATAAAAATATAGTTGTTTTATTTTAGAACCAACAATGGGTGTCAAAATATACTTTCTCAGAATGAGATGCTTTAGTTAACTACTGTTCAATTGGCAATAGACTTTTGAATGCAATAGTTACAGTTGTTGCAATATGCAACACAATTTTAAACACAATTATACATTGAGCTCAATGGAAATTTCTGGTTAAATGCAATAGATTACTTTTTGGATTACTTTTCTAACCACGGGACTGGATCTTGGATTCAGTCCCGGGACACTTCCTGTAAACAGGTGAGAAAAAGCGTTTTGGTTATGGTAGTGATTTTTGAGGAATATTACTGTATTTCAAAAGTTGACACTTAGAAACTTTTCTGGGTAAAATTACCAATGTTATCCTAGGGAAGGAAATACAGTTTGCAAGCAAAGTATGTTTACGTTACTTTTGTAATCCAGTGCTGGACTCCTAGGTTCAGCACTGGGACATTTACTTAAAACAGGTAAGTAATTACGTTTTTGTAGTTTGTACGATTTTTAAAGAATATTTGTATGATTCAGAAATCGACACTTAGAAACTTTTTCAACAAAAAGCAGGCAATGATATCCTATGAGAGGAATTTCCAGTTACTGGTAAGTACGGTAAAAATTACTTTTCATGGTCGGTACTGGACTAAAAGATGCAGTACTGAGGTCTCTCCTGATAGTAGGTGAGTAATTCGGAATTCGTTACTGTTGTGATTTTTAAGCAATATTTTGGTATTTCAAAAGTGGACACTTAGAAGAAATTTCACAGAAAACCAGTCAATGGATCCCTATGTAAGAAAATTCAATTCGCCGGTAAGTTACTTTTAACGTTACTTTTGTAATCCAGTGCTGGACTCCTAGGTTCAGCCCTGGGACATTTACTTAAAACAGGTAAGTAATTACGTTTTGGTAGTCTGTACGATTTTTAAAGAATATTCTTGTTTTCAAAAGTCGACACTTAGAAACTTTTGGAAGAAAAAGTGCCCATGTTATCCTATGAGGAAAAATGAGTTATCGGTCTCGAGGTAAGTAATCGGTCTTTTGAGTTAGGGTTCTGGGGTTAGACTCAGGGGTCTCCCAGGGTCAGTGATGCACTGTTGTTGCACCCTCAGCGGCACTAGGGCGGCCGGGTGCAGAGTGTTGAGGCCCAATGTTATCCTATGGAGGATAGGGGGACTCCGGTTGGTGGCGGCTGGCAAGCAGGCCACGGGGTTGTGGGAGCAAAGCTCCTAGGGTTAAGCTCAGGGCACGTTGGGGACCAAGTTAGCACCAAAGAGGCACCCTCAGCGGCACTAGGGCGGCCGGGTGCAGAGTGCTGTTTTGAGGTCGGGTGCCCTGTTGATTTCAATGGAAATTTTCGGTTTTGGTTTTCAGCTGCAGGCTCGGTCCAGGAAGACTTCCAGGAGGAACCAACAGCTGGGCAGGTAAGTTGGAGGGCTCGGGGACGTAGGTGCACCTCGGGTTCCTTTCTCCAGGGCGCAGGGCGTCTGGATGCAGGGGTGTCTTTTGAGGTCGGATTTCACCTTACCGGGCCACTCGCGGTTGGGGGTTCTCCGTGCAGAGGCTGCAGGCGACGTCGGGGAGTCCTGGAGGGGTCAACCCACGGTGGACTCGGACTCTGGAGAGCTGGGGGACCTCGCTGGGACCGGTGGGCCACTTGAACTCGGGCTGTAGGCGACGGGTGCAGTGGTGGTTCCAGGCGTCGGGTTTCTTTCTCCTCAGCAGGCTCGGAGTCTTTGTTTGGTGTTTCTTTTGAACAGAGCTGCTGTTCACAGGAGATCCGGTCTTTGTTGAAGGCAGTCAGTCCTCCCTGGGGTTCTGGAGGTCGCTGGCTGCAGGACAAGACTATTTTTGGCGCAGGATCTCTGGAAACTGCAGACGGGCCGGTAGGGCTGGGGCCAAGTCAGTTGTTCTCTGCAGTCTCCTCTGCTGGGCGTCTTCTTTCGTCCTTTTTCTTCTTAGGTTGCGGGAATCTAAGGAAGGAAGGTTCAGGGTGCCCCTAAATACTAGATTTAGGGGCGTTACAGGTAGGTAAAGGGCAGGGACCAATGGGTCCCTGCCCTGGGGTGGGTACACCCCCTATCCTGCCACTCTCCTGTGGGAGGGGGCAGGAGCCTAGTCCTGATTGGGCAGGGCTCCCCATCTTCAAGATGGCGAGAGCCCGGAGATGTGCTTCACCTCGCCTCCCCCACCTGAGGGGTGGGGTTGGCAGAGGGTGGCACACCCCCTTTCCTCCCTTGGTGTTTCCCTCCAGTCTTCCCACCAGGATGGGGAGGAACCGGTGGGGACCAGTTGCTGAGTACAGCAAGTGGTCTGGGGAAGCTCACAAAGGCGGAATGCCTTTGAAGCTTCCCCTGCCCATCCTGGGGAGGGGCCTAGCACCTCACCCAGGACGTGCATTGTTGCAGGCCCGGGAGAGCGGATGGCTCTCTACCCAGGGGTCCAGCAACATGTCTGCTGTGTGGCAGCCTAGGCAGCCCCTCAGACAAGACGTGGATTGTAGGTTAGGTTCAGGGGGTAACTCTAAGTTGCCCTCTGACGTGCATTTTACAGTAAATCCCACACTGGCATCAGTGTGGGTTTACTGTGCTGAGGAGTTTGATACCAAACTTCTCAGTCTTCAGTGCAGCCATCATGGTGCTGTGGAGTACGTGCTGACGACCTCCCAGCACCATATACTCGGAATGGCAGCCCTGCACTTACAGTGCCCAGGAATGGGCCTGGGTACTGTAGGGGCACAGGGCTCATGCACCTGTGCCCTCACCACTGGCATAGGGCACCCAGCTAGAGGGGTGACTGAGGTATGCCAGGGCAGTGTGTTTGTGGGCATGGCACACAGGGATGTGTGCCATGTCGACTCTCTGTTTTGTTCTGCACCAAGACACTCAGCCTGCAAGGGCAGTGTGTGTGTGTCAGGGTACAGGGCCTCTAAGGGTGGCACAATAAGTGCTGCAGCCCTTAGGGGTCTTCTCTGGTCACAGTGCCCTGGGTACCTAGGGTACCATTTACCAGGGGCTTACCTGTGGCCAGAGATGCCAATTGGGTTTAGGCTGAGTACAGTTTTTAGGGAAGGAACACAGGCCCTGGGTACCTGATTGGCAGGGATCCAGGGCACACCAAGGAAAAGTGCATCAGTTATCAGGCAAAAAGTGGGGGGGTTACTGCAACAGAAACCCACTTTCCTACACCTGTGAAAACTGCTTCCTATTATCATCCCGATCCGTATCAGTCAAAATCTTTCCTATCCCCTGTGTGATTCGTTCATTTTAAACCGTCAGCCAACTCCGTAGTACCTCTCTCATTGGTGCTTTAAAATAAAACCCGTGACTTTCCCTCTACTACTAGTGAACCTCCCCAATGCAAAAAACTACCGTTCCTAACTCCCAATGCGCCCGAAAACTCCACGGACATAAAATAAACAAACAAGTGTTTCCGACAGAACACGGCTTTCATCTTTAGAACGCAAATTTTTGTGCATATGTTTAAAACAACGCTATTTAAAAATCAATGTGGTAATATGACATGGTGGTATGAATGTCACTCGCGGTTATACAGTGTGCTGGTAACTCGAACTCACTCCATGGACGCGATGTTATGCCTTACACGTGGAAGATGCAAACAATTGTATAAAAGTTATCTTCAGTTCTCAGTTGGGTGCAAACCATCGAAAGGGCAATTGTTACATACAATGATACATAAGAGTGGTGGAATGCACACCGGTTTGTCCATTTAACCCTGTTTGACGAAATCATAATCCAAGAGTGCGTGCTCACTGGGTAAGTGCCTTGCCCTGGTGGCACGTTGTGATTCAAATGGACCATATGGAGCGGCATGTCACCCCAATCCCAGTGGCACAGCCATAACGTGATACTCAAATATCAACCTTCATTTAGCTCCATTTAATTCAACACTTTACTCCATTTTTCTTATTGTACTCTTGTCCTCTTTTTTTATCTTCACTCCACATGTGAGGTATCATGCGATTTATAAGCTTCCAATGCTCAAGATGTGCCCATCCGGACCTCTTTCAAGAACACGAAAAACACATGATTCGTCCGAAGCCATTCACTTTATTTTAACCCAATGCATTTCGGGCTTCGTGAGCCCTTCTTCAGGGGTAACTGAAAGTATTAAAAAAAACGCCATTACTTCATATATCTTAAGTAACTCATATGCCATAAACCATATTATACCCATGTGTACATAAATACAACCTCAGTGACGTATAAATAAAACACGTTGTTCAATACCATGTTTTTATTTTCTGATGAATATCTTTCTTCATGAACAATACAAAGCCCCAGTCAAAAACTAATCTCTTTACACCCTTGTCCTCCACCATGGTGTTTAACCCACCCCCACTATCCTGCTTCCACACTGCGTGCTTAAACCCTGCCACTCACAGGTAGAACTCCTCAAACCCGTCGTTCACCCCCGCATTTCGCCTACCACTACCCTTTTCCCAATTTTTCGGGCGTATTGGGAGTAGGGAACGGTAGTTTTTTGCATTGGGGAGGTTCAATAGTAGTAGAGGGAAAGTCGCGGGTTTTATTTTAAAGCACCAATGAGAGAGGTACTACGGAGTTGGCTGACGGTTTAAAATGAACGAATCACACAGGGGATAGGAAAGATTTTGACTGATACGGATCGGGATGACAATAGGAAGCAGTTTTCACAGGTACGTGAGAAACGGTGACTAAGGTGATGTTGAAAGTGAGAGTAGGGGAGACTTGTGCAATGTTAATGAGAGCAATTCAGTTGAGGTGACTGTTAGAGCGTCAGCGGTTTGGGCATGTGTGTAAGGAGAGAGCGAGGAGTGTGAAAGAGCAGTTTTCATAGGTATGCGAGGAGCTGCAACTGAGGTGATTCTTAGAGCGTGAGTGGGAGATTGAGTTATGTGAACGTGAGGAATCTAAGTGAGGTGTCCGTTAGTTTGGAAGTGGTTTGGGTATGTGAGCAAGGGGAGAGGAATGAGTGTGTAGGTGCGGAATTTGGATGAGGTTATTGGAAGTTCGTGAGAGTAAGGGGTGATGCATAAGTGTGAAAACAAGGTAGTTGGGAAAAGTGGTAGGCGAAATGCGGGGGTGAACAACGGGTTTGAGGAGTTCTACCTGTGAGTGGCAGGGTTTAAGCACGCAGTGTGGAAGCAGGATAGTGGGGGTGGGTTAAACACCATGGTGGAGGACAAGGGTGTAAAGAGATTAGTTTTTGACTGGGGCTTTGTATTGTTCATGAGGAAAGATATTCATCAGAACATAAAAACATGGTATTGAACAACGTGTTTTATTTATACGTCACTGAGGTTGTATTTATGTACACATGGGTATAATATGGTTTATGGCATATGAGTTACTTAAGATATATGAAGTATTGGCGTTTTTTTTAATACTTTCAGTTACCCCTGAAGAAGGGCTCACGAAGCCCGAAATGCATTGGGTTAAAATAAAGTGAATGGCTTCGGACGAATCATGTGTTTTTCGTGTTCTTGAAAGAGGTCTGTATGGGCACATCTTGAGCATTGGAAGCTTATAAATCGCATGATACCTCACATGTGGAGTGAAGATAAAAAAAGAGGACAAGAGTACAATAAGAAAAATGGAGTAAAGTGTTGAATTAAATGGAGCTAAATGAAGGTTGATATTTGAGTATTAATGTGAATTCACTTAATGGCTGTGCCACTGGGATTGGGGTGACATGCCGCTCCATATGGTCCGTTTGAAACACATCCCTGTGTGCCATGCCTACAACCCACTGCCCTGGCATAGGTCAGCCACCCCTCTAGCTAGGTGCACTATACCAGTGGTGACGGTACAGGTGCATGAGCCCTGTACCCCTAGAGTGTCTAAGCCGATTCTGAGACATTGTAAGTGCAGTAATGCCATTTAGAGTATATGGCACTGGGAGTTTGTCATTACGAACTCCACAGCACCATAATGACTTTACTGAAAACTGGGAAGTTTGGTATCAAACTTCTCATACATTAAACCCACACTGATGCCAGTGTAGGATTTAATGAAAAATGCACACAGAGGGCATTTTAGAGATGCCCCCTGAAAAACGACCTAATACTAGTGTCCAGGCTAAGTGGCTGCTCACCAGCTGCCACCACCAGACATGTTTCTGGACCCCTGGGTCGAGAGCCTGTTACTCTCGGGGGTCTGAAACAATGCACATTCTGGGACGAGGTGTCTAGCCTCCTCCCCCAGGATGGGCAGGGTCCACGAAGGGGAAGCTTCAAAGGCTTGCAGCCTTTGTGAGCTTCCCCAGGCCTTTTCCTGCTTCCAGCAACTGACCCCCACCGGTTCTGACCCCCACTTTGGGCAGAAGAATCGGCGGGAAAACCAAGTGAGGTGTGCCCACCTTTGCCAACCCCACCCCTCATGGTGGGGGAGGCGAGGTGAAGCACAACTCTCAGTCCCTGCCATCTTGCAGATGGGGGGGATACAGCCAACCAGAGTGAGGCTTATGCTTCCCTCCCACTGGAGGGTGGCATAATAGGGGGTGTACCCACCCCAAGGAAGGGACCCATTGGTCCCAACCTTTACCTACCTGTAACGCCCCTAAATCTAGTATTTAAGGGCACCCCTGATCCTTGCCTCCTCGGACAAGAACCGACAAAGAAGAAAAGAAGAAGGACCGAAGAAGCTGTACCAAAGCTAAGAAGAGGAGGAAGCCCACTGACTTGGCCCCAGCCCTACCGGCCTGTCCCCACCTCGAACCTGCAGAAGCGTAATCCCGGTGTGTCCTGCAGTCAACAACCTCAAGAACCCCGAGGACCTGCCCTGCCTTCCACAGAAAAGACTCTGTCTCCCGTGAGCACCGGATTTGCTCACTCGCAGACTCTGGCTCCGTCCAAATCCGCGAGTCTGTACCACTCTGCACCAGACACCCACGGCCCGAGTTCGAGTGGCCCAGCACCACGAGGAGGTCTCCCCGGCGATCCTGACATGAGATCTGGTGGTCTCTGACCTGCCTCTAATCTCCCATCGAAGCCTGCAGCCTCTTTCTGGAGGATCCCCCCCCCACCGCGACCGGAGCTGGTAAGAAAAACCCGATGCCTAAAGACACCTCTGCACCCGACGTCCCACGGCCTTGGGTGGCCCAACCGACGGTGTACCAGCATCCCCAGGTATCCCAACTTACCTCTCCAACCAGTGGTCACCTCCAGAAGATCTCCGTCCCCGAGCGTGCAGTCTTTGTTGAAACCGGAGAATCCCCATTGAAATCAACAGGGCACCCAACACCAAACCAGCACCCTGCACCCAGCCGCCCCTGCCGCTGCGTGTGTACTTTGGGTGTCAAAATGGATCCCCGTTTGCCCTGAGCTAAACCCCAGGAGCTTTGCTCCCACAACCTTGTGGCCGGCTCGTGAGCAGCCTCCAACCGGAGGCCCCCTAACTCCCATTGGATAACATTGGGCCTCAGCTCTCTACACCCGGCCGCCCTAGTGCCGCTGAGGGTGCTTTGAGAGTGCATCCTCGACCCTGGGGGAACCCTGGTTCTAACCCCAGAATACAAACTCCCACAAACTTGCACTTACCTGCAAACCGTTAACTTCATTTTTCTCCATAGGAATACATTGACTGTTTTTCCTAAAAATTGTTCCAAGTGGGGAGTTGCTTTTGTATGGAACTTTGAAAAACTGTGAATAACTAAAAACTGCTTACTTACCTTTGCTCTAGGAAATGTCCCTGTGTGATATCTAGGTATATCACAATGAGTAGAAAAAGTAATCTAGAAAGTAATTCAAAGTAATCTAACAGTAATATTCTCTGGATTGAACGCATTTACCAACCTGTAACAAAGTCATTTTCATTCAGCTTGCTTGTATTGTTCAACCTGCCTTGAAAATTATCAAATGCACTTACCTGTGCCCGGCGTGCTTGGTTCTAGGAAATAAATACAACTAAATAATATTTTTATACAAATCAAATTGGTCTGAGTTCAGTCTTTGAGTGTGTGACATAATTTGCTGATTGAGTGTGTACAACAAATGCTTAACACTACCCTCTGATAAAGCTTTACTGGTCGCCCACACTACCACAAATAGAGAGCAAGGTGCTATCTACTTTTACCTCTGCCTACCTTTGGGGTTCCACTGGACTCTGTGCACACTATACCTCATTTTGGTATAGTATATGCAGAGCCAGCTTCCTACAGCCTTTACAAGGCTCATGGGGACACCTTTTGAACACCTCCAGTGCTGCAACTTACAGTTCTTTTTCAAGAAGGTGACGGTGGGTTTTATCGTAGCCATATCTTCTCTAAGGCGTATCAGCGAGTTTCAAACTCTCATCATTCAGGAACCATTCATTCAGGTACTGAAGAGTAGAGTGGTCCTTAGAGCAACTTGAAAGTTCTTATATAAGGTACTCTCACCTTTCCATATTAACCAAACCATTGAACTGCCATATTCTTTCCACATTCTGATTATGTAGGAGAAAGAGTGTTACCCACCTTCAGTGTTATGCCAGCGCTCATGTTTTTCCGCAAGCTAATCAGCTATTTGTGGATTTTGCTAAGCCCTACAGATGTCACCCTATTTCTAAGGCAACTATTGCAAGGTGGATTGTAAAATACATACATACTTGCTAAGTCAAAGCTAAACGTGTACTCACTGCATCCCAGGGCTCAGTCAACATGTAAAACGGGAGCCACCCATGAATTTCCTAGATAAAACTCCATTAGTTGATTTCTGCAAAGCAGCTAGCTGGTCAACACTGCACACATTTCCGAAGCATTTTTTTGTTACACATACTAGCTCGTTAACAAGTTATAGTTGGCCAGACTGTGTTAGGGACGTTTTTTCATCTGCATCATCTACCTGCTAGCCACCGCTGGGAGGAAATTGTTTTACAGTTGATGCAAACATGTGTATCTATAGCCACCCATGCTATGAACGGAAAATGTTTATTACACTGTAAGCAACTCTTCATAGCGTCCGGTTCTCTAGATTCATATGTGCCCACCCTTCTCCCCAGAGGCTGGCAGTAATGGTACATATTTTCTTAATTACACACAATTTTCTAACTTCAGTTTTAGGTCGCATCAGTCGTACTCTACACTCTTTCACCCGCTGAGCAAATAACAATCTCAGGTGGAGTTGGTGCTCATGCGCATTGTGTACCCAAGGAGGAGTTGCGCAACATCCTTTGACTAGACATTTCGTTGAAGAACAAGCATTGGCAAAGCCAATAGGTCATGTTTATGCTAGATCTATTTGCTTTTTCAATGTTTTTAGGTCTCGCCTAGGCAGCGCTTGCAATGTCTCTTCAAGACATGCTGTATTCAGATATGGACTTGAAGCTCCGCCCACTCCCTGCCCATATTTTTATTTGGCTTGTGTTATTGTCCTTTCTAAATGTTGGCTTGTGATTCGTTAATAGGTTTGTTAGTCCCTCCTTAGTGCCGCCTTTTCTATATTTGTAACCTCACATGAGGACTGGCCCTTTTACTTGTGTTGTTACACGGTATGTTTTATTTACAGTCTGTGAGCACTATTTTCCTTAATTATATTCTCCTACTGCAGACACAACATGCTTTCCTGCAACTTCGCCCGCTTTGCTTGCACCTTTTCATCTACGTTTTTTTTTTTTAAATGGCTGCGCGGCACGCTTTAACTATATCGGCCGCGCGCCTTTATTTTCCTCGCAACTTGCTCCTTTTTATCTGCATTATTTATTTATTTATTTTGCCAGCACGGCGCGCTTTAATTATAACCATCGTGCCCCTTTGGTTCATTTTTTGGCAGCGCGGCACGCTTTTACTTTAGCGGCTGCGCCCCTTTACTTTACTCAGAACTAGCTCCTTTTTATCTTTAATATTTTATTTGCAAGTACAGCGCGCTTTTACTATAGCGGCCGCATGCCTTTTTTCCCCCTCGGAAAGCCAATGGCGGAAAGCCAATGGCGGCCACACGCCTTTTGTCAACAACAACCCCTCCTTCCCTGTATAATGGCTGTCGGAACCGGAATAAGGCATCTCCGTGGCAACCAGTAGCTGCAAGCAGTCATGTTGAAGGCCTGGGCCTTAGAGGCCTGGGCATCAGCTATGCCAGAGGCCCCATATAGCGTCTGTGCAGCGGAGGTGCCGCAGGGGACTTGTATTTATGTAATCAGCCAGTGTGAATTCGTGTTTGCTAGTCTGAGTTTTGGTACAAAGATTTCTATAACTACTATTGAGACCAAGACACTAATCACACTGCAGCGATCATCACTTTAACCTCTATTTGTTTGTTTTATCAACTGTTTGTGTGAGATTGTAACGTTTATGATGTGTTGCTCACCTGATCTGGTTCCTCCTGAAACCTCTCTTCATAGGTTGTTTTTAAACTTTTGCCAGGTGAAAGCTCAGTGTCTGATTTGTAAGGAGTCAGATTTGTAAATCAGAAGTACTACTTCCTCAACGATTATTGTCAGGTAAAAGACGCAAAGCTCCCTCCTTAAACCACTCAGCGAAAATAGGAGTTGACTTATTGAGCATGCTCAGCTTCTGGCTGAGTCGAACTGAGCATGCTTAAAAGCAAGACTACTACTAATTGGAGCATGAGCAGTTCAGACCACTCTGATATGGCGTTGTTTGCTGAAGAAAATACTGCCTGATTGAGAGACTCTGTCGAGCTTTACTGCAGATAAAATTTGTGATCTACACAGATCTTACGTTTTCTAGATATTCGTGCAGGAGTGCCAGTACCGTATTCGAAGGCATCTCACAAAATATCATCACAGGGCCTTTATGACACTACAGAAGTGATGTCATTAAGGACACTGCTAAGTGTAAAACATCAGTATTCTAACTGTCCATGGTTCTGATGGTCTTTGTCTCCCACCTGTCAATGCTGCACGGCAGTGCATTAGTTTTTCCCCCAGAAGTGCATTATTTCCCTAAAAGTTGGGTTGAGGGGCATAGAAGTTTCTTGTCATGTGACATAACAACCAGAGCTGCCGACTTTGGAACTGGTGAACCCGGTTCGAGTCTCTGCATTGGCTTAACAACCTGTGATTCTGGACAAATCACTTAATCCCCGTGCCTACAGAAAACAAACACTTGCAATGCAATAGGTCTTGCATTTAAGAGAGTTTGAGCTATTGGCATTGAAAATGACAATGCCTTTTATTTATGTGTTTTGAAAACTTGCTAACAATGCGTAAACACGCACTTTGTACTTATAGTTGTTGCTTACGATAAGCTAGGCTGGCAGTAACTGCGCCTCTTTCTGCCAGCCTTGCTTCTCATATGAGACATGTTGCACAGCAGCCTTGCTGCTGTGCAATCTTTTAAGCAAAACAAAATTAAATGGGGAAAGCAACACAAGGGTGGTATGGGGGAAGAGGGTTGTAGCAGCAACAATGGTGGGGAAAGCAACACAGGGGAGGAGGAGTTGGGTGTACTGCAATAGCGTAAAGCAGGAGGAGAGCGGTTGTGAAAGGCAGCGAGTCTTCTAAGACCCTCAATGCTGCCCGGTGCAGGGTTCCACCTCTAATTCACTTTGGGTTCGCTATCAAAATAATGAGGCAAGCGCTGGAAACTGGAAGACAAGAAAAAGGTTTATTTCTCATGAGGAGATCACGTCAACTGCAGACACCGGGATGTCTGAGGGAGGTGTTCTGCTGATAACTCCTTTGGCTCTTCCTTTTATACAGGTTTGACACAATGCATTGGTTTCATCAACATGGTTACACAAGCTTGGGGTCCCCGCCCCGGGCAGGTTGTCACACAAGCCCAACAGTAATTCTCTTCCCACCCAGGTCAAACAGACAATCTTATCTTGCAGCTGGACCTTGCTTCAGGGTCTAAAACATGTGAGACCGGCCAGATCTAAGAGTCCGTTCTGTTGATAAAAACAGGTCCCATTGTTGGTAACAACAAGTCTTGCTGTTTTCAGTGCAATAAATCATGTTGCAAGAGTCTTTTTGGTGTTTGGAACCTGTTTGTGTAACTAGGTGCAGTGAGGGGTAGAGTGTCCAAAGGTTTGCCTGAAAACAGAGATGAGAGGAAAAACGAGTTTGTGGCAGCAAGTGGCGCTGAGGTTTGTTGCGGCAAATAGAGTTTATAGCCCCCAGCACACGTACCAGGTCGGTCAGAGGGATGCTAGTAAGGGCAGGGTGAAACAAAGGTGACCAACAGAGTACAAAATGGCTGTGATAGATTAAAATGACTGCAACTTATGTGCACATAGAATTCCACCAGACAAGATGGCGCAGGTAATGTTCACGATTGTCGTTTTGCTTTTAACACGGTATAGGGAAAGGGAGTGTGAAGTAGGGAAGAATAAATAGTACCTGAATTACAACACAAGCAGGGGATGTGCACCAATTAAGTCAAATCAATCTGAGCTTGGTCCATGCTCCTCTGAAAGGAATGGAAGTGACGCTTGGCCTGCGCTGGCCAATTAATCAGCAAAGAAGAGTGACAACGAAGCCAAAAAATGGTAGGGAATCGGCGGGCTTTAAGCCAGGTACCTTACACAATATGTCTCGCAAGCGAGAGCGCATGCACTGTCGCAGGCCGACCTAAAAACAGGTTGTAATGTCGAAGCCCAATACTAGGTGGCTGGACTATACAAAGCATGTGAATCTACAGCACTACATAGTACGAACTGATACCTACAGGGTAAGTAACATTTTCCTTCTCTCTCAATTGTCAACAACCTATCTGTCTTGTTTTCTGTTTCTCTACTTCACTTCTTTCTTTTTTCCTAACTCTCCCTTTTCCTGTCAGACTTTCTTTGTTTCTGTATTGTTTTTTGTTTTTATCACCCTCTGTGTAATTTTCAATGCCACTATCTTTATTGTGGACATGATTTGTATACCTTCTGTACCACCCTGCCTGGGGTCCCATGTTGACATACTCTGGGCTGACGAGCTGGTGTGTTTGATGGCTGTTTGCTGCTGCTGTCTTCCAGCTCAGTCCTTGTCACCGGCCCCCTCACCAGGCGGCTCTGCTCACCTCTTGTCAAGTCATGTGCTGCAGCCTCCAGGACTCCTCTCCACAACAGCCCAGCTGCCAAACAAGATGCTGATCCCAATGGCTCCCCCGCAGGTTGCTGTGCGGACTGGTGCCTCGAACCAGCTGCCTCTTGTTTCGCCCTCGTTCCAGGTGCCAGTGCAGAATGGGACACAGTCTGCCAGCAAGGTGAGCATGTGCAGGGCTGGGGGCATGTGTGCTCTTTGTGATCGGGGAGGGGTGAATCAGAGAGTTGATTGAGGCATCTAAACGAAGCTAATTTCAGTCATGTTGGTTAAAAGTGTTATTAGGCTCTGCGAAGCACCATGTTCCTCTGCGAAGCACCATGTTGGATGCCAGCCCGTGCGATGGGCCTTTTCCTGCTGCATCATGCTTTTCCTAGTTCAATAAAAAGATTTCAAACTAAAAGTGTTATTAGGAGGAATGGAATGGTTCGCTGGGACGTGAAGCTGATCGCACAGGTCTTGACGATGTATGCAGTGGGGGGCTGTGGTGATCATGGAGGGATTCAGGGTAATGTTAACACTGGAAGTGGACAGTAAAGTGAGCCTTCAAGGCACATATGTTTAGTCGAAATTGTTAGCTTTGTAAGTGGAAGTCAGTATGGAGCAGAAATGTTACCATTCAGTTGGTGGCAGAGGAAGATGATGGACAGTGCTGCCAGACATTACTTAAAAAAGAGTTGCGCTCTTCCCATATATTAGATGTTTACATTTGGAGTGTGTGTTTGCTGTGTAGTGTGTGTGTTGTGTGTGTTTTCTGTTAATTTGACTTTTAAACAGACTGAAAGCCCAGACCTGGCACTCAGTAGTTTGGCAACAGTGAGAAGCTGAATGTGGCGCACAGGAGGCATGGATGGGGTTGTGACTTGACACTGGCAGGTCAGGGAGGGCTGTGGCGTGCCTTGCATAGCTTTTTATTGGGGCAGAAGGCCCCTGTATTGCTTCAAAATGTTGTTTAGTGGTGCTCCATATTTTTTACAGTGCTGTTCGTCATCAGAGCCAGGTTGTTCACAAAGGTAGTCCTTCAAAGTGAGCTCCGAACCTGAGCATAATCGGTTGTTGGGACAGAAAATCTCTCCATAGAATAACAAACTGTGCCGTCATACTCTGTAATCCTTCTCTGGACTGTACTGTTACTCTTCAGTGATCGTGACAGTGATGCAGATCCTCTGAAGATGCTTGTTGTTTCAGTTCTCTGCCTCATCAGCACTAGGCACAGATGATTGTGACACCCTTCATGAGTGAGGCTAGCTACTGCTCCTGTGACCCAGATGTGCGGTGACTGGGGAGGATGCGAACAATGTCTTAGTCCTGCGGCAGGCGGCTTCTAACCAGTGCCTCTGTGTGCACTCTCCTTGGTAAAAAGAGAATCCTGGCCCCATAACTGGTTTCTTGCCTTCATCATACGTGGGACATGTGTCACACTGAATCAGAACTCTTAGCCTCTAGTGCTGTTGTTGTCTGGCGGCCAGCACTCACATGATATAACAACATGTGGGGAAGCAGCTCAGCCGCAGAAAGTGCATTCACCTTCTAGTCTTTTGTGCCTGTGTTAGTTGGAACTGCTTAAATATAGTGTGTGGTGTTTGTTGTTTCATATAACCTATCCCCTACCACCTCCTAGATCAACCTCGACTGCTCATAGTTGCTAGCCTAAGAGAGACAGGTGCCCAAAAGGGGAGACTTGGCCTTCCAGTTAGAGTGTAGTAGTGTTGGTGGCCATGGACATTAGTGCACCCTCATTATATTGCCCCAGGAACCCTCAGTGAGCCACACTCGTATGTATCATACTTGACCGCACACGATGAAGGTCAATGTGGTGGACTCAGTGGGCCTTTTTAAGGGAGAGACAGCTGGCACACTGCCCACATGAGCACCGGTGAATTGTCTGCGCCTCTGACCTTCCTAAGTGCTGTCACCACTGACAGCACTTTGCTTAGGTTGAAGGACCAATAGCCACCCTTGCTCAGATTTGGGGCGAGGGGCCACTCTGGGTACCTCTAGTCATCAGAGCACAGCTTTAATGACAAAGTCAAGCTCACTGGAGAAACCCTTTACAGGGCAGTATGGCACAACGTTAACAAGCTTTACAGGGGAATTGGTCCCAACACAGGTATTTAACTTTTGCACCTCTTCTCAAACTGCCCTCACTACTCACCTTCCCATCACCTTACTGCTCTCTTCTTGTTTTGTAGATCATTCAGATCACCCCAATGCCTTTGGTGCGTCCACAGGTTACCTCCCAGAATGCTTTGGTGTCCTCTACCAGCGCACACCTGCAAGGTACCATCCCTGTCACCATGGCAACAGCAGTGATGGCCTCCTCACAACCACAGAAGATGATCCTGCCGCCTTCCACCAGGTAGCTTTGCTTGGGCTCCACTGGTCCCTGTGCAGAAATAACGTAGGAGGTGGTGGAATGAGACCCGTGGGAGCTTGTTGGATCTGTTCTAGTGCCATATGGTTTGCAGACCCAGCCGTGTAGTGACCAGATCCAAACAGTGCCCAAAAGTTATTTCTAAATTTTGTAGTGTGAGCATCTACCATGAGATTCTGTCATGGGATTCCTGTGTAATTGTGACCAGTACTTTACAGTGTTTCTCATTTCAGAGCCATCTTTAGAGTGTGTTTTATGAGCTCTGTGCATGCAACGTTTGCTTTGGGATGCTTGCACGCTCCTGACTTACACGTGTGCTGTACACGTATACATTTTATCTCATGCACACACATAGGCAAACAGAAACAAGAAAAATGCAGGCTAAATATCTTCAGTAGATTATGTATGAATCTATATCAGTCAAATCTAGATCTACTGCAGTGCAAGCTAAGCTCTATTACAGGAACCTGGCCCTTGTGCTGTGTTAATCTGTGCAGCGAGTAGCCCATTCGATCCTTTGGTAGACAGCGAGCTAGCTGTTATAGAAATCTTAAATACATTTTAAGTACTGTCAGTCCCACTGGAGTCTTGTCTATTCTTCGGCCTGAGCTAGTCACAAGGTGAAGTGCACAACCTTTCCAGGAATCTTAAACGCAAACCTGTCTGAATGGCACATAGTTCAGTGTTGTGTTTTTTCCTGGGTTGCGGACCAGAGCGTACAAGAATGTGTACAATTTCTGTTAATTTCAGAGTTCATTTTTTCTTGAGCTTTATTTTCTCAAAGATAAATTAAGAGAACAGACCTCATAAACATGCTTATCGATCTATCCAGCAATCACGCATTACATTGATAAACCACGTTACCTTGATATACTATGTTCAGACCCATAATAACCCAGTGTTCGTTCATATGTTCTGAACATCAGTATAACTATCAGGTTAGGAAATTTCTCAACTGTTAAAATGTTGTAGAACTGCATCAATCTGTCATTAAATTCGAAAATTGAACGGTTTTGGAGCCTTTTCAGTACAGCATGTGGGCAATCGTACAATCAATGATTTACGGGCTTGTGAGGAAATGGGGTGTATTATATGGTGTGGTTGTGCGACCTCACCTTGTAATACACTTACCAAGCCCTTTAGGACCCTTAGGTTTCCTCTGTCAAACCTTAGCTCAATCCTGGGTTCTGTGGCACTGAGCAGCAAGTCTTACACAGAGGTACAAGTAAAAAGCATTTAAATGCCACCAAAACAATTGAAGAAGGAATTGACATGACACTCAACAAATCTGACACCAATTTATAAAAATAGATTATATTTTTATAAGAATTTAGACACTAGAACGAAAAAGTTCCACCAGAGGGGTTCCAGAGATATAGATTTTACAAGCAATGATAAATCGAGCAATTTCACTCAACTGCGAATAAGTATTGGATAAAATCAACGAATTGGACACCTAGAAACTTTTTCAAAGAAAACTTAGGTAAGTATCACTGGGGTCGGTCAGAAGTACTTGGGGCAACACGCTCGGGAAGGGAGATAGTCAGGGGGACGAGTCAGGTCATCAAGAACAGTTACTTTCACAGAAGAGGCAGGCCTTTAGCAGGTCCAGGCACTTTATCCGTGAAGGAATGTTTTCCTATGGAGTGGTCCTTATGCAAGGGATGAAGGATGTTGAAGATGCTGTGGATAGGACGCAGGTCTTCCTGCAGAGATTCCTTGGGCCACGTAGAGGGCGAGGAGGGAATGGGTCCTTTGTGCAGGCTCGATGTCCAACAAAGTCCTCTCCGGTCTGGCTGAAGTCCAGCTGCTACTGGACTACTAGTCACCCGTTAACGCAGTCACAGGCCAATCCTTCCTGGGTAGATAACTCGCCCTCTGAGGGTCCCAGCAACTCTCTGACAGTACTCCCGGGTTCAGCCAACTCGGATATAACTTTGTACTTTGTGTGTTGGTCCTTTGTGCTGCTTGGCGGGGGTGGTAGCAGCATAAAGACTTTAGGCTACCAACTTGCCCCAGCAGGTTTCGTCAGCTGTTGTGTCCCTGTGCTGAAAACAGGAGGCCAGTAGGCTCGCCCCTGGAGTCTCTTGGCTAACACCCGTTTGACTTCCTGCAGGAGGGAGGTAACACCTCTCTCCCATGCAGGCCCCTATTGTGTCCTTTCCTTGGTGTCTTCAGCAAGTCTCCCCAGGAGTGCAGAAAGCTGTCTGTGAGACCAGCCCTGTGTACATCAGTAAAGAGGCATTGGAAACCTTGGGCAACTAAACTGGCAACTTCTAAAGTTGTACTTGGCCCACCAGTGACATTAAACTCGATTTAACCATTAAATCTGATTTAATGCACTGCTTCGTTTGATAGCAAACAGTACCAACCATAGTCCCATTCAGAAGTTAGCAGGGCTGGGGTGCCAGCCTGTAACTCTGCACTTGCCAGTGGGACGACTAGTCTTCCCACAGTAAAAACACAGTAAAAATGACAATTTAGGGTTTTTACTGCTGGAACATGAAGAAGTACAGGTTCCACTTTTTAACACACATCATCCTGCCTTGGGGCCCTGCCTTAGGGGTGATTGACATACATTAAAAAGGGAGGTTTGGGCTTTGCAATTGCTTTAAATTGCGAGTTAGCAGTTTTAAACTGCCCTTACAGTCTGCAGTGGCAGACTGAGAGTAATGTTTTGCCTTCTCTCACTCAGGGTGGTACAAAAAGTGCTGCAGTCCCTGGGGGATACTCTAACTTACAGGTCCTGGGTACCCCTGGTACCATTTACTATGGACTTACAAGTAAGTTAGGCTATGCCAATTGGGGACAGATCAATTAAACATGCACCATTTTACGTGTCAGAGCACATGCATTGAGTCCTGTTTTACAGGGCTCAGGGCATTTTAGAGCCATTACACCAGTACCTATTAGTCAAAATGGGGGTAAACCTGCAAAAAGCCGGTTTCCTTAAAGGCTTGTTCTAGACACAGCCAGCAATGACATTGTTGTCTAAATTGCTGTTCAGTATATTCTCCTTTCTTACAAGCTAGGGTCTAAGTGATTGCCATGTACCACAGTCACTATTTGCAGGTAGGAGTGAAGCAATAGCATTCGCTGCATTATTGCAGAAGGTATCATCCCGGAGTCAGTCTTCAAACTTGCGTAAGGGCTTTTCAGCCATGGAAAGACCACTGTTAGCCAGCAACAGCAAAATGGCCATGAGTCTTCTAGAGTGGAACATGATGTGGGCAGTCTGTCCAATCAATACTGTTAGTGGTGTCATTTCGAAATAATTGTGCATGACCTTTATCCCCTCCTCAACTACCTTTTCCAAGAGCATGATGATGCTCGGGCTAGCCCACGCTAAGTGAAAAGAAATGCATGAATTCATTGCCAGTGGTTGCATTTCAGGCTCAGCGCAGTATCTTTCTTATTCAACCATAGAGGGGCATAATATGTAAAATTCAGAAATGCAAAATGATGCAGCTTGTGTTAGTAGTTTAAGGGTAGTAGTTTTGTGTGTGCACAATATTCTGTCCAGGTCTTTCCTGAATTTCAAACCCTTAATCTAATTCCGATCTCTACTTTGCTGGAGGCACCCCACACAATCACATAAGTCTGTGAATTTAGCATACGGTTTCAACACCTAACCTCTCATGCTCATACATCATGCCATTTGTTTTTCTTGGATCAAAATTGGCTGGTTCTTGCCGGAAGGAGGGTATCTCCAACATAGCAGCCCAACATATCCTGAATTATGTCACTGTATATAGTGCTGTGCGGATTTGTTGTTCCTCGTATTGAGCTACGATAGCACAGTTGCTTTTCAGAACAGAGCTCTGTGTTTTGGTATCTCCCTGACGGCTATGTCTTGTGTTCGAAGGAGTAGAGGGTTATTTATAAGCACCAAGACTGGCTAGTACAGTGATGCATGTCCCCCTTTCCTTCTTGCTGTCCAAAGCGCCCAGTACGTGCACTAATCTGTTTGGGTTAAGGAAATTGACTGAAGTGTCCCTGGTACTACTTAAGCTCTTTCTAGGACTAAATTTGGCATATGGCAATCATTAGATAGCCAGTATATCACAGAGTGCAAGTGGGCTACTAGATTATATTTTTCAATGTGCAGTATTGCAATTCCTCCTTTATTGGAAGATAAATTTGGAATTTCCCAGCAGATCCTAAGTTGCTTTCCAGCCCGGGCAGTCTTATGTGGAGAAGAAAGCCTTGTGCAGTGATATGGGGATGTTTGTAAATAGAACAAAGAATTTAGGGAGGATCACCATTTTAATCAAGCAGCACTGCCTGCAAGCGTTTAGTGTAATTCTAACCATCTCTCAATGAGGCTCTTTAAATTCTCAATGTGGGGATCCATAGTTAATCACAGGGCAATATTTCTGTCTCAGTTTACTTTAATCCCCTAGTATTTCATCGAGGTATCACACCAGTGTAATGGAAATTCCGTCTGTGATGGCCGAGGGGCCTAGGTCAAAGGTTTTTATCCCATTTAATTTAAACCCCAAAGAATCAACCAAATTTTATAATTGCCTTATGAGTGGAGATAGTGTGAGAAAGTGCCCTCTTTCTGCATGGTTGCCCCCACGTTTTGTTGAACTGCTGATGTGCTTTGACTGAGTGTGTCCTGGGCTCCTGCCAATCAGGTACCCAGGGCCTATGTTCTTTCCCTAAAACTGCAATTGGCACTCTCTGGCCACAGGTCAGTCCCTGGTAAATGGTACCACAGGTACCCAGGGCACTGTGACTAGGGAAGGTCTCTAAGGGCTGCAGCACTTATTGTGCCACCCTTAGAGGCCCTGTACCTTTACACTCACACACTGCCTTTGCAGGCTGTGTGTTTTGGTGCAGAACAAAGCGAAGAGTCGACATGGCACACATCCCTGTGTGCCATGCCTACATCCCACTGCCCTGGCATAAAGTCACCCCTCTAGCTGGGTGCACTATACCAGTGGTGAGGGTACAGGTGCATGAGCCCTGATCCCCTACAGTGTCTAAGTCAATTCTTAGACATTGTAAGTGCAGTGCTGCCATTAAGAGTATATGGTGCTGGGAGTTTGTCATTACGAACTCCACAGTACCATAATGGCTGCACTGAAAACTGAGAAGTTTGGTATCAAACTTCTCAGCACATTAAACCCACACTGATGCCAGTGTGAGATTTAATGAAAAATGCACACAGAGGGCATCTTAGAGATGCCCCCTGAAAAAGGACCTACCACTAGTGTCCGGGCTGAGTGGCTGCTTTCAGCTGCCACCACCAGACATGTTTCTGGACCCCTGGGTCGAGAGCCTGCTGCTCTTTGGGGCCTGAAACAATGCACATCCTGGGACGAGGTGCTAAGCCTCCTCCCCCAGGATGGGGAGGGTTCACGAAGGGGAAGCTTCAAAGGCTTGCCGCCTTTGTGAGCTTCCCCAGGCCTTTTGCTACCTTCAGCAACTGGTCCCCACCGGTTCTGACCCCCACTTTGGGTGGGAGAACTGGCGGGAAAACCAAGTGAGGAAGGGAGGTGTTACAAAAAGAGAAACTTGAACGGCGGACTGTTATTTCTGCACCTCACGCCAGTTTCATATATAGTAAAGGTCCTGCGCAACAAGCCCCGGCACCAGCCGTCAAGTGATGCCTCTGTGTTCCAGATCCTAATTGTTGCGAGGGGTGGGCGTGCGCCAGGTAATGAAGTCCAGAGAATCGGTATAGTGTTTCAAAAAGTCTTTATTTCAAATCGATTAATTCACACGATATAGGAGCATTACACTCAGCCATTGCGTTTCGTTCTCACATGGAGAACGTCATCAGGGCTTGAATAAGGCGAGTATCCTAACGGTAATGAAGAAATATTAAACAGAAGTGCGCTCCAGGTAAATGCGCTGGGCGTAGAGCAGGAAAATCACAGGACCAGGTCCGGCCTATGACCAAAGATCTTAGATGAAGCGAGGTAAACAAAGGTAATATAGAGAATGTCCAAGGTTGGTGCTCCAGGTAGTAACACTGGACGCAGAGCGGGAATTCCCAAGGCCAGATCCGGCCTAAAAGCAAAAATCTCTCCAATGTCGACTATTCGTCTGTGCCCACCTCTGCCAACTCCACCCCTCAGGTGGGGGAGGCGAGGTGAAGCACAATTCTCAGTCTCCGCCATCTTGCAGATGGGGGGACCCAGCCAACCAGGGTGAGGCATATGCCCCTCTCCCACTGGAGGGTGGCATAATAGGGGGTGTACACACCCCAGGGAAGGGACCCATTGGTCCCAACCTTTTACCTACCTGTAACGCACCTAAACTTATTATTTAGGGGCACCCCTGAACCTTGCTTCCTCAGACAAGAAACTACAAGAAGAAAAGAAGAAGGACCGAGCAGCCGTGCCGAAGCTAAGAAGAGGAGGACGTCCACTGACCGGCCTGTCACCCCCCTCGAACCTGCAGAAGCGAAACTCCGATGTGTCCTGCAGCCAGCAGCCTCGAGCACCCCGAGGACCTGCCCTCAAAAGAAAAGACTCTGTCTCCCGTGAACACCAGATTTGTTCACCCACAGACTCCAGGTCCGGCAAAGTCCGCGAGTCTGCACCACTCTGCACCCGACGCCCGCGGCCCGAGTTCGAGTGGCCCAACACCACGAGGAGGTCTCCCCAGCGATCCTGACCCGAGATCCGGTGATCCCTGACCTGCCTCAAGCCTCCAGCCGACGCCTGCAGCCTCAAACTGGAAGGTCCCCCCAACCGCGACCAAGAGCTGGTAAGAAGATCCGACCTTAAAAGGCACCCCTGCACCTGACGCCTCACGGCCTTGGGTGGCACGAAACGACGGTGCCTAGCCAACCCCCAACATCCCAACTTACCTCTCCAAGTGGTGGTCGCACCCAGAAGACCTTCGTCCCCGAGCCTGCAGTGTGTTTGCAAACCGGAGATTCCCCATTGAAAGCTACAGGGCGCCCGACACCAAAACAGCACTCTGCACCCAGCCGTCCCAGTGCCGCTGAGG
The DNA here is from genome assembly GCA_963921515.1 of Calotriton arnoldi. Classification (NCBI taxonomy): domain Eukaryota; kingdom Metazoa; phylum Chordata; class Amphibia; order Caudata; family Salamandridae; genus Calotriton; species Calotriton arnoldi. The sequence goes on from CAWUFW010005376.1 coordinate 132,608, forward strand.
GTGCACCTTTTGTGCTGGCTTGAACCCCCATTTTCCCTGAGCCCTGCTCGTAAGCAGCCACCAACCGGAGGCCCTCTATCCCCCATTGGATAACATTGGGCCTCAGCACTCTGCACCTGGCCGCCCTAGTGCCGCTGAGGGTGTAACATGAGTGCATCCTTGACCCTGGGGGACCCCTGAGTCTACCCCCAGAATACCAACTCCCACAACCGAATACTTACCTTTGAACCGATAACCCTATTTTCCTCCATAGGATAACATTGACTGCTTTCTGTGAAAAGTTTTTAAGTGTGCAGTTGGAAAATCTATTAAGGTCTTTAAAACTGTAACAAAATAACCAAAACGCTTTTACTTAGCTGTTAACAGGAAATGTCCCAGTGCAGTATCCAGGTATACTGCACTGTGAAAGAAAAGTAATCTGTAAAGTAATCTACTTGACATTCTACTAAAAAGCCAATACAAAGTATATGTACAATATTTCAAAGAATGCATTACTAGTAGTTCTACTGTAATCAAACCAAAGTATATATACAACTGCTATCCAAACTGTTTACAAAATGTATTATTACTGCAAAGTATTTATCACTTACCTGTGCCAGGCTTGCTTGGTTCTAAGAAATAAATTAACTAAAAGAATATTTTTGATACAAAAACAATTGGTCTGAAGTTCAGTCTTTGAGTGTGTGATATCATTTGCTGATTCAGTGTGTATAGGCTGTCCGGTTTTAGGTTTAAACCTATAATAACTGATAAAACCCCACTGAAAGAGAAATAGCCCTCACCAATGAAAACATATAAACACTGAAAAAAACACCTGCACAACCACAAACTAAATGCCATTCAAAGAAAGGAAAAAAAGAGTGAAAGAGTCATTTTTCTTTCTTCCTGAAGGGGCCAATACAATGTGACTTCATTATACAAACTAGCAGTAAGAAAGACTGGGCTAACATTATTTTGCTCGAGTTTTGTTGTTTAGGGATGCCACTAAAATATTGTTTCTTCCTTTTGCTTTTTTCAGTTTTGTGATCTTTGGTCTAAAGATGCATGGTTTAAAAGCATGTTTTAGGTCTTGTTTAATTATTTTAGAAACTGTAGAGAATTAGGAAATATCAAAATCATATTTGATATTTTGGCTGCGTTTGATTCTTTACTGATAGGTAAAATGGCTGGCTTCATAAGAATCTTTCCTAATATGTGTCATCACATTTACCCACAGAGAATGGATAAAAACCCTTAATATATCAGCCCCCAGTTTATAGTGAGTCAGTATTGATAGTAGGTGAATTGCCAACACCTCAGGTTTTAAACATTCAATGCAAGGTATAGTGACAAGTATATGTGAAATGAGCGCTATCACCAAGCATCTGGGATAGTGGTGAAAACATGACACCAGACTTTTGGAAAACATGGAACGCATTGTCACTTGGAATGCTCTGCAAAAAAGGTTCTTTCCAAGTTCAACAAAGATTGGAGTGATATTATTTGTATTTGCAGTGATTCAGCTACGTATATGAAAAAGTTGTGTGATGACCTGTCAAAATTGATACCTGAGCTGAAGTGCTTCCCTGTCAGAGATCCTTGCCACTTGTTAAATGGTATGCTGAAAGCATCTTTACAATCTTCAGAGTTAATGAGAAATGCTATTGACTTCTTAGTCCATTCTGGTGCAGTTTTTTTATGCACAGGAACTAAAACGCAAATATTTCTCATTTCGTGCTTTGTGTGGCATCAAAGAAAGAGTCATCCCAACTGTGTCCCTTAGCTGATGGTTCTCAGTCCAAGGGGCTATGAATGCTATATTATCCATGTGGCAACCGTTTACAGAATTTTTGCTGAGTGTGTAACGGTCACAGAAGCCCCTCAGAAACCGGACGATGCACAAAGAGGTCCACCTCTTGACATCCTCAACTCTGAAGAATAAACACAGAGTATTGAGGCGATCAAGCGAGGGAAAGGGAATTAGGGTAGGAACAGCTGGGAACGGGATACCCGTAGAGAGAGAATACAGTTCCAAAAACAAGGCTATTCTCAAAGAGTCTCACTAAATGGTTTCGTACCTTGAGCTAGGTTAACCCAATCTCGAAGTCCCTTTTCAAACCAGAAGAGATACTTCTCTCTCAGTGGAAAAGACAGCTCCTACAACAACAAAACACATCCACATTATATCACCATTCATCTCAAAGTATACTACTGAATAAACCCAACATTGATTCCACTTACCATCATCTATCATTCCAAAAAGACAAAAGATGGAGAGGCCGGAAAGAACAAAACAAAAGAATCCCAAGGGTTACTGATTTCAATCTTTAGAGTACTGCACCAATCCAGGCTACACCGCTCTGGCTTCCCAAACTATAAGGTGATCCACAATGTCAAAAGGATAATCCATTGTTGCAGTGAACATGAGAACAACAATATCGTGCACAGAAGTTGTGAGTCCAAAACAACAAAATGTCTTTGACAAAGTTAGTCATATAACCTCCTTGGTTAAATAAGAACAAACGAGGATACTAAATACGTCTTTAGTATAGATTTAGCATGATAAGAAAATAAAGTTCTGGAGTTGGAACGAAACTTCCTTCCTCGCTCCTAATTATTAGCATTCCCAACCTGAGAAGCCTCTAAACGCCACTCGGTCCCGAGTAGCGCGCAGGACGGAGAGGCTGAAATCTGCTCTCCTTGCCGAACAATCCACCAACCATAAGAGCACAGACGGCCGTCTGCCGCTTAACGAAACCCGATGGGTCGGGAAGCCAAGAAAGCCCAGAAAATCCCTGCTGTCTGCGAAGACTCAAGTCAGCAGGAATTCCAAGGAAACAAAGTAACAGCAAAGACGAGACTCGTGCAGCCGCACAGCCAAAACGTCCGTCTTCGTGTAACAAGTATTACGCACGCCGCTCGGCATGCGTCATCCGCTAAAATACGCCCAGGCACTTCCTCTTCCGTAGTGGGCCTCCTGGGGTTTGTAGTTCAACCTCCTCCTTCCGATCGCATAGCAGGCTAGGCGCATCCAGTTCTAACCCCTGACAGAGTGATGATGCCAAAGGCAAGAAATGTGAGGATCTTTGGTCGCATATTGATAGTGATGTGAAAAAAGTACACTCTACTGCATTCTTAGATTTTTACAGGAAAACATAACTGCTGTAGTGGACATCATAAAAAAATCTAGAGTCTGAAAACACCCTTGTTTGCCAAGTGTTCAGCATAATTGGTGTAGGTGTGAAACATCTCCTTGAGAGTAGGCTGGGCGACACCTTTAGTGACTTTGACACTGCAACATGTTCCATGTTAGAGTGCTTGCCACTTGGTAAGCAAACCAATGTTGAAGAAAAAATCAGGTACTTTTATTTTACAACATATGAGAAATGACTTGCAATGATGTATAGAAATGTCCCTTCACCAACCATGGCATTTGAAGTCAATGAAACTTCACTGTGGTACTTTGTACAAGTTCTAGATCCCTTCCATAAAGGGGAATTTCCTCCGTAGTTTCAAAAGTGCTGCTTCATTTTTGACCGCTTCAATAATTCTGATGGCATAAGCGCCCAGTTCAACGCAAATGTTGCAGAACCTGCCCTGAGAATCACAATCTTGAAGTGCACCAGTATTGGCATGGAAAGCTATGTCAGTGGCCAGAGTTAACAAATTGTGTACTGGCTGTTTTGGCGTTGCCCGTCTCAAGTGCCAATGTTGAGAGGACCTTTTCACAGAAGTTTACATGGCAAGGAAAGCGCGAGCGCACATGACCAAAGACTCACTGAAGAAGTATTGTATGGTGTACTACAATAAGTTTAATTTGCAAAAATCTATTTGGACCTCACATACACTATACGCACACTGTCTATATACCATGCGCATCAGTGCAGAAAGGACGCAATAATAAAAGCAAACCGTTCCATAAACACCTGAAAACACTGTTCCTGTTGTGTTTAATGGTTCGAAAATGTGTAACCACTGATAACCACTGTTTTTTCAAGGTATTGAAATCACTTGAAAACACTGAAAAAACCCCACCAGAATTTACCAAAAATAGAAACTGAAAACAGGAAAGCCTAAGTGTGTACAACAAATGCTTAACACTACCCTCTGATAAAGCCTTACTGCTCGCCCACACTACCACAAATAGAGAGTAAGGTGCTATCTACTTTTACCTCTGCCTACCTTTGGGGTTCTACTGGACTCTGTGCACACTATACCTCACTTTGGTATAGTATATACAGAGCCAGCTTCCTACATTGGTGGATCAGCTGTCCGATATACAACTTTGCATTTGTTGGACTAACTTGGTTACCACCTGATCACACGACAGAATTCTTAAATTGTCTTTAGATTTCTGATTTTTGAATTGACAAATTTTTCCAAATTACTAAAAGTCTTGTTAGGGCCTTGGTTAAGTCCCTTTCGAATTTTAGATAAATAAAAAGTCACTTTAGTTCGGGATAAGAGGGGTTAGAAGTTTTTTAACAAAGTCTCTTAACAAGAACCCAGCTGTTAGTGAAGATAACCACAATGGCATAGAGGACCTGGTTGAGCTCGACCTAATTATAATCATGGGGTCCCATCCTACCAAACAAAAGCTCCAGGAGCTGTTGTCTGGATATGCTAAGGATTATCCCTCTGAGAATGGTGAAGACCTCTCAGATGTGGAAGAAGATGGAGGGGATGAGGATGCCTTCCGATTCCCTCCCCCCCCCCCCGCACTCCTCTCTTCATAGGGAGAGAAGGGCCCCAGGGACCCAGACTCCAAGAATCAACCTCTTAGTACCTAGAGCCCACAAAGGTGGATCAGGTACTACTGAGGACAGCCTCAATGAGGAGGACAGCCTGCTAGCCAGGTTGACCAAAAGATTGGATCTAGAGACCAGACTCCTGGCTCTAGAGAAAGAGAGAGCAGACATGGGCCTAGCACCCATCAATGGTGGCAGCAATTTAAAAAATGTAGAAAAAGAAGCATCCCATGATCCCAAAATCCCCAAAGGGATTGTCCCTAAATTTGAGGATGGTGATGATATCACCAAGTGGTTCACAGCCTTTGAGAGGGCTTGTGAAGCCAGGAGGGTGAAGAAGACTCAGTGGGGAGCACTCCTTTGGGAACTGTTCTCTGGTAACTGCAGAGACAGGCTTCTGACCCTTAGTGGGGCAGATGCTGGGTCTTATGACCTCATGAAGAGAACTCTGATTGAAGTATTTGGACTCACAACTGAGGAGTATAGAATTAGATTCAGGGGGCTCAGAACACCCAGAGTCAGCCCAGGGTGGAATTTGTAGACTACTCAATGAAAACACTAGGTGGCTAGTTGACTGGAAGTAAAGTGCAAGATTAAGGTGGTCTTTATAATTTGTTCATGAAGGAACACATATTAAGTAATTGCATTAATGAAAAGTTGCATCAGTATCTGGTAGACCTAGGTACAATTTCTCCCCAAGAATTGGGAAAGAAGGTGGACCATTGGGTCAAGACAAGGGAAACTAGGACATCCACTGGGGGTGACCAAAAGAAAGGGGTTACAAAACCTCCCCAGAGTAAAGACAGTGAGCTTCTTAAGGATAAAAGTAAGGAGTCCCAGATAGCCCCCCAAAAACCTGTGCAGGAGGGTAGGCCCAAAGACACCTCACAAACTAAAACTGGGTGCCAAGGTTAGAGTTGGGCTCCCAACAAGGTATGGTGTCACAACTGTGAAAAGACAGGACACCACACCAAGGACCCTAGCTATCCTAAAAATACAGCCCCTAGTGTAGCTCCAGGGGTTGCCAGTGTAGCTTTGGAGGGTGATTCCTCAGATGAGGAAGTCCTTCTAGCCTTCAACTGGAAAATGGGCCCAAAAGGTGAGTTGGAGATTCCAGAGGGGAATAGACACTTCCACCACCTACTGGTGAATGGAATCCCAGCCACTGCCCTAAGAGATACCTGTGCCAGTCATACTGTGGTGCATGACAGGTTGGTTCTCTCAAACCAGTATGTCCCAGGGGAAACAAAAAGAGTAAGGACTGTCCCAGGGGGTGTCACTGTTAGGCCTGTGGCTGTAGTGCTTCTAGAAATAGCTGGGTCCTTTAGATGGAGAAAGGTGGTAGTCAGTAAAGACCTCCCCCTTGATTGTCTCCTTGGGAATGACCACCCAGAAGTTGGTCTGAGCCAAAGTGAGGTACTGGTCCAGTGCCAGACCTCCCCCAAGGAACCTGGGGGGGCTGAACCTGCAGTTAGTGCAGCTAAGCCCCAAAAGAAAAGACAGTGTAGGAAAGGTGGACAACTGTTAGCCACAGTTCCAGTGGGCCAGGGAGATTCCATCCCAGTCAGGGAGAACTCCAAAATTGGCACTGGTGAAGTCCCCCTAGCCAACAAAAAGACCTGACTAGTCAGGCAACTGTCCAGCCTGAGTTGGTGGCTCCTCAGCTGGCAGAACAGAGGGTGGAAGAAGGGTGTTCACTACCAAGTGTACTGACCCCTACCCGAAAACAGCAGACGGGCCACCAGAACCCAAAGAAGCCTGTACGTTAGCCACTTCACCTGCCAGTGAAGAGCTAAAGGTGTGGTTCTGGGCACTGACAGCTGTCAGTAGCCTCTGCTGGGTGTTAGCCTTCATGGCAGCACTGTCCTTGGCATGGTGGCCTAGCCCCCTGCCAAATAGCAAGTTAGGCCCCCTGACCCTACTGGTCATGGTGGGGTTGCTCAAGCTGTGGGTAACCTCTGTGGGTAAGCTGGGTTTTGCCCTAGCTAAGTTAGAATTTGCAAAGGTAGGCACCTCTGTACCCAAACTAAAAAGATGGGGTAAAGAGCTAGGAAAGTAGCATTGGGAATTAGGTCCTGAAACTGTTGAGGTAGGCCAGCTCCCCAAAGGGACTGATCTGGACAGAAGGATGTAAGGCAGAGTAGGCCCTGCAACTTTCAAACTACTTCCTCCACTCTTCCTCACCTGAAAGACTAGAAAGACGCTCCCAGGTTTGACTGAGTCTCCTGGCCTTTGGGCTGGGGGGGCTTGTGTAGGAAGCTGGGGTTCTGTTGCAGTACCCCTCCCCCCCCCCCCCCCCAACACACACACACTTTTTGCCAGACTACTGATGCACTTTGACTTGATGTGCCATGGGTCCCTGCCATTCAGGTTCCCAGGGCCTGTGGACTTTCCCCAACACTGTACCTTGTACCCCCAATTGGCACCTCTCTGGCCACATGTCAGTCCCTTGTAAAAGGTACCATGGGTACCAAGGGCACTGTGGCCAGGGAAGGCCTCTAAGGGCTGCAGCACTTATTGTGCCACCCTTAGAGGCCCTGTACCTTTACACACACACACCCAGACACTGCCATTGCAGGCTGGGTGTTTTGGTGCAGAACAAAGTGAAGAGTCAACCTGGCACACATCCCTCTGTGCCATGCCTACAACCCACTGCCCTGGCATAGATCAGTCACCCCTTTAGCTGGGTGCACTATACCAGTGGTGAGGGTACAGCTGCATGAGCCCTGTACCCCTACAGTGTCTAAGTCCATGCTTAGACATTGTAAGTGCAGTGCTGCCATTAAGAGTATATGGTGCTGGGAGTTTGTCATTACGAACTCCACAGTACCATAATGGTTGCGCTGAAAACTGAGAAGTTTGATATCAAACTTCTCAGCACATTAAGCCCACACTGATGCCAGTGTTGGATTTAATGAAAAATGCACTCAGAGGGCATCTTAGAGATGCCCCCTGAAAAACGACCAGCCTCTGGTGGGTTCCCTGACTGGTACACACCAGCCTGCCACCACGAGACATGTTTCTGGACCCCTAGGGTGAGGGCCTTCACTCCCTGAGCCCAGAAACACAGCCTTTCCTGGGCGAGGTGTTCACACCTCCCCCAGGCCAGGAAGAGCCATCTGTGGCAGGGGAGCTTCGAAGGCCTTGCAGCCTTTGTAATGCGAGCCCCAGCCTCTCCTGCTATCAGGAGCAGGCCCCCTTCCTGCCTCCCCTCCTTTTCTGCGGGAAGACGGGTGGGAAAAGTTAGCCAGCCATGAAGGTGTTCCCACCTCTGCCGACCCCACCCCTCAGGTGGTGGAGGCAAGTTGAAGCCCACTCTTCAGTGCCCACCATCTTGCAGATGGCAGGCACTCCCCAATCAGGATTAGGGATTGTGCTCACTCCCCCACGTGGGGTGAGCACACCAAGGGTGTAGTCACCCTAAGGTCAGTAGCCCATTGGCTACTGACCTCGAGACCCCTAAAAATGCCCCCCCCCTAATACAGTGTTCGAGGCATATGAGCTGCAGAATATATAATTGTGCATAGATCGCCATCTGGTGTTGGGCTCGGATGTTAGCACTTTGTTGTTGTATTGGAAGAAGTTCTTTGTAGTCACGAGATAGGTGACTCCTCCTTAGGACGATAGTGCGCATGGGCATCGACTCCATCCTCAGATTGTTTTTTTCCGCCATCGGGTTCGGATGTGAATTGCTGCGCTCCGGGTCGGTGTCGTACTCGATCCCCCTTCGACGCGCAATCCCTCACCGCTCGACGGTATTGTTTCGATCGCGTTCCCCTTCGACGCGCATCCAAAAATTCATCAAGACCTTCGATTCCGGTCGTCGACGCGGGCCGTTGGGCCTATCTGCGCCATCAGGCCCTGCAGTCAATGGAAAGAACTCCATTTAAAAAATGCCCCGTGTGGTGCTAAATTCTCACACACTGATCGCCACGAGGTCTGTAACCTTTGCCTCTCTCCAGAACACGAGGACAAAGACTGCGAGGCCTGTGCTTCCTTCAGATCAAAGAAGACCATACGTGATCGCCGGGCTCGACGTCACATAATGTCTCGATCAACTACCTCGGCGCCGGACGACACCTTCGATGCAGGCCCCGATGTTCCAGAAGAACAAGAACCGGAGGATGAAGACATCAGCGTCTCCGAGGAAGACGAGTCAGATGCCGAGGATCAGACGGTTACTGCAGGTCAACGGATCGTGAGTACCGAGCTCAACACCCCTGCCCCATCTAAAACAAAAGATAAGGCTCTGGTAACACCTTCGCCTTCGGGCTCAGGTCGACACTGAGATAATACTTCAGATGCCCCGCCCTCTGGCCCGGCTCCGAAGCCCAAAGAAAAGCCTTCAGGCGGCTCAGGACCGAGTCAGCCGCGTACCGGTACCGAAAAACAATCCCTGCACTGAAACAAAAGCCGAAAACAAACACAGTGCCACACCCTGTTACATTGGCACCGAAGACGGCTTCGACGCCGAGCTTTTCGGCACCAAAACACACCGAGGACAAGCCCTCAGACCCGAAAAAACACCATAAATCCTCGGAGCCGAAAAAGATTTCGGACTCGAAAACTCCACCAAAGCATAAGGAGACCAAGACCCCTCCTAAAGCTACAGAGACTAAATCAAAGCACCACTCAGAACCAAAATCGTCGGTGCCGATAAAAGACAATGGCTCCAAAGAACTGTTTCAACCAGATCCATCGGATCCGAAACAAAAAACCCTACACATTGACCCTGTTACAGGTCATGTTACAACAATACCACCTAAAAGAGGAAATTGGACACCTCAGAAGCACCTGAGGTACCCTTAAAGAAGAAAGACATAGCAACTTCACCTTTCGGACCCTCCTCTCCCCCTCCAAATCTTCCAACTATACCACTTTCTCCAGCACACTCTCCACTGCTTCCTTCTTCACCTGCACCACAAGATGATGAAGATGACTTTGGAGGTAAACATGCCCCTGATGTGTTTAAAGACCCTGTCGGGGCTAGAGTTCTCAACCCCAGGGTTGATAAAAAATATAAACCAGCTCCAAATGATCCAGCTTATATCAAGGGGCAGCTCCCTCTAGATTCTCTAGTAGTGTCAAATGCCCGTAAACGGGCAAATTCCCAAACAGGTGATGCCCCTCCTCCGGATAAAGAATCTAAATTATTGGACGCATCTGGTAAATGGGTTGCGTCACAGGCGGCAAATTACTGGCGCATTGCCAACGCCCAAGCTTTACTGGCCAGGTATGACAGGGCGCATTATGATGAGCTGGAGACATTAATGCGAAATCTTCCAGAGCAATATAGGTCTAAAGCTAACGACCTCATACAAGAGGGAAAGCTAATTACAAACACCTCTATCAAATGTGCTCTTGATGCAGCGGACACAGCATCTCGTGCCGTTAACACTAGCGTTTTTCTGCGCAGGCGCGCATGGCTACGCATATCTGGTTTTAAACAGGAGGTGCAGTCTCAAATTCTTAATCAGCCTTTTGATCAAGAACACTTGTTTGGACCTACTGTAGACACATCTTTAGAGAAGATGAAAAAAGACACAAACAGCTAAGTCCATGGGGGCCTTACAGTCCCCAACTACTAGAGGTTCCTTTCGTCGCTCCTTTTATAGGGGTGCCTCCAAAACCATTGGGACAGACAACACTTCTTCTTCCTACAAAAGCCCCTCTCAAACTTCCTCTAACAGAGGATATTTTAGAGGGGGTTACAGAGGAAATAACAACAAAGGAAGAGGCCGCGGTAATAACACCCGCACCTCCCCTACCACAAAACAGTGACTTCCCTCCACTCCCCCCAGACCATTCCACTCTGGTCGGGGAAGACTATCACAGTTCCTACCTGTCTGGAATTCCATCACCACAGACAGGTGGGTGAGACAAATTATCCAGTATGGTTACTGCCTGGAACTCACTTCTACTCCCCCGCAAATACCTCCCAAACAACGTCCAATGTCCACAGAACCTCTGACACTTCTGAAACAAGAGATTCTCTCTCTCTCTTGCAAAAGCACGCAATAGAACCGGTTCCCCTACACCATCAAGGTACAGGGGTTAACTCCCTTTACTTCCTCATCCCAAAAAAGGACGGTACTCTCAGGCCAATATTAGACCTCAGACCGTTAAACCTGTACATACAATCCGACCACTTTCACATGGTCACTCTCCAACAGGTCCTCCCACTGCTCCAACGAGGCGATTTCCTTGCCACTCTAGATCTCAAGGACGCCTACTTTCACATTCCGATTCACCCTGCTCACAGGAAATATCTACGATTTGTACTGGACGGTCAGCACTACTAATTCAAAGTCCTCCCATTCGGAGTGACTACAGCACCCAGAGTCTTCACAAAATGTCTCGCAGTAGTAGCAGTTCACTTGAGAAGACAACACATTCATGTGTTTCCTTACCTCGACGACTGGCTCATAAAAGCCAAGTCACGCAGCAAGTGTGTGCACCACACACACAAAACAATCCAGCTGTTGCACGACTTAGGATTCACAAAAAACCTCACCAAGTCACATCTTCAACTGTCTGTAAGAAACTGGCTCTATATATACTGCACCAAAGTGAGGTACAGTGTGTATAGAGTCCAAGGGTCTCCAGAGGTTTGGCAGAGGTTAAAGTTAGATAGAACCTTACTCTCTAAAGTGGTAGCTTGGTCGAGCAGTAAGGCAGTATCAGAGGACAGTGTTAAGCATTTGATGTACACACTCAGTCAGCAAATGAATTCACACACTCAAGAACTGAACTCTAGGCCAATTGTTTTTGTATAAAAAATATACTGTTTTTCTAGAACCAAGCAATCCTGGTACAGGTAAGCATAAAAATACTTTTCAGATATAGCAGTGGAGCGGTGTGGTGCAGCGGCCAGGGCAGCTGACTTCGGAGCACAGGGTTCACGGTTCGATCCCCGGCAGCAGCTCAGCTCAGCACCATGTGACTCTGGGCAATAGCTCACTTAATTTCCACTACGGTCCCCAGCGCCTTGAGACCCGTAAGGGTGAGTAGCTGCGCTATATAAAAACGGACTTAAATTTTTTTTATTTTTTATATAAGATGCTGTAGTTGAATACTTTCAGAATACAGTAGGACTTTGTACCAATTCGAGTTTACATGGGTTGCAATGCAATGCACAAACTTAGTAGACTCAGTACATAGGAGTCAATAGGCTTTTTCCAGTAAAATGCAATTAGGTTACTTTTCGGATTACTTTTACTAACGCAGTGCTGGATCCTAGATTCAGCACCGGGGCATTTCCTGAAAACAGTTGAGTAAATGCGTTTTAGTTAGTTGTACGATTTTTAAACAATATTCTTGTATTTCAAAAGTTGACAAACTTTTTCATATAGAACCACCAATGTTATTCTATGGAAGGAAATTCAATTCACAGGTAAGTTACTTTAACGCTACTTTTCTTACTCAGTGCTGGATACCTAGATTCAGCACTGGGACATTTCCTGAAAACAGTTGAGAAAATGCGTTTTGGTTATTTGTGTGATTTTTAAGGAATATTCTTAGTTTTCAAAAGTCGACACAAACTTTTTGGAAGAAAAAGTGTCAATGTTATTCTATGAGGAAAAACAGGTTTTCGGTTTCGAGGTAAGTAATCGGTCTTTTGAGTTAGGGTTCTGGGGTTAGACTCAGGGGTCCCCCAGGGTCAGTGATGCACTGTTGTTGCACCCTCAGCGGCACTCGGGCGGCCGGGTGCAGAGTGTTGAGGCCCAATGTTATCCTATGGAGGATAGGGGGACTCCGGTTGGTGGCTGCTGGCAAGCAGGCCACGGGGTTGTGGGAGCAAAGCTCCTAGGGTTAAGCTCAGGGCAAGTTGGGGACCAAGTTAGCACAAAAGGGGCACCCTCAGCGGCTCTAGGGCGGCCGGGTGCAGGGTGCTGTTTTGAGATCGGGTGCCCTGTTGATTTCAATGGAGATTCTCCGGGACAAAGAAACACTGCAGGCTCGGGGACGAGGATCTTCCAGGAGCTACCACCACTTCGAGGGGTAAGTTGGGATGTAGAGGGTTGGTTAGGCACCGCTGGGTTGGGCACACAAGGCCGTGGGGCGTCGGTTGCAGGGGTGCCTTGGGACGTCGGATTTTCTTACCAGCTCTGGTCGCGGTAGGGGGGGTCCTCTGGATTGAGGCTGCAGGCGTCGTCAGGAGGCTTGAGGCAGGTCAGGGGTCGCCGGATCTCGGGTCAGGATCGCCGGGGGGACCTCCTCAGGGTATTTGCCCACTCGAGCTCGGGCCGGATTCGACGGGTGCAGAGTGTGCGGGATTCGCGGTTCCTGGCTGGCACCAGAAGCTGCAGTTCAAACACGTCCGGTGTTCACGGGAGAAACAGCTTGGAAAGTGAAGGCAGGCAGGTCCTCCGGGGTTTTTGAGGTTGCTGGCCGCTGGACACCCCAGGGTTTTGCAGGAGCAGGTTCGAGGGGAGACAGGCCTGTAGGGCTGGGGTCAACTCAGTGGGCGTCGTCCTCTTGTTAGCTCTGCACGGCTTCTCGTCCTTCTTCTCTTCATTTTCTTGTAGTTGCTGGATCTGAGGAAGGAAGGTTCAGGGTGCCCCTAAATACTAAATTTAGGGGCGTTACAGGTAGGTAAAGGGCAGGGACCAATGGGTCCCTTCCCTGGGGTGGGTACACCCCCTATTCTGCCACTCTCCAGTGGGAGGGGGGCAGGAGCCTGTCCCTGGTTGGCTGGGTCCCCCCATCCTCAATATGGCGGGGACTCAAGGTTGTGCTTCACCTCGCCTCCCCCACCTTAGGGGTGGAGTTGGCAGAGGTAGGCACACCTCTCTTCCTCACTTGTTTTTCCCGCCGGTTCTCCCGCCCAAAGCGGGGGGGTAGAACCAGTGGGGACCAGTTGCTGAAAGCAGCAAATGGTCTGGGGAGGCTCACAAAGGCGGCATGCCTTTGAAGCCTCTCCTTCGTGAACCCTGCCCATCCTGGGGGAGGAGGCTTGGCACCTCGTCCCAGGATGTGCATTGTTTCAGGCCCCCGAGAGCAGCAAGCTCTCGACCCAGGGGTCCAGAAACATGTCTGGTGGTGGCAGCCTAAGCAGCCACTCAGTCAGGTCACTGGAAGTTGGTCGAGTGTCAGGGGGCATCTCTAAGATGCCCTCTGGTGTGCATTTTACGTTAAATCCCACACTGGCATCAGTGTGGGTTTAATGTGCTGAGAAGTTTGATACCAAACTTCCCAGTCTTCAGTGTAGCCATCATGGTGCTGTGGAGTTCATAATGACAAACTCCCAGCACTATATACTCTTAATGGCAGCACTGCACTTGCAGTGCCCAGGAATGGACTTGGGCACTGTAGGGGTACAGGGCTCATGCACCTGTACCCTCACCACTGGCATAGTGCACCCAGCTAGAGGGGTGACTGATGTATGCCAGGGCAGTGGCTTGTGGGCATGGCACACAGGGATGTGTGCCATGTCGACTCTTCACTTTGTTCTGCACCAAGACACGCAGCCTGCAAAGGCAGTGTGTGAGTGTCGGGGTACAGGACCTCTAAGGGTGGCACAATAAGTGCTGCAGCCCTTAGAGGCCTTCTCTGGTCACAGTGCCCTGGGTACCTGTGGTACCATTTACCAGGGGCTGACATGTGTCCAGAGATGCCAATTGGGTTTAGGCTTCAATGCAGTTTTAGGGAAGGAACATAGGCCCTGGGTACCTGATTAGCAGAAGCCCAGGGCACACTCAGTCAAAGAACATCAGCAATTCTGCAAAAAGTGGGGGCATACCATGCAAGAAAGAGGGCACTTTCTCACACAACCCACCCCCCCCCCAAACGAAAGGTGATGAGACTAACCTTGCCCTATGGAGTCTTCATTGTCTAAGTGGAAGAACCTGGAAAGTCCATCTGCATTGGCATGGGCAGTCCCAGGTCTGTGTTCCACTTCAAAGTCCATTCCCTGTAGGGAGATGGACCACCTCAAAAGTTTTGGATTTTCCCCTTTCATTTGCATTAGCCATCTGAGAGGTCTGTGGTCAGTTTGAACTAGGAAGTGAGTACCAAACAAGTATGGTCTCGACTTCTTCAGGGACCAAACCACAGCAAAGGCCTCCCTCTCAATGGCACTCCAACGCTGCTCTCTGGGGAGAAGCCTCCTGCTTATAAAAGCAACAGGTTGGTCTTGGCCTTCATCATTGGTCTGGGATAGGACCGCTCCTATCCCTAGCTCAGCGGCATCACTATGAACTGCTTGGCATAATCTGGAGCTTTTAGAATTGGTGCTGAGCACATTGCTTCTTTCAGGCTGTCAAAAGCCTTTTGGCAACTAACTGTCCAGTTAACCTTTTTGGGCATCTTCTTGGAGGTGAGTTCTGTGAGGGGAGTCACAATGGACCCATTTCCTTTCACCAACCTCCTGTAGTACCCAGTCAAGCCAAGGAATGCCCTGACTTGGGTCTGGGTTGTTGGAGCTGCCCAGTCCAGGATGGCCTGGATCTTGGGCTGTAAGGGCTGTACCTGGCCTCCACCAACAAGGTGGCCCAATTACACCACAATGCCCTGCCCTATCTGGCATTTGGATGCCTTGATAGTTAGACCTGCAGTTTGCAGGGCTTTTAAAACCTCCCCAAGGTGGACCAGGTGATCCTGCCAGGTGGAGCTAAAGACAGCAATATCATCAAGATAAGCTGCACTAAAGGACTCCAACCCAGCAAGGACTTGATTCACCATCCTCTGGAAGGTGGCAGGGGCATTCTTTAAACCAAAGGGCATAACAGTGAACTGATAGTGCCCATCCGGTGTGGAGAATGCTGTTTTCTCTTTTGCTCCTGGTGCCATGCCAATCTGCCAGTACCCTGCAGTTAAGTCAAAGGTACTTAAGAATTTGGCTGCACCCAATTTGTCTATCAACTCATCTGCTCTTGGGATAGGGTGAGCATCTGTCTTGGTGACAGAGTTGAGCCCTCTGTAATCCACACACAACCTCATTTCTCTCTTTCCATCCTGTGGGTGAGGTTTGGGGACCAGAACCACTGGGCTAGCCCAGGGGCTCTCAGAGGGTTCAATAACCCCTAACTCCAGCATCTTGCTGACCTCAGCTCTGATGCTTTCCTTGACTTGGTCTGACTGTCGATAGATCTTGTTTTTGACAGGTGCACTGTCACCAGTGTCCACATCATGGGTACACCAGTTTGTCAGACCAGGGGACAAGGAAAAGAGCTTAGCATACTGTTGTAAGACTTGCTTGCAGTCAGTCTGCTGTTGGGAGAGAGGGTGTCTGAAAAGACAACTCCATCAACTGACACATCTTTTGGGCTGTATGAGAGGAGGTCAGGGAGAGGTTCACTCTCTGCTTCCTGCTCCTCATCAGTCACCATCAGCATGGTGATGTCAGCCCTGTCATTGTAGAGCTTTAGGCGGTTCACATGGATAACCCTTTTGGGTGTCCTGCTTGTGCCCAGGTCAACTAAGTAGGTGACCTCACTCTTTTTCTCCAGAATGGGGTAAGGGCCACTCCATCTGTCCTGGAGTGCCCTTGGTGCCACTAGCTCCAACACCCACACCTGTTGCCCAGGTTGAAATTCAACCAGTGCAGCTTTTGGTCATACCAGTGCTTCTGAAGCTCCTGGCTGGCCTCAAGATTCTTGGATGCCTTTGCCATGTACTCAGCCATTCTGGACCTTAGGCCAAGCACATAGTCCACAATATCTTGTTTGGGTTCTTGGAGAGGCCTCTCCCAGCCCTCCTTTACAGGACAAAGTGGTCCCCTCACAGGATGGCCAAACAGAAGTTCAAAGGGTGAGAAACCTACTCCCTTCTGTGGCACTTATCTGTAAGCGAAAAGCAGACATGGTAAGAGGACATCCCATCTCCTTTTGAGTTTCTCAGGGAGCCCCATAATCATGCCTTTCAATGTCTTGTTAAATCTCTCAACAAGGCCATTGGTTTGTGGATAATAGGGTGTAGTAAACTTGTACTGCACTCCACATTCCTTCCACATGTGTTTCAGGTAAGCAGACATAAAGTTAGAACCTCTGTCTGAAACCACCTCCTTAGGAAACCCTACCCTGGTGAAGACACCAATGAGGGCCTTGGCTACTGCAGGAGCTGTAGTAGTCCTAAGTGGAATTGCTTCAGGGTACCTAGTGGCATGATCCACTAGTATGAATTTGTTCCCTGAGGCTGTGGGAGGTTCAAGTGGACCCACTATGTCCACACCTACCCTTTCAAGGGGAACCCCCACCACAGGCAGTGGTATCAAGGGGGCCTTTGGGTGGACACCTGTCTTGCCACTGGCCTGACAGGTAACACAGGAGCTGACAAACTCCTTCACCTTTTGGTGCATCTGGGGCCAGTAAAAGTGGCTAACTAGCCTTTCCCAAGTCTTGGTTTGGCCCAGATGCCCAGCTAGGGGGATGTCATGAGCTAAAGTTAGGAGGAACTCCCTGTACTTCTGTGGCACTAGCACTCTCCTGGTGGCTCCAGGATTGGGGTCTCTTGCCTCAGTGTACAGTTATCCCTCTTCCCAATAAACTCTGTGGGTACCACTGACATCTCTCTTTGCTTCTGAAACAGCTTGCTGCCTCAGGCTTTCAAGAGTGGGACAGTCTTGTTGACCCTGGCACAGCTCTTCCCTAGAGGGTCCCCCTGGGCCCAAGAGTTCAACCTGGTAAGGGTCAAACTCCATAGGCTCAGTTCCCTCTGGGGTGTCCAAGTCCTCTCCCTGAGGAGAGGGGTCCTGATCCTTTTGCTGTACAGAAGCTGGTTCCCCAGTCTTCTTACCTTTTCTCTTGGTAGGTTGGGCCATACTTTCAGGCTCCAACACTATTTTTTCACTCTGCCTTTTGGTCTGTGCTCTTGTTTTTACACACACCAATTCAGGGATATCCAGCATTGCTGCATGGGTTTTTAGTTCAACCTCAGCCCAGGCTGAGGTTTCCAGGTCATTGCCAAGTAGACATGCAGCTGGTAGCTTTGGAGAGACCACTACCTGTTTCATGCCAGTAACCCTCCCCCCCCCGTCTAATGTCACCATAGCCATTGCATGATTAGTGGTAACACTGTCAGCATTGGTGACTGGGTAAGTACGCCCAATCAAATATTGCTCAGGGGAAACCAGTGTGTCTCTCACCATAGTGACACTGGCCCCTTTATCCCTCAGAGCCTCTATCCTAGTTCCATTGATCCAAGGGTACTGTAAGTATTTCTTTAAGTTGGGTGACCACACAGCTACAGTGGCAAACTCAACTTCCCCCTCTGAAACTAGAACTGCTTCAGTGTGCATCCTGATTTGTTCTGGGCACACTGTTGATCCCATCTGTAGACTTGCTACTCCAGAAGTAGCTGTACTTGTTGAACAAGGGGCCTTATTGCTAGGGCAAGACTTGTCTACAGTTAAGTGTCCCAACTTCTTACAGTTGTTACACCAGGCCTTTGAAGGATCAAAGTTCTTCCCCACTATAGGGCTGTGGAGTATAAGGAGTAGTTTGGGACCCACCCCCCTGTGCAGGTTTTTGGGGCCCTTTGGAAGACTCAGACTTTTTATCTTGGGGATTCTCACCACCTTTCCCCTGGGGAGGTTTTGTAA
This sequence comes from Calotriton arnoldi, assembly GCA_963921515.1. Classification (NCBI taxonomy): domain Eukaryota; kingdom Metazoa; phylum Chordata; class Amphibia; order Caudata; family Salamandridae; genus Calotriton; species Calotriton arnoldi. The sequence continues at coordinate 150,875 of CAWUFW010005376.1, forward strand.
CCACTTTCTTCTGGTCACCCCCAGTGGTTGTCCTTGTCAACCTAGTCTTGACCCAGTGGTCTGCCTTCTTTCCCATTTCTTGGGGAGAAATTAGACCTAGGTCTACCAAATGCTGATGTAACCTTTCATTCGTGCAATTACTTAATATATGTTCCTTCATAAACAAATTGTAAAGTCCAGTAAAGTCGTGCACATTGTGTCCAGTTAACCAACCATCCAGTGTCTTTACTGAGTAGTCTACAAAATCAATCCAGGACTGGTTCTGGGTTTTGTGAGCCCCCCTGAATCTAATTCTGTACTCCTCAGTGGTGAGTCCAAATCCCTCAATCAGAGTTTTCTTCATGAGATCATAGGACCCTGCATCTTGCCCAGAGAGGGTCAGAAGCCTGTCTCTGCAGTTACCAGAGAACAGTTCCCACAGGAGTGCTCCCCAGAGAGGTTTCTTCACCTTTCTCATGTCACAAGCCCTCTCAAAGGCTGTGAACCATTTGGTGATGTCATCACCCTCCTCAAATTTAGGGACAATCCCTTTGGGGATTTTAGGATCATAGGATTGCTCCTTCTCCTTATTAAGATTGCTGCCACCATTGATGGGTGCTAACCCCATCTCCTTTCTTTCTTTTTCCAGAGCCAGGAGTCTGGACTCTAGATCCAATCTTTTGGCCAGCCTTGCTAACAGGCTGTCCTCCTCATTGAGGCTGTCCTCAATGCCCTCACTGGAACCTGTACCACCTGTGTGGCCTCTAGGTACCCAGGGGTTGATTCTTGGAGTTAAGGGTATGGGGACCCTTTCCTCCCTAGGGATTATTGGAGGTGGGTTACTAGCCCCATCATCCTCATCCCGTTCCTCATCTGATTGGTCATCACCATTTTCAGATGGGTGGGCCAGTGCATACTCAGCCAGGAGCTCCTGGAGCCCTTGTTTGGTTGGATGCTGGCCCATTGGTATATTTTTAATTCTACATAAGGACCTTATCTCCTTGAAGGACAAGTGAAGATAAGGGGTGAGGTCGAGCTCCTCCACCCTGTCCTGTATGTCATCTTGGTTATCTTCACTAATAGCTGGGTTCTGTTTTTGAGACATTCTAACAAAAGTTCTAACCCCTCTACCCTTGACTATAGTGACTTTTTATTTTCTAAAATACTAAAGGGACTTAAGCAAGGTCCTAACAAGACTTTTAGTAGTTTGGTAAAAATGCCAATTTAAAAAATTAGAATTCTAAAGGCAATTTAAGAGTTCTGTCATGTGATCAGGTGGTAACCAAGTAGTCCAACAAATGCAAGTTGTGTATCCCACCGCTGATCCACCAATGTAAGAAACTGGCTCTATATATATTGCACCAAAGTGAGGTACAGTGTGTATAGAGTCCAAGGGTCTCCAGAGGTTTGGCAGAGGTTAAAGTTAGATAGAACCTTACTCTCTAAAGTGGTAGCTTGGTCGAGCAGTAAGGCAGTATCAGAGGACAGTGTTAAGCATTTGATGTACACACTCAGTCAGCAAATGAATTCACACACTCGAGAACTGAACTCTAGGCCAATTGTTTTTGTATAAAAAATATACTGTTGTTTTATTTCTAGAACCAAGCAAGCCTGGTACAGGTAAGCATAAAAATACTTTTCAGATATAAGATGCTGTAGTTGAATACTTTCAAAATACAGTAGGACTTTGTACCAATTCGAGTTTACAGGGGTTGCAATGCAATGCACAAACTTAGTAGACTCAGTACATAGGAATCAGTAGGCTTTTTCCAGTAAAATGCAATTAGGTTACTTTTCGGATTACTTTTACTAACACAGTGCTGGATCCTAGATTCAGCACCGGGGCATTTCCTGAAAACAGTTGAGTAAATGCGTTTTAGTTAGTTGTACGATTTTTAAAGAATATTCTTGTATTTCAAAAGTTGACAGAAACGTTTTCACATAGAACCACCAATGTTATCCTATGGAAGGAAATTCAATTCACAGATAAGTTACTTTAACGTTACTTTTCTTACTCAGTGCTGGATACCTAGATTCAGCACTGGGACATTTCCTGAAAACAGTTGAGAAAATGCGTTTTGGTTATTTGTTTGATTTTTTAGGTCTCGCCTACAGGAGGGCCTTTAGCCGTCGCTCTGCTCATTTTCAAGCACACACTCGTGCTTGTGGCGGCATCCACCTTGCGGGAGCGAGCAGGGGCGCGCCACAAGCACGAGGGCAGTGCTTGAAAATGAGCAAACTGCTCTCCCAAGCGCGTGTGCGCGCGCCTCTCTCCTCGCCCACACGTCCCGGCCACTCACTGGCTCCGCCCTCTCCATCTCCTTTTTGCTTGCGCTTTTGCATATGACATGATTGTTTGTGAAGGAAAACATCCGCTCAAGAACATGCTGGCATTGATTTGCTCAAGAACATGCTGGCATTGATTTTCGTTCTTTCATTGTCGGTGTTCTTTTCAGCGCTAGAACATGCTGGCATTGATTTGCGTTCTTTCATTGTCGGTGTTTTTTTCAGCGATCCTGTTCGAAGACAGCGTGAGCCTTTCCACACAACTTTCAAAGAGTTCCGCACCCACTGCTTTCCCAGCCGCTCTCCCCTAGTAACACGCTGCCCCATCTCGCGGTTACCATCGCCGCTGTTTTATTCACGCCGCCTTGTTCTCCCTCTTGGACGCTGACGGCCGTCACGCTCAGGATCTCCAGGCTTCCCCCACACTGCCGCCTCACTCCCTTCCCGTCCCCTCACATTGGCAAAATCCCTGTGTCTTCCTCAGAGCTACCATATCCCTTCCCTCCCCTCGGTCCTCTTCCACAGACCTTGGGTAGTGCCTCCAACGCTCACCGCTAACAACGTGCTGACACGCATTGCCCCCCCCCGAGCATCCCCACCCCGTTGATCCACCCATTAGCCTGCCTGCTGCCGCCTCATCACAATAAATTAAACAAAAATATGTACCCTACTTTTGAAACAAAATAAAACTGTGTAACTAACTGCATGTGCATTTAAATTGATCGTGTTTAGCTAAAAAGTTATCTAAAAAGTAATACACGTCTTTTCTTCAGTCTATGACATCTGGATATTGCCATGTATACATGTAATTACATATGTCGTGTACCAGTCGAGTCTGCGTTTCATTTTTCTACACATGATTTAAGGAATGTACATTCGCAAACAGACCCTGTCCGGTTGTAAAATTAAACACCGGCACAAATAAACAGTGTTACTTGGCGCTTTATCCAGTGGATTTGCACCTCGGAGAGCATTGGACGATCCCTGCCAAAGGACATGGGTCTGCAGGCTAAGAATAGAGGCCATGAGCGCGGATGGGCAGAGAAAGGAGCCCGCTTCCTCTCAGGGAGACAGAACAGAAGCCGGGGCGGGGGCAGTGGGCAGCTTGGCGCTGTCTTAGAGGCTAATTGGACGTTACTGGCTCTAAATAAAGGAATGCACTGTCCAGCCGGGGCAGCCACACTTAGCACTTTCACACCAGGGGCAGAGTAGGATCACAGGCGACCTCGCCAGTGTGTGCCATGTGTACATATAGACACATGTCAAGGGTAAACCTTTTACTTCCAACACTAATTCCCGCTCTAAGCACCCCCGGTGTCTACCCACAGCATTCGGTGCAAGCACTGGGGCAAATCTGTGCTTACAGGAGGGTTCCTTTAGTGTTCACCTTGATGTGAAGTGGCTAAAAGTTCTGTTCCCTTCCACTGCTTTTGACATTTTCTCTCTGCATTTCAGTTGTGATTATAATATAGCCACGTGTTCTTTTGCGATTCTGTCTCTTAGCTTTACCATCGCAGATTCATTGTTGTAGCTCTGTTTTTTTGCACATGTTGGACACGTTATCTCAACATTACACAACGCATGCACTCTTCTGCCTTTCTGTATGTGACCCGTGAGGATTGGTGTTTAACGCCGACATGCAAAACAAGCATTGGCATAGCCAATAGGTCTCGCCTTTGGGACCTTATAAGTGTTTAGTTATCCAGCACAATATCCTTGGTGCAACAACATCAACTGTTGCATGGCTAAACACTTATAAGGTCCCAAAGGCGAGACCTATTGGCTATGCCAATGCTTGTTAAGGAATATTCTTAGTTTTGCAGCGTGAATCTTTCTGGATTCACTATGCTGTGCATTATTCCGCCATCTCGTGGTTGGGTCCGGATTCGTAGTCTTTTCTTTGTTTTTGTGTTTTTTTTTTTTGTTGTTGTTGGCCCAGGTGGGCGGCGACGCCCACCATTTGGTGTCTTCGGTGACGTCGTCGCGCTTCCGGCGGAAGCTCCCACCTTTGGTAGCCATCTTCAGATTCTTTTTTCCGCCGTGGGGTCTGGATCGTTGCCGAGAAGTTCCAGAAATTTTGGACGAAGAATCTCGAAAAGTCGAAATATCATCACAGAGGATGGATTCCTGAGACACCGGACGACGACACAAGTACCGGAGACAACAAGAAGGACGACGAGGTAGAAGGTCCACGACCGAAATCTCGACGCCTACAGAGAATGCGCTCGCAGGGGGCTCCCTGAGCGCGGTTATGGACAAGACTCCGTTCAAGTTTTGCAAAAACTGCCACCACAAGTACGCCCAAAAAGACCAGCACCCAGTCTGCAACCTCTGCTTGCCGCTCGACCACATCAGCGAAGACTGCAACGCGTGCTCGGCGTTCACCCCGAAGACCCTCCGGGTGAGAGACAGACAGAGAAGGGCGAACTACAACATGCAGGGCCAGGGACCAGCACCATCGCTCCGAGACCTGGGCCTCTCGAGCGGAGAGGAAGACAACATCGCTGAGGGACCAGAGGACTGCGCTGTTGTCGAGGTCCATAAGAAAACGTCGAAGGAGGTAAGGGAGTCGTCGACCCCAAAACACCAAAGCGACGCTCGAAAGAGTGAAGCCAGAACACCTAGCGACACTACTAGAAGTGTAGCAAAGTCCTCGAAGGGAGCGTTGCCGCCGAAACCCTCGACGAAAGCAACAGCGTCCAAGGACAAGCAGTCGAGCGGATCCTTTGACAAGGACTCGCAATCGGCGAAAGCTTCCGAAAAAACAAAGGCGTCGAAGGTCACCTCCGAAAGGGAAGCCTCGGCACCGAGAAAGGAAGGCCCGGCGTCTGTTTCGACGACAGCGACCGCAAAGAGAAGCACTGCACCACTCGACGCCGAAAAGGCCCACGAGATGGCGAAAAAGAAAAGGAGGCTCGAGGCAGAGATGGCGAGCATCCTGCAACGGAAAAAAGACTTCGACGACAAGATGAAGCAATACGCTATCCCATCGAAGCCAGCCCACGAGGCGCTCGAGGAGTTGGAAGCCGAATACATCGAGCCCCGAGAACACCTGAACCACTCGAAGACCAGGACGAAGAAGACTACTACTTCGAAGCCGAAGGCGAAGAAGAGATGCAGTCTTACCGGGACTCGGCGTCCTCGGAGGTACAAGACATAGACTGGCAAGACCTCGACGCAGAGTCACCAGAAGAAGGGGTAGACTCTTACCCCTCGAGGCCTTCGCCGCCAGACGACATCGGAGTCTACAATGAGGTCGTCCAGAAAGCTGCAAAGACATATGGGGTCGAAATGCAGGAAGAAAAACAAAGGCAGGTTTCCTCTTCGAAACCCTGCTCCCTCAACAGACAAGGAGCCAATTCCTACCCATGTTGCCTGGCGTCCTCGACCAGGGAAGGGAGGCCTTCAGGGAACCGGCAGTCTGCAAGGCGGTTACACCTAGAAGCGAGAAGAAATATAAACATTCTACAAAAGACCCGGCGTACATCCAAGGGTCAGTACCAGCAGACTCCATTATCGCTGCAACGGCCAGAAAAAGGGCCGGTGTGCCCACCAACACAGGCCCACCTCCAGACAAGGAGAGCAAGCGAATAGACCTCACAGGACGAAAAGTGGAGAGGAACGCAGCCATACACTGGCGCATCGCCAACTCCAACGCCCTCATCAGCAGGCATGCGTACCAGCATTGGGCAGAAATGAGTCAGCTCATTAAACACCTGCCAGAAGAACACCAACAAAGGGCAAATTACCTAGCAGAGGAAGGCAAGGCCATCGCTAACACTTGCTTAAAGTCAGCTTTGGACGCAGCAGAGAACTCCAGCAGGCAAATGATGATAGGAGTAACTGAGAGGAGACACGCATGGCTCAGGATCTCCGGCTTCAAGCCAGAAGTACAGAGCAACATCATCAACACACCTTTCGACGGTGAGAAACTGTTTGGGGCAACAGTCGACAACAAGTTAACTCAACTGAAAACGGACAACGAAACTGCAAGGTCCATGGGAGCGCTGCAGTTCAGGGGGATGAGAAGAGGAAACCCCTCAAGGCGACCCAGTGGTAGAGGGGGCAATGCACCCACCACTTCACACCAATCACCCCAGCAAGGATATCAGGGGAACAACCAGGGCCAAAACCTGCAGGGACAACAGCAGCAAAATTGGCAGTACCAACCAAGAGGACGGTCCTTTCGAGGGCGCGGGTACGGACGGGGACAGGCCCGAAGAGGGGGCCAGCAGCCCACCTCAAAGTGACTCCAGACACAAACCACACCCTCCCCAGTTAACACCAAGGGAGAGGAGAAGTCCACAAAAGGACAAAATGAGGAACACACACATACAACAAATAACCACCGAGCATACAACACCGGTGGGAGGAAGATTAGGAAAATTCCTCACACAATGGAGGGAAATTACCACGGACAAGTGGATACTAAACACCATACAGCACGGGTACTGCATAGACCTCCTAAAACACCCGCCGGGGAAAAACCAAGACATCGGACAATACCCGCAAGGGAACTCGCCCTCCTCCGTCTAGAAGCAGAGGAGCTGCTACAAAAAGAGCAATAGAACTAGTCCCAAAAACCAAAGAAACAAGGGAGTATACTCAACATACTTCCTTGTGCCAAAGGTAGACGAAACACTAAGACCAATACTGGACCTCAGATTCCTGAACAAGTTCATAAAAACTCAAAAATTCAAAATGACTTCACTTCAGGAAGTAATACCCCAAATCCAAGAAGGGGATTACATGGCGACCTTAGACTTGAAAGATGCATATCTGCACATACCCGTCAACCACAAACACAAACGTCTATTAAGATTCGTGATAGGCCACGACCACTACCAGTTCACAGTGCTGGCCTTCGGACTAAAGTCCGCACCAAGGGTGTTCACAAAATGCCTAGCAGCAGCTGCTGCGCACCTTCGGAGAAAGAGCATACATGTATACCCCTACCTCGACGACTGGCTTGTGAAAGCAGGATCATACAAACTCTGCAAAGACCACATCGAACAAGTCATACAAACACTGTCCACACTAGGTTTCTGTCAAAGTCCCACAAGTCTTACCTTATACTTGTGAGAGGATCTCGCAGGGGCGACAGGGACCACCACCGCCGTTTCCCACCTTACCCTAGTAGCTGTGTGGACGCTGACCAGGATGTAGATGGGACCAGGGGTAGAAGCCAGATATAGACGGGACCAGGGGTAGAAGCCAGATATATACCCTCAAGACACTGGTTCTGTAATGGAAAAAATAAGGACACAGCTAGTACCTGTGGTGCACACCAACCCCCTCCTATGTTCTCGGAGGATTACTAAGTCAAAAATGACAGTATGGTCTACCTTATATATACATATGAAAGCATCAACAAGAATAGCAGAGAATAAGCGCTCCTGCGCATTTTCCCAGGAAACGGTATCTCTTCAGTGCACCAGGAAGTGCACGAGGAACTGTTTCAGTGTTTTCAAGTAATGTAAACAAGCAATTTGCGCTCCTGCGCGTTCTAATCAAAATCAAGAAAAACAGCGCTCCTGCGCAAATAATAAAGAGAACTGGTAGCACACAGCTGAACACACTCCTGTGCGTGGTGTCAGCAAAGTACTGAAAACAGGCTCCTGATACGGATCACCGACCAGAGGAAATGCCTGCACGGGAAAAGTTACTTGTGAAGTCAAGGGAATTGCCACTCTCCTTCGGAATGGAACAGCCAGGGAACAACACTCAGCGCGGCAGACAATAGGCGTCTGCACAGAAGGAGAAGAAACTGCTACCTATTGGAGGAAAATGCGGAGTCTCTACCTGCATCCGATGGCGGCAACGGCGTTAATCCAAAGCGCCGGGGTAGCGGGATGCGCCAGCTGTTAAACCCGTCACACCGGAAGCGCCGTGACTAAGGTGGCGTCCGCTTCCGGTCTCCGCAGCTAGACTGCCAACCCGACTCCACACCTGTGAAGTCACGATCACGCTTCGTAAGGCGTGCGGAGGTTACGAGCTGACCATAACCATGACAGTTTCTCAATACACTGGGAGAAATCGTCAACAGAACCTCAGCAGATCAAAATATTCTTAGGGGCACTAATAGACCGCACACAGTCCAAGGTGTTCCCCAGCGACAAGAGAACTATAGCGCTCCTGAGGGAAACACGTCATTACCGCAAGGGGCAAGTTCTGACAGTGAGGACGGTGAGCAGACTAATGGGAATGATGGCGTCATGCATTCACCTTGTCCCACATATCAGACTGCAAATGAGACCGTTCCAAGAATGGATACAGCAGCAGTGGTCACAAGCGACAGGGAGTTGGGAAGATCTAGTGGTTGTCACACACGCAGTGCAGCAAGAAATAGCGTGGTGGAAGGAAAAGAACATATTACAAGGGAAGCCATTCACACAGCCAACTCCAACAGTGACCATCACAACGGACGCCTCACAGCAGGGCTGGGGCGCACACATGGACAGACTCCGCGTCAGGGGGCTGTGGTCACAACAAGATGCAGTGAAACACATCAACTTCCTAGAACTAAAAACGGTGTTCCTAGCCTTAAAAGCCTTTCAAAAGCAGCTTTACGGGAAGCGAGTGCTGATACAAACAGACAACACAACAACGATGTTCTACATCAACAAACAGGGTGGAACACAGTCAACACCGCTATCAAGCCTGGCACAAGAGATCTGGAGATGGGCCATCCCTCTAAGGATAGACCTGCTAGCAATACACCTTCCAGGAATAGACAATGTGGAAGCAGACCGACTCAGCAGGCAGACGTCTGCATCCCACGAATGGGAACTCAACCAGCAGGAGGTGCAGCGGCTGTTCCAAAAGTGGGGAACACCACGGATAGACCTGTTTGCAACACTCCACAATGCAAAATGCCAACATTACGCATCCAGACAACCGGACCAAAGGTCCCTAGGGAATGCGCTATGGATAAGTTGGTCGAACGAATTTGCATACGCTTTTCCCCGATACCACTGTTACACAAGGTACTCAGCAAATGCAGGAGCAGCAGCATGACACTGATATTGGTGGCACCTCAGTGGGCAAGACAATCATGGTTCTCACAGATAATGGAAATGGCGCAGGAACCAGCACACAGGTTCAGCAGAAGGAAAGACCTCCTCACAATGCAAGACGGAAAAGTGCTCCACCCAGAACCAGACAGCCTCAGCCTAGCAGCATGGCTCCTGAGGACCTAGAATTCGCACACCTCAAGCTACCTCCAAGCACCATGGCAGTACTCAGAGAAGCAAGGAGACCCACTACAAGAAAATGCTACATTGCAAAGTGGAAAAGGTTCTCGCAATGGTGCATTACAGAGGGACTGCAACGAAAAGTCACAAAAGAATCAACAGTACTGCGATACTTAACACACCTACTACAAAGCGGGCTGAGCTACTCGTCACTAAGGGTTCACCTAGCAGCCATAGTGGCCTACACCAGGGAGAAGCGGTGAAAAGCTTCTTCACCTCCCAAGTGGTCAAAAGATTCCTGGAAGGGGCTAAAAGAATAGCCCCCCCTAAAAGGATGCCAGCCCCAAGCTGGAACCTCAACACTGTACTGACACAGTTGATGAAATCACCATTTGAACCCATACACAAGATCACACTGCACATGCTCACACTAAAAACGGCATTCTCAGTGGCTATCACGTCACTGCGAAGAGTCAGTGAACTACAGGCTCTCACACTACAAGAGCCCTACTTGCAAATACACAAGGACGGACCCACACTTCCTGCCAAAGGTGGTGTCGCGGTTCCATATCAATCAAACAATACAGATACCAAGTTTCTTCCAGAAACCTTCAACACCCTCAGAAAAGGCGCTACACACGCTGGACGCCAGAAGGGCAGTGATGCACTACATAGAAAGGACGAAGGAATGCAGGAAAACAAAACAACTCTTCGTTTCCTTCGCAAGCAGTTTCCTGGGACGACCAGTAACAAAAAATACCATTGCACGGTGGATTGCACAAGCAATACAACTCTGCCACAAGCAGGCAGGACAAGAATTACAAGGAGCCGCCCAGGCTCACTCAACAAGGAAAAAGGGAGCAACGGTTGCGTTCCTAGCGAACACACCTATACAAGACATTTGCCAAGCGGCAACATGGTCTTCCGTGCACACGTTCACCAAACACTACTGTGTTGATATCCAAATGAACAAAGAGGCACAAGTAGGACAGAAGGTCTTACAGCACATTTTCAGCAACCAATGCTCATCTTCCACCCAACCACCGCAATAACAAAACCGCTACTAAGTCTATGCACAGCATAGTGAATCCAGAAAGATTCACGCTGCAAAACGAATAGTTTCTTACCTGTCGGTGTAGTTTTGCAGCTTGAAGACTTTCTGGATTCACTAGCGATCCCACCCGCCTCCGCCAGGAAGATAACATAGGAGGTTAAGGGTACAACTAGACTACATACAAGGTTTAGAGGGATCAAAGAATAATTGAAGGATTAAAGGTGAAAGACATAGACAACAAAAAACTGTAAGAGGAAAAGAAAAAAGAATCCGAAGATGGCTACCAAAGGTGGGAGCTTCCGCCGGAAGCGCGACTACGTCACCGAAGACACCAAATGGTGGGGCGTCGCCGCCCACCTGGGCCAACAAAAAAACACAAAAACAAAGAAAAGACTACGAATCCGGACCCAACCACGAGATGGCGGAATAATGCACAGCATAGTGAATCCAGAAAGTCTTCAAGCTGCAAAACTACACCGACAGGTAAGAAACTATTCGTTTTCAAAAGCCGACACTTAGAAACTTTTTGGAAGAAAAAGTGTCAATGTTATTCTATGAGGAAAAACAGGTTTTCGGTTTCGAGGTAAGTAATCGGTCTTTTGAGTTAAGGTTCTGGGGTTAGACTCAGGGGTCCCCCAGGGTCAGTGATGCACTGTTGTTGCACCCTCAGCGGCACTCGGGCGGCCGGGTGCAGAGTCTTGAGGCCCAATGTTATCCACCGGAGGATAGGGGGACTCCGGTTGGTGGCTGCTGGCAAGCAGGCCACGGGGTTGTGGGAGCAAAGCTCCTAGGGTTAAGATCAGGGCAAGTTGGGGACCAAGTTAGCACAAAAGGGGCACCCTCAGCGGCTCTAGGGCGGCCGGGTGCAGGGTGCTGTTTTGAGGTCGGGTGCCCTGTTGATTTCAATGGAGATTCTCCGGGACAAAGAAACACTGCAGGCTCGGGGACGAGGATCTTCCCGGAGCTACCACCACTTCGAGGGGTAAATTGGGATGTAGAGGGTTGGTTAGGCACCGCTGGGTTGGGCACACAAGGCCGTGGGGCGTCGGGTGCAGGGGTGCCTTGGGACGTCGGATTTTCTTACCCGCTCTGGTCGCGGTAGGGGGGCTCCTCTGGATTGAGGCTGCAGGCGTCGTCAGGAGGCTTGAGGCAGGTCAGGGGTCGCCGGATCTCGGATCAGGATCGCCGGGGGACCTCCTCAGGGTGTTTGCCCACTCGAGCTCGGGCCGGATTCGGCGGGTGCAGAGTGTGCGGGATTCGCGGTTCCTGGCTGGCACCAGAAGCTGCAGTTCAAACACTTCCGGTGTTCACGGGAGAAACAGCTTGGAAAGTGAAGGCAGGCAGGTCCTCCGGGGTTTTTGAGGTTGCTGGCCGCTGGACACCCCAGGGTTTTGCAGGAGCAGGTTCGAGGGGAGACAGGCCTGTAGGGCTGGGGCCAAGTCAGTGGGCATCGTCCTCTTGTTAGCTCTGCATGGCTTCTCGTCCTTCTTCTTCTCTTCTTTTTCTTGTAGTTGCTGGATCTGAGGAAGGAAGGTTCAGGGTGCCCCTAAATACTAAATTTACGGGCGTTACAGGTAGGTAAAGGGCAGGGACCAATGGGTCCCTTCCTTGGGGTGGGTACACCCCCTATTCTGCCACTCTCCAGTGGGAGGGGGGCAGGAGCCTGTCCCTGGTTGGCTGGGTCCCCCCATCCTCAAAATGGCGGGGACTCGAGGTTGTGCTTCACCTCGCCTCCCCCACCTTAGGGGTGGAGTTGGCAGAGGTGGGCACACCTCTCTTCCTCACTTGTTTTTCCCGCCGGTTGTCCCGCCCTAAGTGGGGGGGTAGAACCAGTGGGGACCAGTTGCTGAAAGCAGCAAATGGTCTGGAGAGGCTCACAAAGGCGGCATGCCTTTGAAGCCTCTCCTTCGTGAACCCTGCCCATCCTGGGGGAGGAGGCTTGGCACCTCGTCCCAGGATGTGCATTGTTTCAGGCCCCCGAAAGCAGCGAGCTCTCGACCCAGGGGTCCAGAAACATGTCTGGTGGTGGCGGCCTGCACAGCCACTCAGTCAGGTCACTGGAAGTTGGTCGAGTGTCAGGGGGCATCTCTAAGATGCCCTCTGGTGCGCATTTTACATTAAATCCCACACTGGCATCAGTGTGGGTTTAATGTGCTGAGAAGTTTGATACCAAACTTCCCAGTCTTCAGTGTAGCCATCATGGTGCTGTGGAGTTCGTAATGACAAACTCCCAGCACCATATACTCTTAATGGCAGCACTGCACTTACAGTGCCCAGGAACGGACTTGGGCACTGTAGGGGTACATGGCTCATGCACCTGTACCCTCACCACTGGCAAAGTGCACCCAGCTAGAGGGGTGACTGATGTATGCCAGGGCAGTGGTTTGTGGGCATGGCACACAGGGATGTGTGCCATGTCGACTCTTCACTTTGTTCTGCACCAAGACACGCAGCCTGCAAAGGCAGTGTGTGAGTGTCAGGGTACAGGACCTCTAAGGGTGGCACAATAAGTGCTGCAGCCCTTAGAGGCCTTCTCTGGTCACAGTGCCCTGGGTACCTGTGGTACCATTTACCAGGGGCTGACATGTGGCCAGAGATGCCAATTGGGTTTAGGCTTCAATGCAGTTTTAGGGAAGGAACATAGGCCCTGGGTACCTGCTTAGCAGGAGCCCAGGGCACACTCAGTCAAAGAACATCAGCAATTCAGCAAAAAGTGGGGGCATACCATGCAAGAAAGAGGGCACTTTCTCACACCGTCCCACACACAACAGTATCTAGGCGCCACAATAGATACTTCAAAAGCCCTTGCATACCCCAGTCCAGTCAGGATAGCCAGCATGCAAGCTCTCATAACAAAATTTCAACTTCAACACTCACTAATAGCTCGAGTGTTCGTGCAGCTAATAGGGATGATGGCCTCTTGCATTTTCATTGTGCCTTACGCAAGACTCCAAATGCGTCCATTACAGGAATGTTTAGCACATCAGTGGAACCAGGCTCAAGGTCAGTTTACAGATCTGGTGTTGGTGGACAGCCGCACACATCGCTCTCTGCACTGGTGGAACACACAAAACCTTTCCAAAGGGCGGCCGTTCCTAGACCCGGCTCCACAGATAGTTCTAACAGACGCATCGCTCACCGGCTGGGGAGCTCATCTCTTAAACCATAACATTCAGGGCACGTGGACCCCTCAACAGAAACTGCTCCACATCAATCACCTGGAATTACTGGCGATTTTTCTCGCATTAAAATCATTCCAAATACATCTCATAGGCAAAGCTGTCCTAGTTCGTACGGACAATATGACAGCAATGTACTATGTACAAAAACAGGGGGGGACACACTCTCTGCAGCTTTCACGCCTAGCGCAAAGCATATGGAGATGGGCCGTTCCTCAAAAAATATACCTCTTAGCAGAACATCTCCCAGGGGTACACAATCAAATTGCGGATCTGCTCAGTCGTCAGAGACAGCAGATCCAAGAATGGGAACTTCACCCGCAAGTTCTTCATCCGTTTTTTCAGATGTTCGGCCACCCAGACATAGATCTGTTCGCCACACATTTAAACGCAAAATGCCCAAGCTTCGCCTCCAGGTATCCACACCCATTGTCCAAAGGCAATGCAATATGGATGAACTGGTCAGGCAGATTTGCCTACGCTTTTCCGCCTCTCCTGCTCATTCCATTACTGCTGCGCAAGCTCAAACAACAGTCTCTCACAATGATCCTGGTTGCTCCAACATGGGCCCGACAACCATGGTTCACATCCCTGTTGGAACTCTCAGTAGTTCCACATCAAAAGTTGCACCTTTCTCCAAAGCTCCTCACACAGAACCATGGAGAAATAAGGCATCCAGATCAACTGAACCTAGCGATCTGGCTCCTGAAATCTTAGAGTTTGGTTACCTCAACCTTCCGCCAGACTGTATTAATATCATTAAGGAGGCTAGACGTCCTACCACTATAGCGTGCTATGCAGCTAAATGGAAAAGATTTGTTATCTACTGTAATAACAACACAATCGATCCACTAGATGCTTCAATTCAAAACATTATTTGTTATCTCTTGCATCTACAAAAATGTAATCTGGCATACACATCTATGCGATTACATCTTGCTGCCATAGCCGCTTACCTACAAAACAGACAACACTTGTCATTGTTTAAGGTACCTGCCATCAAAGCATTCATGGAAGGCCTTAAAAGGATAATTCCTCCCAGAGTTCCACCCTCTCCAGAGTGGAACCTAAACATTGTCCTTACCAGGCTCATGGGTCCCCCATTTGAACCTTTACATAAATGTGAGTTACAATTTCTCACATGGAAAGTAGCTTTCCTTGTAGCAATCACCTCTCTCAGAAAAGTTAGTGAACTCCAGGCATTAACCATACAAGAACCATTTTTGCAAATACATCACAACAAAGTGGTTCTTAGGACAAACCCTAAATTCTTACCAAAAGTCGTCTCTGCTTTCCACCTTAACCAGTCTGTTGAGCTGCCAGTCTTTTTTCCTCAACCAGACTCAGTAGCAGAACGGGCTCTTCATACGCTTGACATCAAAAGAGCTATCCTTTACTACATTGTAAGAAAGTGGCTCTGTATATACTGAACCAAAGTAAGGTTCAGTGTGCACAGAGTCCACAGTCCCCAGAGGTTTGGCAGAGGCTAAAGTTAGATAAAACCTTACTCTCTAAAGTGGTAGCTTGGTCAAGCAGTAAGGCAGTATCAGAGGACAGTGTAAAGCATTTGTTGTACACACTCAGTCAGCAAATGGTCTCACACACTCATGAACTGAACTCTAGGCCAATGGTTTGTATATAAAAATATATAGTTGTTTTATTTTAGAACCGACAATAGGTATCAAAATATACTTTCTCAGGATGAGATGTTTTAGTTAAATACTTTCAATAGGCAATAGACTTTTGAACACAGTAGTTACAGTTGTTGCATTAGGCAACACAATTTCAAACACAATAATACATTGAGCTCAATGGGAATTTCTAGTTAAATGCAATAGATTACTTTTTGGATTACTTTTCTTACCACAGGACTGGATCCTAGATTCAGTCCTGGGACATCTCCTGTAAACAGTTGAGTAAATACGTTTTGGTTACAGTTGTGATTTTTAAGGAATATTATTGTATTTTAAAAGTTGACAGAAACTTTTTCACATAGAATCACCAATGTTATCCTATGGGAGGAAATTCACTTAGCAGGTAAGTAGTGTTATCGTTACTTTTTCTTACTCAGTGTTGGATCCTGGATCCAGCACTGGTGCATCTCCTGTAAACAATTGAAAGAATGCGTTTGTCACACAGGCGATTTTTAGCAAATATTTGTAAGTTTCAAAAATCGACACTTAAAAACTTTTTCAGCAAAAACCAGGCAATGTTATCCTATGGAAGGAAATTCGAGTTACCGGTAAGTACAGTTATAATTACTTTTCAGGGTCAGTGCTGGGCACCAAGATCCAGCACTGGGTTCTCTCCTGATAACATGTGAGTATTTTCGTTTTCGTGATTCGGCTGATTTTAGATGAATATTTTAAAGTTTCAAAACTCCACACTTAGAAGAATTTCCAAGTGAAACCAGTCAATGTTACCCTATGGAAGAAAAGTGAGTTATCGGCTTTTGGGTAAGTACTCGACTGGCAGAGTTAAGGTTCTGGGCATAGACTCAGGGGTCTCCCAGGGTCAGGTAGGTACAGTTGGTACACCCTCAGCGGCGGCCGGGTGCAGAGTGAGTTAGGCCCAATGTTAGCCTATGGCGGCCAGGGGGCCCTTGGTTGGTGGCTGCTGGCAGGCAGGCCACTCGGCTGTGGGAGCAAAGCTCCTGGTCACTTACTCAGGGCAAGTGGGGAAGTCGAACAGGGTAGTTGGTGCACCCTCAGCGGCACTGGGGCGGCCGGGTGCAGTGGGCTTTTGGGCCGTCGGGCGCCCAATGGTTTTCAATGGAAAAGCTGCGTGACGAACAAAGGCTGCAAGCTCGGGGACGGTGATTCTTCAGGTGCGACCACCACTTCGAGAGGTAAGTTGGGAAGCTGTAGGAAGGGTAGGCACCCAGGAGTTGGGCACAGGAGGCCGTAGGGCGCCGGGTGCAGGGGTGTCTTTAGGCATCGGAAATCTTAACCTCGGCTGGTCGCGGTTGGAGGGGTCCCTGGTTCTGAGGCTGCAGGCGTCGTCAGGAGCGTCGAGGAGGGTCCTTGGGTGCTGGATTCTGGGTCACAGTCGCCGGGGGGACGTCCTCGTGGTATTTGTCCACTCTGGCACAGGCCGGGCTCGGCGGGTGCAGAGGGTGCAGGATTTGCGGTTCCTGGCTGGCACCAGGGGTTGTTACTTGCTTTGAGCAGTGCCACTGCTCGAGGGAGTCCCAATTCTTTTAGAGTCACACGGCAGTCAGGTCCTCCGGGGTTTTCGAGGTTGCTGACCACTGGAGACGCCGGGTTTCAGCAGGAGCAGGTTCGAGGGTCGACAGGCCTGTAGGGCTGGGGCCAAGTCAGTTGGTGTCTCCCTCTTGTTAGCAGCTGCACGGCAGGTCTTATTTCTTCTTGTTCTTCTTGCTTGTTTCTGTTTCGGAATCTGAGGAAGGAAGGTTCCGGGTGCCCCTAAATACTAAATTTAGGGGCGTTACAGGTAGGTAAAGGGCAGGGACCAATGGGTCCCTTCCCTGGAGTGGGTACACCCCCTATCCTGCCACTCTCCAGTGGGAGGGGGGCAGGAGCCTAGTCCTGATTGGGCAGGGCTCCCCATCTTCAAGATGGCGAGAGCCCGGAGATGTGCTTCACCTCGCCTCCCCCACCTGAGGGGTGGGTTTGGCAGAGGCTGGCACACCCCCTCTCCTCCCTCGGGGTTTCCCGCCAGTCTTCCCGCCAGAGTGGGGGCTAGAACCGGTGGGGACCAGTTGCTGAGTACAGCAAGTGGTCTGGGGAGGCTCACAAAGGCGGCATGCCTTTGAAGCTTCCCCCTGCCCATCCTGGGGGAGGTGACCTAGCACCTCGCCCAGGACGTGCATTGTTGCAGGCCCGGGAGAGCGGATGGCTCTCTACCCAGGGTCCAGCAACGTGTCTGCTGGGTGGCAGCCTAGGCAGCCTCTCAGACAGGACGTGGAATGTAGGTTAGGTTCAGGGGGCAACTCTAAGTTGCCCTCTGTCGTGCATCTGACATTAAATCCCACACTGGCATCAGTGTGGGTTTAATGTGCTGAGAATTTTGATACCACACTTCTCAGTCTTCAGTGTAGCCATCATGGTGCTGTGGAGTTCATAATGACGATCTCCCAGCACCATATACTCTTAATGGCAGCACTGCACTTACAGTGCCCAGGAATGGGCCTGGGTACTGTAGGGGTACAGGGCTCATGCACCTGTACCCTCACCACTGGCATACTGCACCCAGCTAGAGGGGTGACTGAGGTATGCCAGGGCAGTGTGTTTGTGGGCATGGCACACAGGGATGTGTGCCATGTCGACTCAGTTTTGTTCTGCACCAAGACACTCAGCCTGCAGAGGCAGTGTGTGTGTGTCAGGGTACAGGGCCTCTAAGGGTGGCACAATAAGTGCTGCAGCCCTTAGAGGCCTTCTCTGGTCACAGTGCCCTGGGTACCTATGGTACCATTTACCAGGGGCTGACCTGTGGCCAGAGATGCTAATTGGGTTTAGTTTTGGGGGAAAGAACACAGGCATATCTTTAGTTTTCAAAACTCCACAGTCGTTTTTTTGAAGAAAAATTGTCAATGTTATCCTATGGAGGAAAAACAGGTTATCGGTTTGCAGGTAAGTAAACGACTGTGGGAGTTAAGGTTCTGGGGTTAGAACAAGGGTTCCCCCAGGGTCAGTGATGCACTGTTGTTGCACCCTCAGAGGCACTAGGGCGGCCGGGTGCAGAGTGTTGAGGCCCAATGTTATCCTATGGAGGATAGGGGGTCTCCGGTTGGTGGCTGCTGGCAAGCAGGCCACTGGGTTGTGGGAGCAAAGCTCCTAGGGTTTAGGTCAGGGCAAATGGGGAAACATTGTGATTGACCCTCAGAGCCGATGGCGGCTTGATTCCGTCTCTGTCAATTGCGGAGACGAAATGCAACGATTCCGGAGTTCGGGTGGCTGACGACACACCGGAGAACCAGGCTTCGGTTCCTGTTGGGGCACTGCTCCCGAGGGTGACATTGTCGCTGATAGTGGTGTGCGGATTCGTAAGGAATATCGTCTGTAATTTCGCCGATGGGGAATGCTCGAAGGCTCAAAATGGCAGATCACAAACAACTACTACAATGGAGGTCTTTGCGCGACCAACGAGGATACTGAATGCCCTATAATGCACCCAACTCAGGCGGTATTGATCGGACCCTAATCCCGACAAGGTTTTTGCACCTTTTAACCGCGTTTTGTCCCTTGCAGTGATTTTTTTTCCCTTGAACGTAGCCTGGTTCTAAAATGGCGTCTAAGGGAGGAAAGCGGGGAACATCTTACCGGCTACGGCAGTGATCCAGGACGAAGGTGAGGCGACTGATTGATCATCGTTGTAGATGCAGAGTGAGCTGTCTGTGAGGTGCGTTTTATAGCGGGCCATCTGCAGCTTTCTCACGAATACTGACGAACAGTGCCTGACTCTAAAATGGCGGCCATGTGAGGACGACGAAGTGCGCATTTATCCCCTCTGAGGTTGCCGAGCGGGACAGTGTTGATGCAGCGCCAGTTCTACATGTGGAGTGGCTCAGTATGAGACCGATTTTGCCTCCATGACGATCGTTGTTGGTATGCAGTGTAATTATAACGGTGATAAAGAAGAGGTGTTGTGAGCTTGCCTGATTGCCCTCCCAGACATCGGTTTCTTGATGTTCTCTCCGGTCTCGATCTACGCTGAGGCTCTTTAACTGCTACAATTCCATACTACCGCTTTCTCACACTTGCGGTGATCCTTTGCTGATGCGGCAGTAAATGTCTAATTTTAGACAAGTATTGGTTTTGGTGAAATACCGATGATTATCAGGAGTGTTATTTTGCACAGAGATACTGATTTTGTGACGACTCATATTGCGTGTGTTCTGACCTTAAGATGTCGCCAGTTGTAACTATACAACCGTTGGAACCTGCACTGGACATCTATGGCGCCCCCCGCTCTTATCCTGCTACATAGCCCTGCAGCTCAGCCCCCTGCGAGTAGGAAAAACGGCTTTCGCAGAAGACATGCTTCCTGCGGCAACGGTACGGAGCGGCCGGAGGGGGAGAGGCCTGCGTACTGTGATCGTTGCCGAGGTTGCCTGAGGGACTGGGACATCGGTGGGATACTCGGGAGCCCCCCGAGTGAGGCGCGTGTCCTGTGAACTTCCCCTTCACCCGGCGGCTGCTATATGAATAACAAAGCCGAGAGAGTCCAAAGGGCATGCAGCTCGCGGACGAATGCGCTACAGTGACTGACACAGAAGAACCCCCGGTCTGGGAGACCCTGCTACAGTGAGTGCCTCTCTCTTCCAACCTAACTCCCTAAAATGGCCCCCATAAGTATGCCCTTGTCCAAAGCACTCCTACTCCCCGTGTTGGGGATGGATCCAGCATCTTTGCCCTGGAGTCTCAGAGACCCCTCTGAGAGAGTCCACAGTGACAAGGGTGTCACACATAGTGGAGGACTGGGATTGATCCCCTTTCCACTGGGAACCATATCCTACCCTGCCGGACGTCGGACACTGTATTCACGCTGGATTTTCTACCCCCTCCCCCCACCTCTTCCCTCCTTCAGTCTTCTGAGTGTGCCTGCGACCAAAGCACTCCTCTCCCCTTGTTGGGGAGGGTTCCAGCATCTATGCCCTGGAGTCTCAGCGACCCCGCTGAGAGAGTCCACCTCGTCAAGGGAATCACACATAACGGAGGACTGGGAATGATCCCTTTACCGCGGGGAGCCGTCTCCCACCCAGCCGGACGTCAGACACAGTTACTTCCTCGTCTCCATGCTGTGTCTTCTACCCCCTCCCCCACCTCTTCCCTCCTTCATTCTTAGCCTACCTCCCCTATTCCTTTCCTCTCTCCCCTGAATTTCTCTCCCCCTGCCTGCTTTGTTTATCCTTATGCCTATGCTCCGCTTAATCTCCCTCCCCGTTACCCTTTTACATTACCCCCTTACCCATCTACACGCCTTGAACCAACAGATGTAACCTGTAACGGATGTACCTTCTGTAACAATGTGTAATTTGTAACCTATGTAACTCGCCTCATGTAAAGCACTCTGATACCGCCGGGTCTAGCCAGCGCTATATAAAACTCAAGTAAATAAATAAAAATAAATAAAAACAAAAAGTGCACCCTCAGCGGCACTGGGGCGGCCGGGTGCAGAGTGCTGTTTCGACGTCGGACGCCCTGTTGTTTTCTATGGAGAGCCTCCGGTTTGAAGAAGCACTGCAGGCTCGGGGACGAGGATCTTCTGGGTGCGACCACCACTTCGAGGGGTAAGTTGGGATGTCTTGGGTTGGTTAGGCACCGTTGGTTTGGGCACACAAGGCCGTGCGGCGTCGGGTGCAGGGGTGCCTTTTAGGGTCGGATTTTCTTACCCGCTCTGGTCGCAGTAGAGGGGAGCCTCTGGATTGAGGCTGCAGGCGTCGTCTGGAGGCTTGAGGCAGGTCAGGAGTCACCAGATCTCGGGTCAGGATCGCCGGGGTGACCTCCTCGTGGTGTTTTTCCACTCGACCTGGGGCCAGGTTCGGCGGGTGCAGAGTGGGCTGGATTCGCGGTGTCAGGCCGGAGCCAGAAGCTGCACTTTAAACACGACCGGTGTTCACGGGAGAAACAGTCTTGGAAGTAAAGGCAGGAAGGTCCTCCGGGGTTTGTGAGGTTGCTGGCTGCTGGACACGCCGGGATTTCGCAGAAGCAGGTTCGAGGGGAGACAGGCCTGTAGGGCTGGGGCCAAGTCAGTGGGCGTCGTCCTCTTGTTAGCTCTGCACGGCTCTTCGTCCTTCTTCTTTTCTTCTTGTTGGTAGGCTGGATCTGAGGAAGTAAGGTTCAGGGTGCCCCCTAAATACTAGATTTAGGGGCGTTACAGGTAGGTAAAGGGCAGGGACCAATGGGTCCCTTCCTGGGGTGGGTACACCCCCTATTCTGCCACTCTCCAGTGGGAGGGGGAGGAGCCTGTCCCTGGTTGGCTGGGTCCCCCCATCCTCAAGATGGCGGGGACTCGAGGTTGTGCTTCACCTCGCCTCCCCACCTGAGGGGTGGAGTTGGTAGAGGTGGTCACACCTCCCTTCCTCACTTGTTTTTCCCGCCGGTTCTCCCGCCCAAAGTGGGGGGTAGAACCAGTGGGGACCAGTTGCTGAAAGCAGCAAATGGTCTGGAGAGGCTCACAAAGGCGGCATGCCTTTGAAGCTTCTCCTTCGTGAAACCTGCCCATCCTGGGGGAGGAGGCTTGGCACCTCGTCCCAGGATGTGCATTGTTTCAGGCCCCCGAGAGCAGCAGGCTCTCGACCCAGGGGTCCAGAAACATGTCTGGTGGTGGCAGCCTAAGCAGCCACTCAGTCAGGTCACTCAGTCAGAACTCAGTCAGAAGTTGGTCGAGTTTCAGGGGGCATCTCTAAGATGCCCTCTGGTGTGCATTTTACATTAAATCCCACACTGGCATCAGTGTGGGTTTAATGTGCTGAGAAGTTCGATACCAAACTTCCCAGTCTTCAGTGTAGCCATCATGGTGCTGTGGAGTTCGTAATGACAAACTCCCAGCACCATATACTCTTAATGGCAGCACTGCACTTACAGTGCCCAGGAATGGACTAGGGCACTCTAGGGGTACAGGGCTCATGCACCTGTACCCTCACCACTGGCATAGGGCACCCAGCTAGAGGGGTGACTGATGTATGCCAGGGCAGTGGTTTGTGGGCATGGCACACAGGGATGTGTGCCATGTCGACTCTTCACTTTGTTCTGCACCAAGACACGCAGCCTGCAAAGGCAGTGTGTGTCAGGGTACAGGACCTCTAAGGGTGGCACAATAAGTGCTGCAGCCCTTAGAGGCCTTCTCTGGTCACAGTGCCCTGGGTACCTGTGGTACCATTTACCAGGGGCTGACATGTGGCCAGAGATGCCAATTGGGTTTAGGCTTCAATGCAGTTTTAGGGAAGGAACATAGGCCCTGGGCACCTGATTAGCAGGAGCCCAGGGCACACTCAGTCAAAGAACATCAGCAATTCAGCAAAAAAGTGGGGGCATACCATGCAGAAAGAGGGCACTTTCTCACAGTATATATTCTGCAGCTCATATGCCTCAAACGGAAAATGCTACTTACCAGTATGCATCTGTTCTTGGCATGTAGAGCTGCAGAATTATATACGCCCACCTGCCTCCCCGGGTACCTTTATCTGTTGCAGTGCTATCTTACTTAAATACATCACACATGGACATCTCTTTCTGTTTCTCACAAACTCCATCATCACCCTTTATGGCGAAATACCATCTGAGGATGGAGGCGATGCCCATGCGCACTATCGTCCTAAGGAGGAGTCCCCTATCTCGTGACTACAAAGAACTTCTTCCAATAAAACAACAAAGTGCAAACATCCGAGCCCAACACCAGATGGCGATCTATGCACAAGTATATAATTCTGCAGCTCTACATGCCAAGAACAGATGCATACTGGTAAGTAGCATTTTCCATTTAGGGGCAGCCCTGAACCAAAAAGTCAGACAAGAAACTACAAGAAGAAAAGAAGAAGGACCGAACAGCTGTGCCGAAGCTAAGAAGAGGAGGACGCCCACTGATTTGGCCCCAGCCCTACCGGCCTGTCCCCACCTCGAACCTGCAGAAGCGAAACTCCGGTGTGTCCTGCATCCGGCAGCCTCAAGAACCCCGAGGGCCTGCCCTCCTTCAAAAGAAAACACTCTGTCTCCCTTGAACACCGGATTTGTTCACCAATAGACTCCAGCTCCGGCAAGATCCGCGAGTCTGCACCCGACGCCCACAGCCCGATTTCCAGTGGCCCAACACCACGAGGAGGTCTCCCCGGCGATCCTGACCCGAGATCCGGTGATCCCTGGCCTGCCTCAAGCCTGCAGCCTTAAACCGGAAGGTCCCCCCAACCGCGACCAGGAGCTGGTAAGAAGATCTGACCCTAAAAGGCACCCCTGCACCCGACGCCCCACGACCTTGGGTGGCCCAACTGACGGTGCCTAACCAACCCCCAGCATCCCAACTTACCTCTCCAAGTGGTGGTTGCACCCAGAAGACCTTCGTCCCTGAGCCTGCAGTGTGTTTGCGAACCAGAGACTCCCCATTGAAAGCTACAGTGCGCCCGACGCCAAAACAGCACTCTGCAACCGGCCGCCCCAGTGCCGCTGAGGGTGCACCTTTTGTGCTGTCTTGAACCCCCATTTGCCCTGAGCTTAAATCCAGGAGCTTTGCTCCCACAATATTGTGGCCTGCTTGTAAGCAGCCACCAACCGGAGGCCCCCTATCCCCCATTGGATAACATTGGGCCTCAGCACTCTGCACCCGGCCGCCCTAGGGCCGCTGAGGGTGTAACAAGAGTGCATCCTAGACTCTGGGGGACCCCTGAGTCTACCCCCAGAATACCAACTCCCACAACCGAATACTTACCTTTAAACCAATAACCCTATTTTCCTCCATAGGATAACATTGACTGTTTTTCTGTGAAAAGTTTCTATTTGTGGAGTTGGAAAATCTATAAAAGTCTCTAAAACTGTAACAAAATAACCAAAACTCTTTTACTTAATGTTTACAGGAAATGTCCTAGTGCAGTATCCAGGTATACTGCACTGTGTAAAAAAAATAATCTGTAAAGTAATCTACTTGACAATCTACTAAAACGCCAATACAAAGTATACGTACAATATTTCAAAGCATTGCATTACTAGTAGTTCTACTGTAATCAAACCAAAGTATATGGGAAACAGCGTTTACAACGCTGCTGTTACCACGCAGGTAGGTAACAACGCGTGGCTTTACATCGCAAGTCGTTTCTACGACTTGCGCTAGGTGGCGTGCAACACCAGGGAATGTGTTGGATTTTAAGTCCAACACATTCCCTGCTGTTGCGCTAACTGGAGTAGGAATAGTAATTTATACTATTCCTAAGTCCAGCGCGCCATCTAGCGCAAGTCGTAGAAACGACTTACGATAAAGCCACGCGTGTGACTAACGCGGTCGTTGTAACGACCGCGTTGTAACCTACCGCGTGGTATTTGCTCGCGTAGTAACGTCATACATTCAAAGTATATATACAACTGCAATCCAAACTGTTTACAAACTGTATTATTAATGCAAAGTACTTATCACTTACCTATGCCAGGCTTGCTTGGTACTAGGAAATAAAATAACTAAAAGAATATTTTTAAACAAAACCAATTGGTCTGAAGTTCAGTCTTTGAGTGTGTGACAGTCATTTGCTGATTGAGTGTATACAACAAAAACTTAACACTACCCTCTGATAAAGCCTTACTGCTCGCCCACACTACCACAAATAGAGAGTAAGGAGCTATCTACTTTTACCTCTGCCTACCTTTGGGGTTCCACTGGACTCAGTGCATACTATACCTCACTTTGGTATAGTACATACAGAATCAGCTTCCTACACACAGGGAACCTGGTTTTCAGGGACCCTGTGCACTATAGTCGAAACCACATCAATGTCCAGGCAAAAAGTGGGGGCTAACTATGTCAAAAGAGGCACTTTCTCACAAATAGGTTATGGCTGCAGATAAAATAAAGGTTTAGTGTAAGAGGGTTGCTGCAGAGGGATAGGTAGTGTGAGCTGATGAAGTGGGGCAGGTTACAAAAGACTCCAGATATGTGCAGGAGGTACTTATGTGGGCTAGACTCGATAAGGCTGACTTGGATGCGACAGGGTTTGTTAATAGTGTGGCGAGATGAGACGGGAGCTGGTTATGGCTGTAGTTAGATAGAGGGCAAGTGTTAGAAACGGGGTAGCGTGGTGCGGAGCGGGGAGGCTAAACCAGGAGCATTGTGTAAAGCATCCGCGCAGCTCACACAGGCACCCTACAAAAAGGAGACCACACCAGTTTAAGTAAGAAAAATAGCATCTGTATTAGGCAACAGCTTAGCAGATGGTAACCACAGCGGTAACACGGCGCCAACCGGCACCCGGTATACATAAACAGTGGGGACTATGTACAGGGCAGCGCCAATCGGGCCGCTGCCAGAATCATTATAAGCACACGATGCAGAACATTAACACCCTATTGGCAGGAAACAGTAGGCATGGATCTTATCCTAAAACCCAGGCCTGTTGGCATAAAAGCAGGTTAGGCACATCACAAGGCATAAACCTCATTGGCATGCAACATTAGCATGAAACACAGGCCTGTCAGGCATAAACGCCGGGGGGGCAGCTCACTAGGAGTAAATCCCAATAGCATGAGCCCAGTAGGCATATACACATTATACATCAGATCAGCATTCTCCAGGGTAGGCGTCAAACATTACCCCCACATCCGGCCTGCATCTTAGGCCTGAAAACCCCCACAGCCTGCAGTGGCATACAACCTCATTAGCAGTGGGCAGGGCAGTGGGATACATCAAGGACATAGAGGCACCCCACCTGAGGCAATGGGCCTCAACAACACTGGCAATGGGCACAACCACCTGAGCTGGAACCACACTCTACAAAGACCTGGGCTCAATGTGGCACGTATCCTCCAGCCGTGGTGAGAACATTATACCCCAACCCAATAATGCGCATAGGGGCCATCCAGGGACACATCAATACATCTGGGCCTCCGAAGGAGCAAGCAGATAAACATTATGCGTGACATGAGCATAGTAGTGCACCCATAGTAACACCTGAAATCCTGGTCCCCTACGCGGTAGATTAGTCTCTGGCGCCACTGCGCCTGGGGGGGGCCCCTACGCTGGGGCCCTGTAACCAACAATGCCCCCAACCAAGCACTGGCACTACACGGCTGCTGGAGCCCACCTCGGACTCCCAAAACCACCAGTGCCCATAAGGTGCAGCTGCCCACTGTCCGGCGGGGCAGCTGGAAGAGTTAACAGGCACGGGTCCAGGGGGCGGGCACCGACAATGTGCCCCGACACCTCCCCCCAACCACCGTGCAACTGAGCCCTCCCTCACCGGGCTTGGAAATAAAATCGCCCCCAACATGGTCACCCCGGAGCGATGGGGAGCCCCACTCGGGACTCTGGATTTAAAGTTATGCCCCAACACGTGGCCGCGGCCCGCAACTGCGGCGCCGCTGTGGAAGGGGCCCAACGCTGGCACTGTGGTTCCCCCGGGGGCCTTAGGCACCGACAATGTGCCTCGGCCGGCCCCCCCCCCCCATCACTCTCCAAGGCAGCCCCACTCACCGGCTGTCAAGGACTCTGCTCGGGCGGCTCCTCTAGGCTGGGGAAAGGCACCGGCGGCCTCCCCACTCGCCGGGACTCTTCTTTGGTTGCTCCCGCCGTCTTTGGGGCACCAGCGTGGTTCCTTCTTCGCTGACTTCACCCGGGCCCCCTCCTGGGACCCGGGACTTTGACGCGGAGCCCGCGAGGCTCCGGACCTCCCGCTTCCTCCTTGCGGGCCGGGGCTTCCAGCGCTCCTTCCGGCCCCGCCCACAATCAGGCCGCGGTGCCTGGCTTCCTGGTCGGGCCGGCACTCTTTCTCCACGGCCCGCGGCGGCGATTCTTCGCAATTTTTGAAGTGCGGGGTGGGCTCCCGCCTTCAACTAAAACCACATGCGGGGTAGGCACCCGCGTACTTGCACACTTGCGGGGTGGGCTCCCGCTCTTGGCTCACGCAGGTGGGAAGGCGCGGGGTAGGCTCCCGCCGCACTTCCGAATAAGCCGCTCTCCAATGCGGCACAAATGCGGAGTAGGCTCCCGCAGTCGCGGCGGTGATCTTGGCCACTTTCTTCGTGCGAGCACAATACGGGGTGGGCTCCCGTTAAATTAACATAAAAACCACGGGGTGGGCTCCCGCTGGTTTGAATAAACCCAGAAGCGCCGCTGCAGACACCCACAATGCGGGGGCGAAATATATAGCGCTCACTAGGCGCTAGATAGCAGAGGGGCGCAGGAATAAAGGCAATAGCGCTCCTCTTCGGGAAATCAGCAAATAGTGCCCACGAGGCAGGGGCCTAGGACTGCAGCCCTCACAAGCCGAGCACAGTCACTTAAGATATAGCGCTCTCGCAGCCCAGCGCTGCAGGTGTCCGCTCCTCACCTCCTGGGCAGAGTTGCAGCGCTCACGAGGCGCTATAGTCCTCCCACATTCAGGGTCCCAAGGGGGAAGGTCGCACCCACGCTCCTCCCCTCCTTGTGAGACGGACAGTCTCAGGATGGCGCTCACGAGGCGCTAGGGGCCAGGAGACAGGTAGTGCAGGGCGAGATCAGCGGCCAGCAGGGTGGCTCACCAGTCCTGAAGCAGCAGTTCCTAGGAACAGTCATCCTCCATTATGGTTGCAATCCTGCCAACACAGCAGCCTTCACTCCGGCAGTGTCTCTTTACTAGCCCAGGGGGACAACAGAGGGGTGCAGATGGCCACAGGGGCCAGCACACAGGCCCAATGTGGCGGTACCTCCTGGCAGAGTTCCCCCTCGGTCACTTCTCCTGCTCTGTCACTGAGCACATGGCAGCCCAGCCCCTCCTATATATCCGCCCCTCACCCCACCTACCAGAGAAGGCTGGCAACTTCTGGAAGGTTCCCTGGGGAACCGGTCTTAACTGGTTTAGGGGGAGGTGTAGAGCACCCTGGCTGCCAGGATTCCCTCCAAAAGCTGGGAGTGCTGGGAAACAACATCTAGACCGCCACTCAACTCAGTCAGGCGGCACAAGGGCAGGCAGGAATGGCGTCCATTTTAAAAGTGACAGTGACACCATTACACAGTATTACCCTTTTACATTTTAGACACATTAGGTAAATACTTAGGCCAGGGGGGACAAGCGAAAAATTTTGGGAACATAAGGGCCAAGTCCAACACAACCCCCTCCCAGCCAAAAGCCAGGGTAGTCCGATCAATGCCTTGATGGGCTTCCCTGCTAGGGGCGAGAACACGTGGACGCGGGCCCACAACTGCAGGGGCACCCGCAGGTTCTTCGCCACTCTGGAACCCAATGGTTCCCTCTCTCAACTCCTCCTGGACCAACTAGGCCACCCCCCTGGTGCTCCCTAGTTGGCTGCAGCCAGGACCGGCCCCTAGGCCATCCAGATGTCTCTGGCCCTGGCTGTCTCACAGAGTGGGGGGGCAGTAGCCCCAGGCCCGTAGTGCCCGTTGACCACACTCCTCCTCCTCCGTGCAGTCCCAAACTGCCACTGGTCTTCCCACCTGGGGACCACACTCTCACACTGTCCACCAGTCAGGGGCGAGGCTCTCCTCCCCCTACCTCTCCTTCTGGGGTTCCGCACGCTCCTCCTATGCGGGGCACCCTCAGACCACCACTCTCTCACTCGTCCAGGGCCGTGGCCCTGCAACCGATCCACCAACCCAGGGTCTAAACCCTTAGGTTGCCCCGGTGCCAGAGGCGAGTCCTCCCTCCCTCTGCACCCCCTCCCAGAGTTCCGCACCCTCCCAACTGGAGTGGTACCCCTGGAAGACAGCTCCGGAGGGACACTGCTTACAGACGTCCCTCCCGCCAGGTCAGGCAGCCCCTGAACCTGGCACCCCAACCCAGGATCTAAACCCTGTGGCTGAGCCGGTGCCAGAGGCGAGTCCTTCCTTCCTCCCTCTTCCAGAGTTCCGCACCCTCCCACCTGGAGAAGTACCCCTGGAAGTGAAACCGGTAGGGACCTTGATTACAAGTGCCCCTCCCTCCAGGTCAGGCAGCCCCTGAACCTGGCACCCCAGCCCAGGATCTAAACCCTGTGGCTGAGCAGTCCCCAGAACCCCTGGAGCTCGGATTACCGACGCCCCGGGTTCCCCTGACACTAGGGGATCCCCTTTCATGGATGGCCCATCGGGACAGCCTAGGCTCCCAACCTGGGGTTTCCTTATGGAACTCTCCAGGCCCTGAGACTGCGGTTGGGGCACCTCGGGACACCTCCCCGTCTCACTCCTTCCTATAGATAGGATGTGAGGCCCTACAACCTGGGGTGCTGCGCAAAGAGACCTAGGCGTTTTGGACCATCGTAGCCGAACCTGCACCCGCAGTTTAAGAGGAGCTTTTCATTGTTTCATTCATTGAGGGGCCGATTTTGTCTCCATGACGATCTTCATATTAACAAGTGCCTGACCCCAAGATGGCTCTGATGTCTCTGTTATTGTCACTTTCGTTCTTGCACCCCCTCCCCTCTGAGTTATAGTGACTTTCTGGGAACCTCTGGAATTCTAACTTCAAGAACTCTCCCCCCCTTTGCCTGACCTCACGATGTCCACCTCAGTGGGTCCCTCCTTGATGCTCTTATCTTGCCTGGACTATAATAATTGATCTTCATCCTGATCCCGCTCAGCCTTCACCCAAGCCTGTTCCTCCCCCCCACCAAAACATTTACTCTGGGAACCTTCCCTCGACTATTGAGACTAGCCATTCTGACTGATGCCCGGTGGAGCTACCCCGATAGCTGTAGGGGAGATGGGCTGTGGATTCCCTTCTCAGCAGTCTCCTACCCAGCCGGTCTTTGGGCAGACTCTCCTTCGTCTCTCCTAACCTTATCTCCCCCCTCCCCCCCTCTTACTACCCCCTACCCCTATCCACTCTACTTATTTCCTTTCCAGCTCTTGACCTTTACCCTAACCCACTTGATGCTTAGCTCCCATCCTGCTTCACATCTGGACATTCTTCTGTGAATTTTTCCCTCATCTGTTGAGACCTAGCTATCTGACCGATTCCCGATGGAGCTTCCTTGAGAGCTATAGGGGAGACTGGCTGTGGATTCCCTCCTTGGCCGTCACCTACCCAGTCGGTTATTGGGCAGACGTCCCATTTGTCTCTCATACCTTCTACCCCCTCTTCCTCCCCCCTCTCACTCCCCCCTCTCCCCCCATCCGCCCTATTTGTCCCTCTTTCCTGCTCTTTAAATGTGACGCATATACTTGATGTAACGTGTAACTGTTTCATTGTTGTAACATTGTTGATCATTATGTAAAGCGCTCTGATACCCACGGGTCTAGCCAGCGCTATATAAAACTCTTTAAATAAATAAATAAACCCTCTCACTATCCTGGGACCTAGCTGGGCTATTCTCCACCTCTCCCACCTCGCTGGGTTGGAAGATCCCTGCACCACTCCCTTCAGGATCACTCCACAATGCCCTCCCAGACTCTCTGGCACTCACCCAAAGGTCTGCCTCCCGTGCAAGCTCCCTGGGGTCGGAGAGCCCACACTGCAACAGGTGGTGGCGCAACCTGGGAAAACAACTCTTGAGCACATGCTCCCTGATGATCAGGCGGAACAGCCCTTCCCCATCTGTCACCGCGCCACACACCATCCACTCCTCCAGTGCGGTCCAACACACGTCCACATACTCCCCCCAAGACTGATGGGACAGTTTCTTGCCGCCCCTAAATTCCAACCTGCCCCCCTCCTCCTGGGGATCAGGCACCTTCTTCCGGGCTCTGGGAGTGGGACTCCCTGCACTGGCTTCACTCTCGCTGCCACCACTGGATCCCACCCTCACTGGTGAATCCAGACCACAGACACCACTCTCAGGGGACAACCTACCGTCCTGAGCTAGTCTCTCCCTGGCGAAGGCCCTCTCCGCCATCCTCTCCTGCGCTAGGACCCTCTCGGTCTCTAGCCTTTTTTCCCCAACCCTCAGCTGCGCTATCTCCACTCTGAGCCTTTCCAGCGCCAGCTGATGCTCCCTTTCTTCCCTCCTATTTACCCACTCTTCTGGGGACAGGGAAAGGGGTGGGGCAGTGCCCCTGGGGCTGGACCCAGCACGGGACTCCCTCTCTATGGTGTCCTCATTCGCTACCGGTGTCTCTGCCCGAACATCATCTTCCTCCTCAGACTCACCACCCTCCAGGGTTATGGACTGGGACCCCTCACGGTCTCTACCAAATCCACCCCCTAAATATGCGGAGGGGTAATCAGAAAGGTCCCCACAGGGCTCTAAGGGGTTCCCCCCTTCTCAGGGCCTCATAGAGGAACAACTTCCTGCGGGTGTTGCCTACTGTGGGTATCCCTCTCTCTCGGCAGAGGTCTATCACCTCCTGCTCAGTGTACTCCCACAGGCAATCCTCGTCGTAGGTTAACCCCATCCTGGTGATACCCTCGGGATACACCACCCACAGTGCAACAGGGAGACACAATCCCCAAAACAACACTTCCAGGAGGAAATACAGTCAGCAAAACAGTCCCCAAATCTGTGGTTACTCTCAAGTGCTCCCTTTGTAGTGCAACCAGTTGTCGCTGTGGTACTGCGCAAACACAAGTCCTATCCCACTTCTGAGCACCTAGTCTCTTCGGGGGCGTGGGTTCGGATCCCACCGCTGCCACCAATGTTAGAAACGGGGTAGCGTGGTGCGGAGCGGGGAGGCTAAACCAGGAGCATTGTGTAAAGCATCCGCGCAGCACACACAGGCGACACACCAGGCACCCTACAAAAAGGAGACCACACCAGTTTAAGTAAGAAAAATAGCATCTGTATTAGCCAACAGCTTAGCAGGTGGTAACCACAGCGGTAACACGGCGCCAACTGGCACCCGGTATACATAAACAGTGGGAACTATGTACAGGGCAGCGCCAATCGGGCCGCTGCCAGAATCATTATAAGCACACGATGCAGAACATTAACACCCTATTGGCAGGAAACAGTAGGCATGGATCTTATCCTAAAACCCAGGCCTGTTGGCATAAAAGCAGGTTTGGCACATCACAAGGCATAAACCTCATTGGCATGCAACATTAGCATGAAACACAGGCCTGTCAGGCATAAACGCCGGGGGCAGCTCACTAGGAGTAAATCCCAATAGCATGAGCCCAGTAGGCATATACACATTATACATCAGATCAGCATTCTCCAGGGTAGGCGTCAAACATTACCCCCACATCCGGCCTGCATCTTAGGCCTGAAAACCCCCACAGCCTGCAGTGGCATACAACCTCATTAGCAGTGGGCAGGGCAGTGGGATACATCAAGGACATAGAGGCACCCCACCTGAGGCAATGGGCCTCAACAACACTGGCAATGGGCACAACCACCTGAGCTGGAACCACACTCTACAAAGACCTGGGCTCAATGTGGCACGTATCCTCCAGCCGTGGTGAGAACATTATACCCCAACCCAATAATGCACATAGGGGCCATCCAGGGACACATCAATACATCTGGGCCTCCAAAGGAGCAAGCAGATAAACATTATGCGTGACATGAGCATAGTAGTGCACCCATAGTAACACCTAAAAACCTGGCCCCCTACGCGGTAGATTAGTCTCTGGCGCCACTGCGCCTGTGGGGGGGGGGGCCCTACGCTGGGGCCCTGTAACCAACAATGCCCCCAACCAAGCACTGGCACTACACGGCTGCTGGAGCCCACCTCGGACTCCCAAAACCACCAGTGCCCATAAGGTGCAGCTGCCCACTGTCCGGCGGGGCAGCTGGAAGAGTTAACAGGCACGGGTCCAGGGGGCGGGCACCGACAATGTGCCCCGACACCTCCCCCCAACCACCGTGCAACTGAGCCCTCACTCACCGGACTTGGAAATAAAATCGCCCCCAACACGGTCACCCCGGAGCGATGGGGAGCCCCACTCGGGACTCTGGATTTAAAGTTATGCCCCAACACGTGGCAGCGGCCCGCAACTGCGGTGCCGCTGTGGAAGGGGCCCAACGCTGGCACTGTGGTTCTCCCGGGGGCCTTAGGCACCGACAATGTGCCTCGGCCGGCCCCGCCGTCACTCTCCAAGGCAGCCCCATTCACCGGCTGTCAAGGACTCTGCTCGGGCGGCTCCTCTAGGCTGGGGAAAGGCACCGGCGACCTCCCCACTCGCCGGGACTCTTCTTTGGTTGCTCCCGCCGTCTTTGGGGCACCAGCGTCGTTCCTTCTTCGCTGACTTCACCCGGGCCCCCTCCTGGGACCCGCTACTTTGACGCAGAGCCCGCGAGGCTCCGGACCTCCCGCTTCCTCCTTGCGGGCCGGGGCTTCCAGCCCCACCCACAATCAGGCCGCGGTGCCTGGCTTCCTGGTCGGGCCGGCACTCTTTCTCCGCGGCGGCGATTCTTCGCAATTTTTGAAGTGCGGGGTGGGCTCCCGCCTTCAACTAAAACCACATGCGGGGTAGGCACCCGCGTACTTGCACACTTGCGAGGTGGGCTCCCGCTCTTGGCTCACGCAGGCGGGAAGGCGCGGGGTAGGCTCCCGCCGCACTTCCGAATAAGCCGCTCTCCAATGCGGCACAAATGCGGAGTAGGCTCCTGCAGTCGCGGCAGTGATCTTGGCCACTTTCTTCGTGCGAGCACAATACGGGGTGGGCTCCCGTTAAATTAACATAAAAACCACGGGGTGGGCTCCCGCTGGTTTGAATAAGCCCAGAAGCGCCGCTGCAGACACCCACAATGCGGGGGCGAAATATATAGCGCTCACCAGGCGCTAGATAGCAGAGGGGCGCAGGAATAAAGGCAATAGCGCTCCTCTTTGGGAAATCAGCAAATAGTGCCCACGAGGCGCTAGGCAGGCAGGGGCCTAGGACTGCAGCCCTCACAAGCCGAGCACAGTCACTTAAGATATAGCGCTCTCGCAGCTCAGCGCTGCAGGTGTCAGCTCCTCACCTCCTGGGCAGAGTTGCAGCGCTCACGAGGCGCTATAGTCCTCCCACATTCAGGGTCCCACAGGGGAAGGTCGCACCCACGCTCCTCCCCTCCTTGTGAGACGGACAGTCTCAGGATGGCGCTCACCAGGCGCTAGGGGCCAGGAGACAGGTAGTGCAGGGCGAGATCAGCGGCCAGCAGGGCGGCTCACCAGTCCTGAAGCAGCAGTTCCTAGGAACAGTCATCCTCCATTATGGTTGCAATCCTGCCAACACAGCAGCCTTCACTCCGGCAGTGTCTCTTTACTAGCCCAGGGGGACAACAGAGGGGTGCAGATGGCCACAGGGGCCAGCACACAGGCCCAATGTGGCGGTACCTCCTGGCAGAGTTCCCCCTCGGTCACTTCTCCTGCTCTGTCACTGAGCACATGGCAGCCCAGCCCTTCCTATATATCCGCCCCTCACCCCACCTACCAGAGAAGGCTGGCAACTTCTGGAAGGTTCCCTGGGGAACCGGTCTTAACTGGTTTAGGGGGAGGTGTAGAGCACCCTGGCTGCCAGGTTTCCCTCCAAAAGCTGGGAGTGCTGGGCAACAACATCTAGACCGCCACTCAACTCAGTCAGGCGGCACATGGGCAGGCAGGAATGGCGTCCATTTTAAAAGTGACAGTGACACCATTACACAGTATTACCCTTTTACATTTTAGACACATTAGGTAAATACTTAGGCCAGGGGGGAAAAGCGAAACATTTTGGGAACATAAGGGCCAAGTCCAACAGCAAGGATAAGGCAGATTAATAGAGGTGCAGGAGAATGGTAACATGGTGGTTGGTTTGGGCAGTGGCTAAATAGTGGGTCTGTATGAGGGTACAGCTGTGGTTAAGTAGAGGAGCTGAGGTTTGGTTGCGGTGGGGCTGAGTTTGGTGTTGCATTTTTAGAGGTTGCAGGAAGCTGGCTCTGTATATACTATATCAAAGTGAGGTATAGTGTGCACAGAGTCCAGTGGAACCCCAAAGGTAGGCAGAGGTAAAGTTAGATAGCACCTCTCTCTCTATTTGTGGTAGTGTGGTCGAGCAGTAAGGCAGTATCAGAGGACAGTGTTAAGCATTTGTTGTACACACTTAGTCAGCAAATGAATTCACAAACACTCAAAGACTGAACTTCGGACCAATTGTTTTTGTATCAAAAGTATTCTTTTAGGTATTTTATTTCCTAGAACCAAGCAAGCCTGGCACAGGTAAGTGATAAGTACTTTGCAGTAAATATACAGATTGTAACACAGTTTGGATTGCAATTGTAAATTTACTTTGATTTGATTACAGTAGTGTTACTGATAATGCAATGCTTTTCAGAATACAGTACATATACTTTGAATGGGATTTTCAGTAAGATTACAGGTAAATTACTTTTGGATTACTTTTCTTACTCAGAGTAGTATACCTGGATACTACTCTGGGACATTTCCTGTAAACAGGTAAGTAAAATCGTTTGTGTTAAACAGTACAATTTTAAAGAATTTCTTTAGGTTTTCAAACTCCACACTTAGAAACTTTTCACAGAAAAAACAGTCAATGTTATCCTATGGAGGAAAATAGTGTTATCGGTTTTGAGGTAAGTATTTGGTAGTGGGAGTTGAAGTTCTGGGGGTAGACTCAGGGGTCCCCCAGGGTCAAGGATGCACTCTAGTTACACCCTCAGAGGCAGTAGGGCGGCCGGGTGAGGGGCTGAGGCCCTATGTTATCCAATGGGAGGTAGGGGGCCTCCGGTTAGTGGCTGCTGGCAAGCAGGCCACTTGGTTGTGGGAGCAAAGCTCCTGGACTTTAGCTCAGGGCAAATGGGGAAACAAAGTAGCACCAAAGGTGCACCCTCAGCGGCACTAGGGCGGCCGGGTGCAGGGTGCTGTTTCAACGTCGGGCTCCCTGTTGTTTTCAATTGGGAACCTCCGGTTTGCAACGGCACTGCAGGCTTGGGGATGAAGGTCTTCTGAGTGCGACCACCACTTCGAGAGGTAAGTTGGGAAGTTAGTGGTTGGTTAGACACCGTCGGTTTGGGCACCCAAGGCCGTGGGGCGTCGGGTTTAGGGGTGCCTTTTGGGGTCGGATCTTCTTACCAGCTCCTGGTCGCGGTTGGGGGGACCTTCTGGATTTAGGCTGGAGGCTTGAGGCAGGTCAGGGGTCGCCGGATCTCGGGTCAGGATCGCCGGGATGACCTCCTCGTGGTGTTTGCCCACTCGAGCTCGGGCCGTGGACGGCGGGTGCAGAGTGGGGCAGATTCGCGGTGTCCGGCCGGAGCCAGAGTTTGCAGATGAACAAATCCGGTGTTCACGGGAGACAAAGTCTTTGTGCTTGAAGGCAGGCAGGTCCTCCGGGATTTTCGAGGTTGCTGGCTGCAGGACACACCGAGATTACGCAGGAGCAGGTTCGAGGGGGAGACAGGCCGGTAGGGCTGGGGCCAAGTCAGTGGGCGTCTTCCTCTTGTTAGCTGCTGCACAGCTGTTTGGTCCTTCTTCTTCTTCTTGTAGTTTCTTCTTGTCTGAGGAAGCAAGGTTCAGGCAGGGGTGCCCCTAAATACTAGATTTAGGGGTGTTACAGGTAGGTAAAAGGCAGGGACCAATGGGTCCCTTTCCTGGGGTGGGTACAGCCCCTATTATGCCACCCTCCAGTGGGAGGGGGGGCATGAGCCTGTCCCTGGTTGGCTGAGTCCCCCCATCTGCAAGATGGCGGGAACTGGGAGTTGTGCTTCACCTCGCCTCCCCCATCTGAGGGGTGGAGTTGGCAGAGGTGGGCACACCTCTCTTCCTCACTTGTTTTTCCCTCCGGTTCTCCCGCCCAAAGTGGGGTTCAGGACCAGTGGGGACCAGTTGCTGAGAGCAGCAAGTGGCCTGGGGAAGCTCACAAAGCCGGCAAGCCTTTGAAGCTTCCCCTTCGTGAACCCTGCCCATCCTGGGGGAGGAGGCTTGGCACCTCGTCCCAGGATGTGCATTGTTTCAGGCCCCAGAGAGCAGTAGGCTCTCGACCCAGGGGTCCAGAAACATGTCTGGTGGTGGCAGCTGAAAGCAGCCACTCAGCCTGGACACTAGTGGTAGGTTAGTTTTCAGGGGGCATCTCTAAAATGCCCTCTGTGTGCATTTTTCATTAAATCCCACACTGGCATCAGTGTGCTTTTAATGTGCTGAGAAGTTTGATACCAAACTTCTCATTTTTCGGTGTAGCCATTATGGTACTGTGGAGTTCGTAATGACAAACTCCCAGCACCATATACTCTTAATGGCAGCACTGCACTTACAATGTCTAAGAATGGCCTTAGACACTGTAGGGGTACAGGGCTCATGCACCTGTACCCTCACCACTGGTATAGTGCACTCAGCTAGAGGGGTGACTGATCTATGCCAGGGCAGTGGGTTGTAGGCATGGCACACAGAGATGTGTGCCATGTCGACTCTTCACTTTGTTCTGCACCAAAACACGCAGCCTGCAAAGGCAGTGTGTGAGTGTAAGGGTACAGGGCCTCTAAGGGTGGCACAATAAGTGCTGCAGCCCTTAGAGGTCTTCCATGGTCACAGTGCCTGTGTACCTGGGGTACCATTTACCAGGGGCTGACCTGTGGCCAGAAAAGTGGGGGGGGTTTACTGCAACAGAAACCCAACTTCTCACAGAGGTGCATTAGGACAGCAAGCAGGCTAGACTGAATAAGATAAGGTTGGTTATGGCAGTGCTGATTATAGCAGGGGCTAGTTGAAGCGATGGGGCTAGAGATGCGCAGGATGTGGCTGAGTTGCTACCAGCAATGGTTAGGTAGAGGTGTGGAGGAATGTATAAGCTAGAGATTAGTTATGGCAGGGGCTCGATAGAGGGTCTGGATGAGGGCTATAGCAGGGGTTAGGTAGAGGTGCCGAGGATTGGGATGAGGCAGGCTAGAAATGGCATGGATTAGGGGTGCGAGGGGGGATTTGGTGAGGGTGGAGTTAGGTGGAGATACTGGCTGGACCAGCTGTAGTATTCAGAGTGAATGAAGGTATTTTACACTTTTCCAGGTGTCGAAATAATTGAGTTCTTAAGTGCTCTTTCTGCGTCCCATATGAATATTGTGGATGCAGTAGGCTGTGGAGCAGCAGCTTTTGATCATAGATGTTTTTAGTTTAGGCCTAGAGTGAAATCAGTCCCAATACCGATGAGAGAGTTCTACTGGAAGTTTTGAGAAGTAACCAGGTTTTCTCTTGTCTGGTCTCCTTATGTTTCCCATTGTGTCTGTGTCCATCACATTTTTCACTGTCTACCATGATCACTGATCAAACACATTTGTGGTCTTGCTTTCCTTTTCCCTTTCTGCCCCCCCCTTCTGTTTTCTACATCTCTCCCTTCCTTCCTCCTGTCTTTGTTCTCATATCTGCCTCTCATCACTCACTGTCCATTACTCTACCTCCTCTATCCCTCTCCGTTCCTCCCCCTCTTATGTCTCCTTCCTCTACCTCTCTCTCATTTCCTGTCTTTTTCTTTTCTAGGATTACCTATGTCTCCTCAGCTGGGCAGCCGATTCCTTTGGTGACCAGTGGCTGCCAAACTCAGGCCAGCATTCATGGGACCACAACAACATACGTCCAGTCCCCGCTGGGCCCAGCCCAGATGGCATTGGGCTTCACGGCCATTGGGCCAAACGGACAGGGTATTGTTCAGCCGGTGTTGACAGGTGAGAGTGCCCCTACCTACTCTATAAGCCATACTTGATTCTTCCTACTCTTTCCCCTCCATTGAGCGATGAGGAGCTGACTCCTCGGTAGCAGCAATAAATATATGGCCCCCTGTATGATGATGATCTAAACCCTCTATGGCACTAATTCTGGGATCGATGCATGTTTCTTTTCCTCTTCATTGTGCGAGCCCGCTGCGAGACACTGACTGTAGGGGTAGTGACTGTCCAAATATCTGCAGACTCTGACGTCTGTTTGAAGCCCTGTGTGTCATGACCCCTTCAAGGGTGATGGAATAGGAGTCGCACATCCCCCCCAACCATGACATACAACATGTGAGAGCTCCCTATCTGCATGACAGGATGTTGTATAAAGGAATAACAAAGGATTAAACATCATAATCAAACTGCATAAATCAGTACTTCTGCAGGGCTTTTAGTTCGAAGGAGTTTTGGACATAGAGGGTTGGTGGACAGTGTGTGCTTGTCTCCTGCTGTACATTCCAGCCATGAAGTGTTTGGAGAAGAAATGAATGTAGGAAGCTGGCTTTTTAGATGGTAGGGCCACTGTAAGGGCACACCATGCAAAATGTACTGACAACCCTTATTGGTTTACTATTTGTGGTAGTGTTCGAGCAGCTCAGGCTTATCAGAGGGCAGTGTTAAGCACTTGTTGTACACACAGAGTCAATAAATGAGACAGACACTAAAGAAGGAAATACAAGACCAATTTAGAAAAATAACACAGATGTTTATGTAATTTTAGACACCAAGATCATTGGAATCAAGTTACTTTCGGAGATAGGATTTTTACAGTAAAACCCTTGAATACACTTTTTTTGAGTTATGAACCTCGAACACGGTAATGTTATCCTATGGGAGAAACATACAACTGCATACATATACTTGCAAGCGTTTCTGGAGTGTGCCTTTTGGTACTTAAGGTGCTTAGGGGCCAAGCTCTGGTGAGTCTGGGTTCAGAGATGCTGGTTGCGTTGGTAGCCTCAAGCAGCACGTATTAAAGTAATTGGAAGGGTACCCGTAAAAGAAAGGCTGTAAGTGGGGGCATTGGGACAAGTCCCGCAGAACCCAAAGGGGGCTCGGCTCTCGAGAGTCTCTGAAGCAAGGATACACCATCGGTTTATGTGAACTTGGGCTGTGGGGCTGGGGTGCAGAGGTGTTTTGTCCGGCATGTCGCTTGCGTTGGAGGCTCTCGCTTTACTTGGTTGACCTGTAGAGGGGAGGAAAACAGTACAGCAGCGCCACTCTCGGGCGGGGCTCGTTGATCTTGAAGACCCTCGTCGGCAGGTCGGCTTTGGCGTCGGTGCTGTCCTTGCTGGACACTCAACAAGCCTTGGTTGCGGCAAATGCTCTGGGGTTCAGGGTATTGGTTTTGGGAGGATTCTGGAGGATCTAGTGTCTCAACACTCGCTGGAGAGAAGGAGCTGACCTCCCAGAACCACTGTGACCTCCTCCTGGCACGATCCTCCCTCAGTGGACTCAGTGGTCAGCAAAACAAAATACTGGACAGGTGCGGTCGGTGCCTACAGCTGCAGGGGAGTGGCTCCTCCACCCCAAGGGAGATGCTGCAAGGTTGTTGAAGCGCTGGACAGTCCTCCGAAACTCTAGGAGAATGCACAGCTTCTGGCCTTGCCGAGTCTGATCAATTATTGGGACAGCAGCCGCCAGGCAGGTTGTGGCGCCAGTTTTGGAACTGGTCCACAGGTCTTGTGATGTTGGCTCTTCTTAGTCCTCCTTTGGTTCCCAGGTAGACAAATCTGAGATCCTGGTGTCAGGGGGACCCCTAAATACCAAATTTAGGGGCATTTAGGAGAGCGTAGGGTAGTAGCTAATGGGCTACTGACCCCTGGGGTGACTACACCCTCCAAATGACCACTTACTGTGGAGAGTGGGCATATTCCTGACCCAGAGTTCCTAGTTTCACCAAATTCAAAATAGTGAAACCCTTTCTCGGCAGTCCACTTTGGTTGGCCCACTTTAGGGGTGTGCCGAGCCTGAGAGTGCAACACGTCTGCTGACTATCTAATTTTCCCACCTGCTGTGGTGCTAAATGGGCCTCAGGGCAGAAAGTGGCATTCCCCAGGTTTGGGGGGGAAGCCAGGGTCGCATATCCAAGGCGGCAGAGGTTTTGAAGCATCTGGCCTTGATATGCTAAATCACTAGCCATCCTGGTGTAGGAGGTGTGAACACCTTCCTCCAGAGCATGTATTGTTTCTGGCCTCTGAGAGCGTGGGGTGTCACCTACAGGGGGTCAGAAACTTGTCTGTGGTGGCAGTCTGGATGATACCAGTCATCCAGCACACTAGAGAACTAGTAGGTTTTCGGGGGCGCCTCTAAAGGTGCCCTCTGAGTGCATATCGCTATAAATCTGATACTGACATCAGCATAGATTTGAGACCAGGTGTTTGATACTAAACACTATTATTTTCAGTGCAGCCATTATGTATCTGGGTAACTCATAATGACCAGTGCCCAGTACATACCTGTAGCATGGCTGCCTGATCAGTTGTGATGCCCTAGTAATAATACTAGGCATCACAGGGGCATACCTTCTCATGCAGATATGCCCTCACATGTATTATAATGCACCCTGCCTTAGGGTTCTAGGGCCTGCTGTAGGGGTGACGTACATATAAGACATGCAATGCATTTGGGCCTTCCACACAGGGAGTGTGCATTGTCGTGTTTCCGGAAGTGCTTGCGCCCTTTCACGCATCCTGCAGGGGCATTCTGCAGGCAGTTTTTGTGGGGGTCCCTTTGGGTGGCATAATACATGCTGCAGCCCATACGGACCCTTTTTAGTAACCATGCTCTGGGTACCATAGGTACCATTTACCAGGGACTTCCAAGGGTGCATAAGTCCTTGCCGATAGGGTTACAATTGAACACGTGCCCTTTTTAGGGAAAGAGCACTGGCACTCAGATCTGTTAAGCAGGGACCCGGTGCACATCCAGTCAAGAACATCAGTACCAGTGGTCAAAAAGTGTGGGTTGTAGGAGGTGGCTTTTCATGTAGTGTACCAAAATGAGGTACACTATGTAGAAAGTCCAGCCGACCCTTATTGGCTTACAGAAATTAAATAATAATCCTGAATGCTCTCTTTTATGGTCGTGTGGGCAAAGAGTTTAGGCTCATCAGAGGGTAGTGTAAAGCGTTTGTATAAACACATTCCCCTGGGAGGTACCCCGGGTAGGGAACTAGAGGCTCTGGGGTTGCAAGGGTGAGCTGGCCTCCCAACAGAACATATGTACACAAAATAAGCTCCCTGAGAATTTTCAAATTTATAGAGATATGTGATGTATTCCTCCCAACGCTACTCAGTACAAGTGTTGGGCATACAAAAAAATTTAACGGATTGTCCTCACACGCCACCAGGTGTCATGCTTCATCATAGGACAATGCTCGCTCTCCAAAACCTCTGTTTGATGGAGAGCGGGCCTACACCTGGAGTCAGAGAGGAACTTCTAATTAAGAATGGATCTGTGATATAAGTGTGTTGAAAACCAATGTGGCATCCTAAAACAATTTATTCGCTAGACAGGACACTTGGTGTGAGAAAGTGCCCTCTTTCTGCATGGTTGCCCCCACTTTTTGTTGAATTGCTGATGTCCTTTGACTGAGTGTGCTCTGCTAATCAGGTGCCCAGGGCCTATGTTCCTTCCCTAAAACTGC
This sequence comes from Calotriton arnoldi, assembly GCA_963921515.1. Classification (NCBI taxonomy): domain Eukaryota; kingdom Metazoa; phylum Chordata; class Amphibia; order Caudata; family Salamandridae; genus Calotriton; species Calotriton arnoldi. The sequence continues at coordinate 193,396 of CAWUFW010005376.1, forward strand.
ATTGAAGCCTAAAACCCAATTGGCATCTCTGGCCACATGTCAGCCCCTGGTAAATGGTACCACAGGTACCCAGGGCACTGTGACCAGAGAAGGCCTCTAAGGGCTGCAGCACTTATTGTGCCACCCTTAGAGGTCCTGTACCCTGACACTCACACACTGCCTTTGCAGGCTGCGTGTCTTGGTGCAGAACAAAGTGAAGAGTCGACATGGCACACATCCCTGTGTGCCATGCCCACAAACCACTGCCCTGGCATACATCAGTCACCCCTCTAGCTGGGTGCCCTATGCCAGTGGTGAGGGTACAGGTGCATGAACCCTGTACCCCTACAGTGCCCAAGTCCATTCCTGGGCACTGTAAGTGCAGTGCTGCCATTAAGAGTATATGGTGCTGGGAGTTTGTCATTACGAACTCCACAGCACCATGATGGCTACACTGAAGACTGGGAAGTTTGGTATCAAACTTCTCAGCACATTAAACCCACACTGATGCCAGTGTGGGATTTAATGTAAAACGCACAACAGAGGGCATCTTAGAGATGCCCCCTGAAACTCGACCAACTTCTAGTGACCTGACTGAGTGGCTGCTTAGGCTGCCACCACCAGACATGTTTCTGGACCCCTGGGTCGAGAGCCTGCTGCTCTCGGGGGCCTGAAACAATGCACATCCTGGGATGAGGTGCCAAGCCTCCTCCCCCAGGATGGGCAGGGTTCACGAAGGAGAAGCTTAAAGGCATGCCGCCTTTGTGAGCCTCTCCAGACCAATTGCTGCTTTCAGCAACTGGTCCCCACTGGTTCTACCCCCCACTTTGGGCTGGCGAACCGGCGGGAAAAACAAGTGAGGAAGGGAGGTGTGCCCACCTCTGCCAACTCCACCCCTCAGGTGGGAGAGGCAAGGTGAAGCACAACCTCGAGTCCCCGCCATCTTGAGGATAGGGGACCCAGCCAACCAGGGACAGGCTCCTCCCCCCTCCCACTGGAGAGTGGCAGAATAGGGGGTGTACCCACCCCAGGGAAGGGACCCATTGGTCTCTGCCCTTTACCTACCTGTAACGCCCCTAAATTTAGTATTTAGGGGGCACCCTGAACCTTGCTTCCTCAGATCCGGCTTACCTACAAGAAGAAAAGAAGAAGGACGAAGAGCCGTGCAGAGCTAACAAGAGGATGACGCCCACTGACTTGGCCCCAGCCCTACAGACCTGTCTTCCCTCGAACCTGCTCCTGCGAAATCCCGGCGTGTCCAGCAGCCAGCAACCTCACAAACCCCGGAGGACCTGCCTGCCTTCACTTCCAAATACTGTTTCTCCCGTGAACACCGGACGTGTTTAAACTGCAGCTTCTGGCTCCGGCCGGACACCGCGAATACAACCCACTCTGCACCCGCCGAACCCGGCCCGAGCTCGAGTGGAAAAACACCACGAGGAGGTCACCCCGGCGATCCTGACCCGAGATCCGGCGACTCCTGACCTGCCTCAAGCCTCCAGACGACGTCTGCCGCCTCAATCCAGAGGATCCCCTATACCGCGACCAGAGTGGGTAAGAAAATCCGACCCTAAAAGGCACCCCGGCGCCCCATGGCCTTGTGTGCTCAAACCAACGGTGCCTAACCAACCCAAGACATCCCAACTTACCCCTCGAAGGTAAGTTGGGGTGGTCGCACCCAGAAGATCCTCGTCCCCGAGCCTGCAGTGCTTCTTCAAACCGGAGATTCTCCATAGAAAACAACAGGGCGTCCGACTCCGAAACAGCACTCTGCACCCGGCCGCCCCAGTGCCGCTGAGGGTGCACTTTTTGTGCCAACTTGTTTCCCCAATTGCCCTGACCTAAACCCTAGGAGCTTTGCTCCCACAACCCAGTGGCCTGCTTGCCAGCAGACACCAACCGGAGACCCTCTGCACCCGGCCGCCTTAGTGCCGCTGAGGGTGCAACAACAGTGCATCACTGACCCTGGGGGAACCCTTGTTCTAACCCCAGAACCTTAACTCCCACAGTCGTTTACTTGCCTGCAAACCGATAACCTGTTTTTCCTCCATAGGATAAAATTGACAATTTTTCTTCCAAAAAACGACTAAGTGTGGAGTTTTGAAAACTAAAGATATTCTTTAAAAATTGTACAATTAACCAAAACGTGTTTTCCCACCTGTTTGCAGGAAATGTCCCAGTGCTGAATCTAGGCATCCAGCACTGAGTTAGAAAAATTCACGTAAATGTAACTTACCTGCAATTTATTGAAAAAGCCTATTCATTCCAATGTACTATATTTGCTAAGTGTTGCATACTACTGCTCTCCTGTAAATCAAACAAAGTACAATTTCTATTGCATTTTTCAACTGTTCTATATCCAGTAACTTATTACTGAAAAGTATTTAATGCTTACCTGTGCCAGGCTTGCTTGGTTCTAAAATAAACCACAGTATATTTTTATACAAAAGTTCTTGAGTGTGTGAATTCATTTGCTGGCTGAGTGTGTACATCAAATGCTTAACACTGTCCTCTGATACTGCCTTACTGCTCGACCAAGCTACCACTATTAGAGAGTAAGGTTCTATCTAACTTTAACCTCTGCCTAACTTTGGGGACTCTTGGACTCTATACACACTGTACCTCACTTTGGTGCAGTATATATAGAGCCAGTTTCTTACATTGGTGGATCAGCGGTGGGATATACAACTTGCATTTGTTGGACTACTGGTTACCACTTGATCACACGACAGAACTCTTAAATTGCCTTTAGAATTCAGATTTTTTCAAATTGGCATTTTTACCAAACTACTAAAAGTCTTGTTAGGGCCTTGCTTAAGTCCGTTTAGAATTTTAGAAAATAAAAAGTCGCTATAGTCAAGGGTAGAGGGGTTAGAACTTTTTGTTAAAATGTCTCAAGAAAAGAACCCAACTATTAGTGAAGATAATAATGACATACAGGACATGGTTGAGGAGCTTGACCTCACCCCTTACCTTCACTTGTCTTTCAAGGAAGTAAGGTCCTTATGTAAACTTAAAAACATAGCAATGGGCCCACATCCAACCAAACAAAAGCTCCAGGAGCTGTTGGGTGAGTATGCAAAGGCCCACCCTTCTGAACATGGTGATGACCAGTCAGAGGAAGAAGGAGGTGAGGAGGATGGAGATAGGTGCCCACCTCCACCACTTCCTAGGGAAGAAAGGGTCCCTGCACCCTTATTTCCAAGAGTTAACCTCTGGGGACCTAGAGGCCACACAGGTGGCTCAGGTTCTGGTGAGGACATTGAGGACAGCCTCAATGAGGAGGACAGCCTCTAGCAAGGCTGGCCAAAAGACTGGATCTAGAGTCCAGACTCCTGGCTCTAGAGAAAGAAAGAAAGAAAGAAAGAAAGAAAGGAGATGGGTTTAGCACCCATCAATGGTGGCAGCAATCTTAATAAGGATAAAGAGCAATCTTATGATCCTAAAATCCTCAAAGGGATTGTCCCTAAATTTGAGGAGGGTGATGACACAACTAAATGGTTCACAGCCTTTGAGAGGGCTTGTGACATGAGGAAAGTGAAGAAACCTCTCTGGGGGGCACTCCTGTGGGAACTGTTCTCTGGTAACTGCAGAGACAGGCTTCTGACCCTTTCTGGGCCAGATGCTGGGTCCTATGACCTCATGAACAGAACTCTGATTGAGGGGTTTGGACTCACCACTGAGGAGTACAGAATTAGATTCAGGGGGGCTCACAAAACCCAAAACTAGTCCTGGATTGATTTTGTAGACTACTCAGTAAAAACACTAGATGGTTGGTTAACTGGACACAATGTGCATGACTTTACTGGACTTTACAATTTGTTTATGAAGGAACATATTTTAAGTAATTGCACGAATGAAAAGTTACATCAGCATTTAGTAGACCTAGGTCTAATTTCTCCCCAAGAATTGGGAAAGAAGGCAGACCACTTTGTCAAGACTAGGGTGACTAAGACAACCACTGGGGGTGACCAAAAGAAAGGGGTTACAAAACCTCCCCAGGGGAAAGGTGGTGAGAATCCCCAAGATAAAAAGTCTGAATCTTCTAAAGGGCCCCAAAACCCTGCACAGGGGGGTGGGTCCCAAAATACTCCCTATACTCCACAGCCCTATAGGGGGAAGAACTTTGATCCTGCAAAGGCCTGGTGTAACAACTGTAAGAAGTTGGGACACTTAACTGGAGACAAGGCTTGCCCTAGCAAGAAGGCCCCTAGTCCTACAGCTACAGCTGGTGTAGCCAGTCTCCAGATGGGATCAGCAGTGTGCCCAGAGCAAATCAGGTTTCACACTGAAGCAGTTCTAGTTTCAGAGGGGGAAGTTGAGTTTGCCACTGTAGCTGTGTGGCCACCCAACTTAAAGAAATACTTACAATACCCTTGGATCAATGGAACTAGGATAGAGGCTCTGAGGGATACAGGTGCCAGTGTCACTATGGTGAGAGACACACTGGTTTCCCCTGAGCAATATTTGATTGGGCGTACTTACCCAGTCACCAATGCTGACAGTGTTACCACTAACCATGCAATGGCTATGGTGACATTAGACTGGGGGGGGGGGGGGGGAGTTTACTGGCCTGAAACAGGTAGTGGTCTCTCCAAAGCTACCAGCTGCATGTCTGCTTGGCAATGACCTGGAAACCTCAGCCTGGGCTGAGGTTGAACTAAAAACCCATGCAGCAATGCTGGATATCCCTGAATTGGTGTGTGTAAAAACAAGAGCACAGAGCAAAAGGCAGGGTGAAAAAGTGTTGGAGCCTGAAAGTATGGCCCAACCTACCAAGAGAAAAGGTAAGAAGACTGGGGAACTAGCTTCTGTTCAGCAAAAGGATCAGGACCCCTCTCCTCAGGGAGAGGACTTGGACACCCCAGAGGGAACTGAGCCTATGGAGCTTGACCCTTACCAGGTTGAACTCTTAGGCCCAGGGGGACCCTCTAGGGAAGAGCTGTGCCAGGGGCAGCAAGACTGTCCCACTCTTGAAAGCCTGAGGCAGCAAGCTGTTTCAGAAGCAAAGGGAGTTGTCAGTGGTACCCATAGAGTGTATTGGGAAGAGGGATTACTGTACACTGAGGCAAGAGACCCCAATCCTGGAGCCACCAGGAGAGTGGTAGTGCCACAGAGGTACAGGGAGTTCCTCCTAACTTTAGCTCATGACATCCCCCTAGCTGGGCATCTGGGCCAAACCAAGACTTGGGAAAGACTAGTTAGCCACTTTTACTGGCCCCAGATGCACCAAAAGGTGAAGGAGTTTGTCAGCTCCTGTGTTACCTGTCAGGCCAGTGGCAAGACAGGTGGCCACCCAAAGGCCCCCCTGATACCACTGCCTGTGGTGGGTGTTCCCTTTGAGAGGGTAGGTGTGGACATAGTGGGTCCACTTGATCCTCCCACAGCCTCAGGTAACAAATTCATACTAGTGGTAGTGGATCATGCCACTAGGTACCCTGAAGCAATTCCACTCAGGACTACTACAGCTCCTGCAGTAGCCAAGGCCCTCATTGCTGTCTTCACCAGGGTAGGGTTTCCTAAGGAGGTGGTTTCAGACAGACGTTCTAACTTCATGTCTGCTTACCTGAAACACATGTGGAAAGAGTGTGGAGTGCAGTACAAGTTTACTACACCCTATCATCCACAAACCAATGGCCTTGTTGAGAGATTTAACAAACATTGAAAGGCGTGATTATGGGGCTCCCTGAGAAACTCAAAAGGAGATGGGATGTCCTCTTACCATGTCTGCTTTTCGCTTACAGAGAAGTGCCACAGAAGGGAGTAGGTTTTTCCCCCTTTGAACTTCTGTATGGCCATCATGTGAGGGGACCACTCTGTCTTGTAAAAGAGGGTTGGGAGAAACCTTTCCAAGAACCCAAACAAGATATTGTGGACTATGTGCTTGGCCTAAGGTCCAGAATGGCTGAGTACATGGAAAAGGCATCCAAGAATCTTGAGGCCAGCCAGGAGCTTCAGAAGCACTGGCATGACCAAAAAGCTGCACTGGTTGAATTTCAACCTGAGCTACAGGTGTGGGTTTTGGAGCCAGTGGCACCAAGGGCACTCCAGGACAGATGGAGTGGCCCTTACCCCATCCTGGAGAAAAAGAGTGAGGTCACCTACTTAGTTGACCTGGGCACAAGCAGGACACCCAAAAGGGTTCTCCATGTGAACCACCTAAAGCTCTACAATGACAGGGCTGACATCACCATGCTGATGGTGACTGATGAGGAGCAGGAAGCAGAGAGTGAACCTCTCCCTGACCTCCTCTCATACAGCCCAAAAGATGGGTCAGTAGATGGAGTGGTCTTTTCAGACACCCTCTCTGCCCAACAGCAGGCTGACTGCAAGCAAGTCTTGCAGCAGTATGCTAAGCTCTTTTCCTTGTCCCCTGGTCTGACAAACTGGTGTACCCATGATGTGGACACTGGTGACAGTGCACCTGTCAAAAACAAAATCTATCGACAGTCAGACCAAAACAAGGAAAGCATCAAAGCTGAGGTCAGCAAGATGCTTGAGTTAGGGGTTATTGAACCCTCTGAGAGCCCCTGGGCTTGCCCAGTGGTTCTGGTCCCCAAACCTCACCCACAGGATGGAAAGAGAGAGATGAGGTTTTGTGTGGAATACAGAGGGCTCAACTCTGTCACCAGGACAGATGCTCACCCTATCCCAGAGCAGATGAGTTAATAGGAAAGTTGGGTGCAGCCAAATTCGTAAGTACCTTTGACTTAACTGCAGGGTACTGGCAGATTGGCATGGCACCAGGTGCAAAAGAGAAAACAGCATTCTCCACACCGGATGGGCACTATCAGTTCACTGTTATGCCCTTTGGTTTACAGAATGCCCCTGCCACCTTCCAGAGGTTGGTGAATCAAGTCCTTGGTGGGTTGGAGTCCTTTAGTGCAGCTTATCTTGATGATATTACTGTCTTTAGCTCCACCTGGCAGGATCACCTGGTCCACCTTGGGAAGGTTTTAAAAGTCCTGCAAACTGCAGGCCTAACTATCAAGGCATCCAAATGCCAGATAGGGCAGGGCACTGTGGTGTACTTGGGCCACCTTGTTGGTGGAAGCCAGGTACAGCCCTTACAGCCCAAGATCCAGGCCATCCTGGACTGGGCAGCTCCAACGACCCAGACCCAAGTCAGGGCATTCCTTGGCTTGACTGGGTACTACAGGAGGTTTGTGAAGGGATATGGGTCCATTGTGACTCCCCTCACAGAACTCACCTCCAAGAAGATGCCGAAGAAGGTTAACTGGACAGTTGGTTGCCAAAAGGCTTTTGACACCCTGAAAGAAGCAATGTGCTCAGCACCAATTCTGAAGGCTCCAGATTATGCCAAGCAGTTCATAGTGCAGACTGATGCCTCTGAGCTAGGGATAGGAGTGGTCCTATCCGAGACCAATGATGAAGGCCAAGACCAACCTGTTGCTTTTATAAGCAGAAGGCTTCTCCCCAGGGAGCAGCGTTGGAGTGCCATTGAGAGGTAGGCCTTTGTTGTGGTTTGGTCCCTGAAGAAGTTGAGACCATACTTGTTGGTACTCGCTTCCTAGTTCAAACTGATCACAGACCTCTCAGATGGCTAATGCAAAGGAAAGGGGAAAATCCTAAACTGTTGAGGTGGTCCATCTCCCTACAGGGAATGGACTTTGAAGTGGAACACAGACCTGGGACTGCCCATGCCAATGCAGATGGACTTTCCAGGTTCTTCCACTTAGACAATGAAGACTCTCTAGGGAAAGGTTAGTCTCATCATCTTTCGTTTGGGGGGGGTTGTGTGAGAAAGTGCCCTCTTTCTGCATGGTATGCCCCCACTTTTTGCTGAATTGCTGATGTTCTTTGACTGAGTGTGCCCTGGGCTCCTGCTAATCAGGTGCCCAGTGTGAGAAAGTGCCCTCTTTCTGCATGGTATGCCCCCACTTTTTGTTGAATTGCTGATGTGCTTTGACTGAGTGTGCTCTGCTAATCAGGTGCCCAGGGCCTATGTTCCTTCCCTAAAACTGCATTGAAGCCTAAAACCCAATTGGCATCTCTGGCCACATGTCAGCTCCTGGTAAATGGTACCACAGGTACCCAGGGCACTGTGACCAGAGAAGGCCTCTAAGGGCTGCAGCACTTATTGTGCCACCCTTAGAGGTCCTGTACCCTGACACTCACACACTGCCTTTGCAGGCTGCGTGTCTTGGTGCAGAACAAAGTGAAGAGTAGACATGGCACACATCCCTGTGTGCCATGCCCACAAACACACTGCCCTGGCATACCTCAGTCACCCCTCTAGCTGGGTGCACTATGCCAGTGGTGAGGGTACAGGTGCATGAGCCCTGTACCCCTACAGTACCCAGGTCCATTCCTGGGCACTGTAAGTGCAGTGTTGCCATTAAGAGTATATGGTGCTGGGAGGTCGTCATCTCGAACTCCACAGCACCATGATGGCTACACTGAAGACTGAGAAGTTTGGTATCAAACTTCTCAGCACATTAAACCCACACTGATGCCAGTGTGGGATTTAATGTAAGATGCACGACAGAGGGCAACTTAGAGTTGCCCCCTGAACCTAACCCACAATCCACGTCCTGCCTGAGAGGCTGCCTAGGCTGCCACCCAGCAGACATGTTGCCGTACCCCTGGGTAGAGAGCCATCCGCTCTCCCGGGCCTGCAACAATGCACGTCCTGGGCGAGGTGCTAGGTCTCCTCCCCCAGGATGGGCAGGGGGAAGCTTCAAAGGCACGCCTTTGTGAGCCTCCCCAGACCACTTGCTGTACTCAGCAACTGGTCCCCACCGGTTCTAGCCCCCACTCTGGCGGGAAGACTGGCGGGAAACCCCAAGTGAGGAAAGGGGGTGTGCCAGCCTCTGCCAACCCCACCCCTCAGGTGGGGGAGGCGAGGTGAAGCACATCTTTGGGCTCTCGCCATCTTGAAGATGGGGAGCCCTACCCAATCAGGACTAGGCTCCTGCCCCCCTCCCACTGGAGAGTGGCAGGATAGGGGGTGTACCCACCCCAGGGAAGGGACCCATTGGTCCCTGCCCTTTACCTACCTGTAACGCCCCTAAATTTAGTATTTAGGGGCACCCTGAACCTTCCTTCCTCAGATCCCGAATCCGAAACAAGCAAGAAGAATAAGAAGAAAGAAGACCTGCCGTGCAGCTGCTAAAAAGAGGGAGACACCAACTGACTTGGCCCCAGCCCTACAGGCCTGTCGACCCTCGAACCTGCTCCTGCTAAACCCCGGCGTCTCCAGTGGTCAGCAACCTCGAAAACCCCGGAGGACCTGACTGCCTTGTGACTCTAAAAGACTGGGACTCCCACTAGCAGTGGTACTGCTCAAAGCAAGTAACAAACCCCTGGTGCCAGCCAGGAACCGCGACTCCTGCACACTCTGCACCCGCCGAGCCCGGCCTGTGCCTGAGTGGACAAAGACCACGAGGACGTCCCCCCGGCGACTGTGACCCAGAATCCAGCACCCAAGGACCCTCCTCGACGCTCCTGACGACGCCTCAGAACCTGGGACCCCTCCAACCGCGGCCAGCAGAGGGTAATATTTCCCGACGCGAAAAGACACCCCGGCGCCCTGCGGCCCCCTGTGCCCAACTCCGGGGTGCCTACCTATTCTCCAACTACCCAACTTACCTCTCGAAGTGGTGCTCGCACCTGAAGAATCTCCGTCCCCGAGCTTGCAGCCTTTGTTCAACTTCCAGCTTCTCCATTGAAATACATTGAGCGCCCGACGACTCAAAAGCACCCTGCACCCAGCCGCCCGAGTACCCCTGGAAGTGCAACACCTATCCTATTCTACTTCCCCACTTGCCCTGTGTAAGTGACCAGGAGCCCAGCTCCCACAGCCGCGTGGCCTGCCTGCTAGCAGCCACCAACCAAGGGCCCCCTGCCTGCCATAGGCTAACATTGGGCCTTACTCACTCTGCACCCGGCCGCCCCTGTGCCGCTGAGGGTGTACCAACTGTACCTACCTGACCCTGGGAGACCCCTGAGTCTATGCCCAGAACCTTAACTTTGCCAGTCGAGTACTTACCTGAAAACCGATAACCTACATTTTCTCCATAGGGTAACATTGACTGGTTTACACTGAAATTTCTTCTAAGTGTCGAGTTTTGAAACTTTAAAATATCCACTAAAAATCGCCCGATCAACGAAAACGAAATTACTCAACTGTTATCAGGAGAGATCCCAGTGCTGGATCTTGGTGCCCAGTATTGACCCTGAAACGCAATTACAACTGTACTTACCGATAACTTGATTTTCCTCCATAGGATAACATTGCCTGGTTTTCTCCAGAAATTCTTCTAAGTGTCGATTTTTGAAACAAACAAATATTCCTTAAAAATCGCCTGTGTAACGAAAACGATTTCTTTCAACTGTTTACAGGAAATGCACCAGGGTTGAATCCAGGATCCAACCCTGAGTAAGAAAATCATACGTAAAGTAACTGAAACTGCTTTTACTTAAAAACTCCCATTGAGCTCAATGTTATAATTGTGTTTGAATTGTGTTGCCTATTGCAACAACTGTAGCTATTGCAACAACTGTAGCTATTGCATTTAAAAGTCTATTGTGTATTGAAAGTATATAACTAAAGCATCTCATTCTGAGAAAGTATTTTTATACCTACTTGTGGTTCTAAAATAAAACAACAATATATTTTTATATACAAAACAATTGGCCTAGAGTTCAGTTCTTGAGTGTGTGAGACCATTTGCTGACTGAGTGTGTACAACAAATGCTTTACACTGTCCTCTGATACTGCCTTACTGCTCGACCAAGCTACCACTTTAGAGAGTAAGGTTATATCTAACTTTAGCCTCTGCCAAACCTCTGGGGACTGTGGACTCTGTGCACACTGAACCTTACTTTGGTTCAGTATATACAGAGCCACTTTCTTACATTGGTGGATCAGCGGTGGGATACAAACTTGCAATTGTTGGACTACTTGGTTACCATCTGATCACACGACAGAACTCTTAAATTGCCTTTAGAATTCTGATTTTTTTCCAAACTACTAAAAGTCTTGTTAGGGCTTTGCTTAAGTCCCTTTAGAATTTTAGAAAATAAAAAGTCACTATAGTCAAGGGTAGAGGGGTTGGAACTTTTTGTTAGAATGTCTCAAGAAAAGAACCCAGCTACTAGTGAAGATAATAATAACATACAGGACATGGTTGAGGAGCTCGACCTCACCCCTTACCTTCACTTGTCTTTCAAGGAAGTAAGGTCCTTATGTAAACTTAAAAATATACCCATGGGCCAGCATCCAACCAAACAAGGGCTCCAGGAGCTCCTGGCTGTGTATGCAAAGGCCCACCCCTCTGAGCATGGTGATGATCAAGCAGAGGAGGAAAGGAGTGAGGAGGATGGAGAAAGGAACCCACTCCCATCACTTCCTAGGGAAGACAGGGTCCCTGCACCCTTATTTCCAAGAGTTAACCTCTGGGGACCTAGAAGCCACACAGGTGGTTCAGGTCCCAGAGAGGACATTGAGGACAGCCTCAGTGAGGAGGACAGCCTTTTAGCAAGGTTGGCCAAAAGACTGGACCTAGAGACCAGACTCCTGGCTCTAGAGAAGGAAAGACAGGAGATGGGTTTAGCACCCATCAATGGTGGCAGCAATACTAAAACTAAGGATAAGGAGGAAACTTCTGACCCTAAAATCCCCAAAGGGATTGTCCCTAAATTTGAGGAAGGTGATGACATCACAAAATGGTTCACAGCCTTTGAGAGGGCTTGTGAAATGAGAAAAGTAAAGAAACCTCTCTGGGGGGCACTCCTGTGGGAACTGTTCTCTGGTAACTGCAGAGACAGGCTTCTGACCCTCTCTGGGCCAGATGCAGGGTCCTATGACCTCATGAAGAAGACTCTGATTGAGGGATTTGGGCTCACCACTGAGGAGTAATAAATTAGATTCAGGGGGGCTCACAAAACCCAGACCCAGTCCTGGATTGACTTCGTAGACTACTCAGTAAAGACACTGGATGGTTGGTTAACTGGGCATAATGTGCATGATTTTGCTGGACTTTACAATTTGTTTATGAAGGAACATATACTAAGTAATTGCACAAATGAAAAGTTGCATCAGCATTTGGTAGACCTAGGTCTAATTTCTCCCCAAGAATTGGGAAAGAAGGCAGACCACTGGGTCAAGACTAGGGTGACAAGGACAACCGCTGGGGGTGACCAGAAGAAGGTGGTTACAAAACCTCCCCAGGGGAAAGGTGATGAGAATCCCCAAGATAAAAAGTCTGAGTCTTCTAAAGGGCCCCAAAAACCTGTACAGGGGGGTGGGTCCCAAACTACTCCCTATGTGCCTCAGCCTTATAGGAGGAAGAACTTTGATCCCACAAAGGCCTGGTGTAACAACTGTAAGAAGTTGGGACACTTAACCGTAGATAAATCTTGCCCCCACAACAAGGCCCCTAAGGCAACCAGTACAGCTACACCTGGGGTGTCAAGTCTACAGATGGGATCAACAGTGTGCCCAGAGCAAATCAGGATGCACACTGAAGCAGTTCTAGTTTCAGAAGGGGAAGTTGAGTTTGCCACTGTAGCTGTGTGGCCACCCAACTTAAAGAAGTATTTACAATACCCTTGGATTAATGGAACTAGGATAGAGGCTCTGAGGGATACAGGTGCCAGTGTCACTATGGTGAGAGACACACTGGTTTCCCCTGAGCAATACTTGATTGGGAAAACCTACCCAGTCACCAATGCTGACAGTGTTACCACTAATCATCCAATGGCTATGGTGACATTAGGCTTGGGGGGGGGGGATTACTGGCCTGAAACAGGTAGTGGTCTCTCAAAAGTTACTAGCTGCATGTCTGCTAGGAAATGACCTGGAAACCTCAGCCTGGGCTGAGGTTGAGCTAAAGACCCATGCAGCCATGCTGGGTATCCCTGAATTGGTGTGTGTGCAAACTAGAGCACAGAGCAAGAGGAAGGGTGAAAAAGTAGGTTTGGAGCCTGAAAGTATGGCCCAACCAACCAAGAGAAAAGGTAAGAAGACTGGGGGACCAGCTTCTGTTCAGCAAACCACTCAGGACCCCTCTCCTCAGGGAGAGGACTTGGACACCCCAGAGGGAACTGAGCCCATGGAGCTTGACCCTTACCAGGTTGAACTCTTAGGCCCAGGGGACCCTCTAGGGAAGAGCTGTTCCAGGGGCAGCAAGACTGTCCCACTCTTGAAAGCCTGAGGCAGCAAGCTGTTTCAGAAGCAAAGGGAGATGTCAGTGGTACCCACAGAGTCTATTGGGAAGAGGGATTACGGTACACTGAGGCAAGAGACCCCAATCCTGGAGCCACCAGGAGAGTGGTAGTGCCACAGAAGTACAGGGAGTTCCTCCTAACTTTAGCTCATGACATCCCCCTAGCTGGGCATCTGGGCCAAACCAAGACTTGGGAAAGACTAGTTAGCCACTTTTACTGGCCCCAGATGCACCAAAAGGTGAAGGAGTTTGTCAGCTCCTGTGTTACCTGTCAGGCCAGTGGCAAGACAGGTGGCCACCCAAAGGCCCCCTGATACCACTGCCTGTGGTGGGGGTGCCCTTTGAGAGAGTAGGTGTGGACATAGTGGGTCCACGGGAACCTCCCACAGCCTCAGGGAACAAATTCATACTAGTGGTAGTGGATCATGCCACTAGGTACCCTGAAGCAATCCCACTTAGGACTACTACAGCTCCTGCAGTAGCCAAGGCCCTCATTGGTGTCTTCACCAGGGTAGGGTTTCCTAAGGAGGTGGTTTCAGACAGAGGTTCTAACTTCATGTCTGCTTACCTGAAACACATGTGGAAGGAATGTGGGGTGCAATACAAGTTTACTACACCCTATCATCCACAAGCCAATGGCCTTGTTGAGAGATTTAACAAGACATTGAAAGGCATGATTATGGGGCTCCCTGAGAAACTCAAAAGGAGATGGGATTTCCTCTTACCATGTCTGTTTTTCGCTTACAGAGAAGTGCCACAGAAGGGAGTAGGTTTCTCACCCTTTGAACTTCTATTTGGCCATCATGTGAGGGGACCACTTTCTCTTGTAAAGGAGGGCTGGGAGAGGCCTCTCCAAGAACCTAAACAAGATATTGTGGACTATGTGCTTGGCCTAAGGTCCAGAATGGCTGAGTACATGGAAAAAGCATCCAAACATCTTGAGGCCAGCCAGGAGCTTCAGAAGCACTGGTATGACCAAAAAGCTGCACTGGTTGAATTTCAACCTGGGCAACAGGTGTGGGTTTTGGAGCCAGTGGCACCAAGGGCACTCCAGGACAGATGGAGTGGCCCTTACCCTATCCTAGAGAAAAAGAGTGAGGTCACCTACTTAGTTGACCTGGGCACAAGCAGGACACCCAAAAGGGTTATCCATGTGAACCGCCTAAAGCTCTACAATGACAGGGCTGACATCACCATGCTGATGGTGACTGATGAGGAGCAGGAAGCAGAGAGTGAACCTCTCCCTGACCTCCTCTCCTACAGCCCAAATGATGGGTCAGTTGATGGAGTTGTCTTTTCAGACACCCTCTCTGCCCAACAGCAGACTGACTGCAAGCAAGTCTTGCAACAGTATGCTAAGCTCTTTCCTTGTCCCCTGGTCTGACAAACTGGTGTACCCATGATGTGGACACTGGTGACAGTGCACCTGTCAAAAACAAGATCTATCGACAGTCAGACCAAGTCAAGGAAAGCATCAGAGCTGAGGTCTGCAAGATGCTGGAGTTAGGGGTTATTGAACCCTCTGAGAGCCCCTGGGCTAGCCCAGTGGTTCTGGTCCCCAAACCTTACCCACAGGATGGAAAGAGAGAAATGAGGTTTTGTGTGGATTACAGAGGGCTCAACTCTGTCACCAAGACAGATGCTCACCCTATCCCAAGAGCAGATGAGTTGATAGACAAATTGGGTGCAGCCAAATTCTTAAGTACCTTTGACTTAACTGCAGGGTACTGGCAGATTGGCATGGCACCAGGAGCAAAAGAGAAAAAACAGCATTCTCCACACTTGATGGGCACTATCAGTTCACTGTTATGCCCTTTGGTTTAAAGAATGCCCCTGCCACCTTCCAGAGGTTGGTGAATCAAGTCCTTGCCGGGTTGGAGTCCTTTAGTGCAGCTTATCTTGACGATATTGCTTTCTTTAGCTCCACCTGGCAGGATCACCTGGTCCACCTTGGGAAGGTTTTAAAAGCCCTGCAAACTGCAGGCCTAACTATCAAGGCATCCAAATGCCAGATAGGGCAGGGCACTGTGGTGTACTTGGGCCACCTTGTTTGTGGAGGCCAGGTACAGCCCTTACAGCCCAAGATCCAGGCCATCCTGGACTGGGCAGCTCCAACAACCCAGACCCAAGTCACGGCATTCCTTGGCTTGACAGGAAGTTTATGAAGGGATATGGGTCCATTGTGTGTCCCCTCACAGAACTCACCTCCAAGAAGATGCCCAAAAAGGTTAACTGGACAGTTAGTTGCCAAAAGGCTTTTGACACCCTGAAAGAAGCAATGTGCTCAGCACCAATTCTAAAAGCTCCAGATTATGCCAAGCATTTCATAGTGCAGACTGATACCTCTGAGCTAGGGATAGGAGCGGTCCTATCCCAGACCAATGATGAAGGCCAAGACCAACCTGTTGCTTTTATAAGCAGGAGGCTTCTCCCCAGAGAGCAGCGTTGGAGTGCCATTGAGAGGGAGGCCTTTGCTGTGGTTTGGTCCCTGAAGAAGTTGAGACCATACTTGTTTGGTACTCACTTCCTAGTTCAAACTGGCCACAGACCTCTCAGATGGCTAATGCAAATGAAAGGGGAAAATCCAAAACTTTTGAGGTGGTCCATCTCCCTACAGGGAATGGACTTTGAAGTGGAACACAGACCTGGGACTGCCCATGCCAATGCAGATGGACTTTCCAGGTTCTTCCACTTAGACAATGAAGACTCCATAGGGCAAGGTTAGTCTCATCACCTTTCGTTTGGGGGGCGGGGGGGCGGTTGTGTGAGAAAGTGCCATCTTTCTTGCATGGTATGCCCCCACTTTTTGCTTTATTGCTGATGTTCTTTGACTGAGTGTGCCCTGGGCTCCTGCCAATCTGGTGCCCAGGGCCTGTGTTCCTTCCCTAAAACTGCATTGTAGCCTAAACCCATCTCTGGCCACATGTCAGCCCCTGGTAAATGGTACCATAGGTACCCAGGGCACTGTGACCAGAGAAGGCCTCTAAGGGCTGCAGCACTTATTGTGCCACCCTTAGAGGCCCTGTACCCTGACACACACACACACACTGCCTTTGCAGGCTGAGTGTCTTGGTCCAGAACAAAACAGAGAGTCGACATGGCACACATCCCTGTGTGCCATGCCCACAAACACACTGCCCTGGCATACCTCAGTCACCCCTCTAGCTGGGTGCACTATGCCAGTGGTGAGGGTACAGGTACATGAGCCCTGTACCCCTACAGTACCCAGGTCCATTCCTGGGCACTGTAAGTGCAGTGTTGCCATTAAGAGTATATGGTGCTGGGAGGTCGTCATTCCGAACTCCACAGCACCATGATGGCTACACTGAATACTGAGAAGTTTGGTATCAAACTTCTCAGCACATTAAACCCACACTGATGCCAGTGTGGGATTTAATGTCAGATGCACGAGAGAGGGCAACTTAGAGTTGCCCCCTGAACCTAACCTACAATCCACGTCCTGTCTGAGAGGCTGCCTAGCCTGCCACCCAGCAGACACGTTGCTGGACCCCTGGGTAGAGAGCCATCCGCTCTCCCGGGCCTGCAACAATGCACGTCCTGGGCGAGGTGCTAGGTCACCTCCCCCAGGATGGGCAGGGGGAAGCTTCAAAGGCATGCCGCCTTTGTGAGCCTCCCCAGACCACTTGCTGTACTCAGCAACTGGTCCCCACCGGTTCTAGCCCCACTCTGGCGGGAAGACTGGCAGGAAACCCCAAGGGAGGAGAGGGGGTGTGCCAGCCTCTGCCAACCCCACCCCTCAGGTGGGGGAGGCGAGGTGAAGCACATCTCCGGGCTCTCGCCATCTTGAAGATGGGGAGCCCTGCCCAATCAGGACTAGGCTCCTGCCCCCTCCCACTGGAGAGTGGCAGGATAGGGGTGTACCCACCCCAGGGAAGGGACCCATTGGTCCCTGCCCTTTACCTACCTGTAACGCCCCTAAATTTAGTATTTAGGGGCACCCTGAACCTTCCTTCCGGAGATCCCGAAACAGAAACAAGCAAGAAGAACAAGAAGAAAGAAGTCCTGCCGTGCAGCTGCTAACAAGAGGGAGACACCAACTGACTTGGCCCCAGCCCTACAGGCCTGTCGACCCTCGAACCTGCTCCTGCTGAAACACGGCGTCTCCAGTGGTCAGCAACCTCGAAAACCCCGGAGGACCTGACTGCCTTGTAATTCTAAAAAGACTGGGACTCCCATGAGCAGTGGTACTGCTCAAAAGCAAGTAACAAACCCCTGGTGCCAGCCAGGAACCGCGACTCCTGCACACTCTGCACCCGCCGAGCCCGGCCTGTGCCTGAGTGGACAAAGACCACGAGGACGTCCCCCCGGCGACTATGACCCAGAATCCAGCACCCAAGGACCCTCCTCGACGCTCCTGACGACGCCTGAAGCCTCAGAACCAGGGACCCCTCCAACCGCGACCAGCCGAGGGTAAGATTTCCGACGCCTAAAGACACCCCTGCACCCGGCGCCCCACGGCCTCCTGTGCCCAACTCCTGGGTGCCTACCCTTCCTACAGCTTCCCAACTTACCTCTCGAAGTGGTGGTCGCACCTGAAGAATCACCGTCCCCGAGCTTGCAGCCTTTGTTCGTCACGCAGCTTTCCCATTGAAAACCATTGGGCGCCCGACGGCCCAAAAGCCCACTGCACCCGGCCGCCCCAGTGCCGCTGAGGGTGCACCAACTACCCTGTTCGACTTCCCCACTTGCCCTGAGTAAGTGACCAGGAGCTTTGCTCCCACAGCCGAGTGGCCTGCCTGCCAGCAGCCACCAACCAAGGGCCCCCGGCCCGCCATAGACTAACATTGGGCCTAACTCACTCTGCACCCGGCCGCCCCTGTGCCGCTGAGGGTGTACCAACTGTACCTACCTGACCCTGGGAGACCCCTGAGTCTATGCCCAGAACCTTAACTCTGCCAGTCGAGTACTTACCTGAAAACCGATAACCTACATTTTCTCCATAGGGTACCATTGACTGGTTTACACTGAAATTTCTTCTAAGTGTCGAGTTTCGAAACTTTAAAATATTCCTTAAAAATCGCCCGATCAACGAAAACGAAATTACTCACCTGTTATCAGGAGAGATCCCAGTGCTGGATCTTGGTGCCCAGCACTGACCCTGAAAAGTAATTACAACTGTACTTACCGATAACTTGATTTTCCTCCATATGATAACATTGCCTGGTTTTTGCCTGAAATTCTTCTAAGTGTCGATTTTTGAAACAAACAAATATTCCTTAAAAATCGCCTGTGTAACAAAAACGATTTCTTTCAACTGTTTACAGGAAATGCACCAGGGCTGAATCCAGGATCCAGCCCTGAGTAAGAAAATCATACGTAAAGTAATTGATATTGCATTTACTTAAAATTCTCCATTGTGCTCAATGATATAATTGTGTTTAAATTGTGTTGCCTATTGCAAAAACTGTAGCTATTGCATTCAACTGTCTATTGTGTACTGAAAGTATATATCTAAAGCATCTCATTCTGAGAAAGTATTTTTATACCTACCTGTGGTTCTAAAAATGAAACAACAATATATTTTTCTATACAAAACAATTGGCCTATGTAAGAAAGTGGCTCTGTATATACTGAACCAAAGTAAGGTTCAGTGTTCACAGAGTGCCCAGTCCCCAGAGGTTTGGCAGAGGCTAAAGTTAGATATAACCTTACTCTCTAAAGTGGTAGCTTGGTCAAGCAGTAAGGCAGTATCAGAGGACAGTGTAAAGCATTTGTTATCCAGTATTAGGGTATCTTTCATAGATTCACATGCCTGAATCATTCCCCGTCGTCGAGACGGGAGTCCCCGGTATATAATAAAAGTAATGTCCTATTAGACATACCAAACCATAGGCCTAAGGCCTCTCATTAGTAACATATCCAGGTCCTTTTGTGAAAAGGACCAAACTCTCTGGAGCAGCCAATCAGCTGCCACCACCCTCTGGAACCTTCCTGTCAGGAGCTCTGGTCCCTCAGATTTTCTACCGCACGTTGTGCTAAGGGAGTCTCCAACTGAGCTCTGCTCAGGTTTTCTATTATTACAGCGTTTATACTGCTAGAAAGGTATTTCATTATCCTTATTTCTGTCTGACTGAAGTCATAGTCGTCTTCATGTCAGACACCTCAAGAAAGGCCTTTTCAGGCCATGTACAACCTGCAGGAAGAAGAGGTTGCATGTGGACGATCCTCACAAGGACTGCCTGTACTGTCTTTACCCAGACCATTCAGCTAAAGACTGCAAGGTATGTCGTACTTTCTCTGCAAAAACCCTAAAAGACCGGGAAGGACGTCTTTTGATTTGGCTGCAGAGGTTAAAGGACAAACAAGATCCCTTGTCCTCTGAGGAGAGTGAAACTTCATCAAGATCCTCCTCAAAAACTCCACAGAAAAGGTCGAGAAATGCTTCTCCAAGCCCTTCATCACAGCAACCTGCAAAGAAGACGCAGAAAAAGTCTTCAGAGGTTCCCACGGGCAAAAAATTGCCATCTCCAGACCCTGCGACTCCTTCAGTCAGAGTCCAGCATTCTTTTAAAAAACCCTCCTCAGGCTCGTCGACGACTGCATCGTCGACGATTTCAACGACGACTGCTCCTGTCACTGCCAGGGTTACCACGTCGACGACGACAGTCTCCACTATGTCTGCTTCGTCGGCGCCGCGATCATCGTCGACGACTACAACATCTTCGTCGACGGCACAAGTGATCATGTCGTCGACGATAAAAATAAGGAAGTCGTCGTCGAAGATTCCGACGACGATTCAGTCGTCGACGACGCCTGACGAGCGACCTTCCCGTCGACGCACAACCACATCGACGGTGCTCCCGTCGACGATACCGCCGACGACGTCTCTATCGACGGTAGGCTTACCGTCGACGACGCCATTTCCATCGACGACGCCGTCGACGAAGATTTCAACAAAGCTTTCAACGAAGCTCAAAGCTTTACCAATCGACGCGCCACCGTCGACGGCGAGTGTTCCGTCGACGATCTTGATGTCTACTCCAAAAATGAAGGCTAAACGACTCAGCAGATTGTCACCGTCTGTAACGTCACCCAGTAGAGTCCAATGCTTAGTACCCTCTCATCTATTGGATGTGGATGACGATTTGGAGGACGAGGGTCCTTTTAGGGCCGCAACAAGTCCGTCGGAACTTAATGTCAAATACCAGGAGTTCTCAGATGAGGATGATCAGGACATTGATGATCAGTCTTATCAGGAAGATCAAGTACCTCAACAACCTCAGATGGTATGTCTTCCGGTGGCTTTGGTGTCGGACCTCCAATTTCTGATTACAGATTATAAGAAAAGGTTTCCTACTACTGCTCCGGCTTCTGCTCCGGAACGAGCTCCACCACCGGCCGTACAACTTCCACCTCAGCCGTCCGCATCGACAGTGATTTGTCCATCTCTCCATTCTACTGACGATGAAGAGGACTGTCGTCAAGAAGAAGGGAAATCCTGGATGATGGATCACAGCATGAGGAATGGGACGACTACGTCATACCACTTCCAGCGTCTCCTTCCCCTCCTCCAGTAGACTCGCCTCCGGAGGACATAGGAGGTTTTCATAATCTTCTAGAAAGAGCGGCAAAGCGCTTTCAGTTGCCAATGCCTTCCCAGCAACAAGAGTGTTTCTTATATGACTTTAAAGAACCCTTTAAAAAGTCGGTGAGATCCATGCCAATAATAGACTATATCTGGGAACAAGGGGTCAAGATCATGAAGAATCCTTCTTCAATGCCTCCAATCCTAACACGACTGGATAAAAAGTATAGGGCACCGGATGACGCCCCAGCCTGTCTAACTGGCCATCCCAAGCCAGATTCCGTGGTGACACAAGCAGCCCAGCGCCACTCAAAGAATCCATCTACTCCACTGTCAGCGCCACCGGATAAAGAGGGTAGGCGTTTGGACAACATTGAAAGCGTTTCTCTTCCATGTCGGCACTAACAGTGAGGGCTGCTAACTCACTAGCCTTATTGGGAAGATACAACAGGCAAATCTGGTCAGACATTGCACCTTTCTTGGATAGTTTACCAGAGGACACCAAACAGGAAGCGAAGAAGCTACTGCAAGAAGGCGAAAGGTCAGCTTCGGAGATTATAGATTGTGCGATGGACATCGCATCTACTGGTTTCCGTCAGTTGGCAGGAGCGGCAGTCTTAAGGCGCCAAGGCTGGCTTAAAGCAACCACATTCCGACCGGAGGTCCAGACAAAGATCCTAGATATGCCCTATGATGGGCAGTGCCTGTTTGGATCTCATATCGATGAGGCCCTACAAGGGATTAAGAAAGACACAGAGACAGCAAGATCTTTGGGAACCCTCCAATATAAAACGTCTTCCTTTCGTGGCTCACGAGGTAGAGGTCAATCGTCCTATAGAGGAGGATATCAACAAAATAGATATTCTAATTACTCCTCGTCCGGCCAGCAATACAGGCCGCAATTTCAGCAAAGGCAGCAACCTCAACAAACTGCCTATAACAAATCCTCTTTTCGAGGAAGAGCTGGTCGCCAGAGGGATGCTGCCCGGCGTCAATGACTTTTCCTTGCCACCAACTCCAACCTCGCCCTCGCCACTCAAAATAGGAGGGAAGATATCGAATTTTTCCACAACTGGGAACAAATTACTACGGATCAGTGGGTCCTTCAAATAGTACAATTCGGTCATTCCTTGGAATTTCTTCAAACCCCTCCACCAACTCCACCTCAACCTATGGTTCACAAGCATTTGAACCTCTTGCAGAACGAAATATCATCCATGATTCGCAAAGGGGCCATAGAGCGAGTTCCTGTTCATCAACGAGGAAAAGGTTTTTATTCCCGATTCTTTTTGGTGCGCAAGAGAGACAACAAGTGGAGGCCGGTTCTAGACCTAAGAAATTTGAACAAATTCCTAAGGAAGCAATCATTTCGCATGATTACCATACAGGAAGTCCTACAACTTCTCAACCCGAACGACTACATGGTATCATTGGATCTACAGGATGCCTATTTCCATGTGCCAATCCACAGAAAACACACACAATTTCTGAGATTTGCAGTCGCTGGCAAGCATTACCAATTTCGAGTGCTGCCGTTTGGGCTCAAATCGGCTCCTCGTATATTCACGAAATGCCTGGCTCCGGTCGCTGCGTACCTCAGACAGCAGCATCATCAAGTATTTCCATATCTCGACGACTGGCTCATCAAGGCACCATCTTTTCAAGGCGCAACGCAATCTTCCAGCGCTTGTCTAGAACTTTTCAAGCAGTTAGGTCTCACCCTCAATGTAGAAAAGTCAATGCTTCAACCTTCTCAAAGGATCACATTCTTAGGAGCCGTGTTGGATACGGTCCACACGCATGCTTGCCCAACGCAAGAACGACAACGCAGGCTCACACAGCTGGCAAACAGAATAAAGCTAAGAAAGTCTCTTTCGGTTCGGCTCTTCAAATCCCTCCTAGGAATGATGTCTTCTTGCATACTACTCATTCCGCATTGTCGTCTCCATATGCGTCCTCTCCAGGAGGCTCTTGCCGCTCAGTGGATTCAGGTGGAAGGATCTTTCGACGACATCATTCAGATCACTCCTCAAGTAATTACAGCATTACATTGGTGGACTCGTCCACAGAATCTGGCACGAGGCCTGTCTTTTCTGCCTCCAGTGTCTCCTCAAGTAATAACTACAGACGCATCCCTGGAAGGTTGGGGAGCTTTTCTCCAGGAGCTTCAAATCAGCGGAAAATGGTCAATAACAGAAAGGACCTTGCACATCAACCTCCTAGAACTCAGAGCTGTGTATCTAGCCCTGCGGGCTTTTCTTCCCAGAATAGCAGCTTCGCTAGTGCTGGTCAAGACGGACAACACCACAACAATGCACTATGTGAACAAACAGGGGGTACTCGTTCTCTCTTGTTATCTCAAGAATCGCAGAAAATTTGGAACTGGGCACTTCAGCACAAAATATCTCTGAAGGCCGAATATGTGCCGGGAAGGGAAAATATATTGGCAGATTCACTGAGCAGACTACAAACATCCTGCCACGAGTGGGAATTACACCAGGGTATTCTCAACCGCATTTTCAACCAATGGGGCGAACCAAATCTAGACCTGTTCGCGTCACAGATCAACGCCAAATGCCAACGCTTCGCAAGTTGGCATCCCCAGCAGGGATCTCTGGGGAATGCATTTTCAATAGCCTGGTGCGGCGTCTTTGCGTACGCTTTTCCGCCGATTCCGCTGCTCCCCAGGGTACTCAAGAAGATGAAGGCAGAGCCCTGCACACTGATTTTAATAGCACCAGCATGGCCTCGCCAACATTGGTTTACGGAACTACATCTCCTATCCCAGGCACCTTCAATTCCATTGAAGCCGTTCCCATCTCTCCTCACAATGGATCAGGGACAGATACAACATCCGGACCCGGTCTCACTCAAATTATCGGCCTGGCTCCTGAATACAATGAATTCCAGGCTATGAATATCCCTCCGGACTGTAGAGCGGTTCTGTCTCGAGCAGTGGCGGACAGTACAAGCAAGACATATTCTCTCAAATGGAAAAGGTTCTGTATATGGTGTGCATCTGCCAAAGTACATCCCTTTAAGTCCTCTCCTGAGGAGATTTTGCCATACCTTCTTCATCTCGCAAATGCAGGCCTCGCTCACGCTTCCATCAGAGTTCACCTAGCAGCGATATCCCGCTACAGAAGATCTTCCACAGGTCCTTCACTTTGGTCCAATAGACTCATAAAACAATTCCTCAAAGGTCTTTTCCGGACTTTCCCTCCACTAAAGCTTCCTCCTCCAACATGGCAGCTTAATACAGTTCTAGCTCAGCTTATGAGGCATCCTTTTGAACCTATACACAAGGTGGACCTTAAATTCCTCTCCTGGAAAACTGCACTTCTACTCGCCCTGGCTTCAGCAAGACGAGTCAGCGAACTTCATGCTTTTACAATACAGCATCCATTTCTGCAATTCAGGGATGATAGGGTAATTCTTCGAACTAACCCGAAGTTTATCCCTAAAGTGCCATCGTACTTCCATCTTAACGAACCCATTGTGTTAAAGACATTCTTCCCGAATCCTCAAACACCAGCGGAAAAAGCTCTTCATTCCTTGGACCTGAAGCGATGCATTAAATTCTACCTTCATAGGACAAGACCATTCCGAAAGTCCAACCAACTTTTCGTGGCCTACAGTGTGCCTAGGAAGGGTTTCCCCTTACCAAGCAGAGTATCGCTAGGTGGATCTCTAGCGCTATCACTCTATGTCACCAGCAGGCTGGTCAGCCTTTGCAAACTACAATTCGTGCCCATTCTACCAGGGCGGTCTCTACGTCCATGGCTCTGTTTGCCGGCGTACCGCTGATGGACATTTGCAGAGCGGCAACATGGAAAACGCCGCACACATTTACCAAGCATTACTGCTTGGATTCAGAACTGGCGAAGGACGCTGCAGTTGGACAGGCAGTACTACGTCATCTGTTTCAATAGAGGTGAGCCTTTCCTCCTTCCCACCAACCTTTGTTTTACCACACATTTCTATGATTATTATTGTTATTATGATGATGCACTATATCGATGATATAATGGAATGTATCAATATGGGTTTTTGTTTTTAACCAATGAGTGTATATCCCTTATGGGGAACAAAGGAAATGTGCTCACTATTGCTTGCTACTCTGATTCAGGCATGTGAATCTATGAAAGATACCCTAATACTGGATAAGAAATGCGTTACTTACCTGTAACAGCAGTTATCCAGTATTGGTATCTTTCATAGATTCACATGCAACCCACCCACCTCCCTTGGAAAGGCTCTCTTGGTTCTCTCAGAGATACTATTACTTAGCACTACGCTTACGAAAATCTGAGGGACCAGAGCTCCTGACAGGAAGGTTCCAGAGGGTGGTGGCAGCTGATTGGCTGCTCCAGAGAGTTTGGTCCTTTTCACAAAAGGACCTGGATATGTTACTAATGAGAGGCCTTAGGCCTATGGTTTGGTATGTCTAATAGGACATTACTTTTATTATATACCGGGGACTCCCTGTCTCGACGACGGGGAATGATTCAGGCATGTGAATCTATGAAAGATACCAATACTGGATAACTGCTGTTACAGGTAAGTAACGCATTTCTTTTACACACTCAGCAAATGGTCTCACACACTCAAGAACTGAACTCTAGGCCAATTGTTTTGTATATAAAAATATATTGTTGTTTTATTTTTAGAACCACAGGTAGGTATAAAAATACTTTCTCAGAATGAGATGCTTTAGGGCACACTCAGTCAAAGTACATCAGCAATTCAGCAAAAAGTGGGGGCATACCATGCAAGAAAGATGGCACTTTCTCACAGCCTAGAGTTCAGTTCTTGAGTGTGTGAGACCATTTGCTGACTGAGTGTGTACAACAAATGCTTTACACTGTCCTCTGATACTGCCTTACTGCTCGACCAAGCTACCACTTTAGAGAGTAAGGTTATATCTAACTTTAGCCTCTGCCAAACCTCTGGGGACTGTGGACTCTGTGCACACTGAACCTTACTTTGGTTCAGTATATACAGAGCCACTTTCTTACACCTAGTTACCCTTGTTTTGACCCAGTGGTCTGCCTTCTTTCCCAATTCTTGGGGAGAAAGTGGACCTAGGTCTACCAGGTACTGATGCAACTTTTCATCAATACAATTACTTAATATGTGTTCCTTCATAAACAGGTTGTAAATTCCATTAAAGTCATGCACATTGTTTCCAGTTAACCAGCCACCTAGTGTTTTTACTGAGTAGTCTACAAAATCAATCCAGGATTGGTTTTGTGTTTTGTGAGCCCCCCTGAATCTAATACTGTACTCCTGAGTTGTGAATCCAAATCCCTCAATCAGAGTTCTCTTCATGAGGTCATAGGACCCAGCATCTGCCCCAGAAAGGGTCAGGAGTCTGTCTCTGCAGTTACCAGAGAAAAGTTCCCAATGGAGTGCCCCCAGAAAGTCTTCTTCACCCTTCTGGCTTCACAAGCCCTCTTAAAGGCTGTGAACCTCTTGGTGATATCATCACCCTCCTCATATTTAGGGACAATCCTTTTGGGGATTTTAGGATCATAAGATTGCTCTTTATCCTTATTAGTTTGATTGCTACCACCATTGATGGGTGCTAAACCCATCTCCTTTCTTTCTTTCTCTAGAGCCAGGAGTCTGGACTCCAGATCCAGTCTTTTGGCCAACCTTGCTAAAAGGCTGTCCTCCTCATTGAGGCTGTCCTCAATGTCCTCACCAGAGCCTGAGCCACCTGTGTGGCCTCTAGGTCCCCAGAGGTTGATTCTTGGAATTAAGGGTACAGGGTCCCTTTCTTCCATAGGAAGTGGTGGAGGTGGGCACCTATCTCCATCCTCCTCACCTCCTTCTCCCTCTGACTGGTCATCACCATTTTCAGAGGGGTGGGCCTTTGCATACTCAGCCAACAGCTCCTGGAGCTTTTGTTTGGTTGGATGGGGACCCATTGGTATGTTTTTAATTTTACATAAGGACCTTACTTCCTTGAAAGACAAGTGAAGGTAAGGGGTGAGGTCAAGCTCCTCAACCATGTCCTGTATGTCATTATGGTTATCTTCACTAGTAGCTGGGTGTAGGAAACTGGCTCTATATATACTACACCAAAATGAGGTATAGTGTGTATAGAGTCCAAGTGACCCCAGAGGTAGGCAGAGGTTAAAGTTAGATAGAACCTTACTCTCTATTTGTGGTAGAGTGGTCGAGCAGTAAGGCAGTATCAGAGGACAGTGTTAAGCATTTGATGTACACACTGAGTCAGCAAATGAATTCACACACTCAAGAACTGAACTCTAGGCCAATTGTTTTTGTATAAAAATATATACTGTTTTTTTATTTTTAGAACCAGCAAGCCTGGCACAGGTAAGCATTAAATACTTTTCAGTAATAAGTTGCTGAATATAGAACAGTTTGAAAATGCAGTAGGAATTGTACTTTGTTTGATTTACAGGGGATGCAGTAGGTTGCAACACTTAGCAAATACAGTACATTGAAATGAATAGGCTTTTTCAGTAAATTACAGGTAAGTTACTTTTTACGTTACTTTTCTAACTCAGTGCTGGATACCTAGATTCAGCACTGGGACATTTCCTGCAAACAGGTTAGTAAATATGTTTTGGTTATTCGTGCGATTTTTAAAGAATATGTTTAGATTTCAAAACTCCACACTTAAAAACTTTTTGGAAGAAAATTGTCAATGTTATCCTATGGAGGAAAAACAGGTTATCGGTTCACAGGTAAGTTATCGACTGTGGGAGTTAAGGTTCTGGGGGTAGACCCCCAGGGTCAGTGATGCACTCTTGTTACACCTTCAGCGGCACTAGGGCGGCCGGGTGCAGAGTGTTGAAGCCCAATGTTATCCAATGGGGTATAGGGGGCCTCCGGTTGGTGGCTGCTAGCAAGCAGGCCTCTGGGTTGTGGGAGCTAAGCTCCTAGGGTTAAGGTCAGGGCAAATGGGGAAACAAAGTAGCACAAAAGGTGCACCCTCAGCGGCACTGAGGCGGCCGGGTGCAGACTGCTGTTTCGACATCGGGCGCCCTGTTGTTTTCAATGGAGAACCTCCGGTTTGCAAAAGCACTGCAGGCAGGGAGACGAAGGACTTCTGGGTGCGACCACCACTTCGAGAGGTAAGTTGGGAAGTTAGGGTTTGGTTAGGCACCCTCGGTTTGGGCACACAAGGCCGTGGGGCGTCGGGTGCAGGGGTGCCTTTTGGGGTCGGATCTTCTTTCCAGCTCCGGGTCGCGGTTAGGGGGGCCTTCTGGATTTAGGCTGCAGGCGTCGGCTGGAGGCTTGAGGCAGGTCAGGGGTCGCCGGATCTCGGTTCAGGATCGCCAGGGTGACCTCCTCGTGGTCTTTGCCCGCTCGGGCCGTGGACAGCGGGTGCAGAGTGGGGCGGATTCGCGGTCTCCGGCTGCTGCCAGAGGTTGTAGTTGAACAAATCCGGTGTTCACAGGAGAAGCAGTCTTTGAAAGTGAAGGCAGGCAGGTCCTCCGGGGTTTTTGAGGTTGCTGGCTGCAGAACACACCGGGATTTCGCAGAAGCAGGTTCGAGGGGAGACAGGCCGGTAGGGCTGGGGCCAAGTCAGTGGGCGTCTTCCTCTTGTTAGCTGGCTGTTCGGTCCTTCTTCTTCTTTTCTTCTTGTTGTCAGGCTGGATCTGAGGAAGCAAGGTTCAGGGTGCCCCATAAATACTAGATTTAGGGGTGTTACAGGTAGGTAGAGGGCAGGGACCAATGGGTCCCTTCCCTGGGGTGGGTACACCCCCTATTATGCCACCCTCCAGTGGGAGGGGGGCATGAGCCTGTCCCTGGTTGGTTGGGTCCCCCCATCCTCAAGATGGCGGGGACTCGGAGTTGTGCTTCACCTCGCCTCCCCCACCTGAGGGGTGGAGTTGGCAGAGGTGGGCACACCTCTCTCACTCGCTTGTTTTTCCCGCCGGTTCTCCCGCCCAAAGTGGGGGGCAGAACCAGTGGGGACCAGTTGCTGAAAGCAGCAAGTGGTCTGGGGAAGCTCACAAAGGCGGCATGCCTTTGAAGCTTCCCCTTCGTGAACCCTGCTCATCCTGGGGGAGGAGACTTGGCACCTCGTCCCAGGATGTGCATTGTTTCAGGCCCCCCGAGAGCAGCAGGCTCTCGACCAAGGGGTCCAGAAACATGTCTGTTGATGGCAGCCTAATCAGCCACTCAGTCGGGACACTAGAGGTGGGTTAGTTTTCAGGGGGCATCTCTGAGATGCCCTCTGTGTGCATTTTTCATTAAATCCCACACTGGCATCAGTGTGGGTTTAATGTGCTGAGAAGTTTGATACCAAACTTCACAGTTTTCAGTGTAGCCATTATGGTGCTGAGGAGTTCGTAATGACAAACTCCCAACACCATATACTCTTAATGGCAGCACTGCACTTACAACGTCTAAGAATGGACTTAGACACTGTAGGGGTACAGGGCTCATCCACCTGTACCCTCACCACTGGTATAGTGCACCCAACTAGAGGGGTGACTGATCTATGCCAGGGCAGTGGGTTGTAGGCATGGCACACAGGGATGTGTGCCATGTCGACTCTTCACTTTGTTCTGCACCAAAACATGCAGCCTGCAAAGGCAGTGTGTGAGTGTGGTGGTACAGGACCTCTAAGGGTGGCACAATAAGTGCTGCAGCCCTTAGAGGCCTTCTCTGGTCACAGTGCCCTGGGTACCTGTGGTACCATTTACCAGGGGCTGACCTGTGGCCAGAGATGCCAATTGGGTTTTGTTTTGGGAAAAGAACACAGGCCCTGGGAACCTGATTGGCAGGGACCCAGGGCACACCAAGTAAAAGTGCATCAGTAGTCTGGCAAAAAGTGGGGGGGATACTGCAACAGAAACCCACTTTCCTACACCCCTACAGTGTCTAAGTCAATTTTTAGACATTATTAGTGCAGTAATGCCATAAAAGAGTATATGGTACTGGTAGGTTGTCATTACGAACTCCACAGCACCGTAATGGCTACACTGAAAACTGAGAAGTTTTGTATCCAACCTCTCAGCACATTAAACCCACACTGATGCCAGTGTGGGATTTAATGAAAAATGCACTCAGAGGGCATCTTAAAGATGCTCCCTGAAAAACGACCTAATTCTAGTGTCCTGGCTGAGTGGCTGCTCGCCAGCTGCCACCACCAGGCATGTTTTTGGACCCCTGGGTCGAGAGTCTGCAGCTCTCGGGGTCCTGAAACAAAGCACATCCTAGGACGAGGTGCTAAGCCTCCTCCTCCAGGATGGGCTGGGTCCACGAAGGAGAAGCTTCAAAGGCCTGCCGCCTTTGGGAGCACCCCCAACCATTTGCTGCTCCCAGCAATTGGCGGCCACCGGTTCTGACCCCACCTTTAGGTGGGAGAATCGGTGGGAAAATCAAGTTAGAAGGAGAGGTGTGCCCACCTTTGCCAACCTCACCCCTCAGGTGGGGGAGGGAGGTGAGGCAC
Organism: Calotriton arnoldi; assembly: GCA_963921515.1. Lineage (NCBI taxonomy): Eukaryota > Metazoa > Chordata > Amphibia > Caudata > Salamandridae > Calotriton > Calotriton arnoldi. The sequence continues at coordinate 223,553 of CAWUFW010005376.1, forward strand.
AACTGTCATTCCCCGCCATCTTGCAGATGGGGTACCCAGCCAACCAGAGTGAGGCTTATGCCCCCTCCCACTGGAGGGAGGCATAATAGGGGGTGTTCCCACCACAAGGAAGGGATCCATTGGTCCCAACCTGTACTTATCTGTAACTCCCCTAAATTTAGTATTTAGAGGCAACCCTGAACCTTGCCTCCTCAGGCAAGAAGAAAAAAGAAGAAGAAGAACGGGAGAGCAGTGCTGAAGAATAAGAGGAGGGCACCAACTGACCTGGCCCCAGCCCTACCGGCCTGTCCCGACCTTGACCTGCTACAGCGAAATCCCGGTGTTTCCTGCAGCCAGCAGCCCCCAAGAACCCATAGGACCTGCCCTGCTTTCCCACACCAGGCTGTATCTCCTGTGAGCACTGAATTTGCTCACTGTAGGAAGCTGGCTCTGTATATACTATACCAAAGTGAGGTATAGTGTGCACAGAGTCCAGTGGAACCCCAAAGGTAGGCAGAGGTAAAGTTAGATAGCACCTTACTCTCTATTTGTGGTAGTGTGGTCGAGCAGTAAGGCTTTATCAGAGGACAGTGTTAAGCATTTGTTGTACACCCTCAGTCAGCAAATGAATGCACACACTCAAAGACTGAACTTCAGACCAATTGTTTTTGTATAAAAATATTCTTTTAGTTATTTCATTTCCTAGAACCAAGCAGGCCTGGCACAGGTAAGTTATAAGTATATATATATATATAATCTCTTTATTGAATTGGTTTAAAGAAGCAAACCATTTACAATTTGAAACGTGACTAAATTGAACAATAAAAATGTAAAAAATATTAAAACTGTGAATATGAAATTACTTAAAATTAGGGAGGCCATTATGGGCTAATAATGTTCTGATAAGACTTTACTCTGGATTTCTTATAGTCTCTGATTTAATACTTGAGTCTATTTACTCAGCCGCCATACTGTGATGAAGAGGATTTAGATGTAATTGTAGCTTCCAATAGTTTTGACGCTTTGTAAACAAATTTCGTCAGCCTAATGTTTAGCTTGGTGTTGTCAGGGTTGAGAGCGGCCATTATTGCTTGGCGACAAGAACGAACTCCCAACATGATCCATTGGCCTCGCAGCAGTAACCGTCTAGCTTTAAGCAATGCAGGGCATGCACAGACGATATGTTCCATTGTTTCAGAGTGATAGCCACACAACCTGCATTCAGTGTTTCTGCCTGGCCGGCGCCATTCAGGAAGGTTCTTCAGAAAGGGCCAATCACCCATCCTCAAGGCTAAAAACTTATGTTTCCAAAAAGTGCGTATGTGCTTGATAAATAGAGCGGCTGGACACCCACTTTAAAATTAACAATCACAGCCCAAGCGTGTCTCCTCTTAGACAGAATTGCCCTGTCCGAGTGAAAAGACCACAATCTAACAGTTTTTTTGATAGCGGTCTTTAGTACCAAGTGTGAGGGATTTGATTCCCAGAGGTCTTTTACTTCTAGTAGCTGTAAACTACGATCCAGAAATTACCGATACTTATGGCTGGTTTGATTTTTCTGTATTTCCTGCAATAGACGGGCCTCCAGGGAACCCTCCCGGGCACGGCGCAGTCTGTGACACAGTTTGATAAATGCACCTGCCTCCACTCCATGTTGATCTTGAAGTCCCAGTTCGAGTCTCACTTGGGCTGGCGAGGCAGATTTTGACATCTGAAATGCTCTTTTAAAATTTTTTGTTGTTAACTTATTTATTAATGTACAGGTTGTGCCCTTAGTGATCTCGTACCCATACGTCAGGGAGTTGATTACTTTAGCCTTCATTACTTTCAACATAGGGGTTAGGCAGGGACCTAATAGCATTTTTGCTAATTTTGCAGCGGCCACTTCTAATGACAGGGCTTTGATTTTCAATGCTTCTCTATGTTTAATAAAGGTCCCTCTTGTGTCGAGAAAGATGCCCAGGTATTTATAACTGGGGGTTGATTCTAGCTTTGTTTTGTTAAAGAACCACTTTTCTATTGACTTTTTTTGCTTCCCAAAATATATAGTTTTGGTTTTTAACATGTTAAGCTCTAGTTGGTTTCTTATCGTAAACGGTAGTAATTCATCCAATAACCTCTGGAGACCCGTTTTTGTATGGCTCAACAACACCAGGTCATCGGCGTAAAGCAGGTTGGTAATACGGGTCCCATCTAGTTGAGGAGGGTGGCAGTTTACACTGTCAAGAGCTGAAGAAAGGTCAGATATAAACAAGTTAAAAGGAGTGGAGCCAATACACAACCTTGTTTAACGCCTGTTTCAGTTAGAATCTTTCTGGAAACGTGGGAGCCGTCACCCAGCTTAATTCTTATCCACGTTTCTGTATGGAGTTCAATTATTGCTTGGAGAAGAGGCTGGGGTATGCCCCACGATTTTAATTTCTGCCATAACAGACCCCTGGGCACACGATCAAACGCTGCTTTGAAGTCTACAAAGCAACAGTGCAACTGAATTTGTAAGACTGTTGCTTTCTCCATCAGGACTGTTAGCGTTAACAAATTGGTTGTAGTACCAGTGTTAGCCACAAAACCCGTCTGATTAAAAGGAAGGCGCGCAGTTGATTCAGCCCAGGCCTGTAGCTCCTCCAATAAAATATTTGCATAGTACTTGGACTCCACGTCAAGTTATAAGTACTTTGCAGTAAATCTACAGTTTGGATTGCAATTGGAAATGCACTTTGTTTTGACTTACAGTATTGTTTCTGAGAAATGCAATGCTTTGTAAATACAGTACATATACTTTGTATAGGATTTTCAATAAGATTACAGGTAAGTTACTTTTGAGATTACTTTTCTTACACATTGTAGTATACCTGGATACTACACTGGGACATTTCCTGTAAACAGATAAGTAAAATCGTTTCTGTTAGTTAGTACAATTTTAAAGAATTTCTTTAGGTTTTCAAACTCCCTGGCAATCCTGACCTAGGATCTGGGGATCCCTGACCTACCTCAAGTATCCAACCAACGCCTGCAGCCCCTTTCTGGAGGATCCCCCGAACTTGACCGGGGCCGGTAGGTAAAACCCGATGCCAAAAGACACTCTTGCACCCGACGTCCCACTGCCTTAAGTGGCCCAACCGACGGTGTCTCTGCATCCCAAGACATCCCAACTTACCTCTCCAACCGGAGGTCGCCTCCAGAAGATCTTCGTCCCTGAGCCTGCATTGTTTGTTGCAACCCGAGAATCCCAATTGAAAACAACAGGGCACCCAACGCCAAAACAGCACCCTGCACCCGGTCGCACCTGTGCCGCTGTGGGTGTACCTTGTGTGCTAAATCGGATCCCCCTTTACCCTGAGCCTAAGTCTGTGAACACCGGATTTGTTCATCTCCAACCTCTGGCTCCAGCCGGACACCATGAATCCGCACCACATTCACCCGCCGTCTACGGCCTGAGCTCGAGTGGGCAAACACCACGAGGAGGTCTCAAAACAAGGGGTATGGGGTAATTGCCAAAGCACCTATCTTTTTTGTCCACAATGGTGATATTTAATAATATAAAAGGGTGCAAAGAATCAGAGGCTCAATACCCCTTAAGCCTCCAAGGATAAAGATCCCATACATTTACAACATCAACAATGATTCAGCACACCAACATGTATATGAATTGATATATTCCACAAGTACAAGCAAATTAAAGAGAAGCGCGTCAAATTAGCAGGTTCCGATTTCTTTGTTTCTTTATTGAAAAATTCTTCATAAAAACGTCAGTAGCCAACGCGTTTCGACCTAAAACGGTCTTCTTCAGGGCTACAAATAAGCGTACAATATATACATTAAAACTTTGACAGATATATACAGTTAAAAACAAGTGCTCACAAATAACCCACAACAGAAAGAGTGAAAAAACAGACAAATATCTTCACACTTTATCACAATAAACAATATATATAAATATTTACATGATAACATTGTCATTTTTCGTTTTTTTTTACAAAGTTTTTACATGATTGAAACCTGCTGAAAGCCTTTATACAGATGAAAGGAGATAATTTTTTCAAACAACATTTATGTAGCATGGGGCAGTGATCATTCATCTTGTATGGGGAAATATTGCACACAATTATACATATGCAGCTAAGATACAGGAGAAGAGAGAGCAGGGGCACTATGAAAATAAATCAAGAAGAGCTTACCAATGACCACAACAGTACTCTATTATGCTTTATTGAGATCTTTTTCTATAGTTCAACTCGGTCCCTCACTCTAGCTTGGTGTGCCAGTTGGACCTAAGTAAAGAAGTAAAAATGAGGGACAAGACATTTTTGCTAATGTCCCACACAACCTATTCAAGAGAGGAATAGATAGGTAAAACATACCTCTTATTCATTAACTCCACCAACAAAGTAAGATCGCTTGTTGAGTAGCTTCTTGGTCGACTATTCCAAGTCAATTCTATCAGTGTAAGCATGGGTTTTTCAGCCCATGTGTATCTAAAAAAGTTTTTTTCAGGAAAAGAAAAGAGAAAACTGAGATTTTTCAGGCTCGTAAACAATGGACAAAATATCAAATAAGCAACAAATTAATATGCAGTGTATTACTCTATTGGAAAAACTTATGTAAAACGCGGTGTATCTCTCCCCTACGACTTCCTATATAGCAGAACATCAAAATAGCACTCACAGAGCTAACCTTCAAATATTATACCGCTAAGGAAATGTATATTGGTCGTGATATAAGCCCCCCTTCCTCAGACCTGTATCGATCCTGGGAGTTTGTCAAAAAACGGGGAGTCAGCCTAAAACGTATTTTTAAACCTGGGTATGTGGCCAAAGGTCCAGGGCGCAAGTAAAAAAAGGATCCGATTTATTTATGTAGATGTACATGATACTTTGGTGCATGTCACGGACCCAAAGATTACATATTACGACAATGCATCTAGGGTGCCCTTCTCTAAGAGAATAGGAGAGACTTGTTACGGACACCAACCTTATAAGTATAAGGAAGTATCCCGGTGCGTGGACAACGAATACAAAGCACACGTGAACTTTATGTTCTAATGGTTTGTATAAACGGGCAAGAGTACTTAAGTGCCCGCCCCAAACCCAAGTAATCCAATTTTCGACAGAATCCAAAGCTTTTTAATTCACAAAGTTCTCAGCGAATGTCCCACACCCATAGCAAATTAAGAGAGGGGTGCAGCTACCAGCCTGAACGCTAAAAGCCCAATACCCCGCATACAAGGTACACATGAGCATATATCCCAACGAAGCATATATCCTAACGAAGCATCTGAAAGATTTAACAGTCCTATACAAAACATAGTGACATTAGCCCATACGCTCTGTCAACAAAGTAATGGAAAAAGGGGAAAAGAAGAAAGCGAGCCCTCCCCTCCCAAGCTTACCTGTTCTGTTTGTGAACCGCTCCCTCCGCGTAGCCAAAATCGTCACATTTTGGCATCCCAAATACGGCGTTTAAATAGCCCGTTACATGAGTCACCTGTACACAATTTGAAAGCGGAAATGCCCGATCAACCGTTTTCTTATCCGCCATCTTGTAATGATCTTAACGCCAGTGTCGGAGATGGGCAGTATAGAGACAATATAGGCTCTAAGGTCGAAATAGGACTGTTTAAAAGTCCATAAAGTGCTTTAGTAGTACTACTTTGTGTCTCAAGGTGATTGCGAAAAGCTAAACATTTACATTGCCATTGTTTCGTAAACAATTTAGAACAAACAAAGGTACTTGACGTCCTGTTCTCACGGCCGCCATTTTGGAAAGATAAATCAGTCCTTTCATAGCAATATCCAATTTTTATGAAATGCGGCGTGGATATAAATCATGCATATTTCTCAATCAAAATGGTTTCTCAGAATACATGGAATCCCGCAGTCCATTAAACAAGAATATTATATGTTCCAAATATCGGCTATATAACTTTATAAGAATTTCAAATATTGTTTTCACAAATGTCTTTTACAACTAAAGTGTAGCTAGAGAGTCCTATGGTTGGACTACTAAGTACTTACTTATAGTTACGTTAACAAACGCATCTATATTGTCAATATTCCATAGGCAATAAATACCGACAAGGGCGGAAAAAAGGGGACTTGCCGCGCCGATTTCGCGGCCACCATTTTGAAAGAACAGTTCAATCTTTTAGCCGCAATATACTGTCTTAATGAAAAGATGTCATAAAAGTTAATCATGCATGTTTTTCAATCAAACGGGTCTCTCAGAATACAAGGTATATCATGATCCGATCACTCAATGGAATGTGAAGCGTTATAAGGGCGGTTTCTACGAGCGTCATTTTAACATTGGGATATAAGCATAGACGTACTAGTAGCATCATATAATATTTTCATTTATAATAGGCAAGTCAGATAATCAAAAAATTAACGCTTATTGTAAGCACATGATTACTGATCAAGTATTGTACATGGCAAACACGGTGATATATATTCACCAGTAACATTCTATGACATTTGTCTTAAAATAGACAATTGAGATCCAATTCCTATATCCAAAAACGTGAAAATTATTATAGAACTGCTGCTAACAAATGACCAAAAAACATTAATGAAACTAATGTTTACAATTCCTATAAGGACGAACCTGAAAAGTCTCTAAAGAATACTATGAAACATTCTTGAACATAGACAGACATGATATAAGTTATTTTATCAAACACATACAGCACTATTTCATAAGTTGTTACAATTTCCCATAGATATTTCAGAAACAGTTCTATGAGTTAGCCTTTCAGGATCCTACATTGGGAATTTTTTCAGTTTCAGGGGGCTTCTTCAGGTTGTTCTACAGGAAATGGTACATTTCATTATTGATGTTTAGACCCATGGGAATAGTTCTTAAACGGCAAATCCATCCCGCTTCTGCCTGACGTAAGGCTTTCTCCCTGTCCCCGCCCCTCTCAGGGATCATTACACACTCAATTGCATGGAACCAAATAGTTTGTTCGCCTGGATGTGCTTCGTGTATGTGTACTGATACCGGGTACCCATCATCCTTATTCTTGATAGCTCTAATGTGCTCTTGGATGCGTGTTTTCAAACTGCGTATGCTGCTCCCTATGTAAATCTTATTGCAGTGGCAGCCGATGGCATATACCGTATATGTGGTATTGCAGTTGATAAAGGAGTTGATTTTAAATTCCCGCTCCGTGTTAGATTTGAACTTACATTTTTTGTTTAGTCCAAATTTACAGTTGTTACACATCCCACATACATGAAAACCTAATGGCTTGTTGGGCAGCCATGTCATCGCATTTGGTGTCTGGTCTTTTACATAGCTGGGGCATAGAATATTTTTGAGAGTTTTGCCTTGTATACTATTTTTGGTTTGTCTAAAACCGTACCCATGGGTAGCTGAGCAGATGTTAATAGGTGCCAATTCCTCCTTAGAATATTATAGATATGGTCACTGTACGCATGGTACGGAGTTATAAAGACCACAGTGTCCTGATCCTTTTTGTTCTTCCTCAATGTTTTTTTTGGGACAAGGGTTTGTTTCCTGTCCACTTTCCTGATTCTTGTCTCTGCTTGCTTGAGACATTTGTCTGTATAGCCTCTGCTGTTGAAGTTGTGTTTGATAATCTTAAGATTCGTGTCAAACTGATGCTCCTGACTACAATTCCTTCTCGTACGGACCATCTCGCCATATGGAATTGCGTTGATGGTCGTGCGTGGGTGTGCGCTTTCAGCGTGAAGCACGCTGTTACAAGATGTCTGCTTTCTAAAAATTTCACTATGAATGATATTATCAAGTACATAAAGTTTCAAATCGAGAAATTCAATGCTTTCTTTTGAAAAATTCATAGTTAATTTTACATTGAATCTATTGTTCAAATAACTATGGTATGCATAAAGTTCTTCTTCATCTCCATTCCAGATGAGTATTACGTCATCTATATATCTTCCATAGAAGATGATGTTATTATTCCACCTTTGCGAGCCAGGTCCCCAGGCATGCTCTGTCTCATACACGCCCATGAAAAGGTTTGCATACGACGGAGCAAACCTGGTTCCCATGGCTGTACTTTGTTTTTGCAAAATCCATGTCCCATTATGTAGAAAGACGTTCATTGTAAAAATCATTCGAGCCATTTCTAAGAGCATCATCGTGTGCTCCAGATGTTTTGCATTTCTTTTATACACAAAATGTTTTAACGCATCCAAACTACACTCTGTCCGGATGCACGTGTATAGGCTCTCCACGTCCATAGTGACGAACTTTAGCTCATCACTATTCCATGCAAAGTCCTCGAGTTTGCAGAGAACATCCCTACTATCTTGTAGGTATGAGGGCATATTTTTTACAAAAGGCTGCAAAAAGCCATCCACGTACTCCGATAGGTGTTCCGTGGGGCCCCCATTTCCTGAGGTGATGGGCCTCCCAGGAGGGAAAGCCCCCCCCCTTATGGATTTTAGGAAGTATATATATACAGGGGTGCCTAGAATTGTGGGTCTGTAGATACCGATATTCTTTATCTGAGATCAATCCAGATTCATGCCAGTCTTGTAGTCTAGCATTGATTGTCCTCTCTATAGTAGGAATGGGATTTTCTTTGAGTTGTTCATAACAGGTATTATTACTTAACTGTTTCTCTATCTCACCAAAATAGTCCTTACGGTCCATAAGAACAATGTTCCCCCCTTGTCTGCCTCACATATGACAAGTTGGGGATCTTCCTGTAATGATTTTAAAATCGCCTTTTCCTCCTTGGTGAGATTATAACTATGTCGACAGTGTGTCCCTTTCCCATGTTTTTCTTCCAACAGATGTAATTGTTGAGTCACTTTATCAAAGAACTCTTCAATATGTTTATCTTGAACATTAGAAAGCACGAATCTGGACCTGTTCCTTAACCCACTATCAATAGTTGTGTCTTCTCTGATGTTAATCAGCCCTGCCATCTCAACAATAATGTACATCCCTGAGTTCAGCAATTGTTAAGTCAGAAGGACTGTCATCATTTCTTAATACAACATTAGCAACAGACGGATGTTCATGAAGATATTTTTTTAATCTCAATTTTCGTACAAACTTGTATACATCAATATGTGTGTCCACAAAATTACAGTTTTCCGTAACACAAAAACTCAGACCTTTTTGCAAGATCTACAATTCTTTTTCAGTTAAGTTGTCTGTTTTTTCACTCTTTCTGTTGTGGGTTATTTGTGAGCACTTGTTTTTAACTGTATATATCTGTCAAAGTTTTAATGTATATATTGTACGCTTATTTGTAGCCCTGAAGAAGACCTTTCTAGGTCGAAACGCGTCGGCTACTGTCGTTTTTATGAAGAATTTTTCAATAAAGAAACAAAGAAATCGGAACCTGCTGATTTGACGCGCTTCTCTTTAATTTGCTTGTACTTGTGGAATATATCAATTCATATACATGTTGGTGTGCTGAATCATTGTTGATGTTGACCACGAGGAGGTCTCCCCGGCGATCCTGAACCGAGATCCGGCGACCCCTGACCTGCCTCAAACCTCCAGCCGACGCCTGCAGCCTAAATCCGGAAGGTCCTCCCAACCGCGACCAGGAGCTGGTAAGAAGATCCGACCCTAAAAGGCACCCCTGCACCCAACGCCCCACGGCCTTGGGTGGCCCAAACGACGGTGCCTAACCAACCCCCAACTTACCTCTGAAGTGGTGGTCGCACCCAGAAGACCTTCGTCGCCAAGCCTGCAGTGCATTTGCAAACCAGAGGTTCCCCGTTGCAGGGCGCCCGACGTCGAAACAGCACCCTGCACCCGGCCGCCCTAGTGCCGCTGACTTTGTTTCCCCATTTGCCCTGAGCTAAAGTCCAGGAGCTTAGCTCCCACAACCAAGTGGCCTACTCGTCAGCATCCACCAACCGGAGACCCCCTATCCCCCATTGGATAACATTGGGCCTCAGCACTCTGCACCCGGCCGCCCTAGTGCCGCTGAGGGTGTAACGAGAGTGCATCCCTGACCCTGGGGGACCTCTGAGTCTACCCCCAGAACCTCAACTCCCACTACCAAATACTTACCCTAAAACCGATAACACTATGTTCGAGGCATGTGAGCTGTAGATCACATGCTGTGCACACTCCTGCCATCTAGTGTTGGGTCAGGATGTTTGCAAGTTGTTTTTCTTCGAAGAAGTCTTTTCCCAGTCACGAGGTATGGTGACTCCTCCTTTCGGTGATAGTGCGCATGGGCATCGACTCCATTGTTAGATTGTTTTTTTTCCGCCATCGGGTTCGGACGTGAATTGCGGCGCTCCAGTTCGACACCGTTTCTCGGGTTCCCCTCGGTGCGCAATCCACTACCCTCGACGGTATTGTTTGTCGAACGCGTATCCCATCCTTCGCGTATCGTTTCAAGTAGAAGACCTTCGATTGGAGGACTCGTGGACGGCCGTTGGGCCTACCCGCGTCGGGCTCGATAGCAGTCGATGGAACGGACTCCATTTAAAATGTGTCCTGGGTGTCGCGCTAAGTTTCCGCACACCGACTTGCACGAAGTGTGAACCTCTGCCTATCTCCGGAACACGACGAGAAGGACTGCGACGTGTGCCGATCGTTTCGATCGAAGAAGACGCTCCGTGACCTGTCGGGCTCGACGTCACGAAATGCATCATCAAGGCGACTCCACAGTGGATCTTTTCGGAGACGATTCCGACCATGAAGAATCCAACGCGCCGGAAGCCGAAGCTGAAGTAGATGAAGAACACATCTCCGTGTCTGAAGCCGACTCCGATTTTGAAGACCAAGTCACCCCAGGTCAACGTATCGTGAGTACCGAACCTTCCCTTCCCGGCCACTTCATCCACAAAAAGGCTCCGGTCCCTCTTCTACCCTCAGGCCAAGGTCGGCACCGACAGAAAGTTTCGAGCACCCCGCCTTCGTGCCCGGTGCCGAAATCGAAAGAAAGGCCTTCGGGCTCGGCCTCGAGTCTGCCCCATACCGGCCCCGAGCCGAAATCTTCGGCCCTGAAACCAAAGCATGTCCTGGTAACCGTCCCACCGTTATCCAAGCTTAAATCTTCGGAGCTGAAAACTTCGGAGCCGAAACTTTCGACGCTGAAAATAGCAAGTAAACAAAATACTCTCGATAAAGAACTTCGGTCCGACGTTCCATCTTCGGATCCGAAATAAAAAAGAGCTGGTAATAAATCCAGATACTGGACATATACTTGCCAAATTGCCTGAGAAATGGAAAATGGGCCTACTGGAGGATTACCACATACCTCTGAAGAAGAGAAATGTGGGCACTAACCCTTCCCTATCTTACATTCCATCTCCTCCACCTACTGATCCAAACCTGCTCATTACACCCACAAACTCACCAACACCACCATCACCTGACCCACAGGATGAAGGGGGATGGGGAGGACGAGGAGTGTAGGCCAAGGGATCCTGAACCATGGGAACAATATGATACTGATGCCAATACAGGTAATGACCCTGATCTATATCCGTCTAGGCCCTCACCACCTGATGACAGCATAGGATACATTGAGCTTCTCAATAGGGCTGCTCAGTATCACGGGGTGGAGTTACATAAAGAGAATGTAGAGGAGGATTTCCTATTCAAAACCCTTAATTCCTCTCAAAGAGCCCCTCAAACACTACCAATGTTGAAGGGAATGCTTAAGCATGTAGACAAAATATTTAAAGACCCCGTGAGAGCCAGAATAATTACACCTAGAGTGGACAAAAAGTACAAACCTGCACCTACTGACCCAGCCTGCATAAAAGGTCAGCTGCCTTTAGACTCTCTTGTAGTTTCGAACGCACGTAAGAGAGCTACTTCACAGTCTACAGGTGAAGCCCCTCCTCCTGATAAGGAGTCAAAGTTAATTGATGCCTCCAGCAAAAGAGTAGCGTTGCAAGTGTCTAATCACTGGCGTATTGCTAATGCTCAAGCTTTATTAGCTCGTTATGATAGAGCCCACTACCATGAGTTAGAGAAGCTCATGCAATTTTTACCTGATGAGCATAAGTCTAAAGCTAATGACCTTATTCAAGAGGGCAAGCGCATCACTAATACCTCTATTAGATGCGCCTTAGACGCAGCAGCCCGAGCAATAAACACCAGCGTAATATTACGCAGGCATGCTTGGTTAAGAGTTTCAGGTTTCAAACCTGAGGTGCAAGCCTCTATTCTTAATCAACCATTCGATAAGGCACACCTCTTTGGTCCATCAGTTGACACCTCGCTGGAAAAGATGAAAAAAGACACTGAGGTCGCTAAGTCTATGGGGGCTTTGCAATCAGCTTCAGGTAGGGGTTCCTTTCGTCGCTCCTATTATAGTGCGGGCTCCAAGACTATGGCAACAGAAACTCCCTCCTCCTCTTACAAGGGCAACAGTCAATCGCCCTCTTCAAGAGGCTATTTCAGAGGTGGGTTTAGAGGAAATAACGGAAAGGGAAGAGGTAGAGGCAACTCAACACACGCTTCCCCCACAAATACCAAACAGTGACTCTTTTGCGCTGCCCCCCAACCATTCAGCGCCTGTAGGGGGACGTCTAACTCAATTTCTCCCAGTCTGGAATACCATCACCTCAGACAAATGGGTATTACAAATTATCCAATATGGTTATTGCCTGGAGCTTACCAACAACCCTCCAAGCATTCCACCAAAAACACACAAAATGTCTCCAGAACACCTTCGCCTGTTAAAACAAGAGGTCAATCTCTTCTGGAAAAAGGAGCAATAGAGCCAGTCCCATTAAAATATCAGGGGACAGGCGTCTATTCCCTTTACTTCCTAATTCCCAAGAAAGATGGATCACTCAGACCCATATTGGACCTCAGAGACGTAAATCTCTACATTCATTCCGACCATTTCCATATGGTCACTCTACAACAAGTGCTTCCACTGCTGCAACAGGGCGACTTTATTTCCACTCTGGACTTAAAGGACGCATACTTCCATATCCCAATCCATCCCGCTCATCGCAAATACCTAAGGTGTGTGGTAGCCGGTCATCACTACCAGTTCAAAGTGCTTCCCTTCGGAGTCACCACTGCTCCCAGAGTGTTTACCAAATGTCTGGCAGTAATCGCAGCTCATTTAAGGAAACAAAACATACATGTCTTCCCGTATCTGGACGACTGGTTTATCAAAGCCAGCTCCCATCAAAAGTGTCTCCAGCATACACAGACTACACTACAACTGTTACACAGTCTAGGCTTCACAGTCAATCTGACGAAATCACATCTGCAGCCCTCCATGCCTCAGACATACTTGGGAGCCACTATAGATACTCAAAAAGCTCTAGTATTTCCAACTGTGGCCAGAATACACAATCTTCAAACCCTGATCTCCCAATTCCAAGCCAACCAATCGCTTCCTGCAAGAGTGTTCATGCAATTGCTAAGAATGATGGCGTCCTGCATCACGATAGTACCTCATGCAAGACTTCATATGCGTCCCCTTCAAGAGTGTTTAGCTCATCAGTGGAATCAGTCACAGGGTCAACGGAAGGATCTAGTGTTGGTGGACAGCCGCACCCATCGCTCTCTGCAGTAGTGGAATCCACACAACTTGTCCAAAGGGCGGCCATTCATCGACCCGATTCCACAGGCGATCTTAACAGCAGACGCATCGCTAACAGGTTGGGGAGCGCATCTCCAGACTCTAACCGTTCAAGGACTGTGGAGTCGGAAGCAGAAGCAGCTGCATATCAATTACCTGGAACTGCTAGCAATTTTCCTGGCACTGAAAGCGTTTCAGACCCACCTCATAGGCAAAGCTGTCTTGATTCAGACAGACAACATGACAGCAATGTACTGTGTACAAAAACAGGGGGGGGGGACACTCTCTCCAACTGTCACATCTCGCACAGACCATTTGGAGGTGGGCCATTCCTCAGAAGATCTATCTCATGGAAGAACACCTACCAGGAGAAAGCAACCAAATAGCAGACCTGCTCAGCAGGCAAAAGCAACAGATCCACGAGTGGGAACTTCATCCTCAAGTTCTCCTTCCCTTCTTCCAAATGTGGGGGTTTCCGGAAATAGATCTGTTTGCGACTCACCTCAACGCAAAATGCCCAAACTTCGCCGCCAGCTATCCACACCCACAATCCAATGGCAATGCTCTATGGAGGAACTGGTCAGGGATGTTTGCTTACGCTTTTCCGCCTCTCCCACTCCTTCCGTTAGTGGTTCGGAAGCTCAGGCAAGCATCCCTGACTCCGATCCTGGTTGCTCCTACATGGGCTCGACAGCCATGGTTCACAACCCTGCTAGAACTGTTGGTAGTACCACATCAAAAGCTGCACCTCGCGCCCGATCTCCTCACTCAGAATCATGGAGACATAAGGCATCCAAATCCAAAGGAGCTCAACCTTGCGATCTGGCTCCTGAGGTCATAGAGTTTGGTTATCTGAACCTCTCACCAGACTGTATGAACATCATTAAAGAGGCCAGGAGACCTACCACTAGGGCTTGCTATGCAGCCAAGTGGAAGCGGTTTGTTATAAACTGCAATAACAACCACATTAACCCACCTGCTGCTTCAGTACAAAACATCATCTGTTACTTACTTCATTTGCAACGCTCAAATTTAGCGTATACATCCATAAGGTTACATCTGGCTGCATATCTGCAGAATAGACAGCATCTCTCACTTTTCAGAGTCCCTGTTATTAAGGCATTCATGGAAGGGCTAAAAAGAGTGATTCCACCAAGATTTCCACCAGCACCAGCGTGAAACTTGAATATTGTCCTTACCAGGTTAATGGGTCCACCATTTGAACTACTACACAAATGTGAGCTACAGTTTCTCACATGGAAAGTTGCTTTCCTCGTAGCCATTACATCGCTGAGGAAAGTTGGTGAGCTACAGGCATTCACAATCGAAGAACCATTTTTCTGTTTAGACAATGACAAAGTGGTTCTTCGTACCAACCCAAAATTTCTACCAAAAGTAGTTTCTGCCTTTCATTTGAACTAATCGGTGGAGTTGCCAGTATTCTTCCCACAACCAGATTCGGTGGCAGAAAGAGCTCTTCACACATTGGACGTAAGAAAAGCATTACTTTATTATATTGAAAGGACAAAACCCTTTCGTAAAACTAAGCAACTATTGGTTGCCTTTGCTCCACCTCATAAAGGCAATGCAATTTCAAAATCCGGCATTGCGAGGTGGATTGTGAAATGTATCCAGATTTGTTATGCTAAAGCAAAAAGGACTTTACCAACACCCCTTAGAGCTCATTCCACCCGCAAACTAGGGGCTACTATGGCCTTTTTAGGCAACATTCCCATTGCAGACATCTGCAAAGCTGCAATATGGTCTACTCCACACACATTTACTAAACACTACTTTGTAGATGTGCTAGCCAGACAACAGGCTAATGTAGGCCAGGCAGTACTCAAAACATTATGTTCGAGGCATATGAGCTGTAGATCATATGCTATGCATAGATCGCCATCTAGTGTTGGGTTTTGATGTTTGCACTTTGTTTTTCTTCGAAGAAGTCTTTCCAGTCACGAGGTAGGTGACTCCTGTAAGAAAGTGGCTCTGTATATACTGCACCAAAGTAAGGTTCAGTGTGCACAGAGTCCACAGTCCCCAGAGGTTTGGCAGAGGCTAAAGTTAGATATAACCTTACTCTCTAAAGTGGTAGCTTGGTCGAGCAGTAAGGCAGTATCAGAGGACAGTGTAAAGCATTTGTTGTACACACTCAGTCAGCAAATGAAGCCACACACTCAAGAACTGAACTCTAGGCCAATGGTTTGTATATAAAAATATAGTTGTTTTATTTTAGAACCAACAATGGGTGTCAAAATATACTTTCTCAGAATGAGATGCTTTAGTTAACTACTGTTCAATTGGCAATAGACTTTTGAATGCAATAGTTACAGTTGTTGCAATATGCAACACAATTTTAAACACAATTATACATTGAGCTCAATGGAAATTTCTGGTTAAATGCAATAGATTACTTTTTGGATTACTTTTCTAACCACGGGACTGGATCTTGGATTCAGTCCCGGGACACTTCCTGTAAACAGGTGAGAAAAAGCGTTTTGGTTATGGTAGTGATTTTTGAGGAATATTACTGTATTTCAAAAGTTGACACTTAGAAACTTTTCTGGGTAAAATTACCAATGTTATCCTAGGGAAGGAAATACAGTTTGCAAGCAAAGTATGTTTACGTTACTTTTGTAATCCAGTGCTGGACTCCTAGGTTCAGCACTGGGACATTTACTTAAAACAGGTAAGTAATTACGTTTTTGTAGTTTGTACGATTTTTAAAGAATATTTGTATGATTCAGAAATCGACACTTAGAAACTTTTTCAACAAAAAGCAGGCAATGATATCCTATGAGAGGAATTTCCAGTTACTGGTAAGTACGGTAAAAATTACTTTTCATGGTCGGTACTGGACTAAAAGATGCAGTACTGAGGTCTCTCCTGATAGTAGGTGAGTAATTCGGAATTCGTTACTGTTGTGATTTTTAAGCAATATTTTGGTATTTCAAAAGTGGACACTTAGAAGAAATTTCACAGAAAACCAGTCAATGGATCCCTATGTAAGAAAATTCAATTCGCCTGTAAGTTACTTTTAACGTTACTTTTGTAATCCAGTGCTGGACTCCTAGGTTCAGCCCTGGGACATTTACTTAAAACAGGTAAGTAATTACGTTTTGGTAGTCTGTACGATTTTTAAAGAATATTCTTGTTTTCAAAAGTCGACACTTAGAAACTTTTTGGAAGAAAAAGTGTCCATGTTATCCTATGAGGAAAAATGAGTTATCGGTCTCGAGGTAAGTAATCGGTCTTTTGAGTTAGGGTTCTGGGGTTAGACTCAGGGGTCTCCCAGGGTCAGTGATGCACTGTTGTTGCACCCTCAGCGGCACTAGGGCGGCCGGGTGCAGAGTGTTGAGGCCCAATGTTATCCTATGGAGGATAGGGGGACTCCGGTTGGTGGCGGCTGGCAAGCAGGCCACGGGGTTGTGGGAGCAAAGCTCCTAGGGTTAAGCTCAGGGCACGTTGGGGACCAAGTTAGCACCAAAGAGGCACCCTCAGCGGCACTAGGGCGGCCGGGTGCAGAGTGCTGTTTTGAGGTCGGGTGCCCTGTTGATTTCAATGGAAATTTTCGGTTTTGGTTTTCAGCTGCAGGCTCGGTCCAGGAAGACTTCCAGGAGGAACCAACAGCTGGGCAGGTAAGTTGGAGGGCTCGGGGACGTAGGTGCACCTCGGGTTCCTTTCTCCAGGGCGCAGGGCGTCTGGAGGCAGGGGTGTCTTTTGAGGTCGGATTTCACCTTACCGGGCCACTCGCGGTTGGGGGTTCTCCGTGCAGAGGCTGCAGGCGACGTCGGGGAGTCCTGGAGGGGTCAACCCACGGTGGACTCGGACTCTGGAGAGCTGGGGGACCTCGCTGGGACCGGTGGGCCACTTGAACTCGGGCTGTAGGCGACGGGTGCAGTGGTGGTTCCAGGCGTCGGGTTTCTTTCTCCTCAGCAGGCTCGGAGTCTTTGTTTGGTGTTTCTTTTGAACAGAGCTGCTGTTCACAGGAGATCCGGTCTTTGTTGAAGGCAGTCAGTCCTCCCTGGGGTTCTGGAGGTCGCTGGCTGCAGGACAAGACTATTTTTGGCGCAGGATCTCTGGAAACTGCAGACGGGCCGGTAGGGCTGGGGCCAAGTCAGTTGTTCTCTGCAGTCTCCTCTGCTGGGCGTCTTCTTTCGTCCTTTTTCTTCTTAGGTTGCGGGAATCTAAGGAAGGAAGGTTCAGGGTGCCCCTAAATACTAGATTTAGGGGCGTTACAGGTAGGTAAAGGGCAGGGACCAATGGGTCCCTGCCCTGGGGTGGGTACACCCCCTATCCTGCCACTCTCCTGTGGGAGGGGGCAGGAGCCTAGTCCTGATTGGGCAGGGCTCCCCATCTTCAAGATGGCGAGAGCCCGGAGATGTGCTTCACCTCGCCTCCCCCACCTGAGGGGTGGGGTTGGCAGAGGGTGGCACACCCCCTTTCCTCCCTTGGTGTTTCCCTCCAGTCTTCCCACCAGGATGGGGGAGGAACCGGTGGGGACCAGTTGCTGAGTACAGCAAGTGGTCTGGGGAAGCTCACAAAGGCGGAATGCCTTTGAAGCTTCCCCTGCCCATCCTGGGGGAGGGGGCCTAGCACCTCACCCAGGACGTGCATTGTTGCAGGCCCGGGAGAGCGGATGGCTCTCTACCCAGGGGTCCAGCAACATGTCTGCTGTGTGGCAGCCTAGGCAGCCCCTCAGACAAGACGTGGATTGTAGGTTAGGTTCAGGGGGTAACTCTAAGTTGCCCTCTGACGTGCATTTTACAGTAAATCCCACACTGGCATCAGTGTGGGTTTACTGTGCTGAGGAGTTTGATACCAAACTTCTCAGTCTTCAGTGCAGCCATCATGGTGCTGTGGAGTACGTGCTGACGACCTCCCAGCACCATATACTCGGAATGGCAGCCCTGCACTTACAGTGCCCAGGAATGGGCCTGGGTACTGTAGGGGCACAGGGCTCATGCACCTGTGCCCTCACCACTGGCATAGGGCACCCAGCTAGAGGGGTGACTGAGGTATGCCAGGGCAGTGTGTTTGTGGGCATGGCACACAGGGATGTGTGCCATGTCGACTCTCTGTTTTGTTCTGCACCAAGACACTCAGCCTGCAAGGGCAGTGTGTGTGTGTCAGGGTACAGGGCCTCTAAGGGTGGCACAATAAGTGCTGCAGCCCTTAGGGGTCTTCTCTGGTCACAGTGCCCTGGGTACCTAGGGTACCATTTACCAGGGGCTTACCTGTGGCCAGAGATGCCAATTGGGTTTAGGCTGAGTACAGTTTTTAGGGAAGGAACACAGGCCCTGGGTACCTGATTGGCAGGGATCCAGGGCACACCAAGGAAAAGTGCATCAGTTATCAGGCAAAAAGTGGGGGTTACTGCAACAGAAACCCACTTTCCTACACAAGCCCCCCCAGCCCAAAGGCCAGGAGACTCAGCCAACGCTGGGAGAGCCTGTCTAGTCTTTCAGGCGAGGAAGAGTTGGGGAAGTGGTTTGAAAGTTGCAGGGCCTACTCCGCCTTATATCCTTCTGTCCAGGTCAGTCCCTTTGGGGAGCTGGCCTACCTCATCAGTTTCAGGACCTAATTCCCAAAGCTCCTCTCCTTGCTCTTTAGTGTCTTCACCCCATCTTTTAAGTTTGGGTTCAGAGGTGCCCACCTCTGCAAAGTCTAACTTAGCCAGGGCAAAGCCCAGCTTACCCACAGAGGTCACCCACAGTTTGAGCAACCCCACCATGACCAATAGGGTCAGGGGGCCTAGCTTGTTATTTGGCAGGGGGTTAGGCCACCATGCCAAGGATAGGGCTGCCATGAAGGCTAACACCCAGCAGAGGCTGCTGACAGCTGTCAGTGCCCAGAACCACACCTTTAGCTCCTGTCTGGCAAGTGAAGGGGCTATCTTACAGGTCTCTTTGGGTCCTGGCTGTCTGCCTGTTGCTTTAGGGTGGGGGGTCACTAAACTTTGTAGTGAGCACCCTTCCTCCACCCTTTGTTCTGCCAGCTGAGGAGCCACCAACTCAGGCTGGACAGTTGCCTGACTAGTCAGGTCTTCTTGTTGGCTAGGGGGGCTTTACCAGGGCCACTTCTGGAGTTTTCCCTCACTGGGATAGAATCTCCCTGGCCCTCTGGGACTGTGGCTAACAGTTGCCCACCTTTCCTACCCTGTTCCTTTTTACTCTTTTGGGGCTCAGCTGCACTGACTGCAGGTTGAGCCCCCCAGGTTTCTTGGGTGAGGCCTGGCATTGGGCCAGTGCCTCTCTTTGGCTCAGGTCCACCTCTAAGTGGTCATTCCCCAGGAGACAATCAAGGGGAGGTCTTTACTGACTACCACCTTTCTCCATCTAAGGGACCCAGCTATGACTAGGGGCACTACAGCCACAGGCCTAACAGTGACTCCCCTGGGACAGCCCTTACTCTCCTTGATTCCCCTGGGACATACTGGTGTGGGAGTACCAACCTGTCATGCACCACAGTGTGACTGGCACAGGTATCTCTCAGGGCAGTGGCTGGGATTCCATTCACCAGTAGGCGGTGGAAGTGTCTACTCCCCTCTGGGATCTCCAGCTTACCTCTTGGGCCCATTTTCCAGTTGAAAGCTAGGAGGACTTCCTCATCTGAGGACCCTTCCTCCAGAGCTACACTGGCAACTCCTGGGGCTACACTAGTCACCCCTGGGGCTGTACTAGGGATCTTGTTTTTAGGACAGCTAGGGTCCTTGGTGTGGTGTCCTGACTTCTGACAGTTGTGACACCATATTCTGTTGGGATCCCAATTCTTACCTTGGTACCCTGGTTTAGTTTGTGAGGTGTCTTTGGGCCCACCCTCCTGGACAGGTTTTTGGGGGCTGCCTGGGACTCCTTACTTTTATCCTTAAGGGGTTCACTATCTTTCTTCTGGGGAGGCTTTGTGACCCCTTTCTTTTGGTCACCCCCAGTGGATGTCCTAGTTACCCTTGTTCTGACCCAGTGGTCTGCCTTCTTTCCCAATTCTTGGGGAGAAATTAGACCTAGGTCTACCAAATGCTGATGCAACTTTTCGTTTGTGCAATTACTTAGTATGTGTTCCTTCATAAACAAATTGTAAAGTCCAGGAAAATCCTGCACATTATGTCCAGCTAACCAACCATCCAGTGTCTTTACTGAGTAGTCTACGAAGTCAATCCAGGACTGGGTCTGGGTTTTGTGAGCCCCCTGAATCTAATTCTATACTCCTCAGTAGTGAGCCCAAATCCCTCAATCAGAGTATTCTTCATGAGGTCATAGGACCCTGCATCTGGCCCAGAGAGGGTCAGAAGCCTGTCTCTGCAGTTACCAGAGAACAGTTCCCACAGGAGTGCCCCCAGAGAGGTTTCTTTACTTTTCTTATTTCACAAGCCCTCTCAAAGGCTGTGAACCATTTGGTGATGTCATCACCTTCCTCAAATTTAGGGACAATCCCTTTGGGGATTTTAGGATCAGAAGTTTCCTCCCTATCCTTAGTTTTAGTATTGCTGCCACCATTGATGGGTGCTAAACCCATCTCCTGTCTTTCCTTCTCTAGAGCCAGGAGTCTGGTCTCTAGGTCCAGTCTTTGGCCAACCTTGCTAAAAGGTGGTCCTCCTCACTAAGGCTATCCTCAGTGTCCTCTCTGGGACCTGAACCACCTAGGTGGCCCCTAGGTCCCCAGAGGTTTACTCTTGGAAATAAGGGTGCAGTGACCCTGTCTTCCCTAGGAAGTGGTGGAGGTGGGTTACCATCCCCATCCTCCTCACTCCTTTCCTCCTCTGCGTGGTCATCACCATGCTCAGAGGGGTGGGCCTTAGCATACTCAGCCAGGAGCTCCTGGAGCCCTTGTTTGGTTGGATGCTGGCCCATTGGTATATTTTTAAGTTTACATAAGGACCTTATCTCTTTGAAAGACAAATGAAGATAAGGGGTGAGGTCGAGCTCCTCAACCATGTCCTGTATGTCATTATTATTTTCACTAATAGCTGGGTTGTTTTCTTGAGACATTCTAACAAAAAGTTCTAACCCCTCTACCCTTGACTATAGTGACTTTTTATTTTCTACAATTTTAAAGGGACTTAAGCAAGGCCCTAACAAGACTTTTAGTAATTTGGTAAAAATGCCAATTTGAAAAAATCAGAATTCTAAAGGCAATTTAAGAGTTCTGTCGTGTGATCAGATGGTAACCAAGTAGTCCAACAATGCAAGTTTGTATCCCACCGCTGATCCACCAATGTAAGAAAGTGGCTCTGTATATACTGCACCAAAGTAAGGTTCAGTGTGCACAGAGTCCACAGTCCCCAGAGGTTTGGCAGAGGCTAAAGTTAGATATAACCTTACTCTCTAAAGTGGTAGCTTGGTCGAGCAGTAAGGCAGTATCAGAGGACAGTGTAAAGCATTTGTTGTACACACTCAGTCAGCAAATGAAGCCACACACTCAAGAACTGAACTCTAGGCCAATGGTTTGTATATAAAAATATAGTTGTTTTATTTTAGAACCAACAATGGGTGTCAAAATATACTTTCTCAGAATGAGATGCTTTAGTTAACTACTGTTCAATTGGCAATAGACTTTTGAATGCAATAGTTACAGTTGTTGCAATATGCAACACAATTTTAAACACAATTATACATTGAGCTCAATGGAAATTTCTGGTTAAATGCAATAGATTACTTTTTGGATTACTTTTCTAACCACGGGACTGGATCTTGGATTCAGTCCCGGGACACTTCCTGTAAACAGGTGAGAAAAAGCGTTTTGGTTATGGTAGTGATTTTTGAGGAATATTACTGTATTTCAAAAGTTGACACTTAGAAACTTTTCTGGGTAAAATTACCAATGTTATCCTAGGGAAGGAAATACAGTTTGCAAGCAAAGTATGTTTACGTTACTTTTGTAATCCAGTGCTGGACTCCTAGGTTCAGCACTGGGACATTTACTTAAAACAGGTAAGTAATTACGTTTTTGTAGTTTGTACGATTTTTAAAGAATATTTGTATGATTCAGAAATCGACACTTAGAAACTTTTTCAACAAAAAGCAGGCAATGATATCCTATGAGAGGAATTTCCAGTTACTGGTAAGTACGGTAAAAATTACTTTTCATGGTCGGTACTGGACTAAAAGATGCAGTACTGAGGTCTCTCCTGATAGTAGGTGAGTAATTCGGAATTCGTTACTGTTGTGATTTTTAAGCAATATTTTGGTATTTCAAAAGTGGACACTTAGAAGAAATTTCACAGAAAACCAGTCAATGGATCCCTATGTAAGAAAATTCAATTCGCCTGTAAGTTACTTTTAACGTTACTTTTGTAATCCAGTGCTGGACTCCTAGGTTCAGCCCTGGGACATTTACTTAAAACAGGTAAGTAATTACGTTTTGGTAGTCTGTACGATTTTTAAAGAATATTCTTGTTTTCAAAAGTCGACACTTAGAAACTTTTTGGAAGAAAAAGTGTCCATGTTATCCTATGAGGAAAAATGAGTTATCGGTCTCGAGGTAAGTAATCGGTCTTTTGAGTTAGGGTTCTGGGGTTAGACTCAGGGGTCTCCCAGGGTCAGTGATGCACTGTTGTTGCACCCTCAGCGGCACTAGGGCGGCCGGGTGCAGAGTGTTGAGGCCCAATGTTATCCTATGGAGGATAGGGGGACTCCGGTTGGTGGCGGCTGGCAAGCAGGCCACGGGGTTGTGGGAGCAAAGCTCCTAGGGTTAAGCTCAGGGCACGTTGGGGACCAAGTTAGCACCAAAGAGGCACCCTCAGCGGCACTAGGGCGGCCGGGTGCAGAGTGCTGTTTTGAGGTCGGGTGCCCTGTTGATTTCAATGGAAATTTTCGGTTTTGGTTTTCAGCTGCAGGCTCGGTCCAGGAAGACTTCCAGGAGGAACCAACAGCTGGGCAGGTAAGTTGGAGGGCTCGGGGACGTAGGTGCACCTCGGGTTCCTTTCTCCAGGGCGCAGGGCGTCTGGAGGCAGGGGTGTCTTTTGAGGTCGGATTTCACCTTACCGGGCCACTCGCGGTTGGGGGTTCTCCGTGCAGAGGCTGCAGGCGACGTCGGGGAGTCCTGGAGGGGTCAACCCACGGTGGACTCGGACTCTGGAGAGCTGGGGGACCTCGCTGGGACCGGTGGGCCACTTGAACTCGGGCTGTAGGCGACGGGTGCAGTGGTGGTTCCAGGCGTCGGGTTTCTTTCTCCTCAGCAGGCTCGGAGTCTTTGTTTGGTGTTTCTTTTGAACAGAGCTGCTGTTCACAGGAGATCCGGTCTTTGTTGAAGGCAGTCAGTCCTCCCTGGGGTTCTGGAGGTCGCTGGCTGCAGGACAAGACTATTTTTGGCGCAGGATCTCTGGAAACTGCAGACGGGCCGGTAGGGCTGGGGCCAAGTCAGTTGTTCTCTGCAGTCTCCTCTGCTGGGCGTCTTCTTTCGTCCTTTTTCTTCTTAGGTTGCGGGAATCTAAGGAAGGAAGGTTCAGGGTGCCCCTAAATACTAGATTTAGGGGCGTTACAGGTAGGTAAAGGGCAGGGACCAATGGGTCCCTGCCCTAGGGTGGGTACACCCCTATCCTGCCACTCTCCTGTGGGAGGGGGCAGGAGCCTAGTCCTGATTGGGCAGGGCTCCCCATCTTCAAGATGGCGAGAGCCCGGAGATGTGCTTCACCTCGCCTCCCCCACCTGAGGGGTGGGGTTGGCAGAGGGTGGCACACCCCTTTCCTCCCTTGGTGTTTCCCTCCAGTCTTCCCACCAGGATGGGGGAGGAACCGGTGGGGACCAGTTGCTGAGTACAGCAAGTGGTCTGGGAAGCTCACAAAGGCGGAATGCCTTTGAAGCTTCCCCTGCCCATCCTGGGGGAGGGGGCCTAGCACCTCACCCAGGACGTGCATTGTTGCAGGCCCGGGAGAGCGGATGGCTCTCTACCCAGGGGTCCAGCAACATGTCTGCTGTGTGGCAGCCTAGGCAGCCCCTCAGACAAGACGTGGATTGTAGGTTAGGTTCAGGGGGTAACTCTAAGTTGCCCTCTGACGTGCATTTTACAGTAAATCCCACACTGGCATCAGTGTGGGTTTACTGTGCTGAGGAGTTTGATACCAAACTTCTCAGTCTTCAGTGCAGCCATCATGGTGCTGTGGAGTACGTGCTGACGACCTCCCAGCACCATATACTCGGAATGGCAGCCCTGCACTTACAGTGCCCAGGAATGGGCCTGGGTACTGTAGGGGCACAGGGCTCATGCACCTGTGCCCTCACCACTGGCATAGGGCACCCAGCTAGAGGGGTGACTGAGGTATGCCAGGGCAGTGTGTTTAGTGGGCATGGCACACAGGGATGTGTGCCATGTCGACTCTCTGTTTTGTTCTGCACCAAGACACTCAGCCTGCAAGGGCAGTGTGTGTGTGTCAGGGTACAGGGCCTCTAAGGGTGGCACAATAAGTGCTGCAGCCCTTAGGGGTCTTCTCTGGTCACAGTGCCCTGGGTACCTAGGGTACCATTTACCAGGGGCTTACCTGTGGCCAGAGATGCCAATTGGGTTTAGGCTGAGTACAGTTTTTAGGGAAGGAACACAGGCCCTGGGTACCTGATTGGCAGGGATCCAGGGCACACCAAGGAAAAGTGCATCAGTTATCAGGCAAAAAGTGGGGGGGTTACTGCAACAGAAACCCACTTTCCTACAACTCCTCCTTTCGGTGATAGTGCTCATGGGCATTGACTCCATTGTCAGATTGTTTTTTCCCCCCATCGGGTTCGGATGTGTGTTGCTGCGCTCCGGTTGGGCACCGTTTCTCGGTTTCCTTCGACGCGCAATCGACTACCCTCGACGGTATTGTTATCGATCGCAGTTCTCCATTCATCGCGTATCGTCTCACCTCGAAAAAACTTCGATCGGAAAACTCGTGGTGGGCCGTCGGGCCTACCCGCGCCGACCGCACTAGCAGTCGATGGAACGGACTCCCTTCAAGTTATGTCCAAGTGTCGTGCTAAATTTCCACGCACCGACTTGCATGAAGTGTGCAACCTCTGCCTGTCCCTGAAACACAACGAGAAAGACTGCGACGCGTGTCGATCGAAAAAGTCACTTCGTGACCGTCGGGCTCGACGCCACGAGATGCAACACCAGAGCGGCTCCGCACCGGACATCTTCGGGGAAGATTCCGACACAGAACAGCAAGCTCAAGGAGCCGAAGAGGAAGAACATTTCTCCGTGTCCGAAGTCGACTGCGACATGGAAGAAGAGGAGCAAGTTACTCCGGGTCAACGTACCGTGAGTAAAGACACCCCTTTGCCCCCTCAACAACCAAAGACAAAGGCTCCAGTCCCTCCTCTGCCTTCGGGCCAAGGTCGGCACCGACAAAAGGTTTCCGATGCCCCGCCCTCGGGCCCGGCTCCAAAACATAAAGAGAAGCTTTCCGGCTCGGGCTCGAGCCGGCCCTACTCCGGTGCCGAAAAAACACCTCCGGCACCGAAACCCAAATCTAAACATGTGACGGTCACAATTCCACTGTTGCCGAAGACTCTACCTTCGACACCGAAAGGCTCGGAGCCAAAACCTCCGACGCCAAAAGGCTCGGAGCCGAAACCTTTGACGCCGAAACAAACAACTAAATATAAAGATACTCTGTCTAAAGAGCCTCGACCCGATGCCCCGCCTTCGGATCCGAAGCAGAAAAAACTTGTGATCAACCCTGATACAGAACATATCCATGCCACTCTTCCAAAAATCCGGAAGATAGACCAGACAGTGGACTATCACATTCCTCTCAAAAGCAAAAGTGTGGGCACTAACCCTTCTCCACCTTACATTCCACCTTCTTCCCCCACTGATCCCAATTTACTTATTACACCATCAAATTCACCACCACTTACACCTGACCCACAGGATGACGGGGATGAGGATGAAGATCAGGATATGCCACAAGACATTGACCTTTGGGAGGATTATCATACTGACCCAAGCCCAGATAATGACCCTGATTTGTATCCGTCTAGACCCTCCCCACCTGACGATAACATTGGGTACATTGAACTGCTTAACAGGACTGCTCAATATCACGGGGTGGAGTTGCATAAAGAGCCTTTAGAAGAGGATTTCCTATATAAGACACTTTACCTATGCTAAAAGGTATGTTGAAACACTCAGACGAGATATTTAAAGATCCTGTGAGGGCAAGAATAATTACACCTAGAGTGGAGAAAAATATAAACCTTCACCCACCGACCCTGTTTACATCAGAGGTCAGTTGCCTTTAGACTCTCTGGTGGTATCCAACGCTCGCAAGAGAGCTAACTCACAAACCACAGGTGAGGCTCCTCCTCCTGATAAGGAGTCTAAGCTTATTAATTCCTCGGGCAAAAGAGTGGCTTCACAAGCGGCTAATCACTGGCGCATTGCCAACGCTCAAGCTCTGCTGGCTCGCTATGATAGGGCTCAAAAACTCATGCAATTTTTACCTGACGAACACAAAACTAAGGCTAATGACCTTATCCAAGAAGGTAAACTTATCACTAATACCTCAATCAGGTGTGCCCTGGGCGCAGCAGATACAGCAGCTCGTACAGTAAACACCAGTGTACTCCTACGCAGACATGCTTGGTAGAGAATCTCAGGATTCAAGCCTGAGATGCAAACCTCCATCTTCAACCAACCATTCGACAAAGAACATCTCTTTGGCCCAACGGTTGATACCTCGCTGGAGAAGATAAAAAGAGACACGGAGGTCGCAAAGTCCATGGGGGCTTTGCAATTGCCTGCCACTAGGGGTTACTTTTGCCGCTTTATAGGGGTGGTTCCAAAAATGTATCCACTGAAAACCCCTCCTCCTCTTACAAGGGCAACAACCAATCCCCCTCTTCAAGAGGTTATTTTAAAGGTGGTTTCAGAGGAAACAACGGTAAGGGAAGAGGCAGAGGCAACTCCACACGCACTTCCCCCGCAAACAAACAGTGACTTCCTTCCGTTACCCCCGATAATTCCACTCTTGTCGGGGGACGTCTCTTTCAATTCCTACCTGTCTGGAATTCAGTCACCTCAGACAAGTGGGTACTACAAATTATCCAATATGGTTACTGCCTGGAGCTTACACACACTCCCCCAAATATTCTTCCAAGATCACATGCAATGTCACCAGAGCATCTTACCCTTCTAAAGCAAGAAAGTCCCATTACAATATCAGGGGACCGGGGTATACTCCCTGTACTTTTTAATTCCCAAAAAAGACAGCTCTCTCAGGCCCATACTAGACCTCAGAGAACTAAATCTATACATTCAGTCGGACCACTTTCACATGATCACACTCCAACAAGTGCTCCCACTCCTTCAGCAAGGCGAAAAAGGACGCCTATTTCCATATTACCATTCACCCTGCTCACCGGAAATACCTCAGGTTTCTGGGAGACGGCCAACATTATCAATTCAAGGTCCTCCAATTTGGAGTAACTAACCGCACCCAGGGTTTTCGCCAAATGCCTGGCAGTAGTTGCGGCTCATCTAAGCAGACAGCACATTCACGTCTTCCCTTACCTAGACGACTGGCTCATAAAAGCCAGCTTGCAGCAAAGCTGCCTACGCCACACTCGAAAAACAGTCCAACTGATTCACAACCTTGGGTTTACTGTGAATCTCACCAAGTCTCATCTCCAACCATTCAATACACAACTGTATCTAGGAGCCACAATAGACACTCAAAAAGCTCTACCGTGTCCCAACACAGTCAGAATCCGCAACATGCAGACTCTAATCTCACAGTTTCAGTCACAACACTCGTTACCAGCTCGAGTGTTCATGCAATTGATAGAAATGATGGCGTCTTGCATTTTAATCGTTCCTTACGCAAGACTCCAAATGCGTCCCCTCCAGGAATGTTTAGCATGTCAGTGGAACCAGGCTCAAGGTCAGTTATCAGATCTAGTGTTGGTAGATGGCCGCACCCATCGCTCTCTGCAGTGGTGGATTACAAAAAACCTTTCCAAGGGGCGGTCATTCGCGACCCAGTTCCACAGATAGTGCTAACAGCAGACGCTTCGCTCACTGGTTGGGGAGCTCATCTACAAAAATATACCATTCAGGGCATGTGGACTCTTCAACAAAAGCAACTAAACATAAACCATCTAGAACTGCTAGCAATTTTTCTAGCGTTGAAAGCTTTTCAACTTCATCTAGTAGGCAAAGCTGTTCTAATTTGCACAGACAACATGACAGCAATGTACTACATACAAAAACAGGGGGAGGGACACTCTCTCCAGCTCTCACAGTTAGCTCAGAGCATCTGGGGATGGGCCATACCTCACAAAATATATCTCCTTGCGGAACACCTTCCAGGAGTAAACAACCACATTACAGATCTGCTCAGTCGTCAACGACAACAGATCCACGAATGGGAACTCCACCCTCAGGTTCTCCTCCCGTTCTTTCAAATGTGGGGCTTCCCAGACATAGATCTGTTTGTCACCCACTTAAACGCAAAATGCCCAAACTTTGCATCCAGGGATCCACACCCATTGTCCAAAGGCAATGCACTATGGATGAACTGGTCAGGGATATTTGCTTACGCTTTTCCGCCTCTTCCACTCGTTCCATTAGTGGTTCGGAAGCTCAAACAGCACTCCCTGACACTAATCCTAGTTGCTCCCACATGGGCCCGTCAACCCTGGTTCACAACCCTCTTGGAGTTGTCAGTAGTTCCCCACCAAAAGCTCCATCTCACTCCCGATCTCCTCATTCAGAACCATGGAGGGATAAGGCATCCAGATCCCAGTCATCTCAACCTTGCGAGCTGGCACCTGAAATCTTAGAGTTTGGCTACCTCAATCTTCCCCCAGATTGCTTGAATATCATCAAAGAGGCTAGACGTCCTACCACAAGGGCATGCTATGCAGCAAAATGGAAGCGGTTTGTGATTTACTGTAATAACAATCAAGTCAATCCCCTCGACGCTTCAATCCAAAACATCATTTGTTATCTATTACATCTACAGCGTTCCAATTTAGCATGTACATCCATACGCTTACGTCTTGCTGCGATAGCTGCATATCTGCAGAACAGACAACATTTGTCTCTTTTTAGAGTGTCTGCTATTAAGGCTTTCATGGAAGGACTACCACCTGCTCCAGTGTGGAATCTCAACATCGTTCTTACAAGACTCATGGGTCCGCCTTTTGAACCATTGCACAGATGTGAACTGCAATTTCTCACTTGGAAGGTAGCTTTCCTCATAGCTATCACATCTCTAAGGAGAGAGGGTGAGCTTCAGGCACTAACAGTAGAAGAACCATTTTTACAAACACATCAAAACAAAGTGGTTCTTAGGACTCACCCCAAATTTCTACCTAAAGTCATTTCTGCCTTTCATATCAACCAATCTGTTGAGTTGCCTGTGTTCTTCCCTCAACCAGATTCTGTGGCAGAACGTGCTCTTCACACCTTAGATGTAAAAAGAGCGTTACTATATTACATTGAAAGAACAAAACCTTTTAGAAAGTCTAAGCAACTTTTTGTTGCTTTTGCTCCACCACATAAAGGCAATCCAATATCAAAATCAGGTATTGCAAGGTGGATAGTAAAGTGCATTCAAATATGCTATGCAAAAGCAAAACAAACGTTAACAGTTCCCCCTAGAGCACATTCTACACGCAAACTAGGGGCTTCTGTGGCATTCTTAGGAAATATACCCATAGATGACATATGCAAAGCAGCAACATGGTCTACACCTCACACATTCACAAAACACTATTGTGTAGATGTGTTAGCAAGACAACAAGCTAGAGTGGGCCAGGCAGTTTTACGTACACTATTTCAAACCACTGCAACAGATACAGGTTAGCCACCGCTTTGGGAGATAACTGCTATATACTCTATGCATAGTATATGATCTACAGCTCATATGCCTCGAACGGAAAATGCTACTTACCCAGTATGAATCTGTTCTTGGCATATAGAGCTGTAGAGTCATATGCGCCCACCCACCACCCCGGGTACCTATACCTGTTGCAGTAACATCTTACTTAGATTCATGCATTCATGGACATCTCCTTTTACTACTCTTACTAACTCCATTATCACCCTCTGCGGGAAAACAAACTAACAATGGAGTCGATGCCCATGCGCACTATCACCGAAAGGAGGAGTCACCTACCTCGTGACTGTGACTGGAAAGACTTCCTCGAAGAAAAACAAAGTGCGAACATCCGGACCCAACACTAGATGGCGATCTATGCATAGCATATGACTCTACAGCTCTATATGCCAAGAACAGATGCATACTGGGTAAGTAGCATTTCCCTTCATAGAGCTGCAACAGCTACAGGTTAGCCACCGCTTTGCGAGCAAACTGCTGTGTAGTCTATGCACAGCATGTGATCTACAGCTCACATGCCTCGTACCGAAAATTTTACTTACTAGTAGACATCTGTTCCTGGCATGTAGAGCTGTAGATTCACATGCGCCCACCCGCCTCCCCGGGTACCTATACCTGTTGCAGCTATAATTCTTTAATTCAGTACTTATTACATACATACGCATGGTCATCTCTTTATACACTACTAACTCCATTCTCACCCTATGACGGCAAACAATCTAACAGTGGAGTCGATGCCCATGCGCACTATCAGCGAAAGGAGGAGTCACCATACCTCATGACTGGAAAAGACTTCTTCAAAGAAAAACAACTTGCAAACATCCGGACCCAACACTAGATGGCAGGAGTGTGCACATCATGTGAATCTACAGCTCTACATGCCAACAGATGTCTACTGGTAAGTAACATTTTCCTTTCCTCCATAGGATAACATTGTAGGAAAGTGGGTTTCTGTTGCAGTAATCCCCCCCCCCCCACACTTTTTGCCGGACTACTGATGCACTTTCACTTGATGTGCCCTGGGTCCCTGCCAATCAGGTTCCGAGGGCCTGTGTTCTTTCCCCAACACTAACCCAATTGGCATCTCTGGTCACAGGTCAGCCCCTGGTAAATGGTACCACAGGTACCCAGGGCACTGTGACCAGGGAAGACCTCTAAGGGCTGCAGCACTTATTGTGCCACCCTTAGAGGCCCTGTACCTTTACACACACACACTGCCTTTGCAGGCTGCGTGTTTTGGTGCAGAACAAAGTGAAGAGTCGACATGGCACACATCCCATGCCTACAACCCACTGTCCTGTCATAGATCAGTCACCCCTCTAGCTGGGTGCCCTATGCCAGTGGTGAGGGTACAGGTGCATGAGCCCTGTACCCCTACAGTGTCTAAGTCCATTCTTAGACATTGTAAGTGCAGTGCTGCCATTAAGAGTATATGGTGCTGGGAGCTTGTCATTACGAACTCCACAGCACCATAATGGCTACACTGAAAACTGATAAGTTTGGTATCAAACTTCTCAGCACATTAAACCCACACCGATGCCAGTGTGGGATTTAAGGAAAAATGCACACAGAGGGCGTCTTAGAGATGCCCCCTGAAAAACGACCAGCCTCTGGTGGGTTCCCTGACTGGTACACACCAGCCTGCCACCACGAGACATGTTTCTGGACCCCTAGGGAGGAAGCCTTCACTCCCTGAGCCCAGAAACAAAGCCTTTCCTGGGCGGAGGTGTTCACACCTCCCCCAGGCCAGAAAGAGCCATCTGTGGCAGGGGAGCTTCAAAGGCCTCGCAGCCTTTGTAATGCGACCCCCAGCCTCTCCTGCTATCAGGAGCAGGCCCCCTTCCTGTTTCCCCTCCTTTTCGGCGGGAAGACGGGCGGGAAAAACTAGCCAGCCCAGAAGGTGTGCCCACCTCTGCCAACTCCACCCCTCAGGTGGGGGAGGCGAGGTGAAGCCCACTCTTCAGTGCCCGCCATCGTGCAGATGGCAGGCACTCCCCAATCAGGATTAGGGATTGTGCTCACTCCCCCACGTGGGGTGAGCACACCAAGGGTGTAGTCACCCTAAGGTCAGCAGCCCATTGGCTACTGACCTCGAGACCCCTAAAACACCCCCTAAATACAGTATTTAGGGGGCAGCCCTGAACCAAGAAAGTAGATTCCCGCAACCTAAGAAGAAAAAGGACGAAAGAAGACGCCCAGCAGAGGAGACTGCAGAGAACAACTGACTTGGCCCCAGCCCTACCGGCCCGTCTGCAGTTTCCGGAGATCCTGCGTCACAAATCGTCTTGTCCTGCAGCCAGCGACCTCCAGAACCCCTGGGAGGACTAACTGCCTTCAACAAAGACTGGATCTCCTGTGAACAGCAGCTCTGTTCAAAAGAAACGCCGAAAACAGACTCTGAGCCTGCTGAGGACAAAGAAACCCAACGCCTGGAACTACCACTGCACCCGTCGCCAACGGCCCAAGTTCGAGTGGCCCACCGGTCCCAGTGAGGCGCTCCAGAGTCAGAGTCCACCGTGGGTTGACCCCTACAGGACTCCCCAATGTCGCCTGCAGCCTCTGCACGGAGACCCCCCAACCACGAGTGGCCCGATAGGTGAAATCTGACCTCAAAAGAGACCCCTGCGTCTAGCCGCCCTGCGCCCTGGAGAACAGAACCCGAAGTGCACCTACGTCCCTCAGCCCTCCAACATAACTGCCCAGCTGTTGGTTCCTCCTGGAAGTCTTCCTGGACTGAGCCTGCAGCTAAAAACCAAAACCGAAAATCCCCATTGAAAACAACAGGGCACCCGACGCCAAAACAGCACCCTGCACCCAGCCGCCCCAGCGCCGCTGCGGGTGCACTTTGTGTGCTAAACCGGATCCCCCTTTTCCCTGAGCCTAACACCAGGAGCTTGGCTCCCACAACCTTGTGGCCTGCTCGCCAGCAGCCACCAACCGGAGGCCCCCTATCCCCCATTGGATAACATTGGGCCTCAGCACTCTGCACCCGGCCGCCCTAGTGCCGCTGAGGGTGTAACAAGAGTGCATCCCTGACCCTGGGGGACCCCTGAGTCTACCCCCAGAACCTCAACTCCCACTACCGAATACTTACTTTAAAACCGATAACACTATTTTCCTCCATAGGATAACATTGACTGTTTTTCTCTGAAAAATGTTCAAAGTGTGGAGTTGATTTGGATGGAAACCTGAAAAATAACACTTGTGCAAAACTGACTTTACTTACCTTTTCTCTAGGAAATGCCCCAGTGTGATATCTAGGCATATCACACTGAATAGAAAAAGTAATCTAAACAGTAATCTCAAAAGTAACTTACCTGTAATTTTTACTGCAAAATCGATACACAGTATATGTACAGCATTCCACAGTATTGCATTACCAGTAATACAAACTGTAACCATCTCAAAGTACATGTACAACTGCATTCCAAACTGTATATTTACTGCAAAGTATTTATCAACTTACCTGTGCCAGGCTTGCTTGGTTCTAGGAAATAAAATAACTAAAAGAATATTTTTATACAAAACCAATTGGTCTGAAGTTCAGTCTTTGAGTGTGTGAAATCATTTGCTGATTGAGTGGGTACAACAAATGCTTAACACTGTCCTCTGATACTGCCTTACTGCTCGACCATACTACCACAAATAAAGAGTGAGGTGCAATCTAACTTTACCTCTGCCTACCTTTGGAGATCCACTGGACTCTGTGCACACTATACCTCACTTTGGTGTAGTATATACAGAGCCAGCTTCCTACATTGGTGGCAGCGGTGGGATATACAACTTTGCATTTGTTGGACTACTTGGTTACCACCTGATCACACGACAGAACTCTTAAATTGTCTTTAGAATTCTGATTTTTTTCAATTTGGCATTTTTTGAAAAACTACTAAAAGTCTTGTTAGGGCCTTGGTTAAGTCCCTTTAGATTTTAGAAAAATAAAAAGTCACTTTAGCTGGGGTTAGAGGGGTTAGAAGTTTTTTTTAACTATGTCTCAAAACAAGAACCCAGCTGTTAGTGAAAATAACCACAATGACATAGAGGACTTAGTTGAGGAGCTCGACCTCACCCCTTGCCTTCACTTGTCTTTCAAGGAGGTAAGGTCCCTATGTAAACTTAAAAACATAGCCATGGGTCCCCATCCCACCAAACACTAGCTCCAGGAGCTGTTGGCTGGGTATGCAAAGGACCACCCATCTGAAAATGGTGAAGACCAGTCAGATGAGGAAGGAGTGGAAGAGGATGACCTGGTAGATCAACCTCCTCCACTTCCTAGGGAGAAAAGGGTCCAAGTACCCTTGACTCCAAGAATCAACCTCTCAGTACCTAGATCTCACACAGGTGGATCAGGTACCACTGAGGACAGTGAGGACAGCCTCAATGAGGAGGACATTCTGCTAGCCAGGCTGACCAAAAGATTAGACCTAGAGACCAGACTCCTGGCTCTAAAAAAAAGAAAGAGCAGAGATGGGCCTAGGACCCATCAATGGTGGCAGCAATTTAAGGATAAAGAGCAATCTTATGATCCTAAAATCCCCAAAGGCATTGTCCCTAAATATGAAGAGAGTGATGATATCACAAAGTGGTTCACAGCCTTTGAGAGGGCTTGTGAAGCCAGAAGAGTGAAGAAAACTCACTGGGGGGCACTCCTTTGGGAACTGTTCTCTGGTAAGTGCAGAGACAGACTTCTGACCCTTAGTGGGGCAGATGCCGGGTCTTATGACCTCATGAAGAGAACTCTGACTGAGGGATTTGGACTCACAACTGAGGAGTATAGAATTAGATTCAGGGGGACTCAGAAAACCCAGTCAGCCCTGGGTGGAATTTGTAGACTACTCAGTTAAGACACTAGATGGCTGGTTGACTGGAAGCAAAGTGCAAGATTATGATGGTCTTTATAATTTGTTTATGACAGAACACATATTAAGTAATTGCATTGATGAAAAGTTGCATCAGTATCTGGTAGACCTAGGTCCAATTTCTCCCCAAGAATTGGGAATGAAGGCGGACCATTGGGTCAAGACAAGGGGAACTAGGACGTTCACTGGGGGTGACCAAAAGAAAGGGGTCACAAAACCTCCCCAGAGGAAAGACAGTGAGCCGCTTAAAGATAAAAGTAAGGAGTCCCAGGTAGCCCCCCAAAAACCTGTCCAGGAGGGTGGGCCCAAAAACACCTCACAAACCAAAACTGGGTACCAAGGTAAGAATTTGGATCCCTACAAGGTATGGTGTCACAACTGTCAAAAGGCAGGACACCACACCAAGGACCCTAGCTATCCTAAAAACAAAGCCCCTAGTGTAGCTCCAGGGGTTGCCAGTGTAGCTTTGGAGGGTGATTCCTCAGATGAGGAGGTCCTCCTAGCCTTCAACTGGAAACTGGGCCCAAAAGCTGAGTTGGAAATTCCTGAGGGGAGTAGACACTTCCACCACCTACTGGTGAATAGAATCCCAGCCACTGCCCTGAGAGATACCTGTGCCAGTCACACTGTGGTGCATGACAGGTTGGTTCTCTCAAACCAGTATGTCCCAGGGGAAACAAAAAGAGTAAGGGCTGTCCCAGGGGGTGTCACTGTTAGGCCTGTGGCTGTAGTGCTCCTAGAAATAGCTGGGCCCCTTAGATGGAGAAAGGTGGTAGTTAGTAAATACCTCCCCCTTGATGGTCTCCTTGGGAATGACCACCCAGAGGTTGGTCTGAGCCAAAGAGAGGTACTGGTCCAATGCCAGACCTCACCCAAGAAACCTGGGGGGGCTCAACCTGCAGTTAGGTCAGCTAAGCCTCAAAAGAAAAAGAAGAAACAGTGTAGGAAAGGTGGCCAACTTTTAGCCACAGTTTCAGTGGGCCAGAGAGATTCTATCTCAGTAAGGGAGAACTCCAAAATTGGCACTGGTGAAGTCCCCCCTAGCCAACAAAAAGACCTGACTCCTCCGGCAACTGTCCAACCTGAATTGGTGGCTCCTCAGCTGGCAGAACAGAGGGTGGAAGAAGGGTGTTCACTA
The DNA here is from genome assembly GCA_963921515.1 of Calotriton arnoldi. Taxonomy (NCBI): domain Eukaryota; kingdom Metazoa; phylum Chordata; class Amphibia; order Caudata; family Salamandridae; genus Calotriton; species Calotriton arnoldi. Next base: position 259,873 of record CAWUFW010005376.1, read on the forward strand.
CCAAGTGTAGTGACCCCCCCACCCTAAAACAGCAGACAGGCAACCAGAACCCAAAGAAGCCTGTAAGGTAGCCCCTTCACCTACCAGTGAGGAGCTAAAGGTGTGGTTCTGGGCACTGATAGCCGTCAGTAGCCTCTGCTGGGTGTTAGCCTTCATGGCAGCACTGTCCTTGGCATGGTGGCCTAGCCTCCTGGCAAATAGCAAGTTAGGCCCCCTGACCTTATTGGTCATGGTGGGGTTACTCAAGCTGTGGATAACCTCAGTGGGTAAGCTGGGCTTTGCCCTAGCTAAGTTAGAATTTGCAGAGGTAGACACCTCTGAACCCAAACTAAAAAGATGGGTTAAAGAGCTAGGAAAAGAGCATTGGGAATTAGGTCCTGAAACTGTTGAGGTAGGCCAGCTCCCCAAAGGGACTGACCTGGACAGAAGGATGTAAGGAAGAGTAGGCCCTGCAACTTTCAAACCACTTCCTCCACTCTTCCTCGCCTGAAAGACCAGGAAGACTCTCCCAGCTTTGGCTGAGTCTCCTGGCCTTTAGGCTGGGGGGGGGGCGTGTGTAGGAAAGTGGGTTTCTGTTGCAGTAACCCCCCCCCCCCACACTTTTTGCCAGACTACTGATGCACTTTCACTTGATGTGCCCTGGGTCCCTGCCAATCAGGTTCCCAGGGCCTGTGTTCTTTCCCCAACACTAACCCAATTGGCATCTCTGGCAACAGGTCAGCCCCTGGTAAATGGTACCACAGGTACCCAGGGCACTGTGACCAGGGAAGACCTCTAAGGGCTGCAGCACTTATTGTGCCACCCTTAGAGGCCCTGTACCTTTACACACACACACTGCTTTTGCAGGCTGCGTGTTTTGGTGCAGAACAAAGTGAAGAGTCGACATGGCACACATCCCTGTGTGCCATGCCTACAACCCACTGCCCTGTCATAGATCAGTCACCCCTCTAGCTGGGTGCCCTATGCCAGTGGTGAGGGTACAGGTGCATGAGCCTTGTACCCCTACAGTGTCTAAGTCCATTCTTAAACATTGTAAGTGCAGTGCTGCCATTAAGAGTATATGGTGCTGGGAGTTTGTCATTACGAACTCCACAGCACCATAATGGCTACACTGAAAACTGATAGGTTTGGTATCAAACTTCTCAGCACATTAAACCCACACTGATGCCAGTGTGGGATTTAATAAAAAATGCACACAGAGGGCGTCTTAGAGATGCCCCCTGAAAAACGACCAGCCTCTGGTGGGTTCCCTATCTGAAAGAGACACGTTAGTGACAGATTCCTTACCTTAGAATATCCCCAGGCGTCAGGCTGGATCCGGAAAGTTTTGCGTAGCAGTACCCTTGCGCGTCGGTAGGCGGCGTCGTGCGGCTCCGCGTCCGTCGTCGGCGTTGGGATCGCCGGAATGACGTTGCGGGCAGTACTTAGACGCCGCCCCTGCGCGCTGACGTCAGTTCTTCTTTTTCCGTGCCAGTAAGCGCAGATCCGGGAAAAGCAGTGCCCTAGTCATTTTTTGACTAAGTTTTTTGTGATTTTTGTCACTGTTTTTTCTCGAGTCGTTCGACTCCGACGGTGTCAGTAGGGATGCCCGGCTTCAAGCCATGCGACGCCTGTGGTCGGATGATGTCGATCACGGACCCGCATCGAGAATGTCTCTACTGCCTCGGACGCGACCACGACTCCAAGTCGTGCCCCGACTGCCGGGCCTTGCATCCGAAGGCTTTGCGAGAGCGGTCTCGAAAGCTCCTCGAGGTCCGGCAGTCGGCTCCGCGCCAACCCAAGCCCCGGTCACGTGAGAGGTCGAGGGGCCGGTCGCGGAGTCCTCATCGGTCGTCGGAGTCCAAGTCATCGCTCGACGACTTCCCCTCGCCGGTCTCGCAACTCGGCTGAGGGTCCTGTCGGCACCGTCCCCGCGGCTCCGGGAGTGCCTGTGGAGCCGCCGTCGCATTACCCGCCTTATCCGGGTTCGGCGGCGACTCCGGCCGAAATACAGGAGTTCCTGTCAGCCATGTCCCTCCTCTTCGGGCCTCAAGGTCCCCCCGGTGCGCCTTTGGGCCCCGCAGGCCCTTCTGGGGTGCCTACAGCGCCGCCGGCGACTCCGGACCCAGCGACACCAGCCCCGGTCCTGGCCCCGGCCTCGACCCCGGCGTTGCCGCAACCCCCATCGACGCCGGTTGACCTCACGACACCTCCACCGGCGCCGATTTCACCGGTGCCGTTCCCGACGCCGCCCGGGGCTCCGGGCGGCGTCGTACCCCGGTTCTCTCCGGACCCGGACACGACGCCGGCCCCGGCGCCGATGCAGCCTTGGGTTCCGCATGTCCCTCCTCCTTACTTTGAACCTGCTTTGGAGGACGAAGAGGACTGGGAGGGGTCTGAGGACCCTCTCACTGCCCAATGTGAGTTCGATCAGGACTGGGCTGAGGAACTTGGGGATGCCAGTGGACTGGACACCTCCCCTGACTCTGGCATGCTGTCTCCTCCTTCTGTGGCAACGGAGGAGGGAGCAAACTTTGCAACAGTGTTGCGTAGGGCAGCTGAGGCTTTACACCTCCAGTTACCTACAGTGGCTGTCAGGACTAACATCCTGACGGAAGTGCTTCAGCTGGCGGCTACCTCCTCGGAGCCACTGCTGCCTTTCAACGAGGCACTTTCTGACGTTCTTTTGGGCACCTGGTCCAAGCCCACCACAGGGGCTCCTGTGGATAGGAACGTGGCCCGACGCCATCGCCCTGCTCCGGGCGACCCCATGTTTCTCTCCCAACACCCCACCCCTGAGAGCTTGGTTGTCCAAGCCTCTGCTTCCCAGAGGGCCTTCCCTACCGCTCCCCCGGATAGGGAATCCAAAAAACTGGATCAATTTGGGAAGAAGGTTTTTACTTCCTCCAGTGCTGGCTTGTGGTCTGTCAACACCACTTGCCTCTTGGGCCGATATTCCCACTGTTTGTGAGTTTCGGTGGCGCAGGTTCTGCCCCAGTGTTCTGAGGAGGTCCAGACACTGCTTTCCCGCGCCATTGCGGAAGGAACGGATGCGGCAAAGTATACCATCAGATGTGGCCTAGATACCGCCGACTCGCTGGGCAGATCACTTGCGACGACAGTGGCGCTGCGTTGCTACGCCTGGCTGAGAACCACTGGTTTCTCGGGTGATGTCCAAAACACTCTTATGGACATGCCCTTTGATGGTGTCGGCCTTTTCGGCAATAAGGCAGACCATGCGCTGGAGCGCTTTAAGGACTCACGGGCTACAGCCAAGTCCCTGGGCCTTTCTGCTCTGCGCCCTCCGCAACAGTCTGCTTTTCGGCCCTTTCGTGGCCACGGAAGGGGCGCCCAGTCACGTCCGCTGCCCAGCCACCGGCCCGCGCAGCAGGCGTCTACGCGTGGTCGAGGACGTGGCTCCCGCCGAGGTGGATCGGGTAACCAGCGTGCGGGTCAGGCCACCGCCCCGTCCGCGGCCTCCAAGCCCTCCTAGTCCTTCCTTTCAGGTCCACAGCACGCCAGTAGGAGGCAGGGTCCGCCATCACCTTCCCCACTGGCGTGCCATCACCTCGGACAAGTGGGTCTTGGACATTGTCCGAAGGGGCTACTCCCTCCCCTTCGTGGCCACTCCCCCAGCCATGCCACCTCAATGCCACCTCAATGCCACCGCATGTCAGGGGATCACTTGGTGCTTCTTCAGAAGGAAGTTGCGGCCCTCTTGGCCAAGAGGGCCATCGAACGCGTTTCGACCCCAGAAGTAGGGCGTGGTTGTTACTCCCACTACTTTCTGGTGCCCAAAAAGGACAAGGAGGACATGCGTCCTATCTTGGACCTCCGGAACGTCAATCGCTTCCTCCGGAAGGAGAAGTTCAAGATGCTCACCCTAGCTCAGGTCTTGACTGCCCTCGACCCTGGAGACTGGATGGTAGCGTTGGACTTGCAGGACGCATATTTTCACATCCCCGTCATACCGGCCCACCGGCGTTACCTGCGGTTCACGGTAGGCCTCGAGCATTTTCAGTTCACCGTGCTCCCCTTTGGCCTTACCAGCGCCCCTCGGGTGTTCACGAAAGTGATGGCGGTGGTCGCAGCTCATCTGCGCCGGGCAGGGGTTCCAGTCTTCCCCTACCTCGACGACTGGCTGCTGAAGGCGGGCTCGTCCCAGGCAGTCGTCTCCCACCTCCAGACTACGGCCGAGCTCCTGCACTCGCTGGGGTTCTCCATCAACGTGCCGAAGTCGCACCTGATTCCTTCTCCACAGCTCCTTTTCATCGGAGCAGTTCTGGACACGACGCAGTTTCGGGTCTATCCTCCCGAACGGCGAGTCCGGGATATTCAGGCTATGATTCCGATCTTTCGGCCTCTATCCTGGGTTTCGGTACGGATGACCCTGAGGCTGCTGGGCCTCATGGCCTCCTGCATCCTGCTGGTCGATCATGCCAGATGGCATATGCGGGCTCTGCAGTGGGACCTGAAGTTCCAGTGGGCGCAGCATCAGGGCAACCTGTCCGATCACGTCCAGATCTCGAAGGGGAATGCAAAACAGTTGCAGTGGTGGCTCTCGAACCGGCAATGGGTCTTGGGCAGATCCCTCTCCCTTCCCCAGCCAGAGCACACAGTTGTGACGACGCGTCCCTTCTGGGATGGGGCGGTCACATGGGAGAGGCGGAGATCAGAGGCCTCTGGTCTCCGGCGGAGTCCCGGCTCCATATCAACCTTCTGGAGCTCCGGGCGATCCGACTTGCACTCAAAGCATTCCTTCCCTCTGTCAAAGGGAAAGTAGTGCAGGTGTTCACAGACAACACCACCATGTGGTACTGCAACAAACAGGGCGGGGTGGGGTCGTGGACTCTATGTCAGGAGGCTCTGCGCCTCTGGACATGGCTGGAACATCAGGGCATATTCCTGATGGTTCAACACCTGGCAGGTTCCCTGAACGCCAGGGCGGACGAGCTCAGCCGCAGGTGCATGATGGATCACGAATGGCGTCTTCACTCGGAAGTGGCGCAAGGACTCTTTCTACAGTGGGGAGAGCCTTGGTTAGATCTATTCGCCACCGAAGAGAACGCGCAATGTCATCAGTTCTGCGCGTTGGAATTTCCAAGGCGGCACTCGCTCGGCGACGCTTTCGTCGCGAGTGGAGTTGCGGTCTGTTGTACGCCTTTCCGCCTATACCACTTCTACCCAGAGTGTTGAAGAAGATTCGGCGCGACCGGGCCCAAGTCATTCTTGTGGCTCCGGACTGGGCTCGAAGAGTTTGGTATCCCGAGCTACTCAGTATGAGCGTCGATCCCCGATCCGTCTGCCTCTTCGGGAGGATCTTCTGTCGCAGCAGCAGGGGACGGTCCTCCACCCGAACCTGTCCAGTCTCCACCTCCTTGCGTGGAGATTGAGCGGCGGCAGTTGATTCCTTTCGACTTGCCTCCCGAAGTTTGTGATGTGATTCTGGCAGCCAGGCGTCCCTCCACTAAGGTGGTATACGCCTGCAGGTGGAACAAATTTGTGGCATGGTGCACAGCAAAGGCTGTGAATCCCCTTTCTGCCCCTCTTTCTGAGGTTCTTCTGTTCCTTCTTTCTCTGGCCCAGCAGGGTTCTGCCCTGGGTACCATCAAGGGCTATCTCTGTGCAATCTCGGCCTTCCTCAGGCTTCTTGATCAGCCCTCCCTTTTCAAGTCCCCTGTTGTTAACAGATTCCTAAAAGGCATTACACACCTCTTCCCTCCTGTTCCGTTTGTGATGCCTCAGTGGAACTTGAACTTGGTTCTTACCTTTCTCATGTGCGCTCCCTTTGAGCCTCTGCATAACTGTCCTCTTCGTCTTCTAACTCTGAAGACAGCTTTTCTGGTGGCTATCACCTCCGCTCGGCGGGTGAGTGAGCTCCAGGCTCTTTCTTGCAAGCCACCCTTTCTGTCTGTCCATCCAGACAAGGTTGTTCTCAGGACGCGTCCGTCCTTCTTGCCAAAGGTGGTTACTGCTTTCCACATTGGGCAGACCATCACTTTGCCCACCTTCTTTCCGCCTCCGCATCCTTCTAGAAAGGACGAGAGGCTCCACCGTCTGGACCCAAAACGTGCGATTTCCTTTTATCTAAATCGCACACAACAGTTCTGGGTGGACGACCAGCTCTTTGTTGGCTACGTGGGCGCCAAAAAAGGTCGGGCGGTACACAAGCGGACCATCTCCCGCTGGGTCGTCTTGTGTATCAAGGCCTCTTATTCTTTGGCTAAAAAGGAGCCCCCTGTTGGGTTGCGTGCCCATTCCACCAGGGCCACAGCCGCCACCACGGCTTTAGGACGTGGTGTCCCTTTGCAGGACATTTGTCAGGCAGCTACGTGGGCCTCGTTGCACACGTTTACCAAGCATTACTGCCTTGACAGCCAAGTCCGGAGATACGGCTTCTTTGGCCGTTCTGTCCTCCGAGACTTCCTTGTCTGATCTTTGTTCGCAGACCCACCACCGGGGTTGGTATTGCTGGGGTATCTATTCTAAGGTAAGGAATCTGTCACTAACGTGTCTCTTTCAGATGCACAAGTTACTAACTTGTGTAACGATATATCTGTAAGAGACAGTAGTTAGTGACAGATTCCTTACCGCCCACCCATCCTCCCCGTTCTGCGAACTGATTTCTAGGGTTCAGGACATCCCTTTCAGGGCCCTAGTATTTTTCAGACACCAATGTCAGCTTCTTGCATGGCTCTGCGTTCCTGGCGCGGAAAGTCGTGTACAGAACTGACGTCAGCGCGCAGGGGCGGCGTCTAAGTACTGCCCGCGACGTCATTCCAGCGATCCCGACGCCGACGACGGACGCGGAGCCGCACGACGACGCCTACCGACACGCAAGGGTACTGCTACGCAAAACTTTCCGGATCCAGCCTGACGCCTGGGGATATTCTAAGGTAAGGAATCTGTCACTAACTACTGTCTCTTACAGATATATCGTTACACAAGTTAGTAACTTGTGCGACTGGTACACACCAGCCTGCCACCACGAGACATGTTTCTGGACCCCTAGGGTGGGAAACCTTCGCTCCCTGAGCCCAGAAACAAAGCCTTTCCTGGGCGGAGGTGTTCACACCTCCCCCAGGCCAGGAAGAGCCATGTGTGGCAGGGGAGCCTCAAAGGCCTGGCAGTCTTTGTAATGCGACCCCCAGCCTCTCCTGCTATCAGGAGCAGGCCCCCTTCCTGTCTCCCCTCCATTTCGGCGGGAAGACAGGTGGGAAAAACTAGCCAGCCCAGAAGGTGTGCCCACCTCTGCCAACTCCACCCCTCAGGTGGGGGAGGCAAGGTGAAGCCCACTCTTCAGTGCCCGCCTTCTTGCAGATGGCAGGCACTCCCCAATCAGGATTAGGGATTGTGCTCACTCCCCCACGTGGGGTGAGCACACCAAGGGTGTAGTCACCCTAAGGTCAGTAGCCAATGGGCCCCTAAAACGCCCCCTAAATACAGTATTTATTGGGCAGCCCTGAACCAAGAAAGCAGATTCCCGCAACCTAAGAAGAAAAAGGACGAAAGAAGACGCCCAGCAGAGGAGACTGCAGAGAGCAACTGACTTGGCCCCAGCCCTACCGGCCCGTCTGCAGTTTCCGGAGATCATGCGCCAAAAATCGTCTTGTCCTGCAGCCAGCGACCTCCAGAACTCCTGGGGAGGACTGACTGCCTTCAACAAAGACCGGATCTCCTGTGAACAGCAGCCCTGTTCAAAAGAAACTCCGAAAACAGACTCTGAGCCTGCTGAGGACAAAGAAACCCGACGCCTGGAACTACCACTGCACCCGTCGCCAACGTCCTGAGTTCGAGTGGCTCACCGGTCCCAGCGAGGTCCCCCAGCGCTCCAGAGTCCGAGTCCACCGTGGGTTGACCCCTCTAGGACTCCCCAACGTCGCCTGCAGCCTCTGCACGGAGACCCCCCCCCAACCGCGAGTGGCCCGGTAAGGTGAAATCCGACCTCAAAAGAGACCCCTGCATCCAGCCGCCCTGCGCCCTGGAGAACAGAACCCGAGGTGCACCTACGTCCCCGAGCCCTCCAACTTACCTGCCCAGCTGTTGGTTCCTCCTGGAAGTCTACCTGGACCGAGCCTGCAGCTAAAAACCAAAAACGAAAATCCCCATTGAAAACAACAGGGCACCCGACACCAAAACAGCACCCTGCACCCAGCCGCCCCTGTGCCACTGCGGGTGCACTTTGTGTGCTAAACCGGATCCCCCTTTGCCCTGAGCCTAACACCAGGAGCTTGGCTCCCACAACCTTGTGGCCTGTTCGCCCGCAGCCACCGACCGGAGGCCCCCTTTGGATAACATTGGGCCTCAGCACTCTGCACCTGGCCGCCCTAGTGCCGCTGAGAGTGTAACAAGAGTGCATCCCTGACCCTGGGGGACCCCTGAGTCTACCCCCAGAACCTCAACTCCCACTACCGAATACTTACCTTAAAACCGATAACACTATTTTCCTCCATAGGATAACATTGACTGTTTTTCTCTGAAAAATGTTCTGTGTGGAGTTGATTTGTATGGAAACCTGAAAAATAACACTTGTGCAAAACTGACTTTACTTACCTTTTCTCTAAGAAATGCCCCAGTGTGATATCTAGGCATATCACACTGAGTAGAAAAAGTAATCTAAAAAGTAATCTCAAAAGTAACGTAAAAGTAACTTACCTGTAATTTTTACTGCAAAATCGATACAAAGTATATGTACAGCATTCCACAGTATTGTATTACCAGTAATTCAAACTGTAACCATCTCAAAGTACATTTACAACTGCATTCCAAATTATATTTTTACTGCAAAGTATTTATCAACTTACCTGTGCCAGGCTTGCTTGGTTCTAGGAAATAAAATAACTAAAAGAATATTTTTATACAAAACCAATTGGTCTGAAGTTCAGTCTTTGAGTGTGTGAAATCATTTGCTGATTGAGTAGGTACAACAAATGCTTAACACTGTCCTCTGATACTGCTCGACCACACTACCACAAATAGAGAGTGAGGTGCTATCTAACTTTACCTCTGCCTACCTTTGGGGATCCACTGGACTCTGTGCACACTATACCTCACTTTGGTATAGTATTTTCGAGGCATATGAGCTGTAGATCGTATACTTGTGCATAGATCGCCATCTGGTGTTGGGCTCGGATGTTTGCACTTTGTTTTTGTCTTGGAAGAAGTCTTTTGTAGTCACGAGGTAGGTGACCCTCCTTAGGACGATAGTGCGCATGGGCATCGACTCCATCTCCAGATTGTTTTTTTCCGCCATCTGGTTCGGATGTGATTTTCTGCGCTCCGGGTCGATATCGGTTTCGAATCTCCCTTCGACGCGCAATCCCTCTCCACTCGACGGTATTGTCTCGATCGCGTTTCCCTTTCGACGCGCATCTTAAAACAAACACCTCGATCTTCGACGTGGGCCATTGGGCCTATCCGCGCAGACCACGCCTGCAGTCAATGGAAAGGACTCCTTTCAAAAAATGCCCCGGGTGTGGTGCTAAGTTCCCACACACGGACTTGCACGAGGTTTGTAATCTCTGCCTGTCCCCGGAGCACGAAGACAAAAACTGCAAGGCCTGTGCATCGTTCAGGTCGAAGAAAACCATCCGTGATCGTCGGGTTCGATGTCACGAAATGTCTCGCGGAAGCAGCTCGATTCCGGACATCTTCGGAGCAGATCCCAATGTCCAGCCGGAACAACAAGTTGATGAAGAAGACATCTCCGTCTCCAAGGCCGACGACTCCAACGTCGAAGAGTAGACAGTCACCCCGGCTCAGCGGTCCGTGAGTACCGAAACCCTTCTCCCAAAAACCAAACCTAAGGCTCCGGTAACACCCTCGCCCTCAAGCTCAGGTCGACACCGGCAACATGTCTCAGACGCCCCGCCCTCGGGCCCGGCTATGAAACCTAAACACAAGCCTTCCGGCTCGGACTCGATCTAACCCCATTCCGGTGCCGAAAAGTCACCTTCGGCACCAGACCAAAGACGTGCCACGCACTTCTTCGTCTACGCCAAATACAACCTCGACACCGAAGCCCTCTGCTTCGAAACAGACCAAAGACAAACATTCGGAACCGAAAAAATCTTCGGAGCCGAAAACTGCTTCGGAATCCAAAAAATCGTCGGAGACGAAAAAAGTCTCGGAGCCACAAAAATCTAAGGAGTCCAAGACCCCACAGAAAGCCTCAGACACTCGGTCCAAAGAACTTTCTGACCCAAAATCTTCGGCACCTAAAAAAGAAATTTTACCCACACAGCCTGTACCTGATTTTTCGGATCCAAAACAAAAAACTCTTTTTATTGACCCACAGACTGGCAAAGTCGTCGCCAAGCCTCCAAAAAAGAGGAAACTGGACACTTCAGAGGAATCTGAAATACCCTTGAAACGAAAGGGTATTTCTCCACCACACTCCCCACAACCTATTTTCTCACCTCAAACATCAGATAACGAGGATGATCATACCGATAGGGGTGGGAATATAGATCCACATGGGGATGATGATGCACATACCATCCCACTCGACATAGACCCTTGGGATGACTACAACACAGTTCCCGACCCACATAATGACCCGGACCTCTATCCATCTAGGCCATCACCACCACATGACAACATTGGGTTTGCGCAGCTAATCAATAGGGCTGCCCAATACCACGGGGTACAGTTACATTCTGATCCCTTAGAGGAAGATTTTTTACTTGAAACCTTTGCACCCTCGCAAAAATCCACACACACCCTGCCAATGTTAAAAGGCATGCTCAAACATGCCCCAGAAGTTTTTAAGGACCCTGTCAGAGCCAGAATTATCAACACCAGGGTAGATAAAAAGTATAAGGCAGCTCCCAATGACCCAATTTACATTAAAGGTCAGGTCCCTTTGGATTCTCTTGTGGTGTCTGTAAGAAACTGGCTCTATATATACTACACCAAAATGAGATATAGTGTTTATAGGGTCCAGGGGACTCCAGAGGTAGGCAGAGGTTAAAGTTGGATAGAACCTTACTCTCTAATAGTGGTAGCTTGGTCGAGCAGTAAGGCAGTATCAGAGGACAGTGTTAAGCATTTGATGTACACACTCAGTCAGCAAATGAATTCACACACTCAAGAACTGAACTCTAGGCCAATTGTTTTTGTATAAAAAAATATACTGTTGTTTATTTTAGAACCAAGCAAGCCTGGCACAGGTAAGCATAAAATACTTTGTAGTAATAAGTTTACTGAATGTCGAACAGTTTGAAAATGCAATGGAAATTGTACTTTGTTTGATTTACAGGGGAGCAGTAGTATGCAACACTTAGCAAATGCAGTACATTGGAATGAATAGGCTTTTTCAGTAAATTGCAGGTAAGTTACTTTTACGTTACTTTTTCTAACTCCGTGCTGGATGCATGGATTCAGCTCTGGGACATTTCCTGGAAACAGGTGAGTAAATGCGTTTTTGTTATTCGTGCGATTTTTTAAAGAATATTTTCACATTTCAAAACTCCACACTTAGAAACTTTTTGGAGCAGTACATTGAAATGAATGGGCTGTTTCAACAAATTGCAGGTAAGTTACTTTTACGTTACTTTTTCTAACTCAGTGCTGGATGCCTAGATTCAGCACTGGGACATGTCCTGCAAACAGGTAAGAAAACACGTTTTGGTTAATTGTACGATTTTTAAAGAATATCTTTAGTTTTCAAAACTCCAGTCGTTTTTTCGAAGAAAAATTGTCAATGTTATCCTATGGAGGTAAAATAGGTTATCGGTTTGCAGGTAAGTAAACAACTGTGGGAGTTAAGGTTCTAGGGTTAGAACAAGGGTTCCCCCAGTGTCAGTGATGCACTGTTGCACCCTCAGTGGCACTAGGACGGCCGGGTGCAGAGTGTTGAGGCCCAATGTTATCCTATGGAGGATAGGGGGTCTCCGGTTGGTGGCTGCTGGCAAGCAGGCCACTGGGTTGTGGGAGCAAAGCTCCTAGGGTTTAGGTCAGGGCAAATGGGAAACAAGTAGGCACAAAAGGTGCACCCTCAGCAGCACTGGGGCGGCTGGGTGCAGAGTGCTGTTTCGACGTCGGACGCCCTGTTGTTTTCTATGGAGAGCCTCCGGTTTGAAGAAGCACTGCAGGCTCGGGGACGAGGACCTTCTGGGTGCGACCACCACTTCGAGGGGTATGTTGGGATGTCTTGGGTTGGTTAGGCACCGTTGGTTTGGGCACACAAGGCCGTGGGGCGTCGGGTGCAGGGGTGCCTTTTAGGGTCGGATTTTCTTACCCGCTCTGGTCGCGGTAGAGGGGAGCCTCTGGATTGAGGCTGCAGGCGTCGTCTGGAGGCTTGAGGCAGGTCAGGAGTCGCCGGATCTCGGGTCAGGATCGCCGGGGTGACCTCCTCGTGGTGTTTTTCCACTCGAGCTCGGGCCGGGTTCGGCGGGTGCAGAGTGGGCTGGATTCGGGGTGTCCGGCCGGAGCCAGAAGCTGCAGTTTAAACACGTCCGGTGTTCACGGGAGAAGCAGTCTTGGAAGTGAAGGCAGGCAGGTCCTCCGGGGTTTGTGAGGTTGCTGGCTGCTGGACACGCCGGGATTTCGCAGGAGCAGGTTCGAGGAGAGACAGGCCTGTAGGGCTGGGGCCAAGTCAGTGGGCGTCGTCCTCTTGTTAGCTCTGCACGGCTCTTCGTCCTTCTTCTCCTTTTCTTCTTGTAGGTAAGCTGGATCTGAGGAAGTAAGGTTCAGGGTGCCCCCTAAATACTAGATTTAGGTGTGTTACAGGTAGGTAAAAGGCAGGGACCAATGGGTCCCTTACGTGGGGTGGGTACACCCCCTATTCTGCCACACTCCAGTGGGAGGGGGGCAGGAGCCTGTCCCTGGTTGGCTGGGTACCCCCATCCTCAAGATGGCGGGGACTCGAGGTTGTGCTTCACCTTGCCTCCCCCACCTGAGGGGTGGAGTTGGCAGAGGTGGGCACACCTCCCTTCCTCACTTGTTTTTCCCGCCGGTTCTCCCACCCAAAGTGGGGGGTAGAACCAGTGGGGACCCGTTGCTGAAAGCAGCAAATGGTCTGGAGAGGCTCACAAAGGCGGCATGCCTTTGAAGCTTCTCCCTCGTGAACCCTGCCCATCCTGGGGGAGGAGGCTTGGCATTTTACATTAAATCCCACACTGGCATCAGTGTAGGTTTAATGTGCTGAGAAGTTTGATACCAAACTTCCCAGTCTTCAGTGTAGCCATCATGGTGTTGTGGAGTTCGTAATGACAAACTCCCAGCAGCATATACTCTTAATGGCAGCACTGCACTTACAGTGCCCAGGAATGGACTTGGGCACTGTAGGGGTACAGGGCTCATGCACCCTTACCCTCACCACTGGCATAGGGCACCCAGCTAGAGGGGTGACTGATGTATGCCAGGGCAGTGGTTTGTGGGCATGGCACACAGGGATGTGTGCCATGTCGACTCTTCACTTTGTTCTGCTCCAAGAAACACAGCCTGCAAAGGCAGTGTGTGAGTGTGGGGGTACAGGACCTCTAAGGGTGGCACAATAAGTGCTGCAGCCCTTAGAGGCCTTCTCTGGTCACATTGCCCTGTGGTACCATTTACCAGGGGCTGACATGTGGCCAGAGATGCCAATTGGGTTTAGGCTTCAATGCAGTTTTAGGGAAGGAACGTAGGCCCTGGGCACCTGATTAGCAGGAGTCCAGGGCACACTCAGTCAAAGAACATCAGCAATTCAGCAAAAAGTGGGGGCATCCATGCAGAAAGAGGGCACTTTCTCACACACCGGATTTGTTCAACTGCAACCTCTGGCTCCGGCCGGACACCGCGGATCCGCCCCACTCTGCACCCATCGACCCCGGCCCGAGCTCGAGTGGGCAAACACCACGAGGAGGTCACCCCGGCGATTCTGAACCGAGATCCGGCGACCCCTGACCTGCCTCAAGCCGACGCCTGCAGCCTAAATCCAGAAGGCCCCCCTAACCGCGACCAGGAGCTGGTAAGAAGATCCGACCCCAAAAGGCACCCCTGCAACCGATGCCCCATGGCCTTGTGTGCCCAAACAGACGGTGCCTAACCAACCCCTAACTTCTCTTCCAGTGGATCCTCATCAATAGTCATAAGCACATGAATATTCCCGCCCATGTGCAAGACCCCGGAAACATATAAAACATATATGTGGAAACCATATATGTAGCTCTATATATATATCCATATATATATAAAAACACAATGCAGCCTTCCAATACTAGAAAACGCTGAGCAATGTTGTAAGAATTTCCCTTGCACAGAAATACAATTCCAATAAAGCAGGGAGAAAATAAAACACATTTGAAAACTGCTTTAATGCACAGCAGAAAACACAATCCTGCAAAAAGGAATGAAAGAAACATTGCCAGCACATAGGCTGCATTGTAGAAAACATCAGTGTAGAAAGCTGAAAAGCTAACCCACAGAACACACAGAATAAACTGGCACCGCGCCTTTAAGGCAGCCATGACCTCTAGCTTCCCATCATGCCTCAGGGGTGACAGTTAGGTCAGTTGTTTTTTCCGGCTCCTTCTGTCAGGACCCTGGTTACTTCAGCTCTTACTTTTTCTGATTTCTATCAGAAAATACTTCTTTTTTTTGTCAAAAGCTTTTTTACTTCGACAGTTTTTTGTTGTTGAAGTAGATCTCTGCTGTTTTTAAGACAGTTAAGCATTATTTTCCACCAAAAATGCCCTCTCTTTTGACTCTTGCCCTGCCTGTGGCAAGAAGAAGGCTAAAACAGACTCCCATTCTGTCTGTATTCTCTGCTTGCCTTCTGATCATAATGCCAAGACCTGTCAGCATTGCCAGCTGCTGTCCAATAGAACTCTTAAGGACAGGGAGAGGATTCGCCTCTATGGACTGGCTGAGAAGAAGACTCCTTCAAGAGGCAGGTCTCCGATGAAGAAGAGGAAAGAGAGAGCCACTACACCATCTAGAAGTAAGGTTCCAGTCTGCTCTCCATCGGCGTCGGGCTCGGCGCCTCAAAACCTTCATCGGCAACGAAAACGTCGACGAGAAGACCATCGACGGCGGGCTCGCCGTCGAGAGAACACCGGTCGTCGACGAAGACAACAGGTACGTCGGATCCTCCGCCGTCGTCAACTCGGCGACGATCGGCGTCGAGGAGTCGCTCTCCGTTGGTGCGGGCTCGCACAACGTCGAGAAATAGATCTCCGTCGTCGCCGTGTGCTCGGCGTTCGACGTCGAGACATGCTACGCCGTCGTCAGATGATCGGCGTCAAAGCAGGCGTCTCCGTTGCCGTCAACCAGGCGACGGTCAACGTCGAGACACGCCTCGTCACCTGAGGCAGGACACTCATCGCCTCCGTCGTCGTTCAAGCGACGTTCGACGTCGAAGGTTCGATCTTCGCCGACGTTGAGGAAAGACCCGTCGTCGAAACCCAGGGTGGGGTACACCAAGCGTCGTTCGACGTCGAGGCGGCGGTCTCCGTCGACGGCGAGAAGTGCCCCGATCTCAACTCCACTGTCTTCCAGTAGACGGTCAGCGTCGAGAGAGAGATCGAACAGGCAAGAAGCGACGTCGAGAAGGATTTCTCCGTCCATCCGTTCTTCGTTGGGGACTCCTGCACGCTCAACGTCGAAGGCTAAGTCTGTGGGCTCCAGGGGTTCGACATCGTACCATACAACGTCGAAACACACTGAGGGGTCGCCGTCGAGGAGAAAATCAGGCCCTACAGACTCAACAGTGATGGTGACGCAGAGCAGGTCGACGTCGAGGCACTCTCCATCAATGTCGCATCGATCATCAAGACGCCGATCACGCTCCAGAAGTCGCAGAGAGTCCTCCCATTCTATTCGGAGCTCACCCCAGACAATTGCGACATCACGCAGTTCTTCTGCTCATTCGCCTGAGCTTCCAAGACGCTTTCCAAGGAGACCACGATCTCCTTCAATCCATCTTTCGCCCAGATGGCTACAACCTCTCCATCATTGGCAGAAAGAGCCCTCAGGTCACACCCGGCGACCTATGGACTATTCCAGCCCACTGCACAGATCGCCGTTACAACGTCTCGTGCAGGAAGTGGACAGGTCCCCTACCACTCGGACAAGAGAACACAGATCTCCTGAGCGCAGGTCGACTCAGGGTCATCGCAAGAGACGACGAACACCATCTTCGTCCTCATCTTCGCACTCATCCAAAAGGGACTACTCTCCTACCCTTACGGATAGTCCTCCTTCTAGGGTGTCACCCATCGATGATGTGAACACTTTTCACGATGTTCTCTCCAGAGGAGCACAAAAGCTAGGTATACCCATGTTAACTCCTCAGACCACCACGTCCATTATTTTCGAGACCCTCCATCAAAGGTCTGCGACTAGGCCATTGCTTCCTTTGGTTCCTGGGATCATCGAGCCGGTAATGGACATCTTCCTCACTCCATCCTCAACTAAAGCAGCCCCGGCTCGGATCCTGAAAAAATATAAACCTGCTGCATCAGATCCCCTTTTTCTCAAATCGGATCCGCCACCGGACTCTGTCATTATTGCAGCAGCAAGGAAGACACACGCAGTTGCTTCTTCCTCCTCAGCCCCTCCAGACAAAGAAAGTAGGGCGCGGGACTCTTGGGGTAAGAAAGCTTGCGGCTCTGCAGCGTCTTCTCTTCAGGTGTCTAACGCTGCAGCTCTGCTGGGCCGTTATCATAGGTCCTTATGGGATTCAATGGACCGTTTCAAAGACAAACTCCCAAAGGAGGATCAGCAGGATTTCTCTGAGATTCTCCAGGAAGGTGCGCTGGTGGCCAACCAGGTAATTAGCACTGCAGCGGATGGGGCGTCTTTGGCGGCTCACTCTTATGCACATGGCATATGTGCACGAAGATCTTCCTGGTTGCGCTTGACAGCGTTGAAACCTGAGGCGCAGCAGCGCATCTTGAATCTTCAGTTTTCTGGCAACTCACTGTTTGGATCACACACAGATGAGGAAATGGCCAGAATGAAGGCCGAGTTGGACATGTTAAAGTCTGTGGGCCTGGGGAAGAAAAAAGAGTTTAAACGACGTTACAGGCCCTACAATCGTAAAAATTACCAACAGAGGGTTCAAACCCCTCAATGGTCGCAAAACAAACAGAACAAGTCCCAGTTCCAAGGCCGTCGTTCCTCGAGAGGAAGAGGAGGACACCAACAGCAGTCCTCTTCCACAGCAAAAACTCAAGGGAAGCAATGATTTTCTGCTTCCTCTAGCACCGTTGCACACTCCAGTGGGAGGAAGTATCTCAAACTACATTCAAGAGTGGCGCAACATCACCAAAGACCAGTGGGTGCTGAATATATTAAACAATGGGTACGCACTACGTTTTTGCGCGTCCCCAAGAGACATTCCTCCGGTAAAATCCCGTCATCTACACCGAGATCTCCTGCGTCTGGAAGTGTCGACCCTTCTCAGGAAACTGGCCATAGAAGAGGTCCCTCCGGCACAGAGAGGAAAGGAGTTTACTCAAGATACTTCCTTGTTCAGAAAAAGACCAACCGAACAAGTTCAGACCAATTCTAGATCTACGTTTGCTGAACAAGTTCATCAAAAAAGAAAAGTTTCGAATGTTGGCGCTCCATCAAATATTTCCACATCTGAGAAAAGGCGATTGGATGTGTTCGGTGGATCTCCAAGATGCGTACTTTCACATTCCAATCACACCACGGCATCGCAAGTTCCTGCGGTTCATGGTGGGCGCAAAACATTACCAGTTCAAGGTCTTACCCTTCGGCCTAAAATCTGCCCCAAGAGTATTCACGAAATGCATGGCAGTAGTAGCAGCAGCATTACATCGCCAAGGTCTGTTTCTGTATCCATACCTGGACGACTGGCTGTTGAAGGGGTCATCTCCCAGCATAGTGCAGGAGCACCTTCACATCTGCCTGGATCTCCTTCGACGCTTAGGCCTGCATGTCAACGTGGACAAATCAGTGTTGCAACCAACTCAATCGCTCCACTATCTGGGCGCCACCCTAAACTCCGACCTAGGAAAAGTGTTTCCTTCGGAGGAGAGATTGTCATCAATGAGAGACAAAATCAACATCATCCTCCAAGCACATCAACCATCAGTAAGGCAAGTGGCTTCTCTGCTGGGGTCGATGGCTTCTTGCATTTTTCTCATTCCCAACCCCAGATTGAGAATGAGACCGTTGCAGCAGGATCTGGAGGACAAATGGGTCCAATCCTCGGGTCATTGGGAAGACCGAGTTCTCATCTCTCAGACTGCGAAGAAATCCATTCTCTGGTGGACTCAGCCAAAGAATCTTCTAGTGGGAGTACCATTCCATCAGCCTCTTCCAAAACAATCCCTGATAACAGATGCGTCTCTTCAAGGATGGGGAGCGCATCTGGGTCAACTGCAGACTCAGGGCAAATGGACCAGCAAAGAGCAGACCTATCATATCAACATGTTAGAACTGCGGGCGGTTCATTTGGCCCTTAAGGCATTCCATCCATCGATTCAGTCCGAGTCGATTCTGATACAAACGGACAATACAACCACCATGTATTACTTAAACAAACAAGGTGGAACACGCTCTCGCCCTCTGTCTCTGGTATCTCAAGCGATCTGGCACTGGCTGCTCGCCAGGAACCTCTCGATCACGGCGGTGCATCTGCCAGGAGAACAGAACGTGCGAGCAGACGCTCTCAGTCGACACTTCGAAGAACAAGAAGACTGGGTGCTCAACGACGAGATAGTGGCGGACATTTTTCATCAATGGGGTCATCCATCCATCGACCTCTTTGCAGACGATCTAAACAGAAAATGCCACGCCTTCGCGTCCAGGTTTTACCGACCAGGAACGAGAGGGAATGCTCTTTTGATAGACTGGTCCGGGACGTTTGCATACACTTTTCCGCCCCTTCCTCTCATCCCGAAGGTGGTGACCAAGATCATCCGATCCAGGATGAAGATGATCCTGATAGCACCGGACTGGCCTCGCCAATGGTGGTATCCAGACCTACTACAGCTCTCGATCTGTCCGCACAGGAGACTCCCGTGCAGGCCGGACCTTCTGACCAAAATGGGAGGGAAGATTCTGCACCCCAGCCTTCCATCGCTGAGCTTGGCAGCATGGCTCCTGAGGTCCTGCAGTACGGACATTTGAACCTTCCTCAGGATTGCATGGACATTTTGAGGGAGTCAAAAGGCCATCCACAAGAACCTCTTATTCTTTTAAATGGAAAAGATTTTACTTGTGGTGTATGCGTAATGGTTGGAGTCCGACTAGCGGGCAAGAAGAGGTAATCTTGCCGTATCTGCTATACTTGGCCAAATCTGGTTTGAAATACACTTCCATAAAAGTTCATTTGGCGGCCATTACAGCCTATAGAAAATCACCCAACCAACTTTCTTTCTTTCAACTTCAGGTGGTCAAGGACTTCCTTCAGGGGTTGAAGAAGGTGTATCCCCTGTCCGACCTCCTTCTCCTCCTTGGGAGTTGAATTTAGTTTTGTCAAAACTGATGGGTCCCCCTTTTGAACCCATTCATAAGGCCACGTTACAACACCTTACATGGAAAGTAGCGTTTCTGGTGGCTATTACATCAGCGCGCAGAGTGAGTGAAATCCAAGCACTCTGTTCTAATGAACCCGAATACGGTTTTCCATTACAATAGGGTGGTTTTGAGAACTCACCCTTCTTTCCTACCCAAAGTGGTGTCTGACTTCCATGTCAATCAGACAATTTCTCTTCCCTCTTTTTTTCCCAATCCTGCTACACCAGCAGAAAGGTCTCTTCACTCATTAGACCTCAAGAGGGTTCTCAAATTCTATTTGGAGGGAACAAAATCCATTAGAAAGGCTGATCAATTGTTTGTAAACTACGGCTCTGTTAGGACAGGTTTTCCAGCCTCCAAACGATCCATTTCGAGGTGGATAGTGTCCTGTATTAAATTGGCTTACCAATTAGCGAACAGGCCACTGTTAGCCTCCCCTAAAGCTCGCTCTACTAGGGGAAAGGCTGCTACAATAGCTTTCTTACACAATGTACCGATGGCCGAGATTTGCAAGGCTGCAACTTGGAAGTCGGTCCATACGTTTACCAGGCATTACTGTCTGGATACTGACTCCAGAGCGGATACCCAAGTTGGCCAAGCCTCCTTGAGGAATCTGTTCCAATGCTAGTTTAATTGGAGTCTTTGAAATATTCTTTGACAATGTATGCTTTCTAGTCACTTGCCCGCAGGATGAGGGTATGGGCTTGCTATTCTATTCATGTGCTTATGACTATTGATGAGGATCCCCTGGAAGAGAAGGATAAGTTACTTACCTGTAATCCTAGTTCTCTTCCAGGGGTATCCTCATCAAAGTCATAAGAAACCCACCCGCCTCCCCGGGCAAGTGATCAAGATACATGTCATCTCTTTTTGCCCTGGCCTTCGGGTCTCCGCAAAAAACAACTGACCTAACTGTCACCCCTGAGGCATGATGGGAAGCTAGGGGTCATGGCTGCCTTAAAGGCACGGTGCCAGTTTATTCTGTGTGTTCTGTGGGTTAGCTTTTCAGCTTTCTACACTGATGTTTTCTACAATGCAGCCTATGTGCTGGCAATGTTTCTTTCATTCCTTTTTGCAGGATTGTGTTTTCTGCTGTGCATTAAAGCAGTTTTCAAATGTGTTTTATTTTCTCCCTGCTTTATTGGAATTGTATTTCTGTGCAAGGGAAATTCTTACAACATTGCTCAGCGTTTTCTAGTATTGGAAGGCTGCATTGTGTTTTTATATATATATGGATATATATATAGAGCTACATATATGGTTTCCACATATGTTTTATATGTTTCCGGGGTCCCGCGCATGGGCGGGAATATTCATGTGCTTATGACTTTGATGAGGATACCCCTGGAAGAGAACTAGGATTACAGGTAAGTAACTTATCCTTCCCAACTTACCTCTCGAAGTGGTGGTCGCACCCAGAAGTCCTTTGTCTCCCTGCCTGCAGTGCTTTTGCAAACCGGATGTTCTCCATTGGAAACAACAGGGCATCCGACCTCAAAACAGCACCCTGCACCCGGCCGCCCTAGTGCCGCTGAAGTTGCACCTTTGGTGCTAACCTGTTTCCCCATTTGCCCTGAGCTAAAGTCCAGTGTCCTGCTTGCCAGCAGCCACCAACCAGAGGCCCCCTTATCCCCCATTGGATAACATTGGGCCTCAACACTCTGCACCCGGCCGCCCTAGTGCCGCTGAGGGTGTAACAAGAGTGCATCACTGACCCTGGGGGACCCCTGAGTCTAACCCCAGAACCTCAACTCCAAAGACCGATTACTTACCTAAAAACCGATGACCATGTTTTCCTCCATAGGATAACATTAACACTTTTTCCTGAAAACGTTTTTAAGTGTGGAGTTTTGAAACCTAAAGAAATTCTTTAAAATTGTACGATTTAACAAAAATGCTTTTACTCACCTGTTTACAGGAAATGTCCCAGTGCTGCATCCAGGCATACAGCACTGAGTAAGAAAAGTAATCCAAAAGTAACTGACCTGCTATTTTACTGAAAATCCCATTCAAGTCTATGTACTGTATTTACAAGTGATTGCATTTCTCTGAAACAATACTGTAAGTCAAACCATAGTACGTTTACAATTGCAATTGAACTGTTTTACAATCAGCATTTACTACTGTAAAGTATTTATTGCTTACCTGTGCCAGGCTTGCTTGGTTCTAGAAATAAAATAACTAAAAGAATATTTTTATACAAAAACAATTGGTCTGAAGTTCAGTCTTTGAGTGTGTGAATTCATTTGCTGACTGAATGTGTACAACAAATGCTTAACACTGTCCTCTGATACTGCCTTACTGCTAGACCACACTGGAGAGACAGGCTTCAGGTTCCGATACAAAGGCTGGTGCAGATGTGGCCTCATCCACAGCGCTGGAGATTGTTATATGTGGGTGTTTTTTGTCCTGATTCATAAAATCTGTAGCAGGCTAGAGGAAATTTATTCACAAAGATGACGCACTTGTTTGGGAGCCTTGAAGGAACCTAGTCAAACAGCTTTGTTCATATGTCACAATGTCTCTCTCACCTGTCTGACTCATCCGATAGCGGACAGAGGTTATTAATCTTCGTGTTCTTGTCTGCTCTGTTTCAGGTCAGGCTCCTCTGCTGGCATCAGGACATGTGGGGTTATCTCCTATCCCCAGCCCTCAGCTTACTCCAGTGTGCACTAACCAGGTCATTGCAGCAATTTATCCCAGTGCTGGCACCCCAGGTACCACTGCTCTGACTGCAGCTAGCCAGACATCAGCCCAGGGCCTTGTCTACTCTGTGGCCAGCAGCACACCTGCCGCCATCCTTCCGAAAGTCATCACATCCACCGCACAGGTGACCCCCACATCAGTGAATGCAGGGCATCCATGCATGGTATCTGCCAGCTCAGGGTCTGCTGGGATCGTTCTCTCTGGGTGTGCTGTGTCCCAGGCGCCAGCATCCGCAGCCTGCCATTCAGGGCAGTTTCCATCAGTGACAGGTAAGGAGCACCCTAACAGTGCAGCGCAAATCTAAATGTGTGCAGTGACCACAGGTGCATCATAGTGCCCATCTAATGCAGTGCAGCACTGTTGTATTCTGTTACTGCAGTGATGTCAATGGACATGCATTAGTGTATTAATATATAGTCACGGGTATGTTAGTGTAGTCCTTATTACTGCCAGAGTCGCATTCTAGGCTCATCTGTCATGTAGAGGTAATAAGTTCAATATGCAATAAATGGAGCGAACAGTGTGGAGTAGTAGTACAGTGTTTTGCACTCAGTTGTAGACTACTGTATTGCTCTAGCAAGTGTAGCTGTAGATCACATGCTTTCCACACTCCTGCCATCTGGTGCTTTGTGCAGATGTTGCAATCTGTTTTTCTGCAGAGTATAAGGTCAGTTTCGAGGTAACTTGAGCTCCAACCCAGAAACCACAAAGATTCCACCTCAGATTTTTTTTCTCTCTATCTGGTTTGGGTGTAGATCTCTAGCTCCAACACCATCGAGCTACAGTAGTCTGGCATTCGGCTCCAGTGAGCAAAATCATCGCCATCTACAGCATGTAAAGAACCATTTCAACCTTGAAATTTGATTGGGACCCGTGTGTTTCTTTCATTGTCAGGAGGTTTGAGAATGAATTAGGTAGGTGGATTATGTAGAACAGACTCTTCCAATTTTGCCCCAAGTTCAGCTCTCTAAGTTTCGGTGGTCGACCCATCACTGGGTTTCCAATTTTTGCTTCTCAGTATTCATGAGGAATCAAGTTCTTTGGCCTGTCCTGCCCCACAAAAAAGATTATTCCCTTCAGACGAGAACGTTGATAGGCGCATTATAGGCTGCATTATAAGGACAGAGTCAGTGCAGGTCTTTGGACCTGAAAACATCAAGGGTGCTTACACAGCAGGAGAAGGCTAGTCAGGAATTAGCAGGGTCAGCCAGGTTGGAGTATCGAAATCCTCTCCTCAGAGGACACTGACTACAAGGAAGAATTGTCTTTAGGAGCCCTGGGCTGACCTATGCCCAGGACACAGACTACAGCAAAAACACAGAGACCCTTTATACCATTCAAGGACTGACCCTCCAGGAATTGGCTACGACCAAAGTCTTGAGTCTCATTTCAGCACCTCTCCTGAGGGAGTCAGGCTTTGAGCCCCAAACAAATGCCAAAGAGGTCTAAACAGTGTGCTTCAGACACTTCCACAGAGTCTTCTCGGTATCAAAAGCACATTTAGGCTTCGGAGAAGTCTCAAGGCTAGGGCTCCAAACCTCGAAGGCTACCCACAACTTCTTTGCCTCAAGGCATCAAGCTGCCATCCTCGATGCCGAAGTAGTCACCAAAGCAGATTTTACTGCTAGTCTCAACGTCCAGTGACACAACAACGGCTTCAAGCTCCTTGAACAGCCTGTCAGACAAAGGCAAATCTATGTTCGAGGCACATGTGGCTGTAGATACACATGGCTAGCATAATCCCGCCATCTAGTGTTGGGCTCAGATGTTTGCAAGTTGTTTTTCTTCTAAGAAAAGTTTTCGAGTCACAAGGTATAGTGACTTCTTCTCTTGCTTGTAATGCACATGGTCCTCAACTCCATTGTTAGATTGTTTTCTTCTGCCGTCTGGTTCAGACATGTGCTCCTCTGCTCCAGTTCTATACCGGCATCGGTTACTTTCCTGAATACAGTCGTTCTTTTTCCATCACAGACCTCTCTTATTAGTTAAGTGCATCAAATTTGAATTCATCCGGGCAACTCGAGTCAGCTGTGTGCCCCTCTTGGGCCTTTGCCCTTCAGGGCTGAGTTCCTCTTTGGCGTTCCTCACAAGAGATCTCCTCTTGATGATGGAACAGACGCCTTTCCGTTTTTGCCCTCGTTGCCACCCCAAGTTGCCACGCACCGATCTCCATCAGGTGTGTAACTTGTACCTTTCCTCAGAGCATGAGGAAGCGACCTGTGAGGCCTGCAGGTCTTTACGATCAAGGAAGATGCTTCGAGATTGACGCCGAAGGCACACCAGACCTCTTTGATTAGAAAGATCCAGAACAGGAGGTACAGACTGTAGGAAAGCGCCCCTTTTTGACATGGTCACCCCCACTTTTTGCCTGCCAAATTAGGCAATTTTGACAGAAGTACACTGGGTTCCTACTATCCATGTCCCCACTACAAGATCTCTTTCACTAAAACTGCAATTTTTCCCCCAATTGGCAATACCTTTAGCACCCCTGTAAGTCCCTAGTAAATGGTACCCATGGTACTTAGGGAATGGATGCTAAAGAGGGTTCCTAAGGGCTGCAGCATGTATTGTGTCACCCTAAGGGACCCCTCACCACACTCATGCAAACTGCCATTACAGGCTGCATGGCATGGTGGAGACACGGTATGGCACACCTTATGTGTCTTGCCTGCAGACATGCACAGCATGCAATATATGTAAGTCACCCCTACAGCTGGCCTTTTTGCCCTAAGGCAGGGTGCATTATATTACATGTGAGGACATATCTGCATGCGCAAATATGCCCTGGTGATGTCCAGGTCAATTCTTGGACATTGCCAGTAAACAGGGAAGCCATCTTGAGTATATATACTAGGCACTGCTGATTACGAGATCCCCAGGTACATGATGGCTTGATATAAAAAATCCCGTATTAATACACCCACACTGATTCCAGTGATGGAATTATTACTACATGCACCCGGAGGCTACCTTAGAGGTATCCCCTGAAAACCTGCTAACCTCTAGTGTACTGGCTGACTGGTGTAGACAAGCCTGCCACCACAGACAGGTTTCTGACCCCCTGCAGGTGAGAGCCCACACTCTCTGAGGTCAGACACAATGCCTGCTCCGGCTGGAGGTGTTCCGGATGTGAACACAAAAACTAGAATTCCACTATCTTGGTTTTTGGTGGAATTAGGTTCACTTTGTCAGGATTTTGCCCACTTCCCACAGGAAGTGGTCATTGTAGGAAGCTGGCTCTGTATTTACTATACCAAAATGAGGTATAGTGTGCACAGAGTCCAGTGGAACCCCAAAGGTAGGCATAGGTAAAAGAAGATAGCACCTTACTCTCTATATCTGAAAGAGACTATTAGTTATAGATTCCTTACCTTAGAATTACCCCCAGGCGTCAGACTGGATCCGGAGAATTTTTTCTTCAGCAATACCCCTGCTCGTCGGTAGGTGGCGTTGGTCAACTTAGCGTCAGTCGTTGGCGTCGTGGTCGCCGGGATGACGTTGCGGTGCCTACTTAGACACCGCCTGTGCGCACTGACGTCAGTTCTTTCTTTTTCCGCGCCAGCCTAGCGCAGACCCGGAGAGAGCTTGCCCCTTAGTCATTTTTGACAAAACTTTTTGGGACGTCTTTTTTCGAGTCTTTGACTCCTGTTGCGCGAGGGATTGTGGTATTGTGGGCGAGCAGTAAGGCTTTATCAGATAGTAGTGTTAACCAATTTGTTTGTATCAAAAATATTAAGTTATTTTTTTTCTAGAGCCAAGCCTGGTGCAGGTAAATGAAATAATACTTCGCAAAACTTATGCAATGGTTCACAGTTGAATGCAGGTTCAAATGCAGTTGGTTGAATTACAGGTAAGTCAATATTTCGAAATTACTTTTCAGTTACTTTACAGATTACTTTGTATGTTACTTTTTAGATTACTTTTGAAGTTACTTCCTCTACTCAGTGTGATATGCCTAGATATCACACTGGGACATTTCCTAGAGAAAAGGTAAGTAAATCAGTTTTTGTACATTTGCAGTTTTTCAGTGTTTCATACAAACCAACTCCACACTTGGAACAATTTTCAAGAAAAGCAGTCAATGCAATCCTATGGAAGGAAATAGAGTTAACGGTTTGCAGGTAAGTACTTATTTGTGGGAGTTGCTATTCTGGCGTTAGAACAAGGGTTCCCACAGGGTCGAGGATGCACTCTCAAAGCACCCTCAGCGGCACTAGGGTGGCCGGGTGCAGAGTGATGAGGCCCAATATTATCCATTGGGGGATAGGGGGCCTCCGGTTGGTGGTTTCTCACGAGCAGGCCACAAGGTTGTGGGAGCAAAGCTCCTGGTGTTAGGCTCAGAGAAAAGGGGGGGTCTGAGTTAGCACACAAGGTGCACCCGCAGCGACGCAGAGGCAGCTGGGTGCAGAGTGCTGTTTTGGCGTCGGGTGCCCTGTTGTTTTCAATGGGAGTTACCAGCTGGGCAGAGGTTGCAGATGAACAAATCCGGTGTTCATGGGAGACACAGTCTTTGGGGTTGAAGGCAGGCAGGTCCTCCGGGGTTTTCGAGGTTGCTGGCTGCAGGACACACCAGGATTCCGCAGGAGCAGGTTCGAGGTGGAGACAGGCCGGTAGGGCTGGGGCCAAGTCAGTGGGCGTCTTCCTCTTGTTAGCTGCTGCACGGCTGTTCGGTCCTTCTTCTTCTTCTCGTTGTAGTTTCTTCTTGTCTGAGCAAGCAAGGTTCAGGGGTGCCCCTAAATACTAGATTTAGGGGCGTTACAGGTAGGTAAAAGGCAGGGACCAATGGGTCCCTTCCCTGGGGTGGGTACACCCCCTATTATGCCACCCTCCAGTGGGAGGGGGCATGAGCCTGTCCATGGTTGGCTGAGTCCCCCCATCTGCAAGATGGCGGGGACTGAGAGTTGTGCTTCATCTCGCCTCCCCCACCTGAGGGGTGGATTTGGCAGAGGTGGGCACACCTCTCTTCCTCACTTGTTCTTCCTGCCGGTTCTCCCGCCCAAAGTGGGGGTCAGAACCAGTGGGGACCAGTTGCTGAAAGCAGCAAGTGGCCTGGGGAAGCTCACAAAGGCGGCAAGCCTTTGAAGCTTCCCCTTCGTGAACCCTACCCATCCTGGGGGAGGAGGCTTGGCACCTTGTCCCAGGATGTGCATTGTTTCAGGCCCCAAAGAGCAGCAGGCTCTCGACCCAGGGGTCCAGAAACATGTCTGGTGGTGGCAACTGAAAGCAGCCTCTCAGCCTGGACACTAGTGGTAGGTTAGGTTTCAAGGGGCATCTCTAAGATACCCTCTGTGTGCATTTTTCATTAAATCCCACACTGGCATCATTGTGGGTTTAATGTGCTGAGAAGTTTGATACCAAACTTCTCAGTTTTCAGTGTAGCCATTATAGTGCTGTGGAGTTCGTAATGACAAACTCCCAGCACCATATACACTGCACTGACAATGTCTAAGAATGGCCTTAGACATTGTAGGGGTACAGGGCTCATGCGCCTGTACCCTCACCACTGGTATAGTGCACCCAGCTAGAGGGGTGACTGATCTATGCCAGGGCAGTGGGTTGTAGGCATGGCACACAGAGATGTGTGCCATGTCAACTCTTCACTTTCTTCTGCACCAAAGCACGCAGCCTGCAAAGGCAGTGTGTGAGTATAAGGGTACAGGACCTCTAAGGGTGGCACAATAAGTGCGACAGCCTTTAGAGACCTTCTCTGGTCACAGTGCTCTGGGTACCTGTGGTACCATTTACCAGGGGCTGACCTGTGGCCAGAGATGCCAATTGGGTTTAGGCTTCAATGCAGTTTTGGGGAAAGTACATAGGCCCTGGGTACCTGATTAGCAGGAGCCCAGGGCACACTCAGTCAAAGCACATCAGCAATTCAGCAAAAAGTGGGGGCAACCATGCAGAAAGAGGGCACTTTCTTACACAACCCCCCCACCACCCTCCAAACGAAAGAGGTTGAGACTAACCTCTCCCTAGAGAGTCTTCATTTTCTAAGTGGAAGAACCTGGAAAGTCCATCTGAATTGGCATGGCAGTCCCAGGTCTGTGTTCCACTACACAGTCCATTCCCTGTAGGGAGATGGACCACCTCAACAGTTTAGGATTTTCACCTTTCATTCTCATTAGCCATCTGAGAGGTCTGTGATCAGTTTGAACTAGGAAGTGAGTACCAAACAAGTAGGGTCTCAGCTTCTTCAGGGACCAAACCACAGCAAAGGCCTCCCTCTCAATGGTACTCCAACGCTGCTCCCTGGGGAGAAGCCTTCTGCTTATAAAAGCAACAGGTTGGTCTTGGCCTTCATCATTGGTCTGGGATAGGACCGCTCCTATCCCTAGCTCAGAGGCATCAGTCTGCACAATGAACTGCTTGGCATAGTCTGGAGCTTTGAGAATTGGTGCTGAGCACATAGCCTCTATCAGGGTGTCAAAAGCCTTTTGACAACTAACTGTCCAATTTACCTTTTTGGGCATCTTCATGGAGGTGAGTTCTGTGAGGGGAGCCACAATGGACCCATATCCCTTCACAAACCTCCTGTAGTACCCAGCCAAGCCAAGGAATGCCCCGACTTGGGTTTGGGTTGTTGGAGCTGCCCAGTCCAGGATGGCCTGGATCTTGGGCTGTAAGGGTTGTACCTGGCCTCCACCAACAAGGTGGCCCAAGTACACCACAGTTCCCTGCCCTATCTGGCATTTGGATGCCTTGATAGTTAGGTCTGCAGGTTGCAGGGCATTTAAAACCTTCCCAAGGTGGATCAGGTGATCCTGCCAGGTGGAGCTAAAGGCAGCAATATCATCTAGATAAGCTGCACTAAAGGACTCCAGTCCAGCAAGGACTTGATTTACCAACCTCTGGAAGGTGGCAGGGGCATTCTTTAAACCAAAGGGCATAACAGTAAACTGATAATACCCATCAGGTGTGGAGAATGCTGTCTTTTCTTTTGCTACTGGGGCCATACCAATTTGCCAGGACCCTGCAGTTAAGTCAAAGGTACTTAGAAATTTGGCTGCACCCAATTTGTCTATCAACTCATCTGCTCTTGGGTTAGGGTGAGCATCTGTCTTGGTGACAGAGTTGAGCCCTCTATAGTCCACACAGAACCTCATTTCTCTATTTCCACCCTGTGGATGAGGTTTGGGGATTAGACCCACTGGGCTGGCCGAGGGGCTCTCAGAGGGTTCAATAACCCCTAACTCCAGCATCTTGCTGACTTCAGCTCTGATGCTTTCCTTGACTTGATCAGACTGTTGATAGATTTTGTTTTGGACAGGTGAACTGTCACCAGTGTCCTCATCATGGGTACACCAGTTTGTCTGACCAGGGGTCAAGGAAAAGAGCTTTGCATACTGCTGCAAGACTTGCTTGCAATCAGTCTGCTGTTGGGCAGAGAGGGTGTCTGAAAAGACAACTCCATCCATTGACCCATCTTTTGGGCTGTATGAGAGGAGGTCAGGGAGAGGTTCACTCTCTATCTCCTGATCCTCATCAGTCACCATCAGCATGGTGATGTCAGCCCTGTCATGGAAGAGCTTAAGGCGGTTCACATGGATAACCCTTTTGGGTGTCCTGCTTGTGCCCAGGTCAACCAGGTAGGTAACCTCACTCTTTTTTTGTAGGATAGGGTAAGGGCCACTCCATCTGTCCTGGAGTGCCCTTGGTGCCACTGGCTCCAAAACCCACACCTTTTGCCCAGGTTGAAATTCAACCAGTGCAGCTTTTTGGTCATACCAGTGCTTCTGAAGCTCCTGGCTGGCCTCAAGATTTTTGGATGCCTTTTCCATGTACTCAGCCATTCTGGACCTTACGCCAAGCACATAGTCCACAATATCTTGTTTGGGTTCTTGGAGAGGCTTCTCCCAACCTCTTTTGCAAGACAGAGTGGTCCCCTCACAAGATGGCCAAACAGAAGTTCAAAGGGGGAAACCCTACTCCCTTCTGTGGCACCTCTCTGTAAGCGAAAAGCAGGCATGGTAAGACGACATCCCATCTCCTTTTGAGTTTTTCAGGCAGCCCTATAATCATGCCTTTCAATGTCTTGTTGAATCTCTCAACAAGGCCATTGGTTTGTGAGTGATAGGGTGTAGTAAACTTGTACTGCACTCCACACTCTTTCCACATGTGTTTTAGGTAAGCAGACATGAAGTTGCAACCTCTGTCTGAAACCACCTCCTTAGAAAACCCTACCCTGGTGAAGACAGCAATGAGGGCCTTGGCTACTGCAGGAGCTGTAGTAGTCCTAAGGGGAATTGCCTCAGGGTACCTAGTGGCATGATCCACTACCACTAGAATGAATTTGTTCCCTGATGCTGTGGGAGGTTCAAGTGGACCCACTATGTCCACACCTACCCTTTCAAAGGGAACCCCCACCACAGGTAGTGGTATCAGGGGGGCCTTTGAGGGGCCACCTGTCTTGCCACTGGCCTGACAGGTGACACAGGAGCTGACAAACTGCTTTACTTTTTGGAGCATCTGGGGCCAGTAAAAGTGGCTAACTAGCCTTTCCCAAGTCTAGGTTTGGCCCAGATGTCCAGCTACCACTCTCCTGGTGGCTCCAGGATTGGGGTCTCTTGCCTCAGTGTACAGTAATCCCTCTTCCCAATAAACTCTGTGGGTACCACTGACATCTCCCTTTTCCTGTGCAGCAGCTTGCTGCTTCAGGCTTTCAAGAGTTGGACAGTCCTGCTGTCCAAGGCACAGTTTTGCAGCGTGAATCTTTCTGGATTCACTATGCTGTGCATTATTCCGCCATCTCGTGGTTGGGTCCGGATTCGTAGTCTTTTCTTTCTTTCTTTTTTTTTTTTTTTGTTGGCCCAGGTGGGCGGCGACGCCCCCACCATTTGGTGTCCTCGGTGACGTCGTCGCGCTTCCTGCGGAAGCTCCCACCTTTGGTCGCCATCTTCGGATTCTTTTTTCCGCCGTGGGGTCTGGATCGTCGACGAGAAGTTCCAGAAAGTTGGACGAAGAATCTCAAAAATTTGACAATAATCACCAAAGGATCGTTTCCTGAAGACACCGGACGAGGAGACGACGAGGTAGAAGGTCCACGACCAAAATCTCGACGCCTACAGAGAATGCGCTCACAGGGGGACCCCTGAGCGTGGGTATGGACAAGACACCGTTTAAGTTTTGCCAAAACTGTCACCACAAGTACGCCCAGAAGGACCAGCACCCAGTCTGCAACCTCTGCTTGCCGCTCGACCACATCAGCGAAAACTGCAACGCGTGTTCGGCCTTCACCCCGAAAACCCTCCGGGTGAGAGAGAGGCAAAGAAGGGCTAACTACAACATGCAGGCCAGGGAGCACCTCCATCGCTCCGAGACCTGGGCCTCTCGAGTGGAGAGGAAGACAACATCGCAGAGGGACCGGAGGACTGCTCAGTCGTCGAGGTCCACAAGAAACTTCGAAGGAGGTAAGGGAGACGTCGACCCCGAAGCACCCAAGCGACGCTCGAAAGAGTGAAGCTAAGGCCCCAAGCGACACTCTCAGAAGTGAAGCCAAGTCCTCGAAGGGAGGGTTGCCGCCGAAACACTCGACGAAAGCAACAGCAACCAAGGACAAACAGCCGAGCGGATCCTTCGGGAAGGACTCCCAATCGGCGAAAGCCTCCGAAAAACCAAGGGCGTCGAAGGTAACCTCCGAAAAGGAAGCCTCGACGCCCAGAAAGAAGGCCCGGCGTCATCCTCGACGTCCGAGACCGCGAAGAGGAGCGCTTCAGCCATCGACGCCGAAAAGGCCCACGAGATGGAGAAGAAAAGGAGAAGGCTCGAAGCAGAGATGGCGAGCATCCTGCAACGGAAAAAAGACTTCGACGAAAAAATGAAGCTATACGCCATTCCGTCGAAGCAATCAAGCGAAGCACTCGGGGAGTGCGACACCGAAGACATCGAACCCCCGAAAACACCCGAACCGCTCGACGAACAGGGCGAAGAGGACGACGACTTCGAAGGCGAAGAAGAGTTCCAGTCTTACCGGGACTCGACGCCCTCGGAAGCACAAGACTTAGACTGGCAAGACCTCGACGCAGATTCACCAGAAGAAGGGGTAGACTCTTATCCCTCGAGGCCTTCGCCGCCAGACTACATTGGAGCCTACAATGTGGTCGTCCAAAAGGCTGCAGCAACGTATGGCGTCGAAATGCAAGAGGAGAAGGCGAAGGCATGTTTCCTTTTGGAAACCCTACTTCCTCAACAAACCAGGTCCCAGTTCCTACCCATGCTTCCAAGCGTCCTGGACCAGGGAAGGGAGGCCTTCAAAGAACGGGCAGTCTGCAAGGCTGTTACACCAAGGAGCGAAAAAAAGTACAAACACTCCTCAAAAGACCCTGCGTACATCCAGGTGTCAGTGCCAGCAGACTCCATTATCACGGCAACGGCCAGGAAAAGGGCCACTGTACCCACTAACACAGGTCCACCTCCAGACAAGGAGAGCAAACGAATAGACCTCACAGGACGAAAGGTGGAGAGGAACGCAGCCATACACTGGCGCATCGCCAACTCCAACGCCCTCATCAGCAGGCATGCATACCAGCATTGGGATGAAATGAGCCAGCTCGTAACACACCTGCCACAACAACACCAACAAAGGGCTAATCACCTAGTGGAAGAGGGCAAGGCTATCGCAAACACTTGCCTAAAATCAGCCTTGGACGCAGCAGAAAACTCCAGCAGGCAGATGATGATAGGGGTGACTGAAAGGAGACACGCATGGCTCAGGATCTCGGGTTTCAAACCTGAGGTACAAAGCAATATCCTGAACACGCCATTCGACGGCCAGAAACTGTTTGGAGCCCCAGTCGACGAAAAGCTGACGCAGCTTAAAAAGACAACGAAACTGCAAGGTCCATGGGAGCACTGCAGTTCAGGGGATGAGAAGAGGAACCCCCTCAAGGCGGCCCAATGGTAGAGGAGGCAATGCGCCCGCCACTTCCCACCAATCTCCCCAACAAGGATACCAGGGGAACAACCAGGGCCAAAGCCAACAGGGACAACAACAGCAAAATTGACAGTATCAACCCAGAGGACGGTCCTTTCGAGGACGCGGGTACGGACGGGGACAGTCCCGAAGAGGGGTCAGCAGCCCACCTCAAAGTGACTCCGCAAAGAAACCAAACCCTCCTCTATCAACACCAAGGGAGAGGAGAAGTCAACAAAAGGAAAAAATAAGAAACACACACAGCAAACAAATAACCACCGAGCATACAACCCCGGTGGGGGCCGAATAGGAAACTTCCTCACACAATGGAGAGAGATTACCACGGACAAGTGGATACTGAACATCATACAGCACGGATACTGCATAGAACTCCAAAAACACCCCCCGGGCAGGAAACCAAGACACCGGCCACTGCCCGCAAGGGAGCTCGCACTCCTACGTCTAGAAGCAGAGGAGCTGCTAAAAAAGAGCAATAGAACCAGTTCAAATCAACGAAAGGAACAGGGGAGTATACTCAACGTACTTCCTAGTGCCAAAGGTAGACGAAACACTAATGCTAATACTGGACCTCAGATTCCTGAACAAGTTCGTAAGAACTCAAAAATTCAAAATGACGTCACTTCAGGAAGTAATACCCCAAATCCAAAAAGGGGTCTACATGGCGACCATAGACATGAAAGACGCATATCTGCACCTACCCGTCAACCACAAACACAAACGTCTATTAAGATTCGTGATAGGCCAGAATCACTACCAGTTCACAGTGCTACCCTTCGGGCTCAAGTCCGCACCAAGGGTGTTCACAAAATGCATAGCAGCAGTGGCGGCGCACCTACGGAGAAAGGGCATACTTGTATACCCCTACCTCGACGACTGGCTTGTAAAAGCAGGATCATACAGACACTGCAAACATCACATCAAACAAGTCATACAAACACTGTCCAGACTAGGTTTCTCAATACATTGGGAGAAATCGTCAACAGAACCGCAGCAGATCAAAATATTCTTAGGGGCAAAAATCGACAGCACACAGTCCAAAGTGTTCCCCAGCGACAAGAGAACTATAGCGCTCCTGAGGGAAACACGTCATTACCGCAAGGTGCAAGTTCTGACAGCGAGGACGGTGAGCAGACTAATGGGGATGATGGCATCATGCATCCACCTAGTCCCAAATATCAAGCTGCACATGAGACCGTTCCAGAAATGGATACAGCAACAGTGGTCACAAGCAACAGGGAGTTGGGAAGATCTAGTGGTTGTCACACACGCAGTGCAGCAAGAAATAGCGTGGTGGAAGGAAGAGAACATATTACAGGGGAAGCCATTCACACAGCCAACTCCAACAGTGACCATCACAACAGACGCCTCACAGCAGGGCTGGGGCGCGCACATGGACAGACTCCGCGTCAGGGGGTTTGTGGTCACAACAAGATGCAGTGAAACACATCAACTACCTAGAACTAAAAACTGTTTTCCTAGCCTTAAGAGCCTTTCAGAAGCAGCTTTACGGCCACAGAGTGCTGATACAAACAGACAACACAACCACCATGTTCTACATCAACAAACAAGGTGGAACACAGTCAGCACCGCTATCGAGCCTGGCACAAGAGATTTGGAGATGGGCCATCCCTCTAAGGATAGACCTACTGGCGATACACCTTCCAGGAATAGACAATGTAGAAGCAGACCGACTCAGCAGGCAGACGTCGGCATCCCACGAATGGGAGCTCAACCAACAGGAAGTGCAGCGGCTGTTCCAAAAATGGGGTACACCACGGATAGACCTGTTTGCAACACCCCAGAATGCAAAATGCCAACATTACGCATCCAGACAACCGGACCAAAGGTCCCTAGGGAATGCGCTATGGATAAGTTGGTCGAACGAATTTGCATACGCTTTTCCCCGATACCACTGTTACACAAGGTACTCAGCAAATGCAGGAGCAGCAGCATGACACTCATACTGGTGGCACCTCAGTGGGCCAGACAGTCATGGTTCTCACAAATAATTGAAATCGCACAGGAACCAGCGCACAGGTTCAGCAGAAGGAAAGACCTCCTGACAATGCAAGACGGAAAAGTGCTCCACCCAGAACCAGAGAGCCTCAGCCTAGCAGCATGGCTCCTGAGGACCTAGAATTCGCACACCTCTAGCTACCACCAAGCACTATGGCAGTACTCAGAGAAGCAAGGAGACCCACTACAAGGAAGTGCTACATTGCAAAGTGGAAAAGGTTCTCACTATGGTGCCTTACAGAGGGACTGCAACTAAAGGTCACAAAAGAATCAACGGTACTACAATACTTAACGCACCTACTACACAGCGGGCTGAGCTACTCGTCACTAAGGGTTCACTTAGCAGCCATAGTGGCCTACACCAGGGGAGAAGCGGGGAAAAGTTTCTTCACCTCCCAGGTGGTCAAAGATTCCTGGAGGGGGCTAAAAGAAAAGCCCCCCCAAAAAGGATGCCAGCCCCAAGGTGGAACCTCAACACTGTGCTAACAGTTGATGAAATCACCATTTGAGCCCATACACAAGACCACACTGCACATGCTCACACTAAAAACGGCATTCTTGGTGGCTATCACGTCACTGCGAAGGGTCAGTGAACTGCAGGCTCTTACACTACAAGAGCCCTACTTGCAAATACACAAGGACAGAATTGTCATGAGAACGGACCCACACTTCCTGCCAAAGGTGGTGTCGCGGTTCCATATTAACCAGACAATACAGATACCAAGTTTCTTCCAGAAACCATCAACGCCCACAGAAAAGGCGCTACACACGCTGGACGCCAGAAGGTCAGTGATGCACTACATAGAAAGGACAAAGGAATGCAGGAAAACAAAACAACTCTTCGTTTCCTTCGAAAGCAGTTTCTTGGGACGACCAGTAACGAAAAATACCATAGTACGATGGATTGCACAGGCAATACAACTCTGCCACAAGCAGGCAGGACAAAAATTAGAGGGAGCCGCCCAGGCTCACTCAAGAAGGAAGAAAGGAGCAACGGTTGCGTTTCTAGCGAACACACCTATCCAAGACATTTGCCAAGCGGCAACATGGTCTTCCGTGCACACGTTCACCAAACACTACTGTGTGGATATCCAGATGAACAAAGAGGCACAAGTAGGACAGAAGGTCTTACAGCACATTTTCAGCAACCAATGCTCATCTTCCACCCAACCACCGCAATAACAATACCGCTACAAAGTCTATGCACAGCATAGTGAATCCAGAAAGATTCACGCTGCAAAACGAATAGTTTCTTACCTGTCAGTGTAGTTTTGCAGCTTGAAGACTTTCTGGATTCACTAGCGATCCCACCCGCCTCCGCCAGGAAGATAACATAGGAGGTTAAGGGTAAAACTAGACTAGATAAAAGGTTTAGAGGGATCAAAAGAAAAATAGAAGGATAAAAGGAAAAGACATAGACTACAAAAAAAAAAAAAGAATCCGAAGATGGCGACCAAAGGTGGGAGCTTCCGCAGGAAGCGCGACGACGTCACCGAGGACACCAAATGGTGGGGGCGTCGCCGCCCACCTGGGCCAAAAAAAAAAAAAAAAAGAAAGAGAAGACTACGAATCCGGACCCAACCACGAGATGGCGGAATAATGCACAGCATAGTGAATCCAGAAAGTCTTCAAGCTGCAAAACTACACCGACAGGTAAGAAACTATTCGCTCTTCCCTAGAGGGCCCCCCTGGGCCTAAGAGTTCAACCTGGTAAGGGTCAAGCTCCATGGGCTCAGTTCCCTCTGGGGTGTCCAAGTCCTCTCCCTGAGGAGAGGAGTCCTGATCCTTTTGCTCTACAGAAGCTTGTTCCCCAGTCTTCTTACCTTTCCTCTTGGAAGGTTGGGCCATACTTTCAGGCTCCAACACTTCTTTTTCACCCTGCTTTCTGCTCTGTGCTCTTGTTTTTACACACACCAATTCAGGGATATCCAGCATTGCTGCATGGGTTTTCAGTTCAACCTCAGCCCATGCTGAGGTTTCCAGGTCATTGCCAAGCAGACATGGACCTGGTAGCTTTGGAGAGACCACTACCTGTTTCAGGCCAGTAACGCCCCTCTCCGCCCTCCCCCCCCTCCCCAGTCTAATGTCACCATAGCCATTGCATGGTTAGTGGTAACACGGTCAGCATTGGTGACTGGGTAAGTTCTCCCAATCAAGTATTGCTCAGGGGAAACCAGTGTATCTCTCACCAAAGTGACACTGGCACCTGTATCCTTCGGAGCTTCTATCCAAGTTCCATTAATCCAAGGGTACTGTAAGTACTTTTTTAAGTTGGGTGGCCACACAGCTACAGTGGCAAACTCAACTCCCCTTCTGAAACTAGAACTGCTTCAGTGTGCAACAAGATTTGCTCTTGGCACACTGTTGATCCCATCTGGAGACTTGCTTCCCCAGGAGTTGTTGTAGTCGTACTAGGGGCCTTATTGTTTGGGCAAGCAGCATCTCCAGTTAAGTGTCCCAACTTCTTACAGTTGTTACACCAGGCCTTTAAAGGATCAAAGTTCTTTCCCCTGTACCTATTATTGGACTGGGAAGAGTTTTGGGACCCACCCCCCTGTGCAGGTTTTTGGGGCCCTTAAGAAGACTCAGGCTTTTTATCTCGGGGATTCTCACCACCTTTCCCCTGGGGAGGTTTTGTAACCCCTTCCTTTTGGTCACCCCCAGTGGTTGTTTTTGTCACCCTTGTCTTGACCCAGTGGTCTGCCTTCTTTCCCAATTCTTGGGGAGAAATTAGACCTAGGTCTACCAAATGCTGATGTAACTTTTCATTAGTGCAATTGCTTAAAATATGTTCTTTCATAAACAGATTGTAAAGTCCATTGAAATAATGCACTTTGTGTCCAGTTAACCAACCATCTAGTGTTTTAACTGAGTAGTCTACAAAGTCAATTCTGGATTGGTTTTGGGTTTTGTGAGCCCCCCTTGAATCTAATTCTATATTCCTCAGCTGTAAGTCCAAATCCCTCAATCAGAGTTCTCTTCATGAGGTCATAAGACCCAGCATCTGCCCCAGAAAGGGTCGGGAGTCTGTCTCTGCAGTTACCAGAGAACAGTTCCCAAAGGAGTGCCCCCCAGTGTGACTTCTTCACTTTTCTCATTTCACAAGCCCTCTCAAAGTCTGTGAACCATTTTGTGATATCATCCCTCTCTTCATATTTAGGGACAATCCTTTTGGGGATTTTAGGATCATAAGAATGCTCTTTATCCTTATTAAGTAAATTGCTGCCACCATGGATGGGTGCTAGGCCCATCTCTGCTCTCTCTCTTTCTAGAGCCAGCAACCTGGTCTCTAGATCCAGTCTTTTGGTCAGCCTTGCTAAAAGGCTCTCCTCCTCATTGAGGCTGTCCTCAATGTCCTCAGTGGTACCTGATCCACCTGTGTGGGATCTAGGTACTGAGAGGTTGATTCTTGGAGTCAAGGGTACTTGGACCCTTTTCTCCCTAGGAAGTGGAGGGGATTGATCTACCAGGTCACCCCCTTCCTCTCCTTCCTCATCTGACTGGTCTTCACCATTTTCAGATGGGTGGTCCTTAGCATACCCAGCCAAAGGCTCCTGGAGCTTTTGTTTGGTGGGATGGGACCCCATGACTATGTTTTTAATTTTACCTAGGGACTTACCTCCTTGAAAGATAAGTAAAGGTGAGGGGTGGGGTCGAGCTCCTCAACCAAGTCCTCTATGGGATTGTGGTTATTTTCACTAACAGCTGGGTTATTGTTTTGAAACATAGTTAAAAAAACTTCTGACCCTCGCTTAAGTGACTTTTATTTTTCTAAAATTCTACAGGGACTTAACCAAGGCCCTAACAAGACTTTTAGTAATTTTGCAAAATATTGCCAATTTGAAAAATCAGAATTCTAAAGGCAATTTAAGAGTTCTGTTGTGTGATTAGGTGGTAACCAAGTAGTCCAACAAATGCAAAGTTGTATATCCCACCGCTGATCCACCAATGTAGGAAGCTGGCTCTGTATATACTATACCAAAGTGAGGTATAGTGTGCACAGAGTCCAGTGGAACCCCAAAGGTAGGCAGAGGTAAAGTTAGATAGCACCTCACTCTCTATTTGTGGTAGTGTGGTCAAGCAGTAAGGCAGTATCAGAGGACAGTGTTAAGCATTTGTTGTACACACTCAGTCAGCAAATGAATTCACACACTCAAAGACTGAACTTCAGACCAATTGTTTTTGTATCAAAAATATTCTTTTAGTTATTTTATTTTCTAGAACCAAGCAAGCCTGGCACAGGTAAGCAATAAATACTTTACAGTAGTAATGCAGTTTGTAAACAGTTTGATTTGTAATTGTATATGCACTTTGTTTCGACTTACAGTATGGTTTCAGAGAAATGCAATACTTTGTAAATACAGTACATAGACTTGAATGGGCTTTTCAGTAAAATTACAGGTAAGTTACTTTTGAGATTACTTTTCTTACTCAGAGTAGTATACCTGGATACTACTCTGGGACATTTCCTGTAAACAGGTAAGTAAAATCGTTTTTGTTAGTTAGTGCAATTCTAAAGAATTTCTTTAGGTTTTCAAACTCCACACTTAGAAACTTTTACAAGAAAAACAGTCATTGTTATCCTATGGAGGAAAATAGTGTTATCGGTTTTGAGGTAAGTATTTGGTAGTGGGAGTTAAGGTTCTGGGGGTAGACTCAGGGGTCCCCCAGGGTCAAGGATGCACTCTAGTTACACCCTCAGCTGCACTAGTGCGGCCGGTTGCAGAGTGCTGAGGCCCAATGTTATCCAATAGGGTATAGGGGGCCTCCGGTTGGTGGCTGCTGACGAGCAGGCCACAAGGTTGTGGGAGCAAAGTTCCTGGACTTTAGCTCATGGCAAATGGGGAAACAAAGTAACACCAAAGGTGCACCCTTAGCGGCACTAGGGCGGCCGGGTGCAGGGTGCTTTTTCGACATTGGGCGCCCTGTTGTTTTCAATGGGGAACCTCCGGTTTGCAAAGGCACTGCAGGCTTGGGGACGAAGGTCTTCTGGGTGCGACCATCACTTCGAGAGGTAAGTTGGGAAGTTAGGGGTTGGTTAGGCACCGTGGGTTGGGTCACCCAAGGCCGTGGGGCGTCGGGTGCAGGGGTGCCATTTGGGGTCAGATCTTCTTACCAGCTCCTGGTCGCGGTTGGGGGGACCTTCTGGATTTAGGCTGCAGGCGTCGGCTGGAGGCTTGAGGCAGGTCAGGGGTCGACGGATCTCGGGTCAGGATCGCCGGGGTGACCTCCTCGTGGTGTTTGCCCACTCGAGCTCGGGCCGTGGACGGCGGGTGCAGAGTGGGGCGGATTCGCGGTGTCCGGCCGGAGCCAGAGGTTGCAGATGAACAAATCCGGTGTTCACGGGAGACACAGTCTTTGGGGTTGAAGGCAGGCAGGTCCTTTGGGGTTTTCGAGGTTGCTGGCTGCAGGACACACTGGGATTCCGCAGGAGCAGGTTCGAGGTGGAGACAGGCCGGTAGGGCTGGGGCCAAGTCAGTGGGCATCTTCCTCTTGTTAGCTGCTGCATAGCTGTTCGGTCCTTCTTCTTCTTCTCCTTGTTTCTTCTTGTCTGAGGAAGCAAGGTTCAGGGGTGCACCTAAATACTAGATTTAGGGGCGTTACAGGTAGGTAAAAGGCAGGGACCAATGGGTCCCTTCCCTGGGGTGGGTACACCCCCTATTATGCCACCCTCCAGTGGGAGGGGGGCATGAGCCTGTCCCTGGTTGGCTGAGTCCCCCCATCTGCAAGATGGCGGGGACTGAGAGTTGTGCTTCACCTCGCCTCCCCCACCTGAGGGGTGGAGTTGGCAGAGGTGGGCACACCTCTCTTCCTCACTTGTTTTTCCCGCCGGTTCTCCTGCCCAAAGTGGGGGTCAGAACCAGTGGGAACCAGTTGCTGAAAGCAGCAAGTGGCCTGGGGAAGCTCACAAAGGCGGCAAGCCTTTGAAGCTTCCCCTTCGTGAAACCTGCCCATCCTGGGGGAGGAGGCTTAGCACCTCGTTCCAGGATGTGCATTGTTTCAGGCCCTAGAGAGCAGCAGGCTCTCGACCCAGGGGTCCAGAAACATGTCTGGTGGTGGCAGCTGAAAGCAGCCACTCAGCCTGGACACTAGTGGTAGGTTAGTTTTCAGGGGGCATCTCTAAGATGCCCTCTGTGTGCATTTTTCATTAAATGGTAAATGGTACCACAGGTACCCAGGGCACTGTGACCAGGGAATACCTCTGAGGGCTGCAGCACTTATCGTGCCACCCTTAAAGGCCCTGTACCTTTACACACACACACTGCCTTGTCAGGCTGCGTGTCTTGGTGCAGAACAAAGTGAAGAGTCGACATGGCACACATCCCTGTGTGCCATGCCTACAACCCACTGCCCTGGCATAGATCAGTCACCCCTCTAGCTGGGTGCACTATGCCAGTGGTGAGGGTACAGTTGCATGAGCCCTGTACCCCTACAGTGTCTAAGTCCATTCTTAGACATTGTAAGTGCAGTGCTGCCATTAAGAGTATATGGTGCAGGGAGTTTGTCATTACGAACTCCACAGCACCATAATGGCTACACTGAAAACTGAGAAGTTTGGTATCAAACTACTCAGCACGTTAAACCACACTGGAGAGTGGCATAATAGGGGTGTACCCACCCCAGGGGAGGGACCCATTGGTCCCAACCTTTTTGCCTACCTGTAATGCCCCTAAATCTAGTATTTAGGGGCACCCCTGAACCTTACTTCCTCAGACCAGAAGAAACTACAAGAAAAGAAGAAGGACCGAGCAGCCGTGCAGAAGCTAACAAGAGGAAGACGCCCACTGACTTGGCCCCAGCCCTACCGGCCTGTCTCCACCTCGAACCTGCTCCTGCGAAATCCCGGTGTGTCCTGCAGCCAGCAACCTCGAAAACCCCGGAGGACCTGTGTGAGAAAGTGCCATCTTTCTTACATGGTATGCCCCCACTGTTTGCTGAATGGCTGATGTACTTTGACTGAGTGTGCCCTGGGCTCCTGCCAACCAGGTACCCAGGGCCTGTGTTCCTTCCCTAAAATTGCATTGATACCTACACCCAATTGACATCCCTGGCCACAGGTCAGCCCCTGGTAAATGGTACCATGGGTACCCAGGGCACTGTGACCAGGGAAGGCCCCTAAGGGCTGCAGCACTTGTTGTGCCACCCTTGGGGACCCTGCACCTTTACACACACACACTGCCTTTGCAGGCTGCGTGTCTTGGTGCAGAACAAAAGTGAAGAGTCGACATGGCTCACATCCCTGTGTGCCATGCCTACAAGCCACTGCCCTGGCCTAGGTCAGCCACCCCTCTAGCTGGGTGCACTATGCCAGTGGTGAGGGCATAGAGGCATGAGCCCTGTGCCCCTACAGTGCCCAAGTCCATTCTTGGGCATTGTAAGTGCAGTGCTGCCATTAAGAGTATATGGTGCTGGGAGTCTGTCATTACGAACTCCACAGCACCATAATGGCCCCACTGAAGACTAAGAAGTTTGGTATCAAACTTCTCAGCACATTAAACCCCCACTGATGCCAGTGTGGGATTTAATGTAAAACGCACTCCAGAGGGCATCTTAGAGATGCCCCCTGAAACCAACCCGACCTCCAGTGTCCGGACTGAGTGGCTGCCCAGGCTGCCACCACCAGACATGTTTCTGGACCCCTGGGTCGAGAGCCTCTGCTCTCAGGGGCCTGAAACAATGCACATCCTGGGGCGAGGTGCCAAAGCCTCCTCCCCAGGATGGGCAGGGGAGCTTCAAAGGCCTGCCGCCTTTGGAGCTTCCCCAGACCATTTGCTGCTTCCAGCAAACTGGTCCCCACTGGTTCTACCCCCACTCCTGGCGGGAGAACTGGCGGGAAAACCAGAGGCAGGAAATGGGTTGTGCCCACCTCTGCCAACTCCACCCCTAAGGTGGGGGAGGCGAGGCGAAGCACAAACTCGAGTCCCCGCCATCTTGAGGATGGGGGGACCTGGCCAA
Organism: Calotriton arnoldi; assembly: GCA_963921515.1. Taxonomy (NCBI): domain Eukaryota; kingdom Metazoa; phylum Chordata; class Amphibia; order Caudata; family Salamandridae; genus Calotriton; species Calotriton arnoldi. Next base: position 302,936 of record CAWUFW010005376.1, read on the forward strand.
CCAGGGACAGGCTCCTGCCCCCTCCCACTGGAGAGGAACAGAATAGGGGGTGTACCCACCCCAGGGAAGGGACCCATTGGTCCCTGCCCTTACCTACCTGTAACCACCCCTAAATTTAGTATTTAGGGGCTCCCTGAACCTTCCTTCCTCAGTGCCCAAATCCGAAAATAAGAAGAGAAGACGAAGCAAGAAGACCAGCCGTGCAGCTGCTAAGAAGGAGGCGACAACAACTGACTTGGCCCCAGCCCTACCGGCCTGTCGACCTCTGAACCTGCTCCTGCGGAATCCCGGCCTCAGCAACCTCACAAACCCCGGAGGACCTGACTTCTGTGCTACAGCCTTCGACCCAGGGACTCCCACGAGCAGTGGTACTGCTCAAAAGAAAACCTACCAAAGACCCGGCCCTGGCACGGAGCCGCGAAACCTGCACACTCTGCACCCGCCGAGTCCAGCCTGTGCCTGAGTGACCAAAGACCTCGAGGACGTCCCCCGGCGATTCTGACCTGGAATCCAGTGGCCAAGGACCCTCCTCGACGACCCAGACGACGCCTGCAGCCTCAGGACAAGGGACCCCTCCAACCGCGACCAGCAGGGGGTAAGATTTCCCGACCTCAAAAGACACCCCTGCACCCGGCGCCCCACGGCCCCCTGTGCCCAACTCCTGGGTGTCTACCTATCCTCCAAGACCCCAACTTACCTCCTGAAGTGTTGGTCGTCCCTGAAGAATCACCGTCCCCGAGCCTGCAGCCTTTCTTCACCTTTCACAACCTCCATTGGTTAACATTGAGCGCCCGACGGCTCAAAAGCACCCTGCACCCAGCCGCCCGAGTGCCCCTGGAAGTGCAACCTCTATCCTAACCTACTTCCCCACTTGCCCTGAGTAAGTGACCAGGAGCCCTGCTCCCACAGTCGCGTGGCCTGCTTGCCAGCAGCCACCAACCCCGGGCCCCCGCCTGCCTTAGGATAACATTGGGCCTACTCACTCTGCACCCGGCCGCCCCTGTGCCGCTGAGGGTGTAACAACTGTACTTACCTGATCCTGGGGGACCCCTGAGTCTATACCCAGAACCTTAACTCTGCCAGTCAAGTACTTACCCGAAATCCGAGAACTCACTTTTCTTCCATAGGGTTCCATTGACTGGTTTTCTGCGAAATTTCTTCTAAGTGTGGAGTTCTGAAACTTTAGAATATTCACCAAAAATCAACCGAGTCACGAAACGAAAAAACTCACCTAGTATTAGAAGGGGCCTCAGTGCTGGACCCGAGTGCCCAACACTGGCCCTAAAAAGTAATCGCAACGTTACTTACCGCTAACTCACTTTTCTTCTATAGGGATCCATTGACTGGTTTTCTGTGAAATTTCTTCTAAGTGTCGATTTCTGTATTTTACAAATATTCTTTAAAAATCGTACAAACTACAAAAACGTAATTACTTACCTGTTTTAAGTAAATGTCCCAGTGCTAAACCTAGGAGTCCAGTACTGGATTACAAAAGTAACCTAAACATACTTTACTTACACACAGTATTTCCTTCCATAGGATAACATTGGTAATTTTACCCAGAAAAGTTTCTAAGTGTCAGCTTTTGAAATACAGTAATATTCTTCAAAAATCACTACAATAACCAAAACGCTTTTTCTTACCTGTTTACAGGAAGTGTCCCAGGACTGAATCCAGGATCCAGTCCTGTGGTTAGAAAAGTGCTCTGCAAAGTAATCAATTGTAATTAAGCATAATTTTCCATTGAGCTCAATGTTGCATTGTATTTGACCCTGTGTTGCCTCTTGCACCAACTGTGATTACCACTATCTAAAAAGTCTATTTCCTATCTGTAAGTTGAATAACCAAAGCATCTCATACTGAGAAAGTATATTTTGATCCTATTGTTGGTTCTAAAATAAAACAAGCATATATTTTTTTATATACAACCCATTGGCCTAGAGTTCAGTTCTTGAGTGTGTGGCTTCATTTGCTGACTGAGTGTGTACAACAAATGCTTTACACTGTCCTCTGATACTGCCATACTGCTCGACCAAGCTACCACTTTGGAGAGTAAGGTTATATCTAACTTTAGCCTCTGTCAACCCTCTGGGGACTGTGGACTCTGTACACCCTGAACCTTACTTGGGTACAGTATATACAGAGCCACTTTCCTACATTGGTGGATCAGCGGTGGGATACAAACTTGCATTTGTTGGACTACTTGGTTACCATCTGATCACACGACAGAACTCTTAAATTGCCTTTAGAATTCTGATTTTTTTAATTGGCATTTTTTTTTACTAAATTACTAATAGTCTTGTTAGGGCCTTGTTTAAGTCCCTGTAGCATCTTAGAAAATAAAAAGTCACTATAGCCAAGGTTAGAGGGGTTAGAACTTTAAAAAAAAAAAAAAAAAAAAAATGTCTCAAGACAAGAACCCAGCTATTAGTGAAGATAATAATGACATACAGGAACTGGTTGAGGAGCTCGACCTCACCCCTTATCTTCATTTGTCTTTCAAAGAGATAAGGTCCTTATGCAAACTTAAAGATATACCAATGGGCCAGCATCCAACCAAACAAGGGCTCCAGGAGCTCCTGGCTGAGTATGCTAAAGCCCACCCCTCTGAGCATGATGATGACCCAACAGAGGAGGAAAGGAATGAGGAGGATGGGGATGGTAACCCACCTCCATCACTTCCTAGGGAAGATAGGGTCCCTGCACCCTTAACGCCAAGAATAGACCTCTGGGGACCTAGGGGCCACCTAGGTGGTCTTGGTCCCAGAGAGGACACTGAGGATAGCCTCAGTGAGGAGGACAACTTGTTAGCAAGGTTGGCCAAAAGACTGGACCTAGAGACCAGACTCCTGGCTCTAGAGAAGGAAAGACAGGAGATGGGTTTAGCACCCATCAATGGTGGCAGCAATACTAAAAATAAGGATAGGGAGGAAACTTCTGAACCTAAAATCCCCAAAGGGATTGTCCCTAAGTTTGAGGAAGGTGATGACATCACCAAATGGTTCACAGCCTTTGAGAGGGCTTGTGAAATAAGAAGAGTAAAGAAACCTCTGTGGGGTGCACTCCTGTGGGAACTGTTCTCTGGTAACTGCAGAGACAGGCTTCTGACCCTCTCTGGGCCAGATGCAGGGTCCTATGACCTCATGAAGAGTACTCTGATTGAGGGATTTGGGCTCACTACTGAGGAGTATAGAATTAGATTCAGGGGGCTCACAAAACCCAGACCCAGTCCTGGATTGACTTCGTGGACTACTCAGTAAAGACACTGGATGGCTGGTTAGCTGGACATAATGTGCATGATTTTTCTGGACTTTACAATTTGTTTATGAAGGAACACATACTAAGTAATTGCACAAATGAAAAGTTGCATCAGCATTTGGTAGACCTAGGTCTAATTTCTCCCCAAGAATTGGGAAAGAAGGCAGACCACTGGGTCAAGACTAGGGTGACAAGGACAACCACTGGGGGTGACCAAAAGAAGGTGGTCACCAAACCTCCCCAGGGGAAAGGTGGTGAGAATCCCCAAGATAAAAAGTCTGAGTCTTCCAAAGGGCCCCAAAAACCTGTTCAGGGGGTGGGTCCCAAACTACTCCCTATGTGCCTCAACCCTATAGGGGGAAGAACTTTGATCCCTTGAAGGCCTGGTGTAATAACTGTAAGAAGTTAGGACACCTCACTGTAGACAAAACTTGCCCCCACAACAAAGCCCCTAAGGCACCCAGTACAGCTACTCCTGGGGCAGCAAGTTTACAGATGGGATCAGAAATGTACCCTGAGCAAATCTGGGAACACACTGAGGCAAGTCTGGTCTCCCTAGGGGAAGTGGAATTTGCCACTGTAGCTGTGTGGCCACCCAACTTAAAGAAGTATTTGCAATACCCCTGGGTGAATGGGACTAGAGTAGAGGCTCTGAGGGATACAGGTGCCAGTGTCACTATGGTGAGAGACACACTGGTTTCCCCTGAGCAATACTTGATTGGGAAAACTTACCCAGTCACCAATGCTGACAGTGTCACCACTAGTCATCCCATGGCCATGGTGACATTAGGCTGGGGGGGGTTACTGGCCTGAAGCAGGTAGTGGTCTCTCCGAAGTTACCAGCTGCATGTCTGCTAGGAAATGATCTGGAAACCTCAGCCTGGGCAGAGGTGGAGCTAAAGGCCCATGCAGCCATGCTGGGCATCCCTGAATTGGTGTGTGTAAAAACAAGAGCACAGAGCAAAAGGCAGGGTGAAGAAACAGTGTTGGAGCCTGAAATGATGGCCCAGCCTACCAAGAGAAAAGGAAAGAAGACTGGCGGACCAGCTTCTACACAGTCACAAGAGCAGGACCCCTCTCCTCAGGGAGAGAACCTGGAAGCCCCAGAGGGAACAGAGCCCCTAGAGCTTGACCCTTACCAGGTTGAACTCTTGGGCCCAGGGGGACCCTCTAGGGAAGAGCTGTGCCAGGGACAGCAAGACTGTCCCACTCTTGAAAGCCTGAGGCAGCAAGCTGTTTCAGAAGCCAAGGGAGATGTCAGTGGTACCCACAGAGTCTATTGGGAAGAGGGATTACTGTACACTGAGGCAAAAGACCCCAACCCTGGAACCACCAGGAGAGTGGTAGTGCCCCAGAAGTACAGGGAGTTCCTCCTAACTTTGGCTCATGACATCCCCTAGCTGGACATCTGGGCCAAACCAAAACTTGGGAAAGGCTAGTTAGCCACTTTTACTGGCCCCAGATGCACCAAAAGGTTAAGGAGTTTGTCAGCTCCTGTGTTACCTGTCAAGCCAGTGGCAAGACAGGTGGCCATCCAAAGGCCCCCTGATACCACTACCTGTGGTGGGGGTTCCCTTTGAAAGGGTAGGTGTGGACATAGTGGGTCCACTGGAACCTCCCACAGCCTCAGGGAACAAATTCATACTGGTGGTAGTGGATCATGCCACTAGGTATCCTGAGGCTATTCCCCTTAGGACTACTACAGCTCCTGCAGTAGCCAAAGCCCTCATTGGTGTCTTCACCAGGGTAGGGTTTCCTAAGGAGGTGGTTTCAGACAGAGGTTCCAACTTCATGTCTGCTTACCTGACCCACATGTGGAAGGAGTGTGGGGTGCAGTACAAGTTTACTACACCCTACCATCCACAAACCAATGGCCTTGTTGAGAGGTTCAACAAGACATTGAAAGGCATGATCATGGGGCTCCCTGAAAAACTCAAAAGGAGATGGGATGTCCTACTACCATGCCTGCTTTTCGCTTACAGAGAAGTGCCACAGAAGGGGGTAGGTTTCTCACCCTTTGAACTTCTGTTTGGCCATCCTGTGAGGGGACCACTCTGTCTTGTAAAGGAGGGCTGGGAGAGACCTCTCCAAGAACCCAAACAAGATATAGTGGACTATGTGCTTGGCCTAAGGTCCAGAATGGCTGAGTACATAGAAAAGGCATCCAAGAACCTTGAGGCCAGCCAGGAGCTTCAGAAGCACTGGTATGACCAAAAAGCTGCACTGGTTGAATTCCAACCTGGGAAACAGGTATGGGTTTTGGAGCCAGTGGCACCAAGGGCCCTCCATGACAGATGGAGTGGCCCTTACCCTATCCTAGAGAAAAAGAGTTAGGTCACCTACCTAGTTGACCTGGGCACAAGCAGGACATCCAAAAGGGTTATCCATGTGAACCGCCTAAAACTCTACAATGACAGGGCTGACATCACCATGCTGATGGTGACAGATGAGGAACAGGAAGCTGAGAGTGAACCTCTCCCTGATCTCCTCTCCCACAGCCCAACAGATGGGTCAGTAGATGGAGTTGTCTTTTCAGACACCCTCACTGCCCAACAGCAGACTGACTGCAAGCAAGTCTTGCAGCAGTATGCTGGGCTCTTTTCCTTGACCCCTGGTCTGACAAACTGGTGTACCCATGATGTGGACACTGGTGACAGTGCACCTGTCAAAAACAAGATCTATCGTCAGTCAGACCAAGTTAAGGAAAGCATCAGAGCTGAAGTCAGCAAGATGCTGGAGCTAGGGGTTATTGAGCCCTCTGAGAGCCCCTGGGCTAGCCCAGTGGTTCTGGTCCCCAAACCTCATCAAAAGGGTGAAAAGAGAGAGATGAGGTTTTGTGTGGACTATAGAGGTCTCAACTCTGTCACCAAGACAGATGCACACCCTATCCCAAGAGCTGATGAACTGATAGACAGATTGGGTGCAGCCAAATACCTGAGTACCTTTGACTTAACTGCAGGGTACTGGCAGATTGGCATGGCCCCAGGAGCCAAACAGAAAACAGCATTCTCCACACCTGATGGGCATTTTCATTTCACTGTTAAGCCCTTTGGTTTAAAGAATGCCCCTGCCACCTTCCAGAGGTTGGTGAATCAAGTCCTTGCTGGGTTGGAGTCCTTTAGTGCAGCTTATCTTGATGATATTGCTGTCTTCAGTTCCACCTGGCAGGATCACCTGGTCCACCTTGGGAAGGTTTTAAAGGCCCTGCAAACTGCAGGCCTAACTATCAAGGCATCCAAATGCCAGATAGGGCAGGGCACTGTGGTGTACTTGGGCCACCTGGTTGGTGGAGGCCAGGTACAACCCTTACAGCCCAAGATCCAGGCTATCCTGGACTGGGTAGCTCCAACAACTCAGACCCAAGTCAGGGCATTCCTTGGCTTGACTGGGTACTACAGGAGGTTTGTGAAGGGATATGGGTCCATTGTGACTCCCCTCACAGAACTCACCTCCAAGAAGATGCCAAAGAAAGTAAACTGGACAGTCTGTTGCCAAAAGGCTTTTGACACTCTGAAAGAAGCAATGTGCTCAGCACCAATTCTAAAAGCACCAGATTATGCCAAGCAGTTCATTGTGCAGACTGATGCCTCTGAGCTAGGGATAGGAGCGGTCCTATCCCAGACCAATGATGAAGGCCAAGACCAACCTGTTGCTTTTATAAGCAGAAGGCTTCTCCCCAGGGAGCAGCGTTGCAGTGCCATTGAGAGGGAGGCCTTTGCTGTGGTCTGGTCCCTGAAGAAGCTGAGGCCCTACCTGTTTGGGACTCACTTCCTAGTTCAAACTGACCACAGACCTCTCAGGTGGCTAATGCAAATGAAAGGAGAAAACCCAAAACTGTTGAGGTGGTCCATCTCCCTACAGGGAATGGACTTTGAAGTGGAACACAGACCTGGAACTGCCCATGCCAATGCAGATGGCCTTTCCAGGTTCTTCCACTTAGACAATGAAGACTCCATGGGGCAAGGTTAGTCTCATCATCTTTCGTTTGGGGGGTTGTGTGAGAAAGTGCCATCTTTCTTACATGGTATGCCCCCACTGTTTGCTGAATGGCTGATGTACTTTGACTGAGTGTGCCCTGGGCTCCTGCCAACCAGGTACCCAGGGCCTGTGTTCCTTCCCTAAAATTGCATTGATACCTACACCCAATTGACATCCCTGGCCACAGGTCAGCCCCTGGTAAATGGTACCATGGGTACCCAGGGCACTGTGACCAGGGAAGGCCCCTAAGGGCTGCAGCACTTGTTGTGCCACCCTTGGGGACCCTGCACCTTTACACACACACACTGCCTTTGCAGGCTGCGTGTCTTGGTGCAGAACAAAAGTGAAGAGTCGACATGGCTCACATCCCTGTGTGCCATGCCTACAAGCCACTGCCCTGGCCTAGGTCAGCCACCCCTCTAGCTGGGTGCACTATGCCAGTGGTGAGGGCATAGAGGCATGAGCCCTGTGCCCCTACAGTGCCCAAGTCCATTCTTGGGCATTGTAAGTGCAGTGCTGCCATTAAGAGTATATGGTGCTGGGAGTCTGTCATTACGAACTCCACAGCACCATAATGGCCCCACTGAAGACTAAGAAGTTTGGTATCAAACTTCTCAGCACATTAAACCCCCACTGATGCCAGTGTGGGATTTAATGTAAAACGCACTCCAGAGGGCATCTTAGAGATGCCCCCTGAAACCAACCCGACCTCCAGTGTCCGGACTGAGTGGCTGCCCAGGCTGCCACCACCAGACATGTTTCTGGACCCCTGGGTCGAGAGCCTCTGCTCTCAGGGGCCTGAAACAATGCACATCCTGGGGCGAGGTGCCAAAGCCTCCTCCCCCAGGATGGGCAGGGGGAGCTTCAAAGGCCTGCCGCCTTTGGAGCTTCCCCAGACCATTTGCTGCTTCCAGCAAACTGGTCCCCACTGGTTCTACCCCCACTCCTGGCGGGAGAACCGGCGGGAAAACCAGAGGCAGGAAATGGGTTGTGCCCACCTCTGCCAACTCCACCCCTAAGGTGGGGGAGGCGAGGCGCGGCACAAACTCGAGTCCCTGCCATCTTGAGGATGGGGGGACCTGGCCAACCAGGGACAGGCTCCTGCCCCCTCCCACTGGAGAGGAACAGAATAGGGGTGTACCCACCCCAGGGAAGGGACCCATTGGTCCCTGCCCTTACCTACCTGTAACCACCCCTAAATTTAGTATTTAGGGGCTCCCTGAACCTTCCTTTCTCAGTGCCCAAATCCGAAAATAAGAAGAGAAGACGAAGCAAGAAGACCAGCCGTGCAGCTGCTAAGAAGGAGGCGACAACAACTGACTTGGCCCCAGCCCTACCGGCCTGACGACCTCTGAACCTGCTCCTGCGGAATCCCGGCCTCAGCAACCTCACAAACCCCGGAGGACCTGACTTCTGTGCTACAGCCTTCGACCCAGGGACTCCCACGAGCAGTGGTACTGCTCAAAAGAAAACCTACCAAAGACCCGGCCCTGGCACGGAGCCGCAAAACCTGCACACTCTGCACCCGCCGAGTCCAGCCTGTGCCTGAGTGACCAAAGACCTCGAGGACGTCCCCCGGCGATTCTGACCTGGAATCCAGTGGCCAAGGACCCTCCTCGACGACCCAGACGACGCCTGCAGCCTCAGGACAAGGGACCCCTCCAACCGCGACCAGCAGGGGGTAAGATTTCCCGACCTCAAAAGACACCCCTGCACCCGGCGCCCCACGGCCCCTTGTGCCCAACTCCTGGGTGTCTACCTATCCTCCAAGACCCCAACTTACCTCCTGAAGTGTTGGTCGTCCCTGAAGAATCACCGTCCCCGAGCCTGCAGCCTTTCTTCACCTTTCACAACCTCCATTGGTTAACATTGAGCGCCCGACGGCTCAAAAGCACCCTGCACCCAGCCGCCCGAGTGCCCCTGGAAGTGCAACCTCTATCCTAACCTACTTCCCCACTTGCCCTGAGTAAGTGACCAGGAGCCCTGCTCCCACAGTCGCGTGGCCTGCTTGCCAGCAGCCACCAACCCCGGGCCCCCCGCCTGCCTTAGGATAACATTGGGCCTACTCACTCTGCACCCGGCCGCCCCTGTGCCGCTGAGGGTGTAACAACTGTACTTACCTGATCCTGGGGGACCCCTGAGTCTATACCCAGAACCTTAACTCTGCCAGTCAAGTACTTACCCGAAATCCGAGAACTCACTTTTCTTCCATAGGGTTCCATTGACTGGTTTTCTGCGAAATTTCTTCTAAGTGTGGAGTTCTGAAACTTTAGAATATTCACCAAAAATCAACCGAGTCACGAAAACGAAAAAACTCACCTAGTATTAGAAGGGGCCTCAGTGCTGGACCCGAGTGCCCAACACTGGCCCTAAAAAGTAATCGCAACGTTACTTACCGCTAACTCACTTTTCTTCTATAGGGATCCATTGACTGGTTTTCTGTGAAATTTCTTCTAAGTGTCGATTTCTGTATTTTACAAATATTCTTTAAAAATCGTACAAACTACAAAAACGTAATTACTTACCTGTTTTAAGTAAATGTCCCAGTGCTGAACCTAGGAGTCCAGCACTGGATTACAAAAGTAACGTAAACATAATTTACTTACACACAGTATTTCCTTCCATAGGATGACATTGGTAATTTTACCCAGAAAAGTTTCTAAGTGTCAGCTTTTGAAATACAGTAATATTCTTCAAAAATCACTACAATAACCAAAACGCTTTTTCTTACCTGTTTACAGGAAGTGTCCCAGGACTGAATCCAGGATCCAGTCCTGTGGTTAGAAAAGTGCTCTGCAAAGTAATCAATTGTAATTAAGCATAATTTTCCATTGAGCTCAATGTTGCATTGTATTTGACCCTGTGTTGCCTCTTGCACCAACTGTGATTACCACTATCTAAAAAGTCTATTTCCTATCTGTAAGTTGAATAACCAAAGCATCTCATACTGAGAAAGTATATTTTGATCCTATTGTTGGTTCTAAAATAAAACAAGCATATCTTTTTTTTATATACAACCCATTGGCCTAGAGTTCAGTTCTTGAGTGTGTGGCTTCATTTGCTGACTGAGTGTGTACAACAAATGCTTTACACTGTCCTCTGATACTGCCTTACTGCTCGACCAAGCTACCACTTTGGAGAGTAAGGTTATATCTAACTTTAGCCTCTGTCAACCCTCTGGGGACTGTGGACTCTGTACACCCTGAACCTTACTTGGGTACAGTATATACAGAGCCACTTTCCTACAACCTGCCTGCCTTCAACCACAAAGACTGTGTCTCCCGTGAACATTGGATTTGTTCATTTCCAACCTCTGGCTCCGGCCGGACACCGCGAATCCGCACTACTCTGCACCCGCCGTCCACGGCCCGAGCTGGAGTGGGCAAACACCACGAGGAGGTCTCCCCGGCGATCCTGAACCGAGATTCGGCGACCCCTGACCTGCCTCAAACCTCCAGCCGACGCCTGCAGCCTAAATCCAGAACGTCCCCCCAACCGCGACCAGGAGCTGGTAAGAAGATCCGACCCTAAAAGGCACCCCTGCACCCGACGCCCCACGGCCTTGGGTGGCCAAACAGACGGTGCCTAACCAACCCCCAACTTCTCAACTTACCTCTTGAAGTGGTGGTCGCACCCAGAAGACCTTCGTCTCCAAGCCTGCAGTGCCTTTGCAAACCGGAGGTTCCCCATTGCAAACAACAGGGCGCCTGACGTCGAAACAGCACCCTGCACCCGGCCGCCCTAGTGCCGCTGAGGGTGCACCTTTGGTGCTACTTTGTTTCCCCATTTGCCCTGAGCTAAAGTCCAGGAGCTTTGCTCCCACAACCAAGTGGCCTGCTTGTCAGCAGTCACCAACCGGATGCCCCCTATCCACCATTGGATAACATTGGGCCTCAGCACTCTGCACCCAGCCGCCCTTGTGCCCCTGAGGGTGTAACGAGAGTGCATCCCTGACCCTGAGGGACCCCTGAGTCTACCCCCAGAACCTCAACTCCCACTACTGAATACTTACCCAATAACACTATGTTCGAGGCAAATGAGCTGTAGATCCTATGCTTGTGCATAGATCGCCAGCTAGTGTTGGGTCCAGATGTTTGCACTTTGTTTTTCTTTGAAGAAGTCTTTCCAGTCACGAGGTAGGTGACTCCTCCCTTAGGTGATAGTGCGCATGGACATCGACTCCATTGTTTGATTGTTTTTTTCCGCCATCGGGTTCGGATGTGAATTGTTGCGCTCTGGTTTGGCACCGTTCCTTTGGGCCCCCTTCGACGCGCAATCCACTACACTCGACGGTATTGTTTATCGATCGCGTTTCCCACTCTCCGCGTATCGTTTTGCTCTCCAAAATCTTCAATCGGAACGTTCGTCTAAGGCCGTTGGACATACCCGCGCCGGGATCGGTCGCAGCTGATGGAACGGACTCCATACAAGTTATGTCCAGGGTGTCGCGCTAAGTTTCCGCGCACCGACTGGCACGAAGTGTGCAACCTTTGCCTATCCCCGTAACGCCACGAGAAAGACTGCGACGCGTGCCAGTCGTTTCGGTCAAAGAAAACCCTTCGTGATTGTCGGGCTCGACGTCACGAAATGTACCAGCAAAGCGGCCCAGCGCCGGACCTCCTCGCAGAAGAGTCCGATCATGACTAATCGCAAGCGCAAGAAGCCAAGATGGAGGAGGAGCACGTCTCCGTATCCGACTCTGACTCCGATGCCGAAGACCTCACCCCGGGACAACGGACCGTGAGTAAAGAGCCTTCTTTCCCCTATCATCTCCTTTACAAGAAAAAGGCTCCGGTCCCTCCTCTGCCTTCAGGCCAAGGTCGGCTCCGAGGAAAAGTTTCGAGCACCCCGCCTTCAGGCTCGGCGCCGAAGCACAGACAACAGCCTTCCGGCTCGGGCTCAACCCATCCCCATGCCGGTGCCGACCCGAAAACTTCGGCGTCGAAACCGAAACACCTTCTGGTCTCCGTTCGGCTGCTGCGGAAAGCTAAATCTTCGGAGCCGAAAACTTCGGAGCCGAAACCGACGTCTAAAGACAGTACAGCGACTAAAGAGTCTCGGACCGAAAATCCACTGGATCCGAAACAGAAAGAAATCGCAATCCACCCGGAAACTGGTCACATTCATGTCAAACTTCCGGAAAAGAGGAAAATGGGCTTATCAGAGGACTACCACAATCCTTTAAAAAAGAAAAATATGGCTATTGACTCTTCTTCTCTTTACATTTCTGAAGACCTTCTTCTTTCACCTGCACATTCCCCTACACCACCATCACCTGACCCACACGATACAGGGGATGATGATGATGATTTAGATGCCTATGCACCACAAGATGTCCCACAGGATCCTGATCCATGGGATCATTATAATGTCCCTCAACCTGATAATGACCCTGATTTGTATCCATCTAGACCTTCCCCTCCAGATGATAATATTGGCTACATTGACCTCATTAATAGGGCTGCAGAATACCATGGGGTAGAGCTCCATAAGGAGAGTCTGGAGGAGGATTTTATATTGGAGACCCTTAGTTCATCTCAAAGGGCTACCCAAACCTTACCGATGTTAAAGGCCCTGCTTAAACATACTGAGGATATCTTTCAGGACCCTGTCAATGCTAGGATCATCACTCCCAGGGTAGAGAAGAAATACCGGGCTGCACCTAATGACCCAGTCTACATCAAAGGACAGTTACCTTTAGACTCTTTGGTCATTTCTAATGCTCGTAAGAGGGCTAACTCCCAAACCACAGGGGATGCCCTGCCTCCTGATTAAGAGTCCAAATTATTGGATGCTTCCGGTAAACGGATAGCATCACAAGCGGCTAATAATTGGCGCATTGCCAATGCCCAGGCATTACTGGCAAGATATGATAGAACTCATTATGATGAACTCCAGAAGCTCATTGAGTTCCTTCCTGATGAGCATAAAGCTAAAGCCAGCGACCTTATTCAAGAGGGTAAATTAATAACCAATACCTCTATCAGATGTGCCTTAGATCAGGCAGATAATGCGGCTCGGCCAGTCAACACTAGTGTACTGCTCCGTAGGCATGCTTGGCTAAGGGTTTCTGGGTTTAAACCTGAGGTACAAGCCTCTATCCTTAATCAACCTTTTGATACGCAACATCTCTTTGGCCCAGCTGTTGATGCATCTGTGGAAAAGATGAAAAAAGACACAGAGGCTGCCAAGTCTATGGGGGCCTTACAAGCACCTTCCAACAGAGGTTCCTTTCGCCGCTCATTCTACAGGGGCGGCTCCAAAAACATCTCTACAGACAATGCCTCCTCTTCTTACAAGGGCAACAATCAGTCGTCCTCTTCAAGAAGTTATTTTCGAGGAGGATATAGAGGAAATAACGGCAGAGGTAATTCAACACGCACCTCCCCCGCCAACAACAACAAACAATGACTTATTTCCCATACACCCCTATCATTCCACTCCTGTCTGGGGACGTCTCTCACAATTTCTACCCATTAGGAATACCATTACATCCGACAAATGGGTTCTACAAAATATCCAATCTGGTTATTGCCTGGATACAAGCACTCCACCGAATATTCCGCCAAGGTCACACCTCATGTCACAAGAACATCTTACGCTTCTAAACCAAGAAGTTCTTTCGTTATTGCAAAAAGGTGCAATAGAACCAGTCCCTTTCCAATTTCAAGGAACAGGAGTGTACTCCCTCTACTTTCTAATTCCCAAAAAGGACGGCTCTCTCAGGCCCATATTGGACCTCAGAGAACTCAATCTCTACATTCAATCAGACCATTTTCACATGGTGACACTACAACAAGTGCTTCCTCTCCTTCAGCACGGCGACTTTCTATCCACTGGATCTAAAGGACGCTTATTTTCATATTCCAATACACCCTGCCCACTGCAAATACCTCCGGTTTGTGGTAGCAGGCCAGCATTATCAATTCAAAGTCCTACCCTTCGGAGTGACAACTGCTCCCAGGGTTTTCACAAAATGGTTGGCAGTAGTCGTAGCCCACCTGAGGAGACAACATGTTCACGTCTTCCCCTACTTAGACGACTGGCTTATAAAGGCCAGTTCACACAACAGTTGCCTGCGACACACAGAGAAAACTGTGCAACTCCTTCACCAACTAGGGTTCACAATAAAACAGGCCAAATCCCATCTCCAACCCTCCATGTCTCAAGACTATATAGGAGCTACCATACACACACACAAAGCTGTAGCATATCCAACTCCAGCCAGACTCAGGACGTTTCAGAACGTACTGTCTCAGTTTCAGCCTCAACACTCCTTACCAGCTCGAGTGTTCATGCAATTACTAGGAATGATGGCGTCTTGCATTTTCATAGTTCCCTACGCAAGACTTCAGATGCGTCCCCTGCAGGAATGCTTGACACGTCAGTGGAACCAGGGTCAGGGTCAGTTATCAGATCTAGTGTTGGTAGACGGCCGCACCCATCGCTCTCTGCAGTGGTGGAACACACAAAACCTGTTAAAAGGGCGGCCCTTCAGCGACCCGGGTCCACAGATAGTACTGACAACAGACGCATCACTAACAGGTTGGGGAGCACATCTCCAAAGCCACACAATTCAAGGCATGTGGAGCCCCCAACAGAAACAGTTTTACTTCAATCACCTAGAGCTCCTAGCGATTTTTCTGGCTCTCAAAGCATTTCAAGTTCAGTTAGTACGCAAAACCGTACTAATTCGTACAGACATGACAGCCATGTACTATATTAAAAAACAGGGGGGGACACACTCCCTCCAACTGTCCCAGCTAGCACAGGAAATCTGGAGATGGGCCATTCATCACAAAATCTATCTCCTGGCAGAACACCTCCCAGGAGTGGACAATCAGATGGCAGATCTGTTAAGTCGCCAGACACAACAAATCCACGAATGGGAACTACATCCTCAAGTCCTCCTCCAATTCTTCCACATGTGGGGCTTCCCAAACATAGACCTGTTCGCCACGCAGCTAAACGCAAAATGCCAAACTTCGCGTCCAGGTATTGTCCAAAGGCAATGCACTATGGATGAATTGGTCAGGGATATTTGCTTACGCTTTTCCGCACCTCCCACTCATTCCATTAGTGGTTGGAAACTCAAACGTCCCTGACGCTAATGCTAGTTGCTCCCACATGGGCACGTCAACCATGGTTCACAGCCCTATTGGAACTCTTAGTGGTTCCTCATCAAAAACTACATCTTTCACCCAGTCTCCTCACCCAGAGCCATGGCGAGATAAGACACCCAGATCCCAGTCAACTTAATCTAGCGATCTGGCACCTGAAGTCCTAGAGTTTGGCTATCTAAATTTACCGCCAGACTGTATGAATATCATCAAGGAAGCTAGGCGTCCTACCACATGAGCCTGCTATGCAGCCAAGTGGAAGCGGTTTGTGATTTACTGTAACAACAACCACATCAACCCGCTTCATGCTTCGGGTACTAAAACATTATATGCTATTTGTTACATCTACAACGTTCCAATTTAGCATACACATCTATCCGCTTACATCTTGCTGCAATGGCTGCATTCCTCCAAAATAGACAGCATCTGTCTCTTTTTCGAGTACCTGTCATTAAAGCATTTATGGAGGGATTCAAAAGAGTTATTCCACCAAGACGTCCACCTGCCCCAGTGTGGAATCTCAATATTGTTCTCACCAGACTGATGGGTCCACCCTTTGAACCATTGCACAGATGTGAACTTCAATTTCTTACATGGAAAGTGGCTTTTCTAGTTGCTATTACATCACTCAGAAGAGCCAGTGAGATACAGGCATTAACCATAGAAGAACCTTTTTTGCAGATGCACCAAAACAAAGTAGTTCTTCGGACCAACCCTAAATTCCTTCCTAAAGTCATTTCTGCCTTTCACATTAATCAATCGGTTGAGTTACCGGTTTTCTTCCCTTAACCAGATTCAGTGGCAGAACGTGCTCTGCACAAACTAGATGTCAAACGAGCATTGCTGTATTACATTGAAAGGACAAAACCTTTCCGTAACACCAATCAACTTTTTGTAGCCTTTGCTCCACCACACAAGGGCAATGCCATATCAAAATCAGGTATTGCAAGGTGGATTGTTAAGTGTATTCAGATATGTTATGCAAAGGCTAAACGAACATTATCAGTTCCCCCTAAAGCACACTTGTAGGAAAGTGGCTCTATATATACTGCACCAAAGTAAGGTACAGTGTGTATAGGGCCCACAGTTCCCCAATGGTAAGGCAGAGGCTAAAGTTAGATATAACCTTACTCTCTAAAGTGGTAGCTTGGTCGAGCAGTAAGGCAGTATCAGAGGACAGTGTAAAGCATTTGTTGTACACACTCAGTCAGCAAATGAAGTCACACACTCAAGAACTGAACTCTAGGCCAATGGTTGGTATATAAAAATATATGCTTGTTTTATTTTAGAACCAACAATAGGAATCAAAATATACTTTCTCAGAATGAAATGCTTTGTTTGAATACTTTTCAAGTAGGCAATAGACTTTTGGATGACAGTAGTCACAGTTGTTGCAAGAGGCAACACAATTTCAAACACAATGCAACATTGAACTCAATGGAAAGTTTTAGTTAAATGCAATTAATTGCTTTGTGGATTACTTTTCTAACCACAGGACTGGATCTTGGATTCAGTCCCGGGACACTTCCTGTAGACAGTTAAGCAAAAGCGTTTTGGTTATAGTAGTGATTTGAGGAATATTATTGTATTTCAAAAGTTGACACTTAGAAACTTTTCTGGGTAAAATTACCAATGTTATCCTATGGAAGGAAATGCAGTTTGCAAGCAAAGTAGGTTTACGTTACTTTTGTAATCCAGTGCTGGGTTCTCAGGTTCAGCACTGGGATATCTATCTAAAACAGGCAAGCAATTACGTTTGTATCGTTGGCACAATTTTTAACGAATATTTGTAAGATTCAGAAATCGACACTTAGAAACTTTTTCAACAAAAAGCAGGCAATGATATCCTATGGAAGGAATTTCAAATTACGGGTAAGTACGGTCACAATTACTTTTCAGGGTCAGTACTGGTCTAAAAGATGCAGTGCTGAGGTCTCTCCTGATAGCAGGTGAGTAAATCGGAATTCGTTACTGTTGTGATTTTTAAGCAATATTTTGGTATTTCAAAAGTGGACACTTAGAAGAAATTTCACAGAAAACCAGTCAATGGATCCCTATGGAAGAAAATTGAGTTAGCGGTAAGTAACGCTGCGATTACTTTTCAGGGTCAGTGCTGGGCACCAAGATCCAGCACTGGGATCTCTCCTAAGGTGAGTATTTCCGTTTTCGTTACTCGGTTGATTTTAGGTGAATATTTTAAAGTTGGGAAACTCCACACTTAGAAGAATTTCCGAGTTAAACCAGTCAATGTTACCCTATGGAAGAAAAGTGAGTTATCGGCTTTTGGGTAAGTACTCGACTGGCAGAGTTAAGGTTCTGGGCATAGACTCAGGGGTCCCCCAGGGTCAGGTAAGTACAGTTGTTACACCCTCAGCGGCACAGGGGCGGCCGGGTGCAGAGTGAGTAGGCCCAATGTTATCCTATGGACGGCAGGGGGTCTTTGGTTGGTGGCTGCTGCTAGCAGGCCACTCGGCTGTGGGAGCAAAGCTCCTGGTCACTTGCTCAGGGCAAGTGGGGAAGTCGAACAGGGTAGTTGGTGCACCCTCAGCGGCACTGGGCCGGCCGGGTGCAGTGGGCTTTGGGCCGTCGGGCGCCCAATGGTTTTCAATGGTAAAGCTGCGTGACGAACAAAGACTGCAAGCTCGGGGACGGTGATTCTTCAGGTGCGACCACCACTTCGAGAGGTAAGTTGGGAAGCTGTGGGAAGGGTAGGCACCCCGGAGTTGGGCACAGGAGGCCGTGGGGCGTCGGGTGCAGGGGTGTCTTTAGGCGTCGGAAATCTTACCCTCGGCTGGTCACGGTTGGAGGGGTCCCTGGTTCTGAGGCTGCAGGCATCGTCAGGAGCGTCGAGGGGGGCCCTTGGGCGCTGGATTCTGGGTCACAGTCGCCGGGGGGACGTCCTCTTGGTATTTGCCCACTCAGGCACGGGCCGGGCTCGGTGGGTGCAGAGGGTGCAGGATTCGCGGTTCCCGGTTGGCACCAGGGGTTGGTTGCTTGCTTTGAGCAGTACCACTACTCTTGGGAGTCCCAGGGGGTTGGAGTCACTAGACAGTCAGGTCCTCCGGGGTTTGTGAGGGTGCTGACCACTGGAGACGCCGGGGTGTAGCAGGAGCAGGTTCGAGGGTCGACAGGCCGGTAGGGCTGGGGCCAAATCAGTTAGTGTCTTCCTCTTGTGAGCAGCAGGTCTTCTTGTTTCTTGTTCTTCTTTCTTGTTTTTGGAATCTGGAACTAAGGAAGGAAGGTTCAGGGAGCCCCTAAATACTGAATTTAGGGGTGGTTACAGGTAGGTAAGGGCAGGGACCAATGGGTCCCTTCCCTGGGGTGGAGTACACCCCCTATTCTGCCACTCTCCAGTGGGAGGGGGCAGGAGCCTGTCCCTGGTTGGCTGGCTCCCCCCATCCTCAAGATGGCGGGGACTCGAGTTTGTGCTTCACCTCGCCTCCCCCACCGTAGGGGTGGAGTTGGCAGAGGTGGGCACAACCCATTTCCTGCCTCTGGTTTTCCCGCCGGTTCTCCCGCCAGAAGTGGGGGTGGAACCAGTGGGGACCAGTTTGCTGGGAGCAGCAAATGGTCTGGGGAAGCTCAAAGGCGGCAGGCCTTTGAAGCTTCCCCTGCCCATCCTGGGGGAGGAGGCTTTGGCACCTCGCCCCAGGATGCGCATTGTTTCAGGCCCCTGAGAGCAGAGGCTCTCGACCCAGGGGTCCAGAAACATGTCTGGTGGTGGCAGCCTGGGCAGCCACTCAGTCCGGACTCTGGATGAGTTGGGTGTCGTCTGCGTATGCCACAATGTTGAGTCCGTAGGTTCTGACGATGGGGGCGAGCAGAGCCATGTGGACGTTGAAGAGCATGGGGCCGAGGGAGGACCCCTGAGGGACTTCGCAGGTGGTTGGTGTAGGGTCTGAGAGGAAAGGGGGAAGTCTGACCCGCTGCGTTCTGCCAGAGATGAAGGAGCGGATCCAGTCGAGGGCCTTGTCCTGGATCCCTGCGTCATGGAGTCTGCGTATTAGGGTGCGGTGGGAGACTGTGTCGAACGCCACTGAGAGGTCGAGGAGGATGAGGGCTACTGTTTCTCCTTTGTCCAGTAGGGTGCGGATGTCGTCTGTTGCGTCAAGGAGGGCGGTTTCCGTACTGTGGTCTTTTCTGAAGCCGGATTGGGAGGAGTCGAGGATGTTGTGCTCTTCGATGAATGTGGCAAGTTGGCTGTTGATGGCTTTCTCAATGACTTTAGCTGGGAACGGGAGAAGGGAGATGGGTCTGTAATTTTTTAGGTCGGTGGGGTCCGCCGAGGGTTTCTTCAGGAGGGGCTTGACCTCGGCGTGTTTCCAGTCTTCGGGGAACGAGGCGGTCGCCAGGGAGCGGTTGATGGTGTGGCGGAGCAAGGGTGCGATGGTGTCGGCGGCTCTGTTGAAGATGTGATGGGGGCAGGGGTCCGTGGGGGCCCCGGAGTGGATTGACTTCATCGTCTTCAGTGTGTCTTCGGTGGTGAGGGCTGTCCAGCTGTCAATCGCTGGCTTCAGGGTGTCGGGGGTGGTTGGTGGGGGTTCAATGTGTTGGTTGTCTTCGTCGAAGTTGTCGTAGATGCTCTTGATTTTGTGGTGAAAGAAGGCGCTGAGTTTGTCGCAGAGGTCTTGTGAGGGAGGGATGTCAGTAGACTCGCTGGTGGGTTGGGCGAACTCCTTGATGATGTTGAAGAGTTCTTTGCTGTTGTGTGCATGTGTGGAGATTCTGTCTTCAATCGCTTTTTGAGACATTGTGACAATAAGGGTTCAGTTTTGGTGAACAACACAGGCCCTGAGAACCTGATTGGCAGGGACCCAGGGCACACTCAGTCAAAGTGCATCAGATCAGGCAAAAAGTGGAGGGTGTAACCATGCAAAAAGGGGCACTCCCCCCACCCAAAAAAAAACGAAAGAGGACGAGACTAACCTTTCCCAAGAGAGTCTTCATTGTCTAAGTAGAAGAACCTGGAAAGTCCATCTGCATTGGCATGGGCAGTCCCAGGTCTGTGTCCCATTGTAAACTCCATTCCCTGTAGGGAGATGGACCACCTCAAATGTTTTGCGTTCTCACCTTTAATCTGCATTAGCCATCTGAGAGGTCTGAGGTCAGTTTGAAAAGATGACCAAACAGGTATGGTCTCCGCATCTTCATGGACCAAACCACAGCAAAAGCCTCCCTCTCAATGGCGCTCCAATACTTTTTCCTCGGGAGTAACCTACTGCTTATAAAAGCAACAGGCTGGTCTTGGCCATCATCGTTGGTCTGGGGTAGGACCACTCCTATCCCTAGCTCAGAGGCATCAGTTTGCACAATGAACTGCTTGGAGTAATCTGGAGCTTTGAGAATGGGTGCTGAGCACATTGCCTCTTTCAGGGTGTCAAAAGCTGTTTGACAACTAACTGTCCAGTTTTGCAGCGTGAATCATTTTCTGGATTCACATGCTGTGCATCATTCCGCCATCTAGTGGTTGGGTCTGGAATTGTCTTTTTTTTTCTTTTCTGGTTTTGGTCGCAGTCGACCACCATTTGGTGCCAGGTACGTCCCCTTAGTGACGTCAGACGGTATGCTGGAGGTCAACGTGCGTGGTGGCCATCTTCAGATTCTTTTTTCTGCCGTTGGGTCTGGAAGCAAGACGGGAAGCTCCGAAGAAAGTTTCGAATTTTCTTAAAAAAACTTCGAAAAAGAAGAAGATTACCGAAGAAATATCATCGATCATCGACGTCGTAACCGAAGGCAGGACCAGAGGACCACTCCGTCCACAAATGGCGAGGTAGGGGCCATGGAGAATACCCCCTTCAAGTTCTGCCCCAAGTGCCACCACAAGTATGCTCAACGCGACCCACACAACGTCTGCAACCTCTGCCTGCCCGAAGACCACCAGGACAAGGACTGTGAGGCCTGCGTAGCGTTCCTGCCGAAGACGCTAAGGACACGCCGAAATCAAAGACAGGCCCACTACGCCACAATGTCGCAGACAACGAAGAAACGCCTCCCTGAGAGACCTGGGTTTCTCTAGCGACGAGGAAGACCTGGAGCACCAGCGGAGTCGACGCACGAGGGATCGGACGTCGAGGTCCTAGAGGGGGACTCCGAATAAATCCATGCCGGGAAGAAGGCAAAGGATCCGAAAAAGAAGACGGAGAAGGTAAGACACCATAAAGAGCCGTCGGAACCGAAGGGCCACGAACATAAGGCGCACAAGGCAGCCCCGACGCCAAGCAAAAAGGCGTTCGAAGGTCTGCCGCGATTAAAAGAACCCCACGGAACCCAACCAAAGGTTACCGAGGAGGGAAAATCGCAGAAAGACGCCGAAACAAAGGGTCGACATCGAACCCACAAAAAAAGGCACTACACCGCCGAAGACTAACGTCGACGTCGGGAAGAAGAGAAAATCTCCGGCCACCGACGCCAAGAGGGCACTCGAGGTCAAGAAGAAAAGGAGAACACTCGAGGAGAAAATGGCAGCGCTCGTACTAAAGAAGAAAGACTTCGATGCCTCACTGAAGGATTTTCGAATCCCAAAGACACCGGCTGCCGAACCAGAGAACGTCAACGCTGAAGAGGCAGAAGACGCCAAAGGAGAGGACGAAGGTATCTTCGACTCCCCTCCAACACCAGAACCTCGAGGCGAAGAACCCGAGGAATACGGAGACATTCCTGAAGAGGAGGAAAACTCAGCGAATTTCGAGGATGAGTGGAACGACCTCGACACCGAGAGCCCAGAAGAAGAGATTTGCAGTTACCCCTCGAAAGCTTCACCCCCAGATGACATTGCTTTCTATAATGACATTATTAAGAGGGCAGCAAATCAATTTGGTGTACCCTTAGAGGAAGAAAAAGGGGACACATGCTTCTTGTTAGAAACCCTGGCACCAGCAACAAAAGGAACACAATACCTTCCAATGCTGCCAAGTATTCTGGATCAAGGCAAAGAAGCCTTCAAGGAACCATCCTCAAGCAAAGGGGTAACCCCCCAGAGTGGAGAAAAAATATAAACCATCCTCTAAGGACCCTAAATATATTCAGGTAAGTGCAATACCTGACTCAATTATTGTCACCACAGCCAGGAGGAGAGCAAATGCAGTCTCCAACACCGGGCCTCCACCAGAAAAAAAAAAGTAAGAGGATGGATATGGTGGGAAGAAGGATAGAAAAGGAGGCAGCAACACAGTGGCGTATTGCCAACTCAAATGCCCTACTGAATAGATATGGCCACCAACAGTGGGATGACATAGAGGAGTTGTTGAATAAACTCCCTGAGGAGGACAGAAAGAGGGCAAAATCTATTGTTCAGGAGGGTAAAAATGTGGCAAACACCTGTCTAAAGTCCGCTTTAGATGCAGCAGACACTGCTAGTAGGCAGATGTGCACAGGAACCATCCTAAGAAGACATGCCTGGCTCAGAATCTCAGGCTTTAAACAGGAAGTTCAGACCTCCATCATCAACAGACCATTCAATGGAGAAGCTCTGTTTGGCAAAGAGGTTGATGAATCCCTTCAACAAATAACAAGCATTGGCATAGCCAATAGGTCTCGCTTTTGGGACCTTATAAGTATTTAGTTATGCAGCACAATATCCTTGGTGCAACAACATCAACTGTTGCATGGCTAAACACTTATAAGGTCCCAAAGGCGAGACATATTGGCTATGCCAATGCTTGTTTTTCAGGCAGCTTATATAGTTTACAAGCGTTCTAGCCTATTTCCTTTAACTTTACCCCACCTCCATCCAACATAGACTTAAAATTTTGTTTGGAATGTCATGCAAAGTTAGCTTGTAAAAGAAGGGCAACATAGAAATTAACGTTATTTTTGTTAAGGCGGTAAGATTTAATTTTCTATGCAATGTCTGTATAACGCAAGGGTGTGTTTATAATTCGTTTAAGGCATCTGCACTCTATAAACACCATATGCAGGCTGGAATCAAGACATTGGATTTCACATCCGTAGAGTGATTGCTGTCAGTAGTATTTTGCCCATGTAAGCTTTAATGAGTAGAGCAAGTGAGTCCTCCATATACGTGATTGAATTTAACTAATGTTGCCAAAATGAGTGAGGCTGAAATTTGTTGTAAACTGGGTTGTCTGATAGTTATAAGAGTAAATGTCGTCTAATAGTTTAGTATGTAATGACTCTGTAGTAATATTGCTTTTATTACCAAAAATCATTAAATCCGTCTTTTCAACATTTACTCTTGGGTGATTTATAATGACATGAAATGTGTCCTTTGATCTGTGGAAAGGAGCGTGTGGATGCGTGTTTTTGAAAATAACTTCTATTTCTACTGGCATGGATTAAATACCTTCACGTGTATAGATATAGAAAGACATATGCTGCATGCAAGGTAAACGCATTACGATGCAGTAATGCCACCGAGGGGTTTCTGGTAACACAATAAAATCATGTTTACATTAAAATAGAAGTAAACGCACAACATACTTAGGTATACAACTACATATTTGTAGAGTTTAGGATTTGTTTTTTAGGCATATTTACTCTGTCAATGAAAACTACGATGTACTTTCCATCTCTGATTGAAAAACAAACAGAAAAATAATCACATTTTCACCCCCCCCCCCCCCACCCTCACCCACTCTTCCCCACACACACACACACCTCCAAACTGGCCTGCACACCAGAGGATACAGTTTTCTGGGCGCCAAGAGATGGTTTTGGTCCTTAGTGAGCTCTTTCTGAATGGTCTCACTCATTCATTCACTCACTCATGCTGTCTGAGGGTTTCCCGGGGCTTACCTGTGCTTGTCACCTTTGATCCCTAGACTGGCGCGAAGGGCTGTGGAGAGAAGCCTGGGGTTACTGAAGCTCGGCAGCAGTGCGCGTCCCCTCGCCCAGCAGTGGGAATCCCCAGAGAGTCAATGTGTCCTAACCCCCAGCTGTGCCGCTTTCACCAACAGGTGTCCTTCCCAGCTGTGCCAGTCGTGCACCCACACTCACTTCTCCTCGGCACTGGCATTCTCAAAGACCAGTGTGCCATTCTTGCGCCAGGTCCCAGGGTATCCCCGCTCTCAGCCCCGCCTCCTAAGCAGCCTCCCTGCAGCTGTCATGCCGATCACCAACCCTGGCTCTCTATATTGCACCCAGTCCCACCGCCTCCGAGTCACTCAACTTCTTCACTACTAGGCGAGACCCCCACCGACCCCCAAACTCCGTCCTGCAACCTCAATGTAACTGTTCATTTGTAATGCCCCTTTGCTGTTTCTATCAGCACCACACGGTTTAATTTTTCACTTCAGGACTACCACCCCGTTTACTCCTGTGCCCCAGCAACACCAGCCCGTTTATTCATGTGCCCCAGCAACACCACCCTGTTTACTCCTTTGCCCCAGCAACACCAGCCCGTTTATTCCTGTACTGCAGCAATACCACCCCGTTTACTTCTGTGCCCCAGCAAAACCAGCCCGTTTACTCCTATCCCGCCGTGCGCTGCTCAGGTGCTCGGTGTCTGTGGAATATAATGGCCTTGTAACCGATCCTCATAAATCCCTCTAGATCCACGAAAAGCGGTCTTAGCCTCACAGGATTCTTACAGTGTAAATGCGTTCACATCGAGAAGTCTCCCTATTTATTTCAAGGAAATTCGAGCGTAGGTACGGGCTTTTCACGATGCAAGTGCGACCCGCGCACCGGTTATCAGCTCTGATATCTTTTTGATGTTCTATGCATCGATGAGCCAGTCCTGGAGACTTCCGGATGTTCAGGGAGACGAGCTTCTTCCAGAAGTATGCAGTGTGTAGTGTCCTCCGCAGCTCTGCAGCACATAAATGATCAGGACACACACCGAGGTCTCTCTGCATTTTTGATTGCTGATTCGGGTCTTGGAGCTGTTAGTCTGTATTCCAGGCTGTGCCTGCAAAAACCCCGGCGTTGATGAAACTGAAAGGTCTTCTGTGACACCATTTAAAGGAAAAGGAACGAGTTAAGAAGTATTTCGGAGCGTTCCGATTTCATTAAAAGAAGAGCGAGAGAAACAGGCCGCATTCCGATAACAAGAGAGGAGCGGGGGCGAGGGCCAGCGGCGCGGCAGCCTGCTCCAGCTGACCAGACGCTCGTGCGTCATGGCCTTTTCCCGGCATGTGTTTCCAATAATCGCGCCCGCGTCTGGGCACGATAATTGGAAACACATGTCTGCCGCGCGGGTAACCGCCCGAAAAAGGCCACGACGCACGAGCGTTTGGTCAGCTTTGGAAACCCCCTTACATAAAGTCTTCGCCTAGCAGCGCTTGCGCGCTACTCGAGGCTCGACCTAAAAAAGGATAACAAAACAGCAAGGGCAATGGGGGCCCTGCAGCAAAGAGGTTAATTTAAAAGAGGGGGATTCAATAATAGGAAGCCCACAGGTAGGGGCTCCTTTGGCCAAGGACAACAGATGGCACAACAAACTCAAGGGCAGAACCCAAGTCAACAAATGGGTCAGCAGTCAAGCTACCAAAGTTGGCAACAACAACAGAAGCAGCCCTTTCGAGGAAGAGGCAATGGCAGAGGAAGAGGCCAATCCTCTAGAGGAAGAGGAAATGGCTCTAACTGACTCCAACACAAAAAGGGACCCACACAAAACACCAGTGGGGGGAAGGATATCCTTATTCCACAGACAATGAGAAAGGATAACAACAGACAATTGGATTTTAAATTTGGTAAAATACGGGTATTGCATAGAGCTAACAAAAATACCACCTGCAAACCCACCAAAAGCAAGGAAATTAATAAGATCAGAACAAACACTGCTAAACGCAGAGATCAAGGAACTATGCTTAAAACAGGCAATAGAAAAAGTACCGAAACAAGAATGGTTCACAGGAAACTACTCCCCATATTTCCTAATACCCAAACAGGATCAAACTCTAAGACCAATAATGGACTTAAGATTCATCAACAAGTTCATACTAACACAACGTTTCAAAATGTGTACCCTCCAGGAAATAATCCCACAAATTCAAAAGGGGGATTACTTGGCAACAATAGACCTCAAAGACGCCTACTTACATATCCCCATGAACAAAAAACACAGGAAGTACCTAAGATTCCTGCGGAACACACTGCCAATTCAAAGTACTTCTGTTTGGAATAAAATCAGCTCCACGGGTGTTCACAAAATGTCTAGCCGCAGGGTCGGCACACCTGAGAAGAGAAAAAATCCACGTCTACCCCTATCTAGACGACTGGCTCATAAGGGGGCATTCAAAACAAACATGTCACCATCATGTTAAAAAAACAATCAAGACGCTACAAACACTGGGTTTCTCAATGAACCACAAAAAATCTTCAACAACACCAGAAAGAGAAAAAACCTTCCTGGGAGCAAGATTAAATACAGCGAAAGCGAAGGCATACCCCACAGAAGCCAGAATACAAGTAATCCATCAAGAAACAGCCCTCTACCAGAAGGTTCAGTCTCTGACAGTGAGGAAGGTCATGAAACTAATGGGCATGATGGTATCATGCATCCCTCTTATCCCTCACGCTTGCCTACACATACGCCCATTTCAAGAATGGCTAACCAACAGCTGGTCCCAGGCCACAGGAAGTTGGGAGGATCTAGTGGTTGTTACGCAAAGGGTGCAAGCAGAAATACAATGGTGGGCATCCAACAACTTAGCACAGGGGAGACCTTTCAGGGACCCAACTCCATCTGTGACAGTCACCACGGATGCATCCCTCAACGGTTGGGGAGCGCATTGCAACCAGCTGAAAGTTGATGGTCAATGGAACGAACAAGATTCCACAAAGCACATCAACTTTTTGGAAATGAAAACTGTTTTTCTAGCACTCAAGGCATTCCAGAAACACATTCAGGGGAAAACCATATTAATTCAAACAGACAATACAACGA
Organism: Calotriton arnoldi; assembly: GCA_963921515.1. Taxonomy (NCBI): domain Eukaryota; kingdom Metazoa; phylum Chordata; class Amphibia; order Caudata; family Salamandridae; genus Calotriton; species Calotriton arnoldi. Next base: position 330,140 of record CAWUFW010005376.1, read on the forward strand.
CAATGTTCTATCTGAACAAACAGGGTGGGACAAGGTCCTTCCCCCTGAGCAAACTTGCACAGGAAATATGGCAATGGGCAATTATTCAAAGAATCAACCTGCAGACAGTACATCTAGCAGGAGTAGACAACACTACAGCGGACCGACTAAGCAGACAGAACAACTGCTCCCACGAATGGGAGTTGAAACAGAAAACAGTACAGTATCTGTTCAACATCTGGGGAACACCAGTGATAGACCTGTTTGCAACAGTGCAGGACAAAAAATGCCAGTCCTTTGCCTCGAGGTTTCCACACCACCGATCAAAGGGAGATGCCCTTTCACTCAATTGGTCACAGACATTTGCTTACGCCTTTCCAGCAATACCCCTGATGCAAAGAGTTTTACAAAAAGCAAAAGTCCCAGGAACAAATATGATTCTCATTGCCCCTCAATGGCCAAGGCAAACATGGTACTCAACCTTCCTAGAACTAGCCAGGGGAGAAATGATCAAGATCAAAGCAAAAAAGGACCTGCTGACAATGCAACAGGGCCAGATCTTTCACCCAGAGCCAGCGGCGCTGCACCCAGCAGCTTGGCGCCTGAATACATAGAATTTGGGCACCTCAATCTGCCTCTGCGAACCATGGAAATTCTAAAAGAGGCAAGGAAACAGTCAACAAGAAAATGCAATACAGCAAAATGGAAGCGATATACCATATGGTGCACCGCTAACAAGAAAAGCAGTTCAATCAACACACAAGAAACAGTTATTACATACCTTACCTACCTCTTGGACAGCAACATCAACTACTCAAGCATTAAAGTGCACCTTGCTGCCATAGTGGCATACACAAGGGGAAAATCATGCAAAAGCCTCTTTACAAGACCAGTAATCACAGATTTTTAAAAGGAGCAAAAAGAATTGCCCCACCAAGAGCAGCTCCAATACCCACATGGAGCTTAAATACAGTACTTTCTCAACTAATGGTAAAGCCCTTCCAGCCCATGCATACAGCGGACCTAAAACACATTACTCTAAAGACAGCCTTTCTCATTGCAATAACATCACTATGGAGAGTAAGTGGACTGCAAGCATTAACAATTCAAGAACCGTACTTACAAATCCACAAGGATAAGGTAATCTTAAAAACACAGTTTGTGCCAAAAGTGGTATCTAAGTATCTGAGTTTCACTTAAACCAAAACATTCTCCTGCCGATTTTCTTTAAAAACCCAAAGACTAAAGGAGAGAGAAGCCTCCATACCCTGGATGTAAGGAGGGCTTTATTGTATTATTTGCAAAAAACAGAACAAATCAGGAAGACAAAGCAATTGTTTGTCGCCTACTCGCATACCAACACAGGATCACCTGTCACAAAGGCAACTATTGCAAGATGGATAGTACAAGCCATACAATTGTGTTATGCTAATGCCAAGAAAGAATTAACAAGTCAACCAACAGCTCACTCCACGAGAAAGAAAGGAGCAACGCTAGCCTTTATGGGCAATGTACCCATTGATTCCATTTGCGCAGCAGCAACATGGGCATCACCACGCACCTTTACAAAGCATTACTGTGTGGATATACAAATAAATAAGGAAGCGCAGATTGGACAAAGGGTGCTTCAACACCTGTTTGCAAGTTCTTCCTTTCACCACAGCCTCCCAGACACGGGAGAAACCGCTACATAATCTGATGCACAGCATGTGAATCCAGAAAAGGATTTACGCTGCAAAACGAAATGGTTACTTACCAGTAGGAGTAGTTTTGCAGCTTGAAGAAATTTCTGGATTCACATGCAACCCACCCGGCCTCCCCTACAAGGAAAACAAACAGGTGGGGAAGCAAAGGACTACATCAGTTATTCAATAACCATCTCAAGGACTACAAAAATGAATAAGAACAGAAAAAAGAATCCGAAGATGGCCACCACGCACGTCGACCTCCAGGATACCGTCTGACGTCACTAAGGGGACGTACCTGGCACCAAATGGTGGTCGACTGCGACCAAAACAAGAAAAAAAAAAAGACAATTCTGGGCCCAACCACTAGATGGCGGAATGATGCACAGCATGTGAATCCAGAAAATACTTCAAGCTGCAAAACTACTCCTACTGGTAAGTAACCATTTCGTTCTCTGTCTTGGACATCTTCTTGAAGGTACTTTTTTTAGGGGAGTCACTATGGATCCACACCCCTTCACAATCCTCCTGTAATACCCAGTCAAACCAATGATTGCCCTAACTTGGGTCTGGGTGATTGGAGTTTCCCAGTCCAGAATTGTCCGGATCTTGGGTTCTGAAGGTTGCACTTGTACCTACAAGGTGGGCCAAGTATACAACAGTACCCTGCCCTGTCTGGCACTTGGATGTCTTGATAGTTAGGCCTGCAGATTGCAGGGCCTGTAAAACCTTCCACAGGTGGACCAGGTGATGCTGCCAGGAGGAGCTAAAGACAGCAATACCATCAAGATAGTCCGCACTAAAATCTTCCAACCCAGAAAGAACTTGATTCATCAACCTTTGGAAGGTGGCAGGGACATTCTTTAAACCAAAGGGCATAACAGTAAAATGATAATGCCCATCAGGTGTGGAGAATGCTGTTTTCTCTTTGGCTCCTGGGCCATGCCAATCTGCCAGTACCCTGCAGTTTAAGTCAAAGGTGCTGAGAAATTTGGCTGCACCCAATTTTTCAGCTCATCAGCCCTGGGTATGGGGTGAGCATCTGTCTTAGTGACAGCATTGAGGCCTCTGTAGCCCACACAGAACCTCATTTCTCTCTTTCCACCCTGTGGGTGAGGTTTGAGGACTAAGACCACTAGGCTGGCCCAGGGACTCTCAGACGGTTCAATAATCCCTAACTCCAGCATCTTGATAGCTTCAGCTTTGATGCTCTCCTTAACTTGGACTGTTGATAGATCTTTGTTTTGAAAGGCAAGCTGTCCCCAGTGTCCATATCATGGGTACACCAATGTGTCTGTCCAGGGGTTAAGGGAAGAGCTCAGCATACTGTTGCAGAACATGCCTGCAGTCAGGCGGCAGTGAGGGTTTCTGAGTAGATAACTCCATCAACTGACCCGTCTTTTGGACTGTAAGAGAGGAGGTCAGGGAGAGGTTCACTCTCTGTCTCCTGATCCTCATCAATGACCATCAGCATGGTCACATCAGCCCTGTCACAGAAAAGTTTCAGGAGGTTCACATGGATCACATTTTTGTGTGTCCTGCTAGTGCCCAGGTCCACCAAGTAGGTGACCTCACTTTTCTTTCCTAAGATGGGGTAAGGACCACTCCATTCGTCTTGGAGGGCCCTTGCTGCCACAGGCTCCAAAACCCACACCTTCTGCCTTGGTTGGAACTCCACCAGTGCAGACTTTTGGTCATATCGGAGCTTCCAGAGCTCTTGGCTGGCTTCAAGGTTTTTGGAAGCTCTTTCCATGTACTCTGCCATTCTGGAATGTAGGCCTAGTACATAGTCCACAATATCCTGCTTCCCAACCTTCCTTTACAAGACAAAGTGGTCCCCAACCGGTTGGGCAAACAGACGTTCAATGGGTAAAAACCCTACTCCCTTCTGAGGCACCTCTCGGTAGGCAAAAGGCAGGCATGACAAAAGGCATCCCATCTCCTTTTGAGTTTTTCAGGGAGCCCATGTTCATGCCTTTCAATGTCTTGTTGAATCCTTCAACAAGGCCATTGATATGTGGGATGGTAAGTAGTAGTGAACGTCTAGTTCACTCCACACTCATTCCACATGTGTGGTAGGTAAGCTGACATGAAGTTGGTACCTCTGTCAGAAACCGCCTCCTTAGGAAACCCTACCCTGGTAGGTAAAAATACCAATGAGGGCCTTGGCTACTGTAGGGGTTGTAGAAGACCTAAGTGGAATTGCCTCAGGATACCTGGTAGTATGAACCACCTCTACCAGTATGAATTTGGTTCCTGTTGCTGTAGGTGACTCAAGTGGACCCACTATGTCCATACCAACCCTCTCAAAGGAAACCTCAACTGCTGGTAGTGGAATTAAGGGGACCTTTGGGTGTCCATCTGTTTTGCCACTGGCTTGACAGGTGACACAGGAGCTGACAACTTCCTTTACTTTCTGGGACATCTGGGGCCAGTAAAAATGGCTGACAAGCCTTTCGCAAGTTTTAGTTTGTCCCAGATGCCCAGCTAAGGGGATGTCATTGGCCAATGTGAGTAGGCCCTGTCTATACAGCTGAGGCACTACCACTCTCTTAGTGGCACCAGGTTTTGGGGTCTCTGGCCTCAGTATGCAGGAGTCCCACCTCCCAGTAGGTCCTGTGGAAGCCACTGTCATCTCCCTTTTCCTGTGTAGTAGCTTGCTGTCTCAGGCTCTCAAGATTGGTACAGATTTGCTTTCCAAGGCACAGCTCTTCCCTAGAGGGTCCCCCTAAGCCCAGGAGCTCAACCTGGTAAGGTTCAAGTTTCAAGGGCTCAGTTCCCCCTTGGGTTAACAAGTCCTCTTCTTGAGGAGAGAGGTCCTTAGCTGTTTGCTGTTCAGAAGCTAGTCTCCCGGTCTTCTTACCTTCCCTCTTGGAAGGTTGGGCTCCTTTTCAGGCTCCAACACTTCTTTTTCACCCTGTGCTAGACTTTGTGCTCTGGTTTTTACGCACACCATCTCAGGGATTTCCAGCATGACTGCATGGGTTTTTAGCTCTACCTCAGCCCATGCTGAGGTCTCCATATCATTTCCAAGCAGACAGGCTACTGGGAGCCTTAGCGAGACCACTACATGTTTCAGGCCATTAACACCCCCCATTTCCCCCCCCACCCAATGTTAACATAGCCATGGGATAGTCTGTGGTGACACTATCAGTGTTAGTGACTGGATAGGTTTTTCCAGTCAGGTATTGTCCTGGGGAAACCAGTTTATCTCTCACCATGGTGAAACTGGCACCTGTATCCCTCAGGGCATTTACTCTAGTTCCATTAATCAAGTGGAACTGCTGGTATTTCCTTATGTTAGTGGCCCAGACAGCAAAGGTCGCAAAATGTACAAACCCCTCTCCCACATAAAATCACCCCCTCCCCAAATAACCCCTACTAAAGTTGCTTCAGTGCGGACCCTGATTTGCTCTGGTCACACTATTGGTTCCATCTGGAGATTTGCCACGCCAGTGCTAACTGGAGGTGGACTAGGCCATTCTTATAAGAAGAGACAATCTCCAGTGTGGTGTCCAACCTTCATCCAAGTGCGACACCAGGCCTTCAGGGAATAAAATGTTTTACCCTTGTACCCACCACTGGCATGGGAAGACCTCTGGGGCTCACCCTCCTGAGCAGGTTTTTGGGGACCTTTAGAAGACTCTTGGTTTTTATCTTTGTGGGGCGATCACACCCTTTCCCCTGGGGAGGTTTTGGAACCCCTTTATTTTGGTCACCCTAGTCTTGATCCAGTGGTCTGCCTTCTTTCCCAATTCTTGGGGAGAAATTAGACCTAGGTCCACCACATACTGATGTAACTTTTCATTAGTGCAATTACTTAACATGTGTTCTTTCATCAAAAGATTATAAAGCCCAACATAGTCATGCACATCACTTCCAGTCAACCAACCATCTAGTGTTTTTACTGAGAAGTCTATGAAGTCAACCCAGGACTGGCTTGGGGTTTTGTGAGCCGCCCTGAATCTAATTCTATACTCCTCATTTGTGAGTCCAAAGGTGCCCTTCATGAGGACATAGGACTCAGCATCTGCCCCAGTAAGGGTCAGAAGGCTGTCCCTGCAGTTACCAGAGAACAGTTCCCAAAGTAAGGCTCCCCAGTGTGACTATGTTTTACTTGCCTCATTCTACAGGCCCTCTCAAAGGCTGTGAATCATTTGGTTATATCACTTTCCTTCCTTTGGGCATTTTAGGGTCATAAAAACTTTATTTTTCTCTAGGTTTTAAGTTGCTGCCACTATTGATGGGAGTTAAGCCCATCTCTGCTCTTTCTTTTTCAAGGGCCAGGAATCTGACCTCTTGATCTAGTCTTTTGGTCAACCTTGCTAGCAGGATGTCCTCTTCATTGAGGCTTTCCTCAATGATCTCAGCAGGCCCTTACCCACCTATGTGGGATCTAGGTGCTGTGAGCACTATCCCAACTCAGGTGCACAAGGACCCTGTTCTCCCTAGCTAGTGAGGGAGGTTGGGGGTTGTCCTCATCCTTACTAACTTCTTCGGAGTCAGGATCTCTCTCTCTCCCCCCTCATAAGGGTGGTCCCTTCATACCAAGTGTGCTCCTGGAGCTTGACCTTGGAAGGATGAGACCCATGGGTCTCTGCCAAGAGCTCCTGGAGCTTGACCTTGGAAGGATGGGACCCCATGGGTCTCTGCCAAGAGCTCCTGGAGCTTGACCTTGGAAGAATGGGACCCCGTGGGTCTCCGCCAAGAGCTCCTGGAGCTTGACCTTGAAAGGATGGGACCCCGTGGGTCTCCGCCAAGAGCTCCTGGAGCTTGACCTTGGAAGGATGGGACCCCGTGGGTCTCCGTCAAGAGCTCCTGGAGCTTGACCTTGGAAGGATGGGACCCTGTGGGTCTCTGCCAAGAGCTCCTGGAGCTTGACCTTGGAAGATCGGGACCCCGTGAGTCTCTGCCAAGAGCTCCTGGAGCTTGACCTTGGAAGGACGGGACCCCGTGGGTCTCCGCCAAGAGCTCCTGGAGCTTGACCTTGGAAGGACGGGACCCCGTGGGTCTCTGCCAAGAGCTCCTGGAACTTGAACTTGGAAGGATGGGACCCATGGGTCTCTGCCAAGAGCTCCTGGAGCTTGACCTTGCAAGATCGGGACCCCGTGAGTCTCTGCCAAGAGCTCCTGGAGCTTGACCTTGCAAGATCGGGACCCCGTGAGTCTCTGCCAAGAGCTCCTGGAGCTTGACCTTTGAAGATCGGGACCCCGTGAGTCTCTGCCAAGAGCTCCTGGAGCTTGACCTTGGAAGATCGGGACCCCGTGAGTCTCTGCCAAGAGCTCCTGGAGCTTGACCTTGGAAGGATGGGACCCTGTGGGTCTTTGCCAGGAGCTCCTGGAGCTTGACCTTGGAAGGATGGGACCCCATGGGTCTGTGCCAGGAGCTCCTTGGAAGGATGGGACCCCGTGGGTCTCTGCAAGGTGCTCCTGGAGCTTGACCTTAGAAGGACGGGACCCCGTGGGTCTCTGCCAAGAGCTCCTGGAGCTTGACCTTGGAATGATGGGACCCAGTGGGTCTCTGCAAGGTGCTCCTGGAGCTTGACCTTGGAAGGATGGGACCCCGTGGGTCTTTGCCAGGAGCTCCTGGAGCTTGACCTTGGAAGGATGGGACCCCATGGGTCTGTGCCAGGAGCTCCTTGGAAGGATGGGACCCCGTGGGTCTCTGCAAGGTGCTCCTGGAGCTTGACCTTGGAAGGACGGGACCCCGTAGGTCTCTGCCAGGAGCTCCTGGAGCTTGACCTTCGAAGGATGGGAACCATGGGTCTGTGCCAGGAGCTCCTGGAGCTTGACCTTGGAAGGATGGGACCCCGTGGGTCTCTGCCAGGAGCTCCTGGAGCTTGACCTTGAAAGGATGGGACCCCGTAGGTCTCTGCCAGTTGCTCCTGGAGCTTGACCTTGGAAGGACGGGACCCCGTGGGTCTCTGCCATGTGCTCCTGGAGCTTGATCCTGGAAGGACGGGACCCCGTGGGTCTCCGCCAGGTGCTCCTGGAGCTTGACCTTGGAAGGATGGGACCCCATGGGTCTGTGCCAGGTGCTCCTGGAGCTTGACCTTGGAAGGATGGGACCCCGTGTGTAGGAGAGTAGGATCTTCTTCTTATAGTTACCCCCACTTTTTGCTGATGTCTCACTGTTTTTGGCCTAGTCTGACTGGGATCCTGCTATTCAGGACCCCAGTCTATCTGCTTTCTCCTGTAAATTGCAATACATGTACTTTAGGTACACTCCAGATTGGATACTGGGGTACCCTTATAAGTCCTTAGTATATGGTACACAATGTACCCAGGGCATAGGTACCCCAGAGGCCTCCCATGGGCTGAAGCATGTATTATGCCACCCCTGAGAGGCCATTCAAATTGACCTGACAAGCCTGCTACAGCAGACTGTGTAAGCTGGTGCTTGCACCACTTACTTAAGATATAGGTTCACTATATCTCTCTAAATCACTACACATACCAACCTATCAGTCACCCCTATGGCAGGCCTTATCAATCCTGAAGGCAGGGTGCTGGGTTTTATGTGAGAGGGTGCCCCGGCATGAGTAGGGCCCCTCTGCAGCCTTCGGAGACCATTCTCCGGGGTTGTCTGTGATGCAGCCAACCATATATGTTATAGTGCATTATAACCTCGCGGTAAATGCTAACTTTAAAACGGCTGCTTAGAAACATGTTGTGTTTGGTGTCAAACACCTTGGAATCATACCTCCACACCAGTAACTGGTGTGGGAGGTATGATTCCACCCTTGTAGAACTACTACTATGGGTCAGCGGTCTACCCGGTACCAGCTTTCTCGACCTGGGCAGCACAAAATGGATGCTGCCAGCCACAGACACGAGTCTGCCCTCCTGCTGCTGAGCCAAGCTTGAGCAGAGGAAGGCCTGACAATAGGTTTCCTGTCACAGGGAGGTGTGACCACCTCCCAGACAGGGTTTAGTCTGCACTGGGGGCATATTTGGTGTCCCCATGCATTGTCCAGCTCAAACCAGTTCTGGGAGCCATTGGCTCCTGCTCTGGCACGAAACTGGACAAAGAACATGGGTGTAGCCACCCCTCTGTCCTGCCCCTCTCCTAGGAGGGTCCCCAGAGTCAGTCCAACCCCTTCCCTGGGTATAAAGTGGGAAACCTGATCACAGGACTTTAGATTATACCTGGACAAGACTCTGCAAAGAAACCAAGTACTTCGACGGTCTACACTTCGCTGGACGACAGAAGAATCTCCCTTGGAGTAAAGGAGTTACTCCCCTGCAGCAGCAGGCACCTAAGCGCATCTGACCAGCTTGCATCTCCCGAGCTCCTGCGGACTCCGAAGATTTCTGCAACACAGGAGGTGGGTTCCCGAAGGTCCCCGAGGTAGATCTGACCTCTCAGCGATTCTGAGACCAGTATCCCTCGTGGGGGCCGTGCAACCCATACCCCTGTGCACCGCGTCTATTTGCAAGTGCATATGCTTGTTGGCGATCCCTGAGCTTGTGCATTGGACTACGTGTAGTCCTGACTCCGAGCACCATTTGCACCGAAGATATCTGGCATCCACTCCACGAGTGCTCTGTGGGCTGGTGCTTTGTAAATTAGCTCGAAGTCTCCTCGCTATCCCTGGTCCGTTGGCCTGTGGGTCCTGGCGAGGGTCATCTCGTTTGTTCTTGGGCTTCCCTGGTTGCTCCAGACGTGCCCTGACTCTCCATTTCTTGGAGAGTCCCCTGGACCTTGCTGGTCCACACCGTAACCTGTTTCCTCTGCCTGCGTGGGTTGCTGCTGCCAAGGTTTGTTGGCGCTCCAGCCGGACACTGACCCCTCAGCTCTCGACTTCCTTCGTGGGAGAGCTCCCCTCCGGACCCTGGTCGTTGTCGACGTCTCCTGGTCCCCGTGGCTGCAGAGACAAACATCCTTTTTCTTCACCTGAAGCACCCGACATCGGTGGGCATTCGACTACTGAGCCCCTGGTCACCTGAAGTGACCCAGACTCTGTCACCTCTGTTTTCAGGTTCTTCTCACCTCGGATCCAGGCTTGGATTCCACCGGACACTCTTCGCCTTCCTGGCAGCAGTACTTTCTTGCAGCTCTCCATTGAAAACGATGGAGGTTTCCGACACCACTTGACCCCTATGCACCCAGCTCCTCTGGGATAGGTAACACAAGTACCTCGGTACTCACAAGGGTGCTGGCCTTAGAACCTCGTATGTTCCAAAGGATTTGCTTGAAGTCCTCCTAGAAGTGTCCTTAAACTGTAATTTTCCAACCGCGACTTTCCCATAGAGTTGCACGGAGCACGCGGTCGTGTTTCCTCACTGCACCCGTCCTCCGTGGTCGCCCTGTGTCACTGCCTTAGGTGGTTCCTTGGGGCCCAGCGATTCTACGTGCTCTAGGCACTGTCTATTGAAGTCGTTGTTGTTGTACCATTTTTTTTAGTATATGGTTCGGTCTCCCCCTGGAGCCCGTTGTACATTTTGCTACTTACGTATGTTCTATTGATTAAGTATTGTGTGCTTTGTGTTCTAATCTCGTGTAGAGGTTAGTAGAGAGTGTTTTAGTAATAAATACATATTTTTACATAACACTTGTGTGGTTCTCCTTTCATTTAGTCATTCAGGAGGTGATATTCTGGTAAAACAAGCTGCTTTACATTCCTTCAAGATTAAGCCTGAAGGCTACTCTCCACAGCTACCACTAGGATAGCTTTCTAAAGGTTATCTTTGACCTCAGACATCATAAGGTTCGTTTGGACTGGTGCAAGGTGCCCACTTTAATTAGTAGACAGCATATACCAGGCCAACTTCTCACATTGGTGTGCAGCGGTTGGGATTCAAGCTTGCTATTGTTTTACCAGATAAATCTCATTGAGTGATTAACTGAAAACCACTGAGTATTAGGCACATATAATACATCAAGATTGAATAAGTAAGTTCTACTGAACTTGGAGTTGGGTAAGTCAAGCGTTTAGCACACCCTTTCTCCAACTCAAGAGAGTTTAGTCTCCACTAGGTTAGGTAGGTGCCTACACCACATAACACTAGTATGTCTTCTAGAGGAGAAGCCAGTGGCTCTCTGCCAACTAGGTATAACCATCTCTCATTCCAAGAATTGAGAAACATGTGTACATCTAGGAAGCTGAGGACAGGGAGAAGTACAAGCACCCAACGTCTCATAGAGATGTTGCTCTTGGATGACCTCAGAAAGACCCCAGGGTCTGATGAAGTAGAAAGAGTGGGTGGGACAGGGAATGAGGAAAGGCCAGGAAGTGGAACCTTCTTTGATCTGGACTCAACCCTGGCCAGGAGGATCAAAATGATTCTAACCTGGAAAACACAGAACTTCCTTTAGGTGGGGGAGAAGGCCCCAGTGGCCCTCTCTTTACTCCACCAGGAAGAGTACAGAGTTTGCCTAAGCGATCCAGAACTCCCTCTGTGGAGTCTAATCACTAAGGTACTTCTGTAGGGACTTCCATATCAAATAAGAGGGAATCCTCTTATGATAGACAGTGCCAACTTCTGGAGCTTGAGAAAATCAAGCTTAGGCTCAAGAAGGAGCAGTTGGCCCTAGACAGGGAATCCCTAGAGCTCCACAGAGCTACAAAGAGATTGGGACTAGAGTCCCATGGTGGCAGCAACAGTGTTCCTAGAAGTAGGGAGTATACTCATGAACATAGGAACCTGAACAAGATAGTCCCTCCCTACCAGAGTGGGGATGACCTCCACAAATGGATAACTGCACTAGAGAGGGCCTGTAAGGTACAGAGGGTCCCTCAGGAGCAGTGGGCAGCTATCTTGTGGCTCTCCTTTGCTGACAAAGGTAGAGATAAGCTCCTCACTGTTAGAGAAGAGGATGCTGACAATTACTCAGTCTTGAGAAGTGCTCTCATTGATGGGTTTGGCTTAACCACTGAGCAATACAGGATTAAGTTCAGAGACACCCAGAAGGCACAGACTCAGGACTGGGTAGACTTTGTAGATTGTGCTACTAAGGCTCTGGAAGGCTGGTTACTTGGCAGTAAAGTGAATGATTTTAAAGGATTGTACAATTTAATTATGAGGGAGCAGATCCTTAATAATTGCCAAAATCAGTTGTTGCATCAGTACCTGGTGGACTCTGATCTGACCTCTCCCCAAGAATTGGGAAAGAAGGCAGACAAATGGGTCAGAACCAGGGTGAAGCAGAAAGCTCAGAACCAAGGTGGTGACTCTAAGAAGCAAGATGCTAAGACCTCAGATAAGGGTGGGGAGAAGGGTAAAGACCAGAAGTCTTCACAAGGGCCCCAAAAACCTGCATCTGGGGGGGGGAGTGTAAGAAAGTGGCTCTGTATATAATGAACCAAAGTATGGTTCAGTGTGCACAGAGTCCACAGTCCCCAGAGGTTTGGCAGAGGCTAAAGTTAGATATAACCTTACTCTCTAAAGTGGTAGCTTGGTCGAGCAGTAAGGCAGTATCAGAGGACAGTGTAAAGCATTTGTTGTACACACTCAGTCAGCAAATGGTCTCACACACTCAAGAACTGAACTCTAGGCCAATGGTTTTGTATCAAAATATATAGTCGTTTTATTTTAGAACCAACAATAGGTATCAAAATATACTTTGTCAGGATGAGATGTTTTAGTTAAATACTTTCAATTGGCAATAGACTTTTGAATATAATAGTTACAGTTGTTGCAATAGGCAACACAATTTCAAACACAATAATACATTGAGCTCAATGGGAATTTCTAGTTAAATGCAATAGATTACTTTTTGGATTACTTTTCTAACCACAGGACTGGATCCTAGATTCAGTCCTGGGACATCTCCTGTAAACAGTTGAGTAAAAACGTTTTGGTTACAGTTGTGATTTTTAAGGAATATTATTGTATTTTAAAAGTTGTCACTTAGAAACTTTTTCACATAGAATCACCAATGTTTTCCTATGGGAAGAAATTCACTCAGCAGGTAAGTAGTGTTATCGTTACTTTTTCTTACTCAGTGTTGGATCCTGGATCCAGCACTGGTGCATCTCCTGTAAACAATTGAAAGAATGCATTTATGTCACACAGGCGATTTTTAGTAAATATTTGTAAGTTTCAAAAATCGACACTTGGAAACTTTTTCAGCAAAAACCAGGCAATGTTATCCTATGGAAGGAAATTCAAGTTACCGGTAAGTACAGTTAGAATTACTTTTCAGGGTCAGTGCTGGGCACCAAGATCCAGCACTGGGATCTCTCCTGATAACAGGTGAGTATTTTCGTTTTCGTGATTCGGCTGATTTTAGATGAATATTTTAAAGTTTCAAAACTCCACACTTAGAAGAATTTCCAAGTGAAACCAGTCAATGTTACCCTATGGAAGAAAAGTGAGTTATCGGCTTTTGGGTAAGTACTCGACTGGCAGAGTTAAGGTTCTGGGCATAGACTCAGGGGTCTCCCAGGGTCAGGTAAGTACAGTTGTTACACCCTCAGCGGCACAGGGGCGGCCGGGTGCAGAGTGAGTTAGGCCTAATGTTATCCTATGGAAGGCAGGGGGCATTTGGTTGGGGGCTGCTGGCTAGCAGGCCACTCGGCTGTGGGAGCAAAGCTCCTGGTCACTTACTCGGGGCAAGTGGTGAAGTCGAACAGGGTAGTTGGTGCACCCTCAGCGGCACTGGGCCGGCCGGGTGCAGTGGGCTTTTGGGCCGTCGGGCGCCAAATGGTTTTCAATGGGAAAGCTGCGTGACGAACAAAGGCTGCAAGCTCGGGGACGGGGATTCTTCAGGTGTGACCACCACTTCGAGAGGTAAGTTGGGAAGCTGTAGGAAGGGTAGGCACCCAGGAGCTGGGCACAGGAGGCCGTGGGGCGCCGGGTGCAGGGGTGTCTTTAGGCGTCGGAAATCTTACCCTCGGCTGGTCGCGGTTGGAGGGGTCCCTGGTTCTGAGGCTGCAGGCGTCGAGGAGGGTCCTTGGGTGCTGGATTCTGGGTCACAGTCGCCGGGGGGACAACTTGTGGTATTTGTCCACCCAGGCCGGGCTCGGCGGGTGCAAAGGGTGCAGGATTCACGGTTCCTGGTTGGCACCAGGGGTTGTTGCTTGCTTTGAGCAGTACCACTTCTCGTGGGAGTCCCAGGTAGTTAGAGTCACAAGGCAGTTAGGTCCTCGGGGTTTGTGAGGTTGCTGACCACTGGAGACGCCGGGGTTTAGCAGGAGCAGGTTCAAGGGTCGACAGGCCGGTAGGGCTGGGGCCAAATCAGTTGGTGTCTACCTCTTGTGAGCAGCTGCACGGCAGGTCTTCTTGTTTCTTGTTCTTCTTTCTTGTTTCGGAATCTGGAACTGAGGAAGGAAGGTTCAGGGTGCCCCTAAATACTAAATTTAGGGGTGTTACAGGTAGGTAAAGGGCAGGGACCAATGGGTCCCTTCCCTGGGGTGGGTACACCCCCTATCCTGCCCCTTTCCTATGGGAGGGGGGCAGTAGCCTAGTCCTGATTGGGCAGGGCTCTCCATCTTCAAGATGGCGAGAGCCCGGAGTTGCGCTTCACCTCGCCTCCCCCACCTGAGGGGTGGGGTTGGCAGAGGGTGGCACATCCCCTTTCCTCCCTTGGGGTTTCCCGCCAGTCTTCCCGCCAGAGAGGGGGTCAGAACCGGTGGGGGCCAGTTGCTGAGTGGCCTGGAGAAGCTCACAAAGGCGGCATGCCTTTGAAGCTTCCCCTGCCCATCCTGGGGGAGGAGACCTAGCACCTCGCCCAGGATGTGCATTGTTGCAGGCCCAGGAGAGCGGATGGCTCTCCACCCAGGGGTCCAGCAACATGTCTGCTGTGTGGCAGCCGGGGCAGCCCCTCAGACAAGATGTGGATTGTAGGTTAGGTTCAGGGGGCATCTCTAAGATGCCCTCTGTCGTGCATTTTACATTAAATCCCACACTGGCATCAGTGTGGGTTTAATGTGCTGAGGAGTTTGATACCAAACTTCTCAGTCTTCAGTGTAGCCATTATGGTGCTGTGGAGTTCGTAATGACAACCTCCCAGCACCATATACTCTTAATGGCATCACTGCACTTACAGTGCCCAGGAATGGCCCTGGGTACTGTAGGGGCACAGGGCTCATGCACCTGTGCCCACACCACTGGCATAGTGCACCCAGCTAGAGGGGTGACTGAGGTATGCCAGGGCAGTGTGTTTGTGGGCATGGCACACAGGGATGTGTGCCATGTCGACTCTCTGTTTAGTTCTGCACCAAGACACTCAGCCTGCAAAGGCAGGGTGTGTGTGTCCGGGTACAGGGCCTCTTAAGGGTGGCACAATAAGTGCTGCAGCCCTTAGGGGCCTTCTCTGGTCACAGTGCCCTGGGTACCAGGGGCTTACCGGTGGTCAGAGATGCCAATTGGGTTTAGGCTTTAGTACAGTATTTAGGGAAGGAACACAGGCCCTGGGTACCTGATTGGCAGGGACCCAGGGCACACCAAGGAAAAGTGCATCAGTTATCAGGCAAAAAGTGGGGGGGTTACTGCAACAGAAACCCACTTTCCTACACAAGTCCCCCCCACCCCCCCCCCAGCCCAAAGGCCAGGAGACTCAGCCAATGCTGGGAGAGTCTTTCTAGTCTTTCAGGCGAGGAAGAGTTGGGGAAGTGGTTTGAAAGTTGCAGGGCCTACTCTGCCTTATATCTTTCTGTCCAGGTCAGTCCCTTTGGGGAGCTCGCGTACCTTATCAGTTTCAGGACCTAATTCCCAAAGCTCCTCTCCTTGCTCTTTAGTGTCTTCACCCCATCTTTTTATTTTGGTTTCAGAGGTGCCTGCCTCTGCAAAGTCTAACTTAGCCAGGGCAAAGCCCAGCTTACCCACAGAGGTCACCCACAGTTTGAGCAACCCCACCATGACCAATAGGGTCAGGGGGCCTAGTTTGCTATTTGGCAGGGGGTTAGGCCACCATGCCAAGGATAGGGCTGCCATGAAGGCTAACACCCAGCAGAGGCTGCTGACAGCTGTCAGTGCCCAGAACCACACCTTTAGCTCCTGACTGGCAAGTGAAGGGGCTATCTTACAGGTCTCTTTGGGTCCTGGCTGTCTGCCTGTTGCTTTAGGGTGGGGGGTCACTACACTTTGTAGTGAAAACCCTTCCTCCACCCTTTGTTCTGTCAGCTGAGGAGCCACCAACTCAGGCTGGACAGTTGCCTGACTAGTCAGGTATTCTTGTTGGCTAGGGGGGGGCTTTACCAGGGCCACTTCTGGAGTTTTCCCTCACTGGGATAGAATCTCCCTGGCCCTCTGGGACTGTGGCTAACAGTTGCCCACCTTTCCTGCCCTGTTCCTTTTTACTCTTTTGGGGCTCAGCTGCACTGACTGCAGGTTGAGCCCCCCCAGGTTTCTTGGGTGAGGCCTGACATTGGGCCAGTGCCTCTCTTTGGCTCAGATCCATCTCTAAGTGGTCATTCCCCAGGAGACAATCAAGGGGAAGGTCTTTACTGACTACCACCTTTCTCCGTCTAAGGGACCCAGCTATGACTAGGGGCACTACAGCCACAGGCCTAACAGTGACTCCCCCTGGGACAGCCCTTACTCTCCTTGTTTCCCCTGGGACATACTGGTGTGGGAGTACCAACCTGTCATGCACCACAGTGTGACTGGCACAGGTATCTCTCGGCAGTGGCTGGGATTCCATTCACCAGTAGGCGGTGGAAGTGTCTACTCCCCTCTGGGATCTCCAGCTTACCTCTTGGGCCCATTTTCCAGTTGAAAGCTAGGAGGACTTCCTCATCTGAGGACCCTTCCTCCAGAGCTACACTGGCAACTCCTGGGGCTATACTAGGGATCTTGTTTTTAGGACAGCTAGGGTCCTTGGTGTGGTGTCCTGACTTCTGACAGTTGTGACACCATATTCTGTTGGGATCCCAATTCTTACCTTGGTACCCTGGTTTAGTTTGTGAGGTGTCTTTGGGCCCACCCTCCTGGACAGGTTTTTGGGGGGCTGCCTGGGACTCCTTACTTTTATCCTTAAGGGGTTCACTATCTTTCTTCTGGGGAGGCTTTGTGACCCTTTTCTTTTGGTCACCCCCAGTGGATGTCCTAGTTACCCTTGTTCTGACCCAGTGGTCTGCCTTCCTTCCCAATTCTTGAGGGGAAAGTGGACCTAGGTCTAACAGATACTGATGCAACTTCTCATCAATGCAGTTACTTAAAATGTGTTCCTTCATAAACAGGTTGTAAATTCCATTAAAGTCATGCACATTGTTTCCAGTTAACCGGCCACCCAGTGTCTTAACTGAGTAGTCTACAAAATCAATCCAGGATTGGTTCTGGGTTTTGTGAGCCCCCCTGAATCTAATTCTGTACTCCTCAGTGGTGAGTCCAAATCCCTCAATCAGAGTTCTCTTCATGAGGTCATAGGACCCAGCATCTGGCCCAGAGAGGGTCAGAAGCCTGTCTCTGCAGTTACCAGAGAACAGTTCCCACAGGAGTGCCCCCCAGAAAGTCTTCTTCACCCTCCTGGCTTCACAAGCCCTCTCAAAAGCTGTGAACCACTTGGTGATATCATCACCCTCCTCATATTTAGGGACAATCCCTTTGGGGATTTTAGGATCATAAGATTCCTCTCTATCCTTATTTTTAGTATTGCTGCCACCATTGATGGGTGCTAAACCCATCTCCTGTCTTTCCTTCTCTAGAGCCAGGAGTCTGGTTTCTAGGTCCAGTCTTTTGGCCAATCTTGCTAAAAGGCTGTCCTCCTCACTGAGGCTGTCCTCAATGTCCTCTCTGGGACCTGAACCACCTGTGTGGCTTCTAGGTCCCCAAAGGTTAACTCTTGGAAATAAGGGTGCAGGGACCCTGTCTTCCCTAGGCAGTGGTGGAGGTGGGTTCCCATCTCCATCCTCCTCCCTCCTTTCCTCCTCTGCTTGGTCATCACCATGCTCAGAGGGGTGGGCCTTTGCATACTCAGCCAGGAGCTCCTGGAGCCCTTGTTTGGTTGGATGCTGGCCCATGGGTATATTTTTAAGTTTACATAAGGACCTTACTTCCTTGAAAGACAAGTGAAGGTAAGGGGTGAGGTCGAGCTCCTCAACCATGTCCTGTATGTCATTATTATCTTCACTAGTAGCTGGGTTCTTTTCTTGAGACATTCTAACAAAAAGTTCTAACCCCTCTACCCTTGACTATAGTGACTTTTTATTTTCTAAAATTCTAAAAGGACTTAAGCAAGGCCCTACCAAGACTTTTAGTAGTTTGGGGAAAAAATGCCAATTTAAAAAAATCAGAATTCTAAAGGCAATTTAAGAGTTCTGTCGTGTGATCAGATGGTAACCAAGTAGTCCAACAAATGCAAGTTTGTATCCCACCGCTGATCCACCAATGTAAGAAAGTGGCTCTGTATATACTGAACCAAAGTAAGGTTCAGTGTGCACAGAGTCCACAGTCCCCAGAGGTTTGGCAGAGGCTAAAGTTAGATATAACCTTCCTCTCTAAAGTGGTAGCTTGGTCGAGCAGTAAGGCAGTATCAGAGGACAGTGTAAAGCATTTGTTGTACACACTCAGTCAGCAAATGGTCTCACACACTCAAGAACTGAACTCTAGGCCAATGGTTTTGTATCAAAATATATAGTCGTTTTATTTTAGAACCAACAATAGGTATCAAAATATACTTTCTCAGGATGAGATGTTTTAGTTAAATACTTTCAATAGGCAATAGACTTTTGAATACAATAGTTACAGTTGTTGCAATAGGCAACACAATTTCAAACACAATAATACATTGAGCTCAATGGGAATTTCTAGTTAAATGCAATAGATTACTTTTTGGATTACTTTTCTAACCACAGGACTGGATCCTAGATTCAGTCCTGGGACATCTCCTGTGAACAGTTGAGTAAAAACGTTTTGGTTACAGTTGTGATTTTCAAGGAATATTATTGTATTTTAAAAGTTGTCACTTAGAAACTTTTTCACATAGAATCACCAATGTTTTCCTATGGGAGGAAATTCACTCAGCAGGTAAGTAGTGTTATCGTTACTTTTTCTTACTCAGTGTTGGATCCTGGATCCAGCACTGGTGCATCTCCTGTAAACAATTGAAAGAATGCGTTTGTCACACAGGCGATTTTTAGTAAATATTTGTAAGTTTCAAAAATCGACACTTGGAAACTTTTTCAGCAAAAACCAGGCAATGTTATCCTATGGAAGGAAATTCAAGTTACCGGTAAGTACAGTTAGAATTACTTTTCAGGGTCAGTGCTGGGCACCAAGATCCAGCACTGGGATCTCTCCTGATAACAGGTGAGTATTTTCGTTTTCGTGATTCGGCTGATTTTAGATGAATATTTTAAAGTTTCAAAACTCCACACTTAGAAGAATTTCCAAGTGAAACCAGTCAATGTTACCCTATGGAAGAAAAGTGAGTTATCGGCTTTTGGGTAAGTACTCGACTGGCAGAGTTAAGGTTCTGGGCATAGACTCAGGGGTCTCCCAGGGTCAGGTAAGTACAGTTGTTACACCCTCAGCGGCACAGGGGCGGCCGGGTGCAGAGTGAGTTAGGCCCAATGTTATCCTATGGAAGGCAGGGGGCCTTTGGTTGGTGGCTGCTGGCTAGCAGGCCACTCGGCTGTGGGATCAAAGCTCCTGGTCACTTACTCAGGGCAAGTGGGGAAGTCAAACAGGGTAGTTGGTGCACCCTCAGCGGCACTGGGGCGGCCGGGTGCAGTGGGCTTTTGGGCCGTCGGGCGCCCAATGGTTTTCAATGGGAAAGCTGTGTGACGAACAAAGGCTACAAGCTCGGGGACGGTGATTCTTCAGGTGTGACCACCACTTCGAGAGGTAAGTTGGGAAGCTGTAGGAAGGGTAGGCACCCAGGAGCTGGGCACAGGAGGCCGTGGGGCGCCGGGTGCAGGGGTGTCTTTAGGCGTCGGAAATCTTACCCTCGGCTGGTCGCGGTTGGAGGGGTCCCTGGTTCTGAGGCTGCAGGCGTCGTCAGGAGCGTCGAGGAGGGTCCTTGGGTGCTGAATTCTGGGTCACAGTCGCCGGGGGGACGTCCTCGTGGTATCTGTCCACTCAGGCACAGGCCGGGCTCGGCGGGTGCAGAGGGTGCAGGATTCGCGGTTCCTGGTTGGCACCAGGGGTTGTTGCTTGCTTTGAGCAGTACCACTGCTCGTGGGAGTCCCAGGTAGTTGAAGTCACAAGGCAGTCGGGTCCTCCGGGGTTTGTGAGGTTGCTGACCACTGGAGACGCCGGGGTTTAGCAGGAGCAGGTTCGAGGGTCGACAGGCCGGTAGGGCTGGGGCCAAATCAGTTGGTGTCTTCCTCTTGTGAGCAGCTGCACAGCAGGTCTTCTTGTTTCTTGTTATTCTTTCTTGTTTCGGAATCTGGAACTGAGGAAGGAAGTTTCAGGGTGCCCCTAAATACAAAATTTTGGGGCGTTACAGGTAGGTAAAGGGCAGGGACCAATGGGTCCCTTCCCTGGGGTGGGTACACCCCCTATCCTGCCCCTCTCCTGTGCGAGGGGGGCAGTAGCCTAGTCCTGATTGGGGAGGGCTCCCCATCTTCAAGATGGCGAGAGCCCGGTGTTGTGCTTCACCTCGCCTCCCCCACCTGAGGGGTGGGGTTGGCAGAGGCTGGCACATCCCCTTTCCTCCCTTGGGGTTTCCCGCCAGTCTTCCCGCCAGAGAGGGGGTCAGAACCGGTGGGGGCCAGTTGCTGAGTACAGCAAGTGGCCTGGAGAAGCTCACAAAGGCGGCATGCCTTTGAAGCTTCCCCTGCCCATCCTGGGGAGGAGACCTAGCACCTCGCCCAGGATGTGCATTGTTGCAGACCCAGGAGAGCGGATGGCTCTCCACCCAGGGGTCCAGCAACATGTCTGCTGTGTGGCAGCCGGGGCAGCCCCTCAGACAAGACGTGGATTGTAGGTTAGGTTCAGGGGGCATCTCTAAGATGCCCTCTGTCGTGCATTTTACATTAAATCCCACACTGACATCAGTGTGGGTTTAATGTGCTGAGGAGTTTGGTACCAAACTTCTCAGTCTTCAGTGTAGCCATTATGGTGCTGTGGAGTTCGTAATGACAACCTCCCAGCACCATATACTCTTAATGGCATCACTGCACTTACAGTGCCCAGGAATGGCCCTGGGTACTGTAGGGGCACAGGGCTCATGCACCTGTGCCCACACCACTGGCATAGTGCACCCAGCTAGAGGGGTGACTGAGGTATGCCAGGGCAGTGTGTTTGTGGGCATGGCACACAGGGATGTGTGCCATGTCGACTCTGTTTAGTTCTGCACCAAGACACTCAGCCTGCAAAGGCAGGGTGTGTGTGTCAGGGTACAGGGCCTCTAAGGGTGGCACAATAAGTGCTGCAGCCCTTAGGGGCCTTCTCTGGTCACAGTGCCCTGGGTACCTAGGGTACCATTTACCAGGGTGTTGCGTGGGCAAAGGATCAGAGGCGACACCAGGGTGTGATAAAGAGGGTTTAATGGGAATGGACAGATGTTTCTTTCTGGTTGACAATGTTCGGGTCACGTAGGGTCCCGGGATGGGTGTACGGGCAGGGCTCCGCTCCACTCGTATTGATTCCCTTCTTGACAGGCGCCGAGTCCTCGGGGATATCGTGGCCATGGATCGGGAACATAGAAGAAAGAAATATGGGGCGGTAAGGGATCGGTTCCTTACGTGTGCAGTGATAGGGAAGGGTTGTGATGGGACACCAACTCACTCGTGTATTTTATCACTCAGGGCGTGCTCGAGTGCAGGGTGATAGCGCATACCCACTAAAACAATGGAAGCAAAGGAGAAGGGACCCGCAGTTCTAAGGGGGTACGCTATCCCGCCTCCCGTACCAACCCGTGAAGCGTTTGCGTACCTCTGAGAGCCACGCACCTCCTGATGCGTGGCTGGGCGATCCGTGGGGTCGTTGGCCTCCTGGCACCTTTCCGTCTCCCGCTGGTCCTGCTCCTCGCTCCGCCTGCTCTCCCGGCAATCTGCTTCTCGCTCCGTACAAGGCTGGAACCGCTTTCCACCCCGTCTCCGTCCTGTCGCCGGTGTTAACACACACACTCTTCCGGGTCTCCGGCGTCCTTATGGGTCCAGGGAGTGTGACGTCATGGGGCGGAGTTTCGTTCTCTAGGAGCCCCCACCCCGTCTCGTCGTCTTCCACGAAATCCTCCAGGGCGGAAGGAATTCTGGGACTTGTAGTCCAGGAGTCCTGCCGGGAAGAAATAAGAGGTGGAGAGGCGGGACTTACGGTCCACCATTCAATACTGTCCACATTTTGTACCCCGGACGGGCCCACCTCGTTACACAGGGGCTTACCGGTGGCCAGAGATGCCAATTGGGTTTAGGCTTTAGTACAGTTTTTAGGGAAGGAACACAGGCCCTGGGTACTGATTGGCAGGGACCCAGGGCACACCAAGAAAAAGTGCATCAGTTATCAGGCAAAAAGTGGGGGGGTTACTGCAACAGAAACCCACTTTCCTACAGGGAGTCACAATCAAACAATGGTAAAGGCAAAAAGAAACCTTGGTGTCATATCTGTAAAGAGAAGACCCATTGGACAAAGGATGCCACTTGTCCAAGGGCCAAGGATTCTACTCCTACCACCACTGCCCCCAAGGCAACTGTTCTCCCTAGCTCAGTTCCAAGTGGTGGTACGCAGAACAAGGGTTTAGTAGGGTTTACCTTGGGATCTGAGATGGATTCTGGCCTAGTCAGAATTCCAACTCAGGCTGTGTTAGTCTGTGATGGAGGCATGAATATTGCCTCCTTATTTGTAAGTCCCAGTAACTTGGGCAAGTACAGACAACAGCCTTTAATCAATGGTAAATAGGCCATAGCATACAGGGACACAGGTGCAAGTGTCACAATGGTGACAAAAGAACTTGTGGGCCCTGACCAGATCATACTTGGTGAGATGTACCAAGTGACCAATGCAAGCAATGTCAGGACAGACCATTCCTTGGCAGTTGTGAATTTCACCTGGGGAGGGGTAACTGGCCCTAAGGAGGTTGTGGTAAGTTCAGACCTCCCTGTAGAATGCTTTTTGGGCAATGATTTGGAAACTTCAGCTTGGGCTGAAGTGGAACTCAGGACACATGCAGAAATGCTGGGCATCCCTGCATATGTGTTTGCCATGACTAGGTCACAGGCAAAAATGTCTTCCACTGAACAGGCCCTGGATCCTGGAATAATGGACCAGGTGCCTTCCAAGAGAAGGAGCAGTAGGGGTAAGGCAGTGTCTTCCCCCCTCCCTCAGAGTGAGGATCAGACTCTTGAGGGAGCTGATCTTAGTCCTGAAGAAGTAACTGTCTCAGAGGAACTTGAACCTGACCAGGTTGAGTTCTTGGGGACAGGGGGCCATTCCAGGGCAGATCTGAGTCTGGAGCAGCTGAACTGCCCCTCTCTTGAACCCCTCAGACAGCAAGCTGCTGCTGGGAGTGCCAGTGGATCCCATAGGATCTACTGGGATGATGGACTTTTATACTCAGAGGGTAGAGACCCCAAGCCTGGTATAACCTACCAGGAGGTTGGTTATACCTCTGAAGTTTAGAGGCTTCCTATTAACACTGGCACATTATATCCCATTAGCAGGACACTTAGGCCAAAACAAGACCTGGGACAGAATTGTCCCTCACTTTCATTGGCCTCACATGTCAGAGGACACAAAGGAGTTTTGTCGCTCCTGTATCACTTGCCAAGCCAGTGGTAAGGCAGGTGGTACTACAAAGGCCCCCCTGATACCACTACCTGTGGTGGGGGTTCCCTTTGAGAGGGTTGGGATTTACATTGTTGGTCCCATGGATCCTCAAACTGCATCTGGGCACAGATTCATACTAGTGGTGGTGGACCATGCCACTAGGTATCCAGAAGCAATACCCTTAAGGACTTCCACAGCTCCTGTTGTGGCTAGAGCCCTCCTGGGAATCTTTTCCAGAGTGGGTTTCCCTAAGGAGGTAGTATCAGACCGAGGTGCAAACTTTATGTCTGGTTACTTGACTGCAATGTGGAAGGAGTGTGGTGTGAATTACAAATTCACCACCCCTTACCACCCACAATGCAATGGGTTAGTTGAGAGATTCAACAAAACCCTCAAGGGCATGATAAAAGGTCTCCCTGAAAAGCTTAGGCGTAGATGGGATATCCTTTTGCCCTGCCTTCTCTTTGCCTACAGAGAGGTTCCTCAGAAGGGGGTTGGCTACAGCCCTTTTGAACTTCTGTTTGGACATCCAGTTAGGGGTCCCTTATGTTTAGTGAAGGGGAGGGATGGGAGTTACCTCTCAAACCACCTAAACAGGACATAGTGGACTATGTACTTGGTCTCCGCTCCAGGGTGGCTGAGTATATGAAGAAGGCATCCAAAAACCTTGAGGCTAGCCAGGAATTGCAAAAGGCCTGGCATGACCAAAAGGCTGTTTTGACTGTGTATCAGCCAGTACAGAAAGTATGAGTGTTGGAGCCTGTGGCCCCAGCAGCTCTCCAGGACAAATGGAGTGGACCCCGTACTATTCTTGAGCAGAAGGGAGAGGTTACCTACCTGGTGGACCTTGGTACTCCCAGGAGCCCCCACAGGGTGCTCCATGTAAACAGACTCAAGCCATATGTGGACAGGGCAGACATGGGCTTGCTCATGGCTACTGATGAGGGACAGGAGGAAGAGAGTGATCCACTCCCTGACCTGCTCTCACAGAACCCTGATGATGGTTCAGTTGATGGTGTAGCCTTGGCAGGCAGCCTCACTGACCAGCAGCAAACTGATTGCAGGAAGGTCCTGAATCAGTACAGACACATGTTTTCACTGACTCCAAGTCAGACTACCTGGTGCACCCATGAGGTGGACACAGGTGACAGTCTTCCTGTTAAAAATAAGATTTACAGGCAACCTGATCATGTCAGGGACTGTATCAGGACTGAAGTCCAGAAAATGTTGGAATTAGGAGTAATTGAGCCCTCAGATAGCCCTTGGGCTAGTCCAGTAGTATTGGTACCAAAACCTCACACCCAGGGTGGTAAGAGAGAGATGAGGTTCTGTGTTTACTACAGGGGTCTCAATGCAGTCACTAGGACTGATGCTCACCCTATTCCAAGGGCAGATGAGCTGATTGACACTTTGGCCTCAGCCAAATTCTTAAGCACATTTGACCTTACAGCTGGTTACTGGCAAATCAGATTAGCTGAGGAAGCAAAACCAAAAACAGCATTTTCAACCCCTAGTGGGCATTACCAATTTGTGGTGATGCCTTTTGGTTTGAAGAATGCATCTGCCCCTTTTCAAAGGTTGGTGAATAAAGTCCTTACAGGTCCGGAAGCCTATAGTGCAGCTTATCTAGATGATATTGCTGTCTTTAGCTCCACCTGGGAGGATCACCTGTTCCACCTGAGGAATGTTTTGGAGGCCCTGCAAAAAGCAGGCCTCACTATCAAGGCCACCAAGAGCCTGATAGGGCAGAGTAAGGTTGTGTACCTGGGCCACCTTGTGGGTGGAGGCCAGGTTCAACCATTGGAGAGCAAAATCCAGACCATCATGGACTGGGTTGCTCCCACTACCCAGACTCAGGTCAGAGCTTTCTTGGGCCTGACTGGGTACTACAGGAGGTTTGTTAAAGGTTATGGATCCATAGTGACCCCTTTAAATGATCTGACCTCTAAGAAGATGCCTAAGAAAGTTCAGTGGACAGTTAGCTGTCAAAAGGCATTTGATGACCTGAAGCAGGCCATGTGCACTGCTCCCATTCTGCAAAGTCCTGACTACTCCAAACAATTCATTGTTCAAACTGATGCATCTGAGTTGGGGGTAGGGGCTGTGTTATCACAATTGAATGATGAAGGTCAGGATCAGCCAGTAGCTTTTATAAGCAGAGGGCTGACCCCCCAGAGAGAAACGTTGGTCAGCTATTGAGAGGGAAGCCTTTGCTGTGGTTTGGGCTCTGAAGAAGCTGAGGCCATACTTGTTTGGCACTCACTTCATTGTTCAGACAGACCACAAGCCCCTCTTATGGCTAGAACAGATGAAGGGTGAAAACCCCAAACTTTTGAGGTGGTCCATTTCCCTACAGGGGATGGACTATACCGTGGAACATAGACCTGGGATTAACCATGCCAATGCAGATGGACTCTCCAGATATTTCCACTTAGAACATGAAGACTCAACTGGTCAAGGTTAGTTTAATGTCCTTACGTTTGGGGGGGGGGGTTGTGTAGGAGAGTAGTATCTGCTTCTTATAGTTACCCCCACTTTTTGCTGATGTCTCACTGTTTTTGGCCTAGTCTGACTGGGATCCTGCTATTCAGGACCCCAGTCTATCTGCTTTCTCCTTCAAATTGCAATACATGTACTTTAGGTACACTCCAGATTGGATACTGGGGTACCCTTATAAGTCCCTAGTATATGGTACACCATGTACCCAGGGCATAGGTACCCCAGAGGCCTCGCATGGGCTGAAACATGTATTATGCCACCCCTGAGAGGCCATTCAAATTGACCCGTAAAGCCTGCTACAGCAGACTGTGTAAGCTGGTGCTTGCACCACTTACTTAAGATATAGGTTCACTATATCTCTCTAAATCACTACACATTCCAACCTATCAGTCACCCCTATGGCAGGCCTTATCAATCCTGGAGGCAGGGTGCTGGGTTTTATGGCAGAGGGTGCCCCTGCATGAGTAGGGCCCCTCTGCAGCCTTCGGAGACCATTCTCCGGGGTTGTCTGTGATGCAGCCAACCATATATGTTAAAGTGCATTATAACCTCGCGGTAAATGCTAACTTTAAATCGGCTGCTTAGAAACATGTCGTGTTTGGTGTCAAACACCTTGGAATCATACCTCCACACCAGTAACTGGTGTGGGAGGTTTGATTCCACCCTTGTAGAACTACCACTATGGGTCAACCCGGTACCAGCTTTCTCGACCTGGGCAGCACAAAATGGATGCTGCCAGCCACAGACACGAGTCTGACCTCCTGCTGCTGAGCCAAGCTTGAGCAGAGGAAGGCCTGACAATAGGTTTCCTGTCACAGGGAGGTGTGACCACCTCCCAGACAGGGTTTAGTGTATTGGGGCTGGGTGGGTGCACGCTTGGAGTGCCAGAAAGTCTGCACTGGGGGCACATTTGGTGTCCCCATGCATAGTCCAGCTCAAACCAGTTCTGGGAGCCATTGGCTCCTGCTCTGGTGCGAAACTGGACAAAGGACATGGGTGTAGCCACCCCTCTGTCCTGTCCCTCCCCTAGGAGGGTCCCCAGAGTCAGTCCAACCCCTTCCCTGGGTATAAAGTGGGAAACCTGATCACAGGACTTTAGATTATACCTGGACAAGACTCTGCAAAGAAACCAAGTACTTCGACGGTCTACACTTCGCTGGACGACAGAACAATCTCCCTTGGAGTAAAGGAGTTACTCCCCTGCAGCAGCAGGCACCTAAGCGCATCTGACCGGCTTTCATCTCCCGAGCTCCTGCGGACTCCGAAGATTTCTGCAACACAGGAGGTGGGTTCCCGAAGGTCCCCGAGGTAGATCTGACCTCTCAGCGATTCTGAGACCAGTATCCCTCGTGGGGGCCGTGCAACCCGTACCCCTGTGCACCGCGTCTATTTGCAAGTGCATATGCTTGTTGGCGATCCCTGAGCTTGTGCATTGGACTACTTGTAGTCCTGACTCGGAGCATCATTTGCACCGAAGATATCCGCCCTCCACTCCACGAGTGCTCTGTGGGCTGGTGCTTTGTAAATTCGCTCGAGGTCTCCTCGCGATCCCTGGTCCGTTGGCCTGTGGGTCCTGGCGAGGGTGATCTCATTTGTTCTTGGGCTTCCCTGGTTGCTCCAGACGTGCCCTGACTCTCCATTGCTTGGAGAGTCCCCTGGAACTTGCTGGTCCACACTGCAACCTGTTTCCTCTGCCTGCGTGGGTTGCCGCTGCCAAGGTTTGTTGGTGCTCCAGCCGGACACTGACCCCTCAGCTCTCGACTTCCTTCGTGGGACAGCTCACCTCCGGACCCTGGTCGTCGTCGACGTCTCCTGGTCCCCGTGGCTGCAGAGACAAACATCCTTTTTCTTCACCTGAAGTACCCCACATCGGTGGGCATTCGACTACTGAGCCCCTGGTCACCTGAAGTGACCCAGACTCTGTCCCCTCTGCTTTCAGGTTCTTCTCACCTCGGATCCAGGCTTGGATTCCACCGGACACTCTTCGCCTTCCTGGCAGCAGTAATTTCTTGCAGCTCTCCATTGAAAACGACGGAGGTTTCCAACACCACTTGACCCCTATGCACCCGGCTCCTCTGGGATAGGTACCACGGGTACCTCGGTGCTCACAAGGGTGCTGGCCTTAGAACCTCGTATGTTCCAAAGGGTTTGCTTGAAGTCCTCCTAGAAGTGTCCTTAAACTGTAATTTTCCAACCGCAACTTTCCCATAGAGTTGCACGGAGCACGCGGTCGTGTTTCCTCACTGCACCCGTACTCAGTGGGCGCCCTGTGTCACTGCCTTAGGTGGTTCCTTGGGGTCCCAGCGATTCTACGTGCTCTAGGCACTGTCTATTGAAGTCGTTGTTGTTATACCATTTTTTTAGTATATGGTTTGGTCTCCCCCTGGAGCCCGTTGTACATTTTGCTACCTACGTATGTTCTATTGATTAAGTATTGTGTGCTTTGTGTTCTAATCTCGTGTAGAGGTTAGTAGAGAGTGTTTTAGTAATAAATACATATTTTTACATAACACTTGTGTGGTTCTCCTTTCATTTAGTCATTCAGGAGGTGATATTCTCTTAAAACAAGCTGCTTTACATTCCTTCAAGATTAAGCCTGAAGGCTGCTCTCCACAGCTACCACTAGGATAGCTTTCTAAAGGTTATCTTTGACCTCAGACATCATAAGGGTCGTTTGGACTGGTGCAAGGTGCCCACTTTAATTAGTGGACAGCATATACCAGGCCAACTTCTCACACCGTGGGTCTCTGCCAAGAGCTCCTGGAGCTTGACCTTGGAAAGATGAGACCCCATGAGTCTCTGCCAAGAGCTCCTGGAGCTTGACCTTGGAAGGATGGGACCCCGCGGGTCTCTGCCAAGAGCTCCTGGAGCTTGAACTTGGAAGGATGGGACCCCGTGGGTCTCTGCCAGGTGCTCCTCGAGCTTGACCTTGAAAGGATGGGACCCCATGGAATTTTTTAAGTTTACATAGAGACCTTAGTTCTCTCTGCGCTAGATGGAGGTAGGGGATGAGTTCGATCTCCTCAACCACATTCTCTATGTCCGTCATTATTTTACTAATAGTTGGGGAGTTTTTAAAGAACTAGAAAAATCTACTTCTAGATATTTTTCCCCCAACTAAAGTTACTTTAAAATTTTTAAAATACTAAAAAGTTAACCAAGGCCCTAACAAGACTTTTAGAAATTTAGAAAAAAAATGTAAATTCAAAAAATCAGGTTTTAAAGATAATTTAGAAGTTCTGTTATGTGATCAGGTGTTGGCTAAGAAGTCCAATAAACGCAAAGTCGTAGACCCCATCGCTGATCCACAAATGTAGGAAGTCGGCACTGTATATACTATGCCAAAAAGAGGTATAGTGTGCATAGAGTCCAGGGAGTCCCCAAAGGTATAGCAGAGGATAAAGTTGATAATATCATAATCTCAGTTTAGTGGTAGCTGTGCTGAGCTGTTAGGCCATCAGAGGTTAGTGTGAATGCATTTGTTGTACAGACTCATCCTAGGCAGGAACACACACCCATTGACTAACTCCAGGCCAATGTTTACAAAAATATTACTTTAGTTACTTTTATTTTAGGAACCAAGTAATACTCAGTTACAGGTAAGTGAACCTTTCAGAATTGCAATACTTTCAATTACAGTTGGCAAAGGTTTGGATAAGCATTAAAAATACTTTATATGTGTATGAAATAATTTGCAAGGACAAATAGATACTTTGTACTATTCTCAGAATTAACACTTTGTGCAATTCAGAGAGAAACCAATGCAACCCTATGGGAGGAAAGACAAGAAAGTAATTACAGTCAAGTACACAACTTACAAGTTCATTCTTCAGAGGGTTTGACCAGCACAGGGCAAGGGTCGGACCAAGGTAGGTACTGCACCACCAGCGGCACTGGGGCGGCCGAGTGCAGAGGTCACTGGGCCCAATGTTAGCCTATGGGAGCTGGGGGCACCTCGAGGAGGCACCAGTTGCATTTACGTACCCACGGTTCAGGGACACAGGCCCTGGGGGTTGAGGTGAGCACAGAGGGGCCACAAGGCAACGCCACAGGGGCGGCCGGGTGCAGGGGGCAAAATCGGTGTCAGGCTCCCAATGCGTTTCAATGGGGAATCTCGGTCGCACAAAGAGGCTTCGGGCTCGGTCCAGAAAGCTGGATGAAGATGACCACCGGCTGCAGAGGTACATTGGGATGCTGGGCAAGGCCTGGACACTGTCGGCTGGGCTCCTCATGGTCATGGGCGGAAGATGCAGGGATGCCTTTTGGTGTCGTATTTTCTTTACTGGAGCCAGTTACGGTCGGAGGGACCCTTTGTGTTGAGGCTGCAGGCAACTTCGTGGGGTCCAGGAGAGATCAGCCACGGATGGAGTTGAGGTCTGGATCGCTGTATCATTTTTAAGAGTGCTCCACCACATGACTATTTAGTGCCTATGACTTTGATATGGATTCCCCTGGATGAAAATTAGGATTACAGGTAAGCAACTTTTCCATCCCAACTACTAAATAGTAAAATAATGTACTTTATGTGAACCTACAAGTGCTTCAAGCCTCAAACCTGGTGTAACAGGTTTAATATCCATTCATGTGGGTGTTACTGAAGCAGTGCATAGTGCGTAATATGTGAGTGCTTTGATGTGGATTGGTTAGGAAATTAGCAATGTAATGTGCAGTGCCTGGATGTTAGCATGATTAGAGCTCTAACTACAGGGCTCGTATTAATATGGAGTGGTTGGTTGTGCAGAATGAGGTCCTGCTGCCTGCAATTATTGATTGATTTAGATCGCTTGCTAGGTGAGTGCAATAGTGTGAGGTGTTGGTGTAATAGGAGTGTAGTGTTCGAGAGTAGTAATGGGTGTGTTAACATAGTAATGGGTGTTTGTGTGCTATGTGTATTTTTGCACAAGTTTGGAACAGAGATTTGTAGTACTGGATAGATGATGAAACAATGTGCAGCCCTGTGGTGCTACGGCAGCAATGTTCAGTGATTGGATGGTGGGGCACAGCTTTCTGAATTTGAACTGTTTCTCCAATTTAATTTATTTTCTGTGTAGGTTCCATGTCCTTCAGTATGGTGAGTCCGAAGATGCAGAGAAGCCTGCCAAAGCCTCCCCAAAAGGTGAAAGCTACTATTGCGAGCATTCCAGTTGGATCTTATGAGTCTGCCCAGTCTCCTACCCACGGGCGAAATGTGTCCAGACCCCCATCGCTTCCTGACCGCCTAGATAGCATTGAGCCAGTAGGAAGAAACCTGGCTGAGGGAGATGGAAGAGCAGGGAACACTGCACAAGGCAGCTCTGTCTCAGGGGACCACATACCTCAGGATTCAGACCGAGATTCTCCCCAAGGCCACCCAGTGAATTTATTTTTGGGTGATATTGCAACTTATGAGACTATGGGTGTAGTGAAACCCAAAGGTTTGACTGTTGACCGGACCCAAAGGGATACTTGGCAGAGGGCAGGACCTGCGGGTGTGCTGGCAGACGATCGGCTCTCCTGGGAGGTGGGTGCCTCTTCTCCACAGCTGGGTGCCTCGAAGTGTAGCCCTCCTGCAGAGACCCGCTCTCAGCGTGAGGCTGCTCAGAAACCTGTGGGCCCTTCAACACCTGATGATCGGGCTCAACAAGGCGTCACCCCTCCACCATCGGCCTGCACATCCAACATGCTTGATGGTGCACACAAGAAAGAGTCTATGGTAAGTTGTTAAAGATGCAATATACTCAGAGAGACAGCTTGTCCCAGGACCTGCTGGTTTTTTCCCCATACTCATCTCTTCCATACTTCCTAATATTAAATGTGCATTTTATGATGTGTCATTAATAAACATAAGTGATGATTGGACGATCGGGTGAGAATGTCAGTGTTTGTATTGGTGCCGAAAACTTGAAAAGAAGAACGCGTATGTTTTGTTAGCACAGGTACATAACCTAAAATCCTCAACCAATCAAATAATGAATTAATAAATCCAGTATTTGTAAAGTGCGAACAATTACCCGTAAGGGTGTCAAGGCGCTGGGGGCCGTCAGGAAGATTAAGCAAGCTATTGCCCAGAGTCACATGGTGCTGGGCTAACCTGCCGCCGGGGATCAAACCGTGAGCCCCCGTGTTCCGGAGTCAGCCGCCCTGTCCGCTACGCTACACCTCTTCCACTATTTTTTTAGGTTTTATCAAAAACTACTAAACTTAACCGAGATGCCTGGGATAAGGGTCACCTAAAGACATGCCTCACAGCACCTTACCTTCTGATAATCCTTCATATATATCATACAGTGCTTCATTCTGGTGGCTTTGTTGACTTCCTGCATGCTCAAGTACTCTGTCGCTCTTTGGCTGCCCTGTTTGCACTAGCCTCCATCTTATTGCTTTGTGCTGCATCTCTTCCGTTCTGTTGATGGTACCATGGGAAAACCCAGCTACAGGGAGGAGATCCAGACTCTGAAGTGGGGAGGATGGAGACAGGGCTATCTTTAGAAATTTCATGAGGCCTTTCCTTAACAAGAAGCCTCTGGTAAGTTTTCCTGACCACTGCCATCTAGAGTATAGTTGGGGTAAGATGTGGGACTGCCAATTCTGTTGTGAGAATGAAGTAAATGTCTAAGTGGGGTCTGCCCTTTTGTCTGTTCTTGACTATTCTTTCACTCGGGCTTATGGCAGCCAAGTGTGAAAACCTCACATTTCTTTGTACCTCTGTTGAGGGTGCTCCAGGTTAGAGAGAGCCCTGTGCTACCTGCAGTGACAAGCATAACTCTGTACAAGGGCTGTCTAGAGAGCAGCTTGAGGACAACTTGAAAGAAAAACCACTCATCAGTTCTATAGTTTGAGGCAGTGAATCCACATCCCCTACTAGACGTTGTGTATAAAAGTAAGTCCCAAACCAACTACTTTCTCCCAGTTCCAAATTTCTTATGATCAAGGAAGGAGTGCCATGCAGAATACTCAAAGGACTGCTGTGCAAGCAGGGATTGTGTCTGAAGGTCTCATCACCTGAAGTCTGTACTTTCCACTAGAGAAGCTGAGGATCAGCCCTTAGGCACCTAGATGCCTGCTAAGAGCAGGAATGCATGACATTCCACCCCGGAAGAAGCATTTACAGACTTTTTAATCTCCAGTTGAGCCATCAGACAGTTCAGCAGTCCCTTTGATTGTCATGTAATCAGGTGACCCACTGCAGATGAGCCCAACCTGCTGAAAGTTCTTCGGGTTACTCTCCAGGCCTATCATGATACAAAGGCACACATTTTTGTCTCCAGTGCACATAATGCTTTTGCTGTCTTTTGCGCATACCAGTTACAACAGGCGTTCAGTATATGCTCATTTTCTGCCTAGGCTCTAGGAGGCACTTATTTCAACGTCAAAACCTGAATTATGTTCAGTTCCTGGTCATTTAACCTCTCAGATGATATAAAAGGAAAGGATGTGTCTCACCATTGCCTTACAGGAGACTTGCATGTAATGGAACAGACACTTCTTATACACCTACCTCGCCTACTGGCCCTCCTGCTAGAATCCCTACAGTGAATGATTTTTTTTAAATTCCAAGATGTCCTGGTGTTAGGGGCCATGAAGTTGAATATCATAGTAGAGGTGCCACCAACCAAGGGCTCAGTGATGATGTAAATACTTCCTCCCTATTTGTCTCCTAGACTGCTGCTTCGTCAGCTTCCCATTCTAACGGAACTTGCTGACATTTCTAAGGCCTTCTACAATAAAGGTCTGTAGACCAATGCTCTTAAAGAAATAAGTATATAACAAGAACACCGGACCCAACCCTTAAACCCAGACCCAGAACCGGGGTACCCAATGTAAAGTAACAGAATGGCTCAGTGAGACTCTATTTATTGCAATTAATAGGACTCTTTCTGTTTATACATATCACTATTCTTCATTTATTCTCCAAAAATAGGTATATTGTGACATATACGTGAAATCAGAAAAGTGCAGAAGGTGCAGTGCTCAAAGTGTGATAATGTGCAACATTTTCAGTGATATATAGACTGATACATGTCTTCAGAGTTTGTAAATATAAAAACAGTTTTCAATTTATTTACTGATTCCTGCCTACAATTTCATTGAATGGCAAACAAACCCTTTTAAAACTGTCGACGTTTCAACCCTATAATCAATGTGCAAGGATCTCCTCAGGACAAGAAATGTCGCCTGCCACTTCACCTAACAGTGGGGAAAGTATAAAGAGGCCAATTTACTATATGGATCAGACATATCTGTTCTAATGTAAAAATGCTTAATAAACCAGAATCTTACCTCAAAGTAGTAAACATTGTTTACGTGCTGAGGTATCTGGTTCCACACTAGAACAAATCAATGGAACAATTTCAGAATATAAACTTACATATGCTTACATTACTTCTTATGTCTGCGTAGTACCCTGTCATTGCCATTACCCACCTAATGTACCATAGCCCAATGTTACAAACTTATTAGGGATTGATACCCACTGGTGGTACAAGCTAGTATCTAGTGATGGTGGTAGGGGATCCAAATCAGTCCATTGTTGGTGAACTCAGGACCAGTCAATTCCTCGGTCTTAGATCTACATGTAGTATACAGAATGGGATATCAAGCAAAACCCTCTCTGGTGGGGAATACATAATAGATCAATCTCCACTAAGTCTGACCAGTATTTAACATACTGGAGATGTTATAATAAATAAACATGACAAGCAACCTCCCCCACCCCCTCAGGGGTAGTGTTATAATCTCACTGTTTCTTTTTGGTACGCTCCAACCACCCCTTCCTTTCTCCTTACCTTGGAATGTTCCGCTGGAGCGAGTTTGAGAATGTTGACAGTTGTCAGTGGTTGAGGAGAGTTGGATGGCTATTAAAGCATACATGGAACTTTCTCCGTTTCCTGTGCCTTTACTTACATCACTGGCGACGATTTGCTGTGAGGGGGGCAGTTGTGGCCATCTCCCCTTTCTGTGCTCTCTCCATTCATGAAAGGAAGAAGTAAGTGAGGAAGAAGGTCGATATTCCACATACTCCAAATTCGATATACAGCATCCAGAAACTGCATCTATGTGAAACGGATGCTGGAGTCAACTGGACATTGTTGGAAACATTACCTCTGGAAAAAAAAAACACAAGCCCATCAACAAGTGCCAGAAGGGTTGCGGTGTCAGTTACACACGTCTGTGACAGCGTAGCGGTGAGTCCCTCGCTACGATCCTCCGTGGTGATCCGTGGATAACGGGTGTTGTAAATCGCACTTGCATGAGAGAGGCGTCCGGTGGTGTGCTGTGGCTGAATCACGCATTCCCTGTGGTGAATCTTCGAGCGGAGGAGTCTGTGGAAGCGGTTCCGTCAGCGGCAAGTGAGACGTGGTCAGACAGCTGTGTGAGGCAATTGAGAGCGACAGGAGAGACGCAGCCAGGGAGTTCTGAAGCGCGAGGTTCCTGTCAGACCGGCGTTGGAGATAGTATCACAGGCGCGTGTGGGCGGGCGCAGACTGCAGACACTTCTCCCTGGAACATGCGCAGATCCTTGCCAATGAGTTCAACGTTGTGCTCTGATTAGTTTTTTATCGCTGCGTCCGTTGCCATAGACATAGGAAATTAAGCTGAAATTAAGCTAAAAAAAAAAATCTGCTTTATGAGGTGAGCGCGCATGCTGTGACGAGCGCTTCTGCCTTCTCCATTCTAACTACAATATTGAAGTAAACTGAATCCTTTCCGTCAACATTAGGTTAAAGCTCTGCATGCACCACGGAGTGGGAGACTTGTGAGTGAACTGTAATACTGTACCATGTATTAATTCTATTGTGCAAATAGGAGACTGTGGCACGCTCACATTTTTTTCACTAGCTCAAGAGATATGCGCTTTGCTGTTCAGGAATAGTGTGCATATTACGCTGCCATCTTTAATGTGATTCCACACCTTTGGGCAAGTAAGAAGTACTTTTCCTCATACTTGGTTCTCCTCTGCACCGTGTCTCCAAGACTTTTTTTGTTTTCATCCTTCTCACTGACAGGCGACCTTCAGCGTACCATGATGGCTGCAGCAAGCATGAGCCAGCCACCTCCATTCCTAAATGAAATAGGAGAACCTGAAATATGCTGGAAGGAGTGGGTCAAACTTTTTGAATCGTACCTAATTGCCATAGGCGGCGAACGGTTCACTGCCATGCATAAACAGCATATCCTCCTTCATAATCTAGGTGTACAGGGGCGCAAAATCTATGAAACGTTGCCCGAACCGGAAAACCCCAACGGTGAGATAGTGGAAGGCATGGATGATTTTGCTACAACCATGATAAAGTTGGAAACGCATTTTGGGGACAAAATAAATGTAGTATTGGAGCGGCACAAATTTTTCAGCAGATCCCAGGGCAAACAAGAGACTGTGACCAACTATATCGCAGCGCTAAGGGGTCTCACCCAACTAAGCGAATTTGGCAATTTGACGGACTCTCTGATCTGAGACCAATTAGTAAGGTGCACTAACAACTTACGCATCCAAGAGAAACTGTTAGCAAAGAATCCCAGCCTTCGTGAAGCTGTGAACATTGCCAAATCAGTGGAACACACTGCTAAATGTATAAAAGAGATGAAGACCACGACAGAAGTAGTAGCTACTATCCAAGAGGAGGTGGAGATATGTGAAGTAAATAAGGTGCAAAATAAGAATAACGTACACAAGCCTCCTGGGAATGAAAGGAACTACAGATGCTACAGGTGTGGTAGCAGCAACCATCTTGCCAACAACATCCATTGTCCAGCTCGAAGTGTAACGTGCAAGAAATGCAATAGGAGGGGACATTTTGCAAGGGTATGCAGAGAAGGTGACCCTCATCATGCAGAAGGTGCAAGTGCAGAGGGCACCATGAGTAAAGAAGTAAAATGTGTCATGCCCAGTGAGGGAAAAAAGTAAATTTTTCAACTTAAGGAAAGTACTGGTACCGTAAATGTAATTTATCCCAAGTGTGATGTTAAGTTGGACAACAAAATCGTTAGCATGTTTGCAGATTCATGCTCTCCTTTTACGTTATTGAACTGTAAAGATTTTGAAGGCATTGACAACCAGGGAAACAAAGCCTTACAGAAACCTGACGTTTTCCCCACAGGTTATAACAAAGAACCTATACCCCTCTTAGGTATGAGAGAAATGCAAATCGAATTCAAAGGGAGAAACACCGTAGGCAAAGTATATATCGTGGAGACAGGTTCGAACTTGTTAGGGTGGCAGCACCAAAAGGAACTGGGCATCATCCTTAATCCAAACATGGAAGAACAGGTCCTGCTCACGGACCAGAGTGTGCTCAGTACCAACATCTGTGAGGAGTTCCCCAAACTGTTTGAGGACAGGTTAGGTCTCCTTCGTGATTATCAACACAGAATTAAACTCAAAGTAAACGCCAAACCAGTTGTACACAAATTGCGTCCTGTACCACACCAAATGAGAGAGCCTCTGGAAAGAGAGTTGGAAAAATTGTGCACGATGGGGGTCATACAACCTGTAGACATGTCTGAATGGTTGGCGCCTGTTGTAATCGCGGCCAAGGCTAATGGGGAGGGCATCCGTCTATGCGTGGACTTACGCAGCTTAAACGAGAACATCTGGGTCGAGAGGTACCCACTCCCCAACATAAACGAAATGCTCAGCACCATGGGTCAGGCTAAGTTCTTTAGTGTCGTTGATTTGTCCATGGCTTACCATCAGGTAGACCTGCACCCTGACTCAAGGCCCCTCACTGCTTTCATTACCCCCCAAGGAGCCTTCATGTTCAAGAGGATGCCGTTTGGGCTGGCATCCGCCGCCGCGGTATTTCAGAAGATCATGCATCAGATCCTAAAAGATGTAGACCATACCATGTGTTTCCAGGATGATATTCTGGTGTATGGTCGCTCAGTGGAAGACCATGACCGCACCCTCAGACTGGTATTCAGGAAGTTGATGGATGCTGGGTTGACGGTGCACAAGTCTAAGTGTCAAATTAGAGTAACTTCAGTCGACTACCTTGGGCATTCCATTTCCGAAGAAGGGTTTAGACCAAGGAACAACCTGTTAAAGGCGGTCAAAGACGCTCCCTATCCACAGAATAAGGACGAACTTAAGTCTTTCCTCTGTCTTGTGGAATACATGGCCAAGTTCGTCAAGGATTTTGCGTCCAAGTGTGATCCTTTACGTGAACTGCTTAAAAGAAACAAAGACTTTGAATGGCATGACCAGCACAAATGCACTGTAGATGCGTTGAAGGAGGAGATTTTGCATTCACCTGCATTAGGCACTTTTGACCCCACTAAAAAGACAATCCTTACCACTGATGCGTCTAATAAAGGCCTAGGAGCCACCTTGTCACAAAGAGATGGGAAGGGAGAAAAAATAATTGCGTTTGCTTCCAGGTGCCTCTCTAAGGCAGAAAGTAATTACTCGGTAATTGAAAGAGAGGCACTGGCATGCTTCTGGGCAGTAAAACATTTCAAGTTTTCTTGTGGGGGTTGAATTTTACCATACGTACTGACCATAAGCCACTTACCTTCATCTTTACGGTGAAAGGGACAGAAAACTGCACTCCCCGTATAGGAAAATGGATTTTAGGGCTGGAGAATTTCAACTTTAGGATTGAATACGTCCCTGGTGAAGAAAACAAAATTGCTGACTACCTATCCAGAGCTCCCTTGCAAAATGAACAACCCGAAGAAGTTTTAGACAGCCCCATTATGGTGGTGGATGAGCCAGCACTGACGGAGGAAGAATGGGATAAAGGAATGGAAGAAGATAAAGACTTGCACAAACTTAGGGTGGTAATGAAAGAAGGATGGCCCAGCAAGTGCAGCGAACTAGAGGGTAACCTCAAGGACTTCTGGGAAGTCAGATATGAATTAAGCACCATAGGGAGCAGAGTATTCCGTCAAAATAGGATTGTACCTCCTGCGAACCTCAGGAATAGAATAGTGGAGCTAGCCCACGAGGGGCATTTAGGGCGTAGTCTTACAAAACAAAGCGTGAGGGAGAAATTTTGGTTCCCCAGAATGGATGCTATTGTAGAGCACCTGGTGAAGGATTGTGTTAGCTGTGCCAGGAGCGACAAAACCAAGTCGGTAAGGAAGGCACCCTTATCCCCAGTTGAAGTATCCCTCAAGCCATGGAGCAAGCTGGCCATGGACATCATCGGACCTATGGACAATTTGGGTACCCAGAAGAGGTTCATGCTAGTCTTAGTTGACTACACTTCCCATTGGATCTCGTATAAGTTTGTGAATCGCACCAACACTTGTGCAGTTCTTGATTTTATCAAAGACGTTTTTGCGAAGGAGGGCATACCATCCTCCCTTGTCACAGACAATGGGGTACAGTTTACGTCACAGCATATGATTGACTTTTTAGCCAAACTGAACATTAAACATGAAAAGACCGCCCTGTACTGCCCCAAGGCCAATGGCATGGTAGAAAGGGCCAACAGACTCATTAAAGAACACATTCAGCTAGCCTCTACCAATGGGTGGGAAATAGAATCGTCCTTGCATGATTGTTAATGGGCATATCACACCTCCCCCAATCTAGTAACAGGTATTTCTCCTTTTGTGTCCCTCAGGAGAAGAGAACCCTGCACTAAACTTAACCCCAGTTGGTTGGAGGGGGGCAGGGCGGCAAATCCCATTTCTGTGGAAGCTAGAGAGAAGGTTAAACTGCACCAGGCAAAATACAAAGTTTGGTATGACAAAAAGAACGGAGTCAAAACACCAGAATGGAGGGTAGGAGATGTGGTGCAAGTGAAGAAGAACGTAAGGGGGTCACACAGCCCAAGCAAGTTCCACCTTCCCTGTTGCATTGCTAAAACATTCAGAAACGTGGTTCTTCTTGAAAACGGACAATATTGGAGCTGTGACAAGATTGCAAAATGTAATGTGTTTTCTATTGGTAAATAAGGTAGATGTGTTATAATCTCACTGTTTCTTTTTGGTACGCTCCAACCACCCCTTCCTTTCTCCTTACCTTGGAATGTTCCGCTGGAGCGAGTTTGAGAATGTTGACAGTTGTCAGTGGTTGAGGAGAGTTGGATGGCTATTAAAGCATACCTGGAACTTTCTCTGTTTCCTGTGCTTTTACTTACAACAGGTAGGTCACACTCTAGCCGAATAATTGTATAGCCAGTCTTAGTATCACGCCATCCTCGTGTTCTATTACATGTATGTGAGTTATAAAAATACCTAAAAACAGGAGATCCCGTGGGGGGGGGGGGTAGGTCACACTTTTACTTGTTTATTCTGTAGTGAATGTTGCGAGTCCCTCCTGAGTATGTGGCAAAATAGATCATGGAACATCGGTCATCCGGGCCGCTCCCTTTGCTTGTATGCCTGGTACGTCAGGACATCAGTTTCAGTACCAAATACCACTACGCCAGCCCTTTTGGGAACGTGCAGGAGGAAGAGCGCAGCCACAAATAGGAGCGGCTGCCCCCTCCAGCAAGTGAGTGACTCATTACACCCTCAACCACTTACACACTGTATACCTGTGGGGGTAAGAATACAAAACTTATTACAGGAGTGGAGAAAATTTAACTCAGACAAATGAATATTAAACATCATATAATTGGGATATTGCATGGAACTGATCAAACAACCACCAGCAAGAGACCAAAGAAAGTGGTCCACACAAAAGAAGAAATAGCCTATCTACTGCAAGAAGTAAAAGAATTCCTACAAAAAAAAGGCAATAGAAAGAGTGCCCAGGGACGAGGTCAACTGGGGTAACAACTCAACATATTTCCTAATACCAAAGCAGGACAGATCCCTACATCCTATCCTAGACCTTTGTTTTGTAAACAAGTTCATAAAGACACAAACATTCAAAATAACAATGCTGCAAGATGTCATACCTCGGATACAAAAGGGGAAATATATGGCAACTATAGATCTAAAGGATGCTTATCTTCACATCCCAGTGAATCAAAGACATTTATGTTTTGTGGTGGCCGGAACACACTATCAATTTAAAGTGCTAACCTTCAGAATAAATCCGCACCAAGAGTGTTTACAAAGTGTGTGGCAGCAGTAGCAGCACACTTAAGAAGACATGGGTGTAGGAAGCTGGCTCTGTATATACTATACCAAAGTGAGGTATAGTGTGCACAGAGTCCAGTGGAACCCCAAAGGTAGGCAGAGGTAAAGTTACATAGAACCTTAATCTCTATTTGTGGTAATGTGGTCGAGCAGTAAGGCAGTATCAGAGGACAGTGTTAAGCATTTGTTGTACACACTCAGTCAGCAAATGAATTCACACACTCAAAGACTGAACTTCAGACCAATTGTTTTTGTATCAAAAATATTCTTTGTTATTTTATTTTCTACCAAGCAAGCCTGGCACAGGTAAGCAATAAATACTTTACAGTAGTAATGCAATTGAAATACAGTTTGAATGATAATTGTATATGCACTTTGGTTTGATTTACAGTATGGATGCAGAGAAATGCAATACTTGGTAAATGCAGTACATAGACTTGAATAGGCTTTTTAGTAAAATAGCAGGTAAGTAACTTTTGAGATTACTAGGCTTACACAGAGTAGTATACCTAGATACTACTCTGGAACATTTCCTGAAAACAGGTAAGTAAAACGTTTGTTAGATTATGCAATTTTAAAGAATTTCTTTAGTTTCTCAAACTCCACACTTAGAAACGTTTCACAGAAAAACAGTCAATGTTATCCTATGGAGGAAAATAGTGTTATCGGTTTTGAGGTTAGTATTTGGTAGTGGGAGTTGAGGTTCTGAGGGTAGACTCAGGGGTCCCCCAGGGTCAAGGATGCACTCTAGTTACACCCTCAGCGGCACTAGGGCGGCCGGATGCAGAGTGCTGAGGCCCAATGTTATCCAACGGGGGATAGGGGGCCTCCGGTTGGTGGCTGCTGACTAGCAGGCCACTTGGCTGTGGGAGCAAAGCTCCTGGACTTTAGCTCAGGGCAAATGGGGAAACAAAGTAGCACCAAAGGAGCACCCTCAGCGGCACTAGGGCGGCCGGGTGCAGAGTGCTGTTTCGACGTCGGACGCCCTGTTGTTTTCAATGGAGAACCTCCG
This sequence comes from Calotriton arnoldi, assembly GCA_963921515.1. Classification (NCBI taxonomy): domain Eukaryota; kingdom Metazoa; phylum Chordata; class Amphibia; order Caudata; family Salamandridae; genus Calotriton; species Calotriton arnoldi. Next base: position 371,929 of record CAWUFW010005376.1, read on the forward strand.
GTTTGGAAAGACACTACAGGCTTGGGGACAAAGGTCTTCTGGGTGCGACCACCACTTCGAGAGGTAAGTTGGGAAGTTAGGGGTTGGTTAGGCACCGTCGGTTTGGACACACAAGGCCGTGGGGCGTCGGGTGCAGGGGTGCCTTTTGGGGTCGGACCTTCTTACCAGCTCCTGGTCGCGGTTAGGTGGGCCTTTTGGATTTAGGCTGCAGGCGTCGGCTGGGGGCTTGAGGCAGGTCAGGGGTCGCCGGATCTCGGGTCAGGATCAGGTGACCACCTCGTGGTGTTTACCCACTCGAGCTCGGGCCGTGGACGGCGGGTGCAGAGTGGGTCGGATTTGCAGTGTCCGGCCGGAGCCAGAGGTTGCAGGTGAACAAATCCGGTGTTCACGGGAGACAAAGTCTTTGTAGTTGAAGGCAGGCAGGTCCTCCGGGGTTTTTGAGGTTGCTGGCTGCAGGACACACCAGGATTTCGCAGGAGCAGGTTCGAGGGGGAGACAGGCTGGTAGGGCTGGGGCCAAGTCAGTGGGCGTCTTCCTCATGTTAACTGCTGCACGGCTGTTCGGTCCTTCTTCTTCTTCTTCTTGCAGGTTCTTGTCTGAGGAAGCAAGGTTCAGGGGTGCCCCTAAATACTAGATTTAGGGGCGTTACAGGTAGGTAAAGGCAGGGACCAATGGGTCCCTTCCTGGGGTCGGTACACCCCCTATTATGCCAACCTCCGGTGGGAGGGGGCATGTGCCTGTTCCTGGTTGGCTGAGTCCCCCCATCTTCAAGATGGCGTGGACTGAGAGTTGTGCTTTACCTCGCCTCCCCCACCTGAGGGGTGGAGTTGGCAGAGGTGGGCACACCTCTCTTTTTCACTTGTTTTTCCCGCCGTTTCTCCTGCCCAAAGTGGGGGTCAGAACCAGTGGGGACCAGTTGCTGAAAGCAGCATGTGGCCTGGGGAAGCTCACAAAGGCGGCAAGCCTTTGAAGCTTCCCCTTCGTGAACCTTGCCCATCCTGAGAGAGGAGGCTTGGCACCTCGTCCCAGGATGTGCATTGTTCCAGGCCCCAGAGAGCAGCAGGCTCTCGACCCAGGGGTCCAGAAACATGTCGGGTGGTGGCAGCTGAAAGCAGCCACTCAGCCTGGACACTAGTGGTAGGTTAGTTTTCAGGGGGCATCTCTAAGATGCCCTCTGTGTGCATTTTCATTAAATCCTACACTGGCATCAGTGTGGGTTTAATGTGCTGAGAAGTTTGATACCAAACTTCTCAGTTTGATACCAAACTTCTCAGTTTTCAGTGTAGCCATTATGGTGCTGTGGAGTTCGTAATGACAAACTCCCATCACCATATACTCTTAATGGCAGCACTGCACTTACAATGTCTAAGAATGGACTTAGACACTGTAGGGGTACAGGGCTCATGCACCTGTACCCTCACCACTGGTATAGTGCACCCAGCTAGAGGGGTGACTGACCTATGCCAGGGCAGTGGGTTGTAGGCATGGCACACAGAGATGAGTGCCATGTCGACTCTTAACTTTGTTCTGCACCAAAACACGCAGCCTGCAAAGGCAGTGTGTGAGTGTAGTGGTACAGGACCTCTAAGGGTGGCACAATAAGTGCTGCAGCCCTTAGAGGCCTTCTCTGGTCACAGTGCCCTGGGTACCTGTGGTACCATTTACCAGGGACTGAACTGTGGCCAGAGATGCCAATTGGGTTTAGGCTTCAATGCAGTTTTAGGGAAAGAACATAGGCCCTGGGTACCTGATTAGCAGGAGCCCAGGGCACACTCAATCAAAGTACATCAGCAATTCAGCAGAAAGTGGGGGCAAAAATGCAGAAAGAGGGCACTTTCTCACACAACCCCACCTCCCCCCACCCCCAACGAAAGAGGATGAGACTTACCTTTCCCTAGAGAGTCTTCATTTTCTAAGTGGAAGAACCTGGAAAGTCCATCTGCATTGGCATGGGTAGTCCCAGGTCTGTGTTCCACTACAAAGTCCATTCCCTGAAGGGAGATGGACCACCTCAACAGTTTAGGATTTTCACCTTTCATTTGCATTAGCCATCTGAGAGGTCTGTGATCAGTTTGAACTAGGAAGTGAGTACCAAACAAGTATGGTCTCAGCTTCTTCGGGGACCAAACCACAGCAAAGGCCTCCCTCTCAATGGCACTCCAACGCTGCTCCCTGGGGAGAAGCCTTGTGCTTATAAAAGCAACAGGTTGGTCTTGGACTTCATCATTGGTCTGGGATAGGACCGCTCCTATCCCTAGCTCGGGGGCATCAGTCTGCACAATGAATTGCTTGGCATAGTCTGGAGCTTTGAGAATTGGTGCTGAGCACATAGCCTCTTTCAGGGTGTCAAAAGCTTTTTGACAACTAACTGTCCAGTTTACCTTTTTGGGCATCTTCTTGGAGGTGAGTTCCGTGAGGGGAGCCACAATGGGCCCATATCCCTTCACAAACCTCCTGTAGTACCCAGTCAAGCCAAGGAATGCCTTGACTTGGGTTTGGGTTGTTGGAGCTGCCCAGTCCAGGATGGCCTGGATCTTTGGCTGTAAGGGTTGTACCTGGCCTCCACCAACAAGGTGGCCCAAGTACACCACAGTTCTCTGCCCTATCTGGCATTTGGATGCCTTGATAGTTAGGCCTGTAGTTTGCAGGGCATTTAAAACCTTCCCACGGTGGATCAGGTGATCCTGCCAGGTGGAGCTAAAGACCGCAATATCATCTAGATAAGCTGCAATAAAGGACTCCAATCCAGCAAGGACTTGGTTCACCAACCTCTGGAAGGTGGCAGGGGCATTCTTTAAACCAAAGGGCATAACAGTAAACTGATAATGCCCATCAGGTGTGGAGAATGCTTTCTTTTCTTTTGCTCCTGGGGCCATGCCAATTTGCCAGTACCCTGTATTTAAGTCAAAGGTACTTAGAAATTTGGCTGCACCCAATTTGTCTATCAACTCATCTGCTCTTGGGATAGGGTGAGCATCTGTCTTGGTGACAGAGTTGAGCCCTCTATAGTCCACACAGAACCTCATTTCTCTCTTTCCATCCTGTGGGTGAGGTTTGGGGACTAAAACCACTGGGCTGGCCCAGGGGCTCTCAGAGGGTTCAATAACCCCTAACTCCAGCATCTTGCTGACTTCAGCTCTGATGCTTTCCTTGACTTGATCAGACTGTCGCAAGATTTTGTTTTTGACAGGTGAACTATCACCAGTGTCCACATTATGGGTACACCAGTTTGTCTGACCAGGGGTCAAGGAAAAGAGCTTGCATACTGCTGCAAGACTTGCTTGCAATCAGTCTGCTGTTGGGCAGAGAGGGTGTCTGAAAAGACAACTCCATCCACTGACCCATCTTTTGGGCTGTATGAGAGGAGGTCAGGGAGAGGTTCACTCTTTGTCTCCTGATCCTCATCAGTCACCATCAGCATGATGATGTCAGCCCTGTCATGGTAGAGCTTCAGGCGGTTCACATGAATAACCCTTTTGGGTGTCCTGCTTGTGCCTAGGTCAACCAGGTAGGTGACCTCACTCTTTTTTTCTAGGATAGGGTAAGGGCCACTCCATCTGTCCTGGAGTGCCCTTGGTGCCACTGGCTCCAAAACCCACACCTTTTGCCCAGGTTGAAATTCAACCAGTGCAGCTTTTTGGTCATTCCAGTGCTTCTGAAGCTCCTGGCTGGCCTCAAGATTTTTGGATGCCTTTTCCATGTACTCAGCCATTCTGGACCTTAGGCCAAGCACATAGTCCGCAATATCTTGTTTGGGTTCTTAGAGAGGCTTCTCCCAACCCTCTTTTACAAGACAGAGTGGTCCCCTCACAAAATGGCCAAACAGAAGTTCAAAGGGGGAAAACCCTACTACCTTCTGTGGCACTTATCTGTAAGCGAAAAGCAGAAAGGGTAAGAGGACATCCCATCTCCTTTTGAGTTTTTCAGGGAGCCCCATAATCATGCCTTTCAATGTCTTGTTGAATCTCTCAACAAGGCCATTGGTTTGTGGGTGATAGGGTGTAGTAAACGTGTACTGCACTCCACACTCTTTCCACATGTGTTTTAGGTAAGCAGACATGAAGTTGGAAACTCTGTCTGAAACCCCCTCCTTAGGAAACTCTACCCTGGTGAAGACACCAATGAGGGCCTTGGCTACTGCAGGAGCTGTAGTAGTCCTAAGGGGAATTGCTTCAGGGTACCTAGTGGCATGATCCACTAACACTAGAATGAATTTGTTCCCTGATGCTGTGGGAGGTTCAAGTGGACCCACTATGTCCACACATACCCTTTCAAAGGGAACCCCCACAACAGGCAGTGGTATCAGGGGGGCCTTTGAGGGGCCACCTGTCTTGCCACTGGCCTGACAGGTGACACAGGAGCTGACAAACTACTTTACTTTTTGGTGCATCTGGGGCCAGTAAAAGTGGCTAACTAGCCTTTGCCAAGTCTTGGTTTGGCCCAGATGTCCAGCTAGAGGAATGTCATGAGCTAAAGTTAGGATACACTCCCTGTACTTCTGAGGCACTACCACTCTCCTAGTGGCTCCAGGTTTGGGGTCTCTGGCCTCAGTGTACAGTAGGCCCTCTTCCCAATAAGCTCTGTGGGTCCCACTGACATCTCCCTTCTCCTGTGCAGCAGCTTGCTGCCTCAGGCTTTCAAGAGTTGGACAGTCATGCTGTCCAAGGCACAGCTCTTCCCTAGAGGGTCCCCCTGGGCCTAAGAGTTCAACCTGGTAAGGATCAAGCTCCATGGGCTCAGTTCCCTCTGGGGTGTCCAAGTCCTCTCCCTGAGGAGAGGGGTCCTGATCCGTTTGCTGTACAGAAGCTGGTTCCCCAGTCTTCTTACCTTTTCTCTTGGAAGGTTGAGCCATACTTTCAGGCTCCAACACTTCTTTTTCACCCTGTCTCTTGCTCTGTGCTCTTGTTTTTACACACACCAATTCAGGGATGTCCAGCATTGCTGCATGGGTTTTCAGTTCAACCTCAGCCCATGCTGAGGTTTCCAGGTCATTGCCAAGCAGACATGCAGCTGGTAGCTTTGGAGAGACCACTACCTGTTAAAGGCCAGTAACCCCAGCCCCCTCCCCCTCCAGTCTAATGTCACCATAGCCATTGCATGGTTAGTGGTAACACTGTCAGCATTGGTGACTCGGTAAGTTCTCCCAATCAAGTATTGCTCAGGGGAAACCAGTGTGTCTCTCACCATAGTGACACTGGCACCTGTATCCCTCAGAGCTTCTATCCTAGTTCCATTAATCCAAGGGTATTGTAAGTACTTTTTAAGTTGGGTGGCCACACAGCTACAGTGGCAAACTCAACTTCCCCCTCTGAAACTAGAACTGTTTCAGTGTGCAACCCGATTTGCTCTTGGCACACTGTTGATCCCATCTGGAGACTTGCTTCCCACAGGAGTAGCTGTAGTAGGACTAGGGGCCTTCTTGTTTGGGCAAGCAGCATCTCCAGTTAAGTGTCCCAACTTTCTACAGTTGTTACACCAGGCCTTTAAAGGATCAAAGTTCTTTCCCCTGTACCTATTATTGGACTGGGAAGAGTTTTAGGACCCACCCCCCTGTGCAGGTTTTTGGGGCCCTTTTGAAGACTCAGGCTTTTTATCTTGGGAATTCTCACCACCTTTCCCCTGGGGAGGATTTGTAACCCCTTTCTTTTGGTCACCCCCAGTGGTTGTTTTTGTCACCCTTGTCTTGACCCAGTGGTCTGCCTTCTTTCCCAATTCTTGGGGAGAAATTAGACCTAGGTCTACCAAATGCTGATGTAACTTTTCATTAGTGCAATTACTTAAAATATGTTCTTTCATAAACAGATTGAAAAGTCCCTTGAAATCATGCACATTGTGTCCAGTTAACCAACCATCTAGTGTTTTAACTGAGTAGTCTACAAAGTCAATCCAGGATTGGTTTTGGGTCTTGTGAGCCCCCCTGAATCTAATTCTGTATTCCTCAGTTGTGAGTCCAAATCCCTCAGAGTTCTCTTCATTAGGTCATAAGACCCAGCATCTGCCCCTGTAAGGGTCAGGAGTCTGTCTCTGCAGTTACCAGAGAACAGTTCCCAAAGGAGTGCCCCCCAGTGTGACTTCTTCACTTTTCTCATTTCACAAGCCCTCTCAAAGGCTGTGAACCATTTTGTGATATCATCACTCTCTTCATATTTAGGGACAATTCCTTTGGGGATTTTAGGATCATAAGATTGCTCTTTATCCTTATTAAGTAAATTGCTGCCACCATTGATGGGTGATAGGCCCATCTCTGCTCTCTCTCTCTCTCTCTAGAGCCAGCAACCTGGTCTCTAGATCCAGTCTTTTGGTCAACCTTGCTAAAAGGCTGTCCTCCTCATTGAGGCTGTCCTCAATGTCCTCAGTGGTACCTGATCCACCTGTGTGAGATCTAGGCACTGAGAGGTTTACTCTTGGAGTTAAGGGTACTTGGACCCTTTTCTCCCTAGGAAGTGAAGGGGGTTGATCTACCTGGTCATCCCCTTCCTCTACTTCCTCATCTGACTGGTCTTCATCATTTTCAGATGGGTGGACCTTTAGCATACCCATCCAATAGCTCCTGGAGCTTTTGTTTGGTGGGATGGGTACCCATGGCTATGTTTTTAAGTTTACATAGGGACCTTATCTCTTTGAAAGACAAGTGAAGATAAGGGGTGAGGTCGAGCTCCTCAACATGGTTCTCTATGTCATTATGGTTATTTTCACTAACAGCTGGGTTCTTATTTTGAGACGTTGTTAAAAAAAAGTTCTAACCCTAGTGCCCTGGTACCTGTGGTACCATTTACCAGGGGCTGACATGTGGCCAGAGATGCCAATTGGGTTAGTTTTGGGGAAAGAACACAGGCCCTGGGACCCTGATTGGCAGGGACCCAGGGCACACCAGGAAAAAGTGCATCAGTAATCTGGCAAAAAGTGGGGGGGGGTCACTGCAACAGAAACCCACTTTCCTACAGCAACCATGCAGAAAGAGGGCACTTTCTCTCAAAGGGATACATGTATACCCTTACTTAGACGACTGGCTGGTAAAAGCAAACTCTACACAAATGCAGTAGACACATAGAGATGGTGATAGCAACACTAAACAATCTGGGTTTTTCAATAAACCGCGAAAAGTCATCTTCAAAACCAGAACAAGAAAAGATCTTCCTGGGAAAAAACTCAACTCAACAGAAGCGAAAGCTTATCCAGTATTGGGGTATCTTTCATAGATTCACATGCTTAAATCATTCCCCGTCGTCGAGATGGGACTCCCACGGTAAATTATCAAGCAGTATTTAACAAATACCATAGATTTTAATGGCCCTAGGCCATGCATTTGATAGCCTATCTATGTCCTTTTTTAAAAAGGACCAAACGTTGGATACAACCAATCAGCTGTCGGCACTCTCTAAAACACTCCCAGCAGAGGCAGATTCCCTCAGATTTTCGCCGCACATCGTGTGGAAGGGAGTCTCCCTGAGTGCTACTCAGTTCTTTTCCTCCAACTACTGGAATTTTCTACAAACCTGACATGTCTGACAAGAAATGCCTCTTCCACACATGTAAAACCTGTGGCAGAAAAAGGGTTCATGTGGATGACCCACATAAGGATTGTATATATTGCCTTCATCCTAAACATGAGGAAAGTGTAGGAAAGTGGGTTTCTGTGGCAGTAACCCCCCACCAACTTTTTGCCAGATTTCTGATGCACTTTGACATTATGTGCCCTATGTCCCTGCCAATCAGGTTCCCAGGGCTTAAACTAAACTCAGACAAGACGGAAGTCCTCATCCTGGGCTCATCACCCTCCGCCTGGGACGACTCCTGGTGGCCCCCGGCCCTGGGCACCGCGCCCAAGCCAACGGACCACGCACGCAACCTGGGCTTCATCCTGGACTCCTCCCTGTCGATGACCAGACAAGTCAACGCCGTCTCATCCTCGTGCTTCAACACCCTGCGCATGCTCCGCAAGATCTTCAGATGGATCCCCACTGAAACCAGGAAGACCGTCACCCAGGCACTCGTCACCAGCCGACTGGACTATGGGAACACCCTCTACGCCGGAACCACAGCCAAACTTCAAAAAAGACTCCAGCGCATCCAGAACGCCTCCGCACGACTCATCCTGGACATCCCCCGACACAGCCACATCACCGGACACCTGAAAGACCTGCACTGGCTCCCCGTCAGCAAGAGAATCACGTTCAGGCTCCTCACCCACGCACACAAGGCCCTCCACGACCTGGGCCCAAAGTACCTCAACGACCGCATGACCTTCTACACGCCCACCCGCCAGCTACGATCAACCAGCCACGCCCTCGCCACCGTACCACGCATCCGCAGAACCACCGCCGGAGGAAGATCCTTCTCCTACCTGGCAGCCAAGACCTGGAACTCCTCCCCACTCACCTTCGGCGAACCCAGGACCATCTCTCCTTCAGGAGCAGCTCAAGACCTGGCTGTTCGAGCAGTAACTTACCCCTCCCCCAGCGCCTTGAGACCCTCCCGGGTGAGTAGCGCGCTCTATAAATGCCGTGATTGATTGATTGATTGAGTGTTCTTTCCCCAAACTGTACCTTTATACCCCCAATTGGCACCTCTCTGGCCACCTGTAAGTCCCTTGTAAAAGGTACCATGGTTACCAAGGGCACTGTGATCAGAGAAGTCCCCTAAGGGCTGCAGCACACATTGTGCCACCCTTATAGGTCCTGTACCTTAACCCACACACACTGCCATTGCAGGCTTCGTATTTTGGTGCAGAGAAAAGTGAAGAGTCGACATGCCTGCAACCCACTGCCTATGGTATAGGTAAGACACCCCTCTAGCTGGGTGCACTATATCAATGGTGAGGGTACAGTTGCATGATCACTGTACCGCTACAGTGTCCAAGTCCATTCTTAGACATTGTAAGTGCAGTAAAGCCATAAAGAGTATATGGTCTGGAAGTTTGTCATTACAAACTCCACAGCACCATAATGGCTTTACTGAATTCTGGGAAGGTTAGTAGCAAACTTCTCACCATAATAAACCCACACTTATGCCAGTGTGGGATTTATTATACAAAGCACTCAGAGGGCATCTTAGAGATGTCCCTTGAAAAACAACCAGTCTCTGGTGGGTTCCCTGATTGGTAAACACCAGCCTGCCACCACTAAACAAGGTTCTGGACCCCTGGGTGGGAGCCTCCACTCCCTGAGCCCAGAAACAAAGTGTTTCTTTTGGCGGAGGTGTTCACACCTCCCCCAGGTCAGGAAGAGCCATCTATCGCAGGGGAGCTTCAAAGGCCTTGCCGCCTTTCAACGCGACCCCCAGACTCTCCTGCTATCAGGAGCAGGACCCCTTCTTGTCTCACCCCCTTTTCAGCCGGAAGACAAGCGGGAAAAATTAGACCAACCCAAAAGGTGTGCCCACCTCTGCCAACTCCACCTCTCAGGTGGGGGAGGGTCGGTGAAGCCCACACTTCAGTGCCCGCTACCTTGCAGATGGCAGGTGTGATAAAGTGCCCTCTTTCTGCATGGTTGCCTCCACTTTTTGCTGAACTGCTGATGTGCTTTGACTGAGTGTGCCCTGGGCCCTGCCAATCAGGCACCCAGGGCCTATGTTCTTTCCCTAAAACTGCATTGAAAACAAAACCCAATTGGCATCCCTGGCCCTGGCCTGGCTACCCAGGGCACTGTGCTAACAGACAAAGGAACCTCTTATCTGACCTATATTTCTTTAGTGTGACCTAATAGGTTCAAAATAGCCAAATACCCATCATAACTGTACACAACATCAGAATTTTTACAGAGAAATTTTTATTCTTTCATTCTTTTATTTCTCTGTACATTAATCATTCTATTTTCTTTTTTGTCAAAAACATTTTTCCTTGTCATACATGTACACAAATCATTTCATATATATTTTTTTAAGTGAGATATTTTTCTTTTCTTTTTTATATAAACATCAGTTCTGCAAATTCATACATAAATACAGGTGATATAATATATATATTTTGTAACTTTTAAGACAAGGCATAAAAGAAATTCTTTATAATGCAAAAAATATACATATCACCCCACACACAACCTCACACTATTCAATCACTCTACTTTCATACACTCTCATTCATAATAAAAGAACGATGAGATTCCACCCTATGAGGGGTCCTACAGATGTAAAGGAAAGGGATTACTTCAACAACTAGAAGATTGTGAACAATAGTTGTATATGGTGTTGTTGCCTTTCAGGGACCATTCCTCATGGGTACTATGACCAGGGAAGACCTCTAAGGGCTGCAGCACTTATTGTGCCACCCTTAGAGGCCCTGTACCTTTACACTCACACACTGCCTTTGCAGGCTGCGTGTCTTGGTGCAGAACAAAGTGAAGAGTCGACATGGCACACATCCCTGTGTGCCATGCCCACAAACCACTGCCCTGGCATACATCAGTCACCCCTCTAGCTGGGTGCACTATGCCAGTGGTGAGGGTACAGGTGCATGAGCCCTGTACCCCTAAAGTGCCCAAGTCCATTCCTGGGCACTGTAATTGCAGTGCTGCCATTAAGAGTATATGGTGCTGGGAGTTTGTCATTACAAACTCCACAGCACCATAATGGCTGCACTGAAAACTGAGAAGTTTGGTATCAAACTTCTCAGCACATTAAACCCACACTGATGCCAGTGTGGGATTTATTGAAAAATGCACACAGAGGGCATCTTAGAGATGCCCCCTTAAAAACGACCTACCACTAGTGTCCAGGCTGAGTGGCTCTAGGTGAAAAAGTTTCTAAGTGTCAACTTTTGAAATACAAGAATATTCTTTAAAAATCGTACAAACTACAAAAACGTAATTACTTACCTGTTTTAAGTAAATGTCCCAGTGCTGAATCTAGGAGTCCAGCACTGGATTACAAAAGTAACACAAAAGTAATTTTACTCTGCATTTACCTTAAAAGCCATTCATTTCAATGTACTTCATTTACTAAGTATTGCAACCTACTGCATCCCCTGTAAATCAAATCAAGTACAATCTTCATTGCTTTTTAAAACTGTGTACAACAAGTAACTTATTACTGAAAAGAATTGAATGCTTACCTGTATCAGGCTTGCTTGGTTCTAAAATAAAATAACAGTATATTTTTTGTACAAAAACAATTGGCCTAGAGTTCAGTTCTTGAGTGTGTGAATTCATTTGCTGACTGAGTGTGTACATCAAATGCTTAACACTGTCCTCTGATACTGCCTTACTGCTCGACCAAGCTACCACTTTGGAGAGTAAGGTTCTATCTAACTTTAACCTCTGCCAAACCTCTGGAGACCCTTGGACTCTATACACCCTGTACCTCACTTTGGTGCAGTATATATAGAGCCAGTTTCTTACATTGGTGGCAGCGGTGGGATATACAACTTGCATTTGTTGGACTACTTGGTTACCACCTGATCACACAACAGAACTCTTAAATTGCCTTTAGAATTCTGATTTTTTCAAATTGCCATTTTTACCAAACTACGAAAAGTCTTGTTAGGGCCTTGCTTAAGTCCCTTTAGAATTTTTGAAAATAAAAAGTCACTATAGTCAAGGGTAGAGGGGTTAGAACTTTTTGTTAGAATGTCTCAAAAACAGAACCCAGCTATTAGTGAAGATAACCAAGATGACATACAGGACAGGGTGGAGGAGCTCGACCTCACCCCTTATCTTCACTTGTCCTTCAAGGAGATAAGGTCCTTATGTAGAATTAAAAATATACCAATGGGCCAGCATCCAAGCAAACAAGGGCTCCAGGAGCTCCTGGCTGAGTATGCACTGGCCCACCCATCTGAAAATGGTGAAGACCAATCAGATGAGGAAAGGGATGAGGATGATAGGGCTGGTAACCCACCTCCAATAATCCCTAGGGAGGAAAGGGTCCCCATACCCTTAACTCCAAGAATCAACCCCTGGGGACCTAGAGGCCACACAGGTGGTACAGGTTCCAGTGAGGGCATTGAGGACAGCCTCAATGAGGAGGACAACCTGTTAGCAAGGCTGGCCAAAAGATTGGATCTAGAGTCCAGACTCCTGGCTCTGGAAAAAGAAAGAAAGGAGATGGGGTTAGCACCCATCAATGGTGGCAGCAATCTTAATAAGGATAAGGCGCAATCTTATGATCCTAAAATCCCCAAAGGGATTGTCCCTAAATATGAGGAGGGTGATGATATCACCAAGTGGTTCACAGCCTTTGAGAGGGCTTGTGACCAGGGAAGACCTTTAAGGGCTGCAGCACTTATTGTGCCACCCTTAGAGGCCCTGTACCATTACACTCACACACTGCCTTTGCAGGCTGCGTGTTTTGGTGCAGAACAAAGTGAAGAGTCGACATGGCACACATCCCTGTGTGCCATGCCTACAACCCAGTGCCCTGGCATAGATCAGTCACCCCAGCAGCTGTGTGCACTATACCAGTGGTGAGGGTACAGGTGCATGGGCCCTGTACCCCTACAGTGTCTAAGTCCATTCTTAGACTTTGTAAGTGCAGTGCTCCCATTAAGAGTATATGGTGCTGGGAGCTTGTCATTACGAACTTCACAGCACCATAATGGCTGCACTGAAAACTGAGAAGTTTGGTATCAAACTTCTCAGCACATTAAACCCACACTGATGCCAGTGTGGGATTTATTGAAAAATGCACACAGAGGGCATCTTAGAGATGCCCCCTTAAAAACGACCTACCACTAGTGTCCAGGCTGAGTGGCTGCTTTCCGCTGCCACCACCAGACATGTTTCTGGACCCCTTGGTCAAGAGTCTGCTGCTTTCGGGGGACTGAAACAATGCACATCCTGGGACGAGGTGCCAAGCCTCCTCCCCCAGGATGGGCAGGGTTCACGGAGGGGAAGCTTCAAAGGCTTGCCACCTTTGTGAGCTTCCCCATGCCACTTGCTGCTTTCAGCAACTGGTCCCCACTGGTTCTGACCCCCACTTTGGGCAGGAGAACCGGCGGGAAAAACAAGTGAGGAAGAGAGGTGTGCCCACCTCTGCTAACTCCACCCCTCAGGTGGGGGAGGCGAGGTGAAGCACAACTCTCAGTCCCCGCCATCTTGCAGATGGGGGGACCCAGCCAACCAGGGAAAGGCTTATGCCCCCCTCCCACTGGAGGTTGGCATAGGGGGTGTATCCACCCCAGGGAAGGGACCCATTGGTCCCAATCTTTTTACGTACCTGTAACGCCCCTAAATCTAGTATTTAGGGGCACCCCTGAACCTCGCTTCCTCAGACAAGAACCTGCAAGAAGAAAGAAGAAGGACCGAAACCTGTGCGGAAGCTAACAAGAGGAGGACGCCCACTGACTTGGCCCCAGCTCTACCGGCCTGTCCCAACCTCGAACCTGCTCCAGCAAAATCCCGGTGTGTACTGCAGCCAGCAACCTCGACAAACCCGGAGGACCTGCCTGTCTTCAATCCCGAAGACTCTGTCTCCCGTGAACACCTGATTTGTTCAAACAACAAACTCCAGTTTTGCAAGGATCTACGGGTCTGCACCCGACGCCCACGGCCCGAGTTCAAGTGGCCCAACACCAAGAAGAGGTCCCCCCGAGATCCGGCGACCCCTGACCTGCCTCAAGCCTCCAGCCGACGCCTGCAGCCTCAAACCAGAGTGTCCCTCCCCCCCAACTGCGACCAGGAGCTGGTAAGAAGATCCGACCCTAAAAGGCACCCCTGCACTCGACGCCCCACGGCCTTGGGTGGCCCAACCGACGGTGCCTAACCAACCCCCAAGACCTCAACTTACCTCTCCAAGTGGTGGTCGCACCCAGAAGACCTTCGTCCCCGAGCCTGCAGTGCTTTTGCAAACCGGAGACTCCCCATTGAAAGCTATAGGGCTTCCGACGCCAAAACAGCACTCTACACCCGGTTGCCCCAGTGCCGCTGAGGGTGCATCTTTTGTGCTGGCCTAAACCCCCATTTGCCCTGAACTTAAGTCCAGGAGCTTTGCTCCCACAACCCAGTGGTCTGCTCGTCAGCAGCCACTAACCAGAGGCCCCCTTATCCCCCATTGGATAACATTGGGCCTCAGCACTCTGCACCCAACCGCCCTAGTGCCGCTGAGGGTGTAACAAGAGTGCATCCTTGACCCTGGAGGACCCCATAGTCTACTCCCAGAACCTCAACTCCCACTACCGAATACTTACCCGAAAACCGATAACACTATTTTCCTCCATAGGATAACATTGACTGTTTTTCTTGATAAAGTTTCTAAGTGTGGAGTTGGAAAACCTAAAGAAATTCTTTAAAATTGTACTAACTAACATAAATGCTTTTACTTACCTGTTTACAGGAAATGCCCCAGTGCAGTATCCAGGCATACTGCACTGTGTAAGAAAAGTAATCTCAAAAGTAACTTACCTGTAATTTTACTAAAACTCCTATACAAAATATATGTACTGTATTCTGAAAAGCATTGCATTATCAGTAACACTACTGTAATCAAATCAAAGTACATTTACAATTCAAACTGTTTACAAACTGCATTACTACTGTAAAGTATTTATTGCTTACCTGTGCCAGGCTTGGTGGGTTCTAGAAAATAAAATAACTAAAAGAATATTTTTATACAAAAACAATTGGTCTGAAGTTCAGTCTTTGAGTGTGTGATATCATTTGCTGATTGAGTGTGTACAACAAATGCTTAACACTACCCTCTGATACAGCCTTACTGCTCGACCACACTACCACAAATAGAGAGTAAGGTGCTATTTACTTTTACCTCTGCCTACCTTTGGGGTTCCACTGGACTCTGTGCACACTATACCTCACTTTGGTATGGTATATACAGAGCCAGCTTCCTACAGCAGGCACTCCCCTATCAGAATTAGGGATTGTTCCCACTCCCCCACGTTGAGTGAGCACACCGAGGTGTAGTCACTCTAAGGTCAGTAGCCCATTGGCTTCTAACCCAAGACCCCTAAAACGCCCCCAAAATACAGTATTTAGGGGGCAGCCCTGAACCCAGAAGGCAAATTCCCGCAACCTACGAAGAAGGACAAAAGAAGATGCACTGCAGAGGAGACTGCAGAGAAGAACTGACTTGGCCACAGCCCTCCCGGCCCATCTGCCGTTTCCAGAGATCCTGTGCCCGACGTCGCCTGCAGCCTCTGCACAGAGACCCCCCCCCCCCAACCGTGAATGGCCCGGTAAGGTGAAATCGGACCTCAAAATGCACCCCTGCATCCAGCAGCCCTGCGCCCTGGAGAAGAGCACCTGAAGTGCACCTACGTCCCCTAGCCCTCCCAACTTACCTGCCCGGCTGTTGGTTCCTCCCAGAAGACTTCCTGGACCGAGCCTGCAGCCAAAATCCAAAACCGTCAACTTTCATTGAAAACAGGGCTCCCAACGCCAAATCAGCACTGTGCACCTGGCCGCCCCTGTGTCGCTGAGGAAGCACCATGTGTGCTAACTCGGATCCCCCTTTGCCCTGAGCTTAACCCTAGGAGCTTTGGTCCCACATCCAAGATGCGTGCCCGTGAGCAGCCACCAACGGGAGGGCCTCCTATCCCCCATTGGATAACACTTGGCCTCAGCACCCGTCTGCCCTAGTGCCGCTGAGGGTGCTCTTTGAGTGCATCCTTGACCCTGGGGAACCCTGGTTCTAACCCCAGAAACCCAACTCCCAAGACCGAATACTCACCTTTAAACCGATTACCTGATATTCTCCCATAGGACTGCATTGACTGTTTTTCTGTGGAAAAAGTTCTAAGTGTGGAGTTGAAAACTGTATAAAAATCTAGGAAAATGTGTTTTGAGAAAAACAGTTTTACTTACCTTTTATCCAGGAAATGTCCCAGTGTGATATCTAGGCATATCACACTAAGTAGAAAAAATAATACTGAAAAAGTAATTACAACTGTCATTTTTACAAACCTGTAAGAAAAGTCATTATTCCTCCAGCTTACTTTTTAACAATCTGTCTTGAAAAATACAACCATGTTCACTTGTACCAAGTCCTGCTTGGTTCTGTAAATAAAAATACAACAAAGAAATATTTTTGATACAGACAATTGGTTTGAATTTAGTCTTTTGAGTGTGACATCATTTCTTGCTTTAGTGTGTGCAATAAATGCTTAACACTACCCTCTGATAAAGCCTTACTGCTCGCCCACACTACCACAAATAGAGAGTAAGGTATTATCTACTTTACCTCTGTAAGCCTTTGGGGATCCACTGGACTCTGTGCACACTATACCTTACTTTGGTATAGTATATACAGAGTCATCTTCCTACATTGGTGTATCAGCTGTGGGGTCTACAACTTTGCATTTGTTGGACTGACTTGGTCAACACCTGATCAGACGACATATCTCCTAAATTGTCTTTAGAAGAATTGACAATTTTTCCAAATTTCTAAAAGTCTTGTTAGGGCCTTGGTTAAGTCCCTTTTAGATTTTTTTAGAAAAATAAAAGTGCATCATAGTTAGGGGTAAGAGGGTTTAGAATTTGTTTTTAATGTCTCGTAACAAAAACCCAGCTATTAGTGAAAACATGTCAAATGGCATAGAGAACATGGTTGAGGAGCTCGACCTCACCCTTTACCTCCATCTAGAATTTAGGGAGTTATGGTCTCTATGTAAACTCAAAAACATTGTTATGGGGTAGCATTCCTCCAACCTAAAGCTCCAGGAGCTCTTGGAAGGGTATGCTAAGGACCACCCTTCTGAAAGAGGTGAGGACCTCTCAGATGGGGAAGGAAGTGGGGGAGATGAGGATAACTTACAACCCCCTCATTCCATAGGGAGGACCTTGTTCCCCTGACTCAAAGAATACTACTCACATCACCTAGATCCCACACAGGTGGGTCAGGTGCTTCTGAGACCATTGAGGACTGCCTCAATGAAGAGACCAACCTTTTAGTAAGGTTGGCTAAAAGATAAGACCTAGAGACCAGACTCCTGGCTCTAGAAAAAGAAAGAGCAGAGATGGGCCTAGCGCCCATCAATGGTGGCAGCAACTTAATAAATAGGGACTGAGAGCAATCTTATGATCCCAAAATCCCCAAAGGGATTGTCCCCAAATTTGAGTATGATGATATCACCAAGTTTTCCCAGATTCCCCCGATTTTAATATTTACTATTATTTTTTGTCCCTAGCCGGGATTCTGGATTTTGAAAACTGGCCGTTTGCACTTTTGTACTATTGTACTTTCACTCTTACTTTGGCGGTACTTGGTATTAACTGCACTCTGCACTTTCATATATTGCATTTTGTACATTGTTTCCTGAAAATTAGCTTATTCCTATTTTGTAGTGTTGTACAATTGTGTTATTCTACGTTCTGCAATCTGAGGGTGCGGTTGTACGTATAGTACATATAGTAGAAAAGTAGAAAGATAATAGTCGAGATGTCAAAACGGAAAACACAAAAACAGTCAAAACCTATAGCTGACCCCCATGCCCTACTATTGATTCTTATTTAGTACGGGCGGTCAGCGCAATCAATGTAGAAATAGATAGGGCGGAACGTCGTATATCACTAGGGGCAGGTTTGATA
Source organism: Calotriton arnoldi (assembly GCA_963921515.1). Lineage (NCBI taxonomy): Eukaryota > Metazoa > Chordata > Amphibia > Caudata > Salamandridae > Calotriton > Calotriton arnoldi. The sequence goes on from CAWUFW010005376.1 coordinate 389,400, forward strand.
ATGGAAAATGAATTTGAAGCTAGCCACGAGAAAGATCGGCAAGAGGGAGAGGCCACCCCTGTAATAGGTCTGAGGGACGATTGCCGCTAAATGGAGATATTGAGAATCCTGCTAATGATCTATCCATTCTACAACTTCAAGTGGATTCCTCTGGCGGCTCCCCTACTCCTGAGAGGAAACTGGGATGTAAAAAGGGCATGTGAAATCAGGGACCTCTAATAAAAGTAAGAAAGGCCCCCAATAAATTCTAAAGTGGTTACTTACGAACAGGACCCCCATCAGGATGTACAATTTGACCAGCTAGCTGCCCGTTTAACCCAAGTAATTGAAGTATCATTAAAGCCCCTTTATGAAAAACTCGATAAACTTAATGGGGAAATTAGTCAGCTAAGAGATGTAATATTTGATAGTAGTAAAAATCCCAGGAAACCAGGAATGTGATTATGGGGGACCGACTAGTCAACTACCACAGGGGGTACCCACCGTCAACCCGGGAGCCAGCAACCCAGGTACCATTATTAGTGCTAGTAGGGATAGTGGGGCTCAAGGCAGTACAATGCAAGGGAAAAAAGTAGGTGACAATACCCCACTAACTCGATCAGGCCAGAGTGTGGCTATGACTAACCAACCCTGTCCTGGAAGAGAGGATAGTAATGTTGGGGCCAAATTGAACCCGTATTTAAATAACCACAACGAGAGGGGAAGTACTGATATGCCTATTAACTTACCCCTGAATGCTGCCCTTATGTGGCCGTATTGGTGAATGTACCACAGCTAGAGGGGGGACAGAAGGAATCATATCATACATTAAAAAATAAGGTGGTACACTGGTTGGACAAGAATTGTGGCTTCCCAGCCAATTGCGCTGACCAGATTTTGCTGGTGAGAAGAGTAGGCTGGATAGGCCCTCTAGAAAAAATGCTGCAGGGGGACTGTATTATTATTAATTTTAGGCAGCCCAGTTGGGCGAGGCGCACTCTGGATAGAGCAAAGCTACCTATATACTATGATACTAGTGTATCACTATTACCCCTGGGTTTTTTTATAGACACCTTAAGCCCACTTACTGTAATGGTGGAGGTGAGGGGCTAAACAGAGTTAACCCCGTAGTGCACGCAAAACCCCTCCATGCTTTACCAGTTCATAATAGATTCCAAACACTTAGTACACTTGAAGATAATGATTGACAGTGTACCCCCACCGTCCTCAAAAGGAGACTAGATATGGCGGTGTCATGCAAAAGGACAAAAATATGAAAAAAGATGGAGAATCTGATACCGCCATATTAATAGTAACTAACCCCTTACTGCAACTTACTGCCCCATTAATACCAACGATATACCTACCCACCGGGGAACTGGATGTTAGACCAGATGAGTACTTCTCTGGTATTGAAGGAACCCCGACATGTGGTGCTAATATGCAATCCATAATGCAATCCACACCCGATGAGGACGTGAGAATTTGTGAGCATCTCGACGACAACGTCGAGAATTTGCCAGTCAACGGTTATACGATTGTAACTTGGAATATTGCCGGACTGGCAAATAAAAAGGATACGCTGGGCTGGACAGATTTTATTAACAAACACGACGTAATCTGCCTACAAGAAACTTGGAGTTTAAACCCTATATTTTTTGAAGGGTTTAGCTCGTATGATTTGCCCGCGTTACCTTCCCCTGCTGGTAGAGCTAAAGGGGGGCTGCTGATTTTGTTATCTAACAAATTACCTTTGATAGTTAAAAGGGTGGTCAAAATAGGACAACACTCGCAGATATTGTGGATACCCCATAAAGACGGTTGGGATGTGCTGCTGGTTAATTATTATAATAATATGTTTGATTCAACCCGCTACCATGTAATATTAGAATTAGAAAAGGGGTTAGATAGCCTGCTTCAAATAACGAATATTAATTTTTCCATTTTAAGGGTTGGTGATTTGAATATACCATTATGCCAACTTTCCATGACTAAAGTTTGCGGACGTAAAAATGATGATTTAGACGACTATATTCACTTCCCACACAATACCTATGGTGATTCTTTAAATATGGTATTAACCAAATACGATCTTGATCCAACCCAGAGCGTGCTGGATAGGAATGGGAAGGAGATACCGACCTTTATTGGTAGAAATGCTAGTACCACGATTGATCATGTCCTAGTTTCGACAAACATTGCACACCTTTGTTTTACTCCGAGGAACGCCCAAATGTCGCTTAGCGACCACAACTGTATTATTATGCAAACATTGATCTGGGGGAATAAACTTGCTAAATCACATAAAATTGTTACAGATATTACTCCATTTAGATCTAATGGCACAAGAATCAAATGGAAGGGTATTAATCCAGTCAAAGTCATAAGCAATATTATTGAAGATTGTGGCAAGGAGATATTTGACTGTCTCGATGAAGAGGTTAGCCCACAGATGATTCTAACTAATTTTATTGAGATTAGTGATAAAATTGATGGAATAATGACTGCCCCGTTAAGAGGAAGAACTAATCAGACTAGGGGATGGTTTAACCACGCTTGTACTCAGTCCCTGAACCGGTTAAAACATGCACTCTGCCATAGACCTAGGGACAAGGCATTAATACAGAACCTAAGATCTGAATATAAATTAGTTCTAAAACGGAGGAAAAGGGAGCTTCAAGAGGAAGCATGGGATAACTTAACACAGGCCGCTGATACTAGGAATAATAAACTCTTTTGGGAGACCGTTAATTTGCCCTTCCTTAAAAATGACTCTGTGCCAGTACTAACATCCTATGTCAGTTGTGAGGAATGGGTGCTATTTTTTACCAGTATTTTTAATCCACCAGAGAACGTAGATTACGTTCCGCAAAATGTTAGCACTATATTACCACATTGGCCTATTATACCTCTCAATATCACGCTTGAAGAAGTGGAACTAGGAATTATGGGTAGTAAAAGTGGGAAAGCACCGGGGCCTGACGGTGTCCCCATAGATGTTTATAAAACGTTACCAGAACTATGGGGACCAATATTGACTAGAGTTTTTAATGCAGCAGTCACCGAGGGTGCCCCGTCTACATGGGGCCGATCAGTTATCATCCCGATATACAAAAAGGAAATAAATCTGAAGCAAAGAACTACCGCCCTATCTCCCTTTTGGATTCATCAGTGAAGGTGATGAGTAGGGTTTTACTAGTGAGACTGGATGAATGGGCGAAGGAGAACGAGATTTTATCCCAAGCACAATATGGTTTTAGGAAGGGGTTAGGCACGATTGAGCAGTGTATTAATCTGGATCTTTTAATTGGTAAATATACACGCGTTAAAAATGGGAGTCTTTTTTATGCTTTGCTGACCTCAGTAGTGCTTTTGATTTGGTTGATCACGCTCTCCTTTGGCCAGTTTTACTCAATTTAGGCGCCCCGAAACCTATCATATATTTTCTTGCTAGGTTATATGAAAATCTATCAACAAGAGTTCGGTATGATCAGCGGGGTGAATGCACACCCAATTTTAAGGTTAAACGTGGCATTCGCCAGGGCTGCGTTTTAGCCCCTTTACTTTTTACCTTATTTATTAACGAGGCCGATGCCATTCTTAAACTGGTGCCAGCAGATGCCCCCCAAGCCGCTAGACAGAATATACCCGTTCTATTATACGCAGATGATGCTGTACTTTTATCTAGAACTCAGGTCGGTCTACAGCGTCTATTGGACGGGTTTACAGATTTTATTAAGGCAAGGAAACTGTTAATTAATAAGGCAAAAACATATATTATGGTCTGTGGGGCAAAACCGAGGAAACCAAAAGCCTTTTTTATAGACGGTGCGAAAGTTGATACTGTTAATAATTTTTGCTACCTGGGCATAACATTTAATGGTAACGGCCATTGGACACCCGAACTATCCAATGTCAGAGCCAAAATGACAAAAAGTGTGCATGGGGTATTTCGGTTTGCAACAAAATTGGGCGATCGTAGAATTAAAGACATGACAGCTATCTATAAAGCCAGGTGTACTCCTATTGCACTATATGGTGCTGGGGTATGGGGATACAATTGTAGCCAGGAGTTACAAATAGAGGAAAATTCCTTTTAAAGAAACTATTATGTCTTCCCTTATCTGCTTCTACAGAATTAACCCACTGTGAAGTTGGCCTTAGATATCTTTCAGACCTGATTGCCCTAAGACCCTTATTGCTATGGAAATCAATTTGGACCAAAGAGGAGACTAAATTTACCAAATTAATAATACAGGATTGTCTGAAGTTGGATAGCTGCTCAGCGATACCGTGGTTAAAATATATTGTTGATTTTTATAGAGATCATTTTATGTTCACGATTCGGGAAAATCCTGCTGAAGTGGTAGCCCTGACAAAATCTTAGATTAAGAACACATTTCTGGCCTATAAAAGTGAGTGTAGGATGAGAGTGGTTGGGTTGCAACCTACATATTTGCTTTATCAATCAATTATAGACACAGAGGGCTTCCAAGGTTATCTATCAACTGTTACCAGACAATCACATCGCTATTTATTAACGAGGATGAGACTGGGTATAGTCCACCACTTGGTAGCATTCCCTAAAATAAAAATGCATTCTACCTCAGTATGTCCTTGTGATGAGCATTCAAAATAGAGCACTATGCACTTTTTACTATTACTACATTTGAATTACAGAGTTATTTATCTTAAACCCTTGTTTAAGAAACATAATGTAAAAACTACCAAGGCAGCTATGGAACTATTGTTTACACTTAGAGACCCCGAGATATGTTTTTTTGCTGCCACGTTTATTTTAAAATCGATACAGGAGAGGAAAAGTATAATTTATATCTAACTGATTTTAATGATTTTATGTGATATTAATGATGATTGTATTTGTATATGATGAATTTATTTACTGTTAATGTATTAATGCTGCTTTTCTGGTTGTCTTTCAAACCGAATAAAGCTTGTTGAACTGAACTGAGTATGATGATATCACCAAGTGGTTCACAGCCTTTCAGAGGGCTTGTGAAGCCAGAAAAGTGAGGAAAACTCACTTGGGAGCACTCCTTTGGGAACTGTTCTCTGGTAAGTGCAGAGACAGACTTCTGACCCTTAGTGGGGCAGAAGCAGAGTCCTGTGAACTCATGAAGGTCACCCTGATTGAGGGATTTGGACTCACTACTCGAGAGTATAGAATTAGATTCAGGGGGCTCAGAAAACCCAGAGTCAGCCCTGGGTGGAATTTGTAGGCCAATCCATGAAAACGCTTGGTGGCTGGTTGACTGGACGTAAAGTGCAAGATTATGATGGTCTGTATAATTTGTTTATGAAAGAACACCTATTAAGTAATTGCATTGATGAAAAGTTGCATCAGTATCTGGTAGACCTAGGTATAATTTCTCCCCAAGAGTTGGGAAAGGAGGCGGACCATTGGGTCATGACAAGGGTGACCAGGATGTCCACTGGGGGTGACCAAAAGAAAGGGGTTACAAAACCTCCCCAGAGGAAAGACAGTGAGCATCTTAAAGATAAAAAGTGAGGAGTCCCAGGTACCCCCTCAAAACCTGTCCAGGAGGGTGGGCCCAAAGACAGCTCACAACCTAAAACTGGGTACCAAGGTCAGAATTGGGATCCCAACAAGATATGGTGTCACAACTGTCAAAAGACAGGACACCACACCAAGGACCCTAGCTGTCCTAAAAACAGGGCCCCTAGTGTAGCTCCAGAGGTGGCCAGTGTAGCCTTTGAGGGTGGTTCCTCAGATGAGGAAGTCCTCCTAGCCTTCAACTGGAAATGGGCCCAAAAGGAGAGTTGGAGATACCAGAGGGGAGTAGACACTTCCACCACCTACTGGTGAATAACTGTTGGTTATGCATGTCTATTTAGTTTTTTAATTTTAGGTTTCTAAAAATTCTTTTATAAGAAAATGAAAAAATATTTTTAAAATTGCTTTTATAGCCCTGAGTAAGTCCTGTTGGACGAAACGTGTTGGCTGGGCTGATGTACGCATGTCATTTAAAACTACAAATAAAGTGAAATTGGAAACAGATACATCAAGACTCCCTGTTCAATATTTCTGGATCTTATGGACTTGTGATACTGATTGTATTTTTACAATTGGATTCAATATAATTGTATGTTCCTTTTCATCTTTTGTTTTAAAAGCACAATAACCCTACCCAGCTTGTTCTCTGATTGTCTTTCGAAGAAGTAGGCGTCTGAGCATTGTAACATGTTCTCTCACTTCCCTTAGTCTCATCTAGTTTTCCTTTATCTTACTTTACCAGTAATGTGGGGTGGCAGCCATTACTTGACTTGTCTCAAATTAATGTCTTTCTTCAGGGGTGTTGCGCATTCACCTGACTAAGCTTTTAAAGGCCATGTACAGTTTGAGGCCCACTAACCATTCTTTAACCACTTTCAAGCATAACTTACCTTCGTTGGGAAGAGTCTTCCTGTTGGTTCCTTCGTCCTGTATTGAAATTGCTGTTTCTGCCCTTATAAGGGCTTTCAGTGTTTGCTGGCCAGCTGTTCTTAATTTATAAAGTGTAAATCAAAAGTGCTACTGTCAACCTATGTTGGCACCTCGTCAGCCTTCATTGTGACTGAAGCTAACATCAAGCTTGGGCCTGTACAGAGACAGTGCAGTCAATATATCTTTTTCCTTGTTTGCACCGTTTGTCGTCATAGCTGAAGCTGCTTCTTAACACTGTCAGTGCCCCTTCTCCTGCCCTCCATGTAACTTCTTCCTTTGTACTACTTCCTTCACACTGTCCATCTCTTCCAACCTCTCAGGCTGTGAAGTATCCAGCTGCTTCTGAGTGGCGAAGCGAAGGAGGCGTGACATCTGCTCCAGCCACGTCCTCTAGCTCTCCAGCACCAGCCACATGCTCGAGCTCGTCCACCCCGGCAGCATCCAGCTGCAGCAGCTCCTCTGCCACAGAGAGCATCAGAACAACAGGAGCCTCCTCCGACTCTGCTGAAAGGAAGGAGGCTCCTCTCAAAAAGGTGAAGCTGCGCCCACCACCCCTCAAGAAGCCTTTCGAGATGGTGGACAGGTGAGTGATGGAGGTGCCCAGTCTGCTGTGTCTGGGCTTGCCGTAGACACTTTATTTTCTTGCAAGCCCTATAGGCTGCAGACATGTTTTTACTAACTCCTTAGGACATTGAATGTAAACCAAACTGTGCCTGACTCAGACTGTACCCTACCTTCAGGTTTGTGTTTTTTTCTCTGACACTGTTCTTTTTTTTTTTTTTATTCTGGACCAGCAACCTTTTTCCATGTCTTCAGGATGTTGATAGGTTTGATAAATATGGCTAGTAGGAAAGAGACTTTTACATGCAGATCACCTTTTCAGGGGAAAATGTGTCGCACAAGTGTGATTCCCAAAATGCCAAATCACAGCCCTTAATTCCAATTCCACGTTTATCAACTGTAGGCCCTGCAGAAAAGGTGGTCTCTTTTCTTCAGTCTGGCTGTGTGCATCAGTGGCATGCCAAACTCCATGTACACCCTTCCTGACCCACTTCTTGAAGGGGGCATTGCCCTGTCCATTCCTTTGCATAGGGTAGTTATCCGCTGCCTTGAGTGAAACTAATCCATCCTCCGTTTCCTGCATTTTGGTCATCTCCCTTGGCACAGCTGGATGAAGGGCTGAGGCCAAGTCCAAAACGATTCAGATCTAAACCAGTTAAAACTGGGCTTATTGAGATCCATCAGGCCAGAAGCTCAGAGACCGGGTGCTTCTCCAAGATTGCAGGAGCACACAAACATGTGAAAGTATCTGATCCGCTATTTGGCGCCGGGATCCAGCCTTGATCAACAAGGGGTTACAGGCAGAAAGGCGGAGAGGAGGACCATTAATTCAATCTCTGTTTCCAGGTCTGATCACTGAGGAGGTCACTCTGATTCTAGAACATTTGGACCTCTTTTCCTTGACCTTATATTCCCACAGATATTGTCATTTTTAGTTATCATTGGGACCTAACGGTAAGGCCACAATCTGGTTGGACCTCTGACTGCCTTTGTGCACATGGTTCCTTGTGTGTCTCCACCAGCTGAAAAATGTGACCGCTACCGATATGTTTTCAAGATGGAGACCTCTGGTAAAATGTCACCCCTGTGGGCCCTAACTGGCACTTGGGCGCCAGTCGCTAGGCATTCGGAGCTGTGTGCTTACGGGACACTGGACCAACATGACATAACCAAGAGCACCAGGAGCAGCAGAGACTTCACTGTGTGGAGGCTGGTTGTTTGGGTGATGGCTGATATTTCCTTTTAGGAATGAGATCATTTATTCTGGCCACTATCCTACCCTTATTAAAAATATATATATATATATATATATATATATATATATATATATATATATATATATATATATATATATATTCACTGAAAAAACCATAGGTTTTAGGGACAGTTATAGTTAGTTGGACATTGCACTCGTACAAAACCCGTGAAATTCCCCCGTTATAGTTAGTTCAGCTAACTATAACTCGCGCCCCCGCAATGCACTGCTGATGACGTCACACATTACATCACTCATGACATGGTCAGTGACATCGCTGATGACATCACTGATGACATCTCAAATGACATCACTGATGACATCATCCAGTGACTGTGTTTCTGTAGAGTTTAAATATTTTTAATATATATAGGGAAAGGCGTATTGAAGAATGAGTGGGTGTATAAGTGTCTGTATGGATGATTTAGTAGGTGCGTGACTAACTCTATAAGTGAGTGATTAAACGTATCTTACTGAATGCATGGGTTAGTGACTAAACTGGGTGAATGTCTGTATCCGTCTGTCTGTTGCTGTGTAAGTGGCTGCATGGGTTTGTGAATAGCTACATGAGTGTCTATATGAGTTATTAATTGGTTGTCTGAGTATCTGTATGGGTGCCTGAGTGTTTGTGTGGGTGGGGTGTGTGCGACTCTGTGCATAGATGTGTGAGTGGGTGAATCACTGGGTGGATGGTTTCAAGAGTGCATCTGTGATAGACTGTATGGGTGGGTAAGTGTGTGCAAGAGTGTTAGTGAGTGAATGTATGTCCCAGTGGTACATGTGTGAGTAACTACATATGTGAAAGGCAGTATATATGTGTGTTGGAGTATATAAATAGCTATAAGCGAGAGTGTGTGATTGTGAGAGTGACTGTATGGATGAGTGTGTGCTTGTATCAGTGATTGTATAAGAGCGTAAGAATGTGCTAGTATTTGTATGAGTAAGTGAGCTGGTGTGTGTATAACTGTATAGGTGAGTAAATGGCAGTGTGTTTAATTATTTGCATGACTGACTAGGTGTGTGAGTACCTCTATGGATGAGTGGCGGTGTTTGAGTGTCTATATAGGAGTATGAGTGCATATGATAGTCCTGTACTGAGTGACTGTACGGGTGAGTGAGTGGATGTGTGTGTGTAGACCTAAGAATCAGTGAGTGGGTATGTAGTTATTGGTGTTGGAGTGTCTATGGTTTTGCGAATGGCAGTCTGTAATTTAGAGTGGGTGTATCAAAGGTTATATTAGGGTGTGAGGAGGTGCATCAGATTATCACGTGGATGATGTCATCAGTGATGTCATCAGTGATGTCACTGACCATGTCATGAGTGATGTAATATGTGACGTCATCAGCAGTGCATTGCGGGCGTGAGTTATAGTTAGCTGAACTAACTATAACGGGGAATTTCACGGGTTTTGTACGAGTGCAATGTCCAACTAACTATAACTGTCCCTAAAACCTATGGTTTTTTCAGTGAATTTGTAAGGTTTTTAAATGCTAATTTCTAACTATAACGTGCCTGAAACCTATGGTTTTTTCAGTGAATTTCAAAGGTTTTTAAATGCTAATTCCTAACTATAACATGTCTGAAACCTATGGTTTTTTTCATTGAATTTGAAAGGTTTTGTAAATGACAATTTTTAAATGTATTAATTGTTATATTTATTTTTTGATACTGATTTACTACATTTTTTGTAAACTATTTATTTTTAGATATTTTATTTTTTAAATTACATTGTAATTACATTACAAAATATACTTTCTCAGAATGAATTACTTTAGTTTAAATACTTTGCAAATAGGCAATAGACTTTTAAGTACAGAAGTTACAGTTGTTGCAATGGGCAACACAATTTCAAACACAATGCAACATTGAGCTCAATGTGAATTTCTAGTTAAATCCAATTAGATACTTTATGGATTACTTTTCTAACCACAGGACTGGATCCTAGATTCAGTCCTGGGACATCTCCTGTAAACAGTTGAGTAAAAGCGTTTTGGTTACAGTAGTGATTTTTAAGGAATATTATTGTATTTTAAAAGTTGACACTTAGAAACTTTTTCACATAGAATCACCAATGTTATCCTATGGGAGGAAATTCACTTAGCAGGTAAGTAGTGTTATCGTTACTTTTTCTTACTCAGTGGTGGATCCTGGATCCAGCACTGGTGCATCTCCTGTACACAGTTGAAAGAATGCGTTTAAGTCATACAGGCGATTTTTAAGGAATATTTGTAGTTTGTGAAAATCAACACTGAGAAACTTTTCTGCTGAAAACCAGACAATGGATTCCTATGGAAGGAAATACAAGTTACTGGTAAGTACGGTTAGAATTACTTTTCAGGATCTGTACTGGGCTCAAAGATGCAGCACTGAGGTCTCTCCTGATAACAGGTGAGTAAATCGGAATTCGTAGTTCTGCTGATTTTAGAGGAATGTTTGTATGTTTCAAAAATCGACAGAAACTTTTTCAGCAAAAAGCAGGCAATGATATCCTATGGAAGGAAATTCAAGTTACTGGTAAGTACGGTTAAAATTACTTTTCAGGATCAGTACTGGGCTCAAAGATGCAGCACTGAGGTCTCTCCTGATAACAGGTGAGTAAATCGGAATTCGTAGTTCTGCTGATTTTAGAGGAATGTTTGTATGTTTCAAAATCGACAAACTTTTTCAGCAAAAAGCAGGCAATGATATCCTATGGAAGGAAATTCAAGTTACTGGTAAGTACGGTTAAAATTACTTTTCAGGATCAGTACTGGGCTCAAAGATGCAGCACTGAGGTCTCTCCTGATAACAGGTGAGTAAATCGGAATTCGTAGTTTGGCTGATTTTAGAGGAATATTATAAAGTTCCAAAACTCCACACTTAAAAGAATTTCCAAGTGAAACCAGTCAATGTTAGCCTATGGAAGGAAATTCAAGTTACTGGTAAGTACGGTTAGAATTACTTTTCAGGATCAGTACTGGGCTCAAAGATGCAGCACTAAGGTCTCTCCTGATAACAGGTGAGTAAATCGGAATTCGTAGTTCGGGTGATTTTAGAGGAATATTTGTATGTTTCAAAAATCGACACTTAGAAACTTTTTCAGCAAAAAGCAGGCAATGATATCCTATGGAAGGAAATTCAAGTTACTGGTAAGTACGGTTAAAATTACTTTTCAGGATCAGTACTGGGCTCAAAGATGCAGCACTGAGGTCTCTCCTGATAACAGGTGAGTAAATCGGAATTCGTAGTTCGGCTGATTTTAGAGGAATATTTGCACAATGGTGAAGGAAGGGGTGGGGCCTGAGGTGACATGTCTGCAAACACGCCCTGTGGCGCGTTTTAAGTTGGAGAATTAATTCCTCCTCAATCCCGAGGGTCCCTGGGGTCCAACTAGCCCACCCTGTACCTCCAGTATGCGCCAGGAAGCTGCGTTGCAGAGAGGTGTTCAGAGGCCACGCCCCTTTTACACCTCTCTGCAACGCAGCTCTGTGGCGCTTGCTGGACGTACCTGGTGGGCTAGTTGGCCCCAGGAACCCTCAGGATTGAAGGGGATTTAATTCCCCATCTTAAAACGCGCCACGGGGCCTGTTTGCACACATGTCACCTTTAGCCCCGCCCCCTCCCTTCACCACTGTGCAAACGCACCCCGTGGTGCGTTTTAAGTTGGGGGATTAAGTCCCCTTGAATCCTGAGGGTCCCTGGGGTCCAACTATCCCCCCAGGTACCTCCAGTAAGCGCCACAGAGCTGCGTTGCAGAGAGGTGTAAAAAGGGGCGTGGCCTGGACCACCTCTCTGCAACCCAGCCCTGTGGCGCTTACTGGAGGTACCTGGTGGGCTAGTTGGCCCCCAGGGACCCCCCCAGTATTGAATGGGAATTATTTCCCCAATTTAAAACGCGCCACAGGGCGCGTTTGCAGAGTGGCTAAGGGAGGGGGCGGGGCCCTACGCTCGATTGCGTCTTTTTCTTTTTTTTTGTTTTTTTGAAGGGGGGCTGTGTGGCCCCCCTTCTTTTTTACTTTTTGGGGCCCTGGGGACCCCATCCCCCAGGGCCTTATGCCTTTTTCCTTTGAAAATACTGTAGGGGAAGGGGGCCGCGTGGCCCCTCTCCCATGGCCGATTCCGGCCCCGGGGACCCCATCCCCCCGGGCATGGCCACTTTTTGAGACATATTTTTGGAGGAGGGGGGCTGCGTGGCCCCCCTCCTAAGGCCTCTATTGGCCCCGGGGACCCCATCCCCCGGGGCCGGCCTTTATTTGTTTTTGTTTTTTTATTATTTTTGGGGCGGGGGGCCGCGTGGCCCCCCTCCCGGGCCACTACTTGCCCCGGGGACCCCATCCCCCGGGGCTGGCCCTATCCTTTGGGGTCCGTGGGGGGACCCCAACTCCCCCACGGACCCTGCCGGCTCCCCGCCTCCTGCGGGAGCCGGCATTGCTTTTCCACATGGGGAGCTGCTAACATGCAGCTCCCCGTGTGGAAAAGCAATGTGCTTTGGATATTGGAAGCGAGAGCAGGTTTCCCTGCCGCGAGGCTCCCGCCCTGTCATTGCAAACAGCAGTGTCCCGGGGGTAGGCACCCCGGGACACTGCAGGAGCCGGCCCTGGGGGTGGCGGTCCCCAGGGCCACCACAGGCTCCAGGAGGGGGGCCGCGCGGCCCCCTCCCCACATCTGCATAGCCCCGGGGAGGTGGTGGTCCCGGGGCTTCGGGGGTCCGAAGCGGACCCCCACATTTGTTTAATTAGTGCCCTATGGGAAATTGATTTTTTCACTCTTATTTTTTGAATTTCTCCGCAACTACTGAACGGATTTACACCATTTAAAAAAAGGTCGCTTTCTGAACCAAGCGCTACCTTTTGCAAAATTTGGTGTAATTCCGTTCAGCAGTTCGAGCTGTAGCTGTGGCTAAAATTTCCTATGGGAATTAACATGGAGAAAACACGTTTTGGGACCCCCCTTTTTTCTCGGCCCCCGCTTGATGAATCACCCCGAAACTTTCAAGACAGGAGCGGACCGGAGCGCCCCACTAGTTTTGAAAATTTCACGATGATTCGTCAAACGACGCCAAAGTTATTGGGAATAGAATGTTGTGAATTTCCTATGGATAATAGGTCCTAACTATAACTATCTACTGGCGACCGCCAGTAGATTATATATATATTATCTACTGGCGGTCGCCAGTTTATAGTTAGGACCACGTTTCTATAGTAAAAGCGGTTCTTGATTTGCTTATAACTTTGGCGTCGTTTGACGAATGTTTACTAAATTTTCCAAAAAACTTCTCTTTTCAGATCAGCTCCTATGTTGAAAGTTTGGGGGTGATTCGTCAAGGGGGGCTGAGAAAAAGGGGGTCCCAAAACGTGTTTACTCCATGCAATTTCCATAGGAAACTTTAGACAAGGCTACAGGTCAAACTGCTGAACGGAATTACGTCAAATTTGGCAGGGAGAAAGGTCTTGGTCCAGAAAGCACGCTTTTGTTTAAATGGGGTAAGTCCGTTCAGTAGTTTTAGAGAAATATCAAAATTTACAGATATCGATATTTGAGAATTATGACATCTGATTGGCTGAGGCGTTGCGAGCACGAGCGTGCGGCTCATTGGCTGCGAACTGTTGAAACTAGGAAGTGTTCGCAGCCATTTTGTGACTGAGTTGAAAGGCGTAGGGGGAAAAATAAGAGAATAATTGTATAAGAGGGTATAGTAGGAACACCGTGGTCTTAGTTTAAGCAGTCTGTACGGTGCAGAGGCAGGGAGTTTGAATGTTGCGTAGGCCGTGCAAATCACGTCCGCAGAACAACGGTGCGTGGTATTGCGACAAGGTTGCGTAGGCTCTGGAAATCCCATTGGGAAAACAATGCGCCGTATTGCAGCAAGCAGTGTGTAGGGTGCACACACAGGTAGTGTGAATGTTGCGTAGGCTGTGGAAATCACGTCCGCAAAACAACGATGCACGGTATTGCGGCAATGTTCCGTAGGCTGTGGAAATCATATCGGGAACATAACAATGCGCCGTATTGCAGCTTTCCTTTACCTTCCTTTAATATAATGCGCAGTAATGTTTACTTATAATGCGGTGTTCACTTTTATCATGGACAGTGAACAAAATTAACTTTTAATTGGCTGAGGTGTTCCAACAACGAGCTCAATGTTCATTGGCTGCGAACCATTCAAAGTAAAAGTGTTGCCAGCCATTCCCTCCCCCTGCGCGGAGTAGCAAGGACATCTGATTGGTTCACATGTTCCAAGCAGGACCATCCAGAGGTTAATGTTGATTGGCTGCGAACCATTGAAAGTAGAAGTGTTGCCAGCCATTCCCTCCCCTTCCGCGGAGCATCAGGGACATCTGATTGGGTAATGTGTTCCAAGCAGGACCTTCCCAAGCTTAATGTTCATTGGCTGTGAAGCATTAAAAGTAGAAGTGTTGGCAGCGATTCCCTCCCCCTCTGCGGAACACCGTGGACATTTTATTGGCTAAAGTGTTCCGAGTACAACTTTGCTCATTATTGGCTGGGAACGTTTCACTGTTGTGAAGCGTTTTGTGACGCACTTCAATGGAGTACGGGAAAACAAAGTAGTAGCGGGGAGGGTAGGAACACTATTAACTCTGTAAAGTGGTCACAAGGTGGTGAACAGGGATTGTGAAGGTAAAAATTGTTTTTATATATTTTAAGGGCCATTTATATAATTGGCGTGGGGTGTACAAATCACGGCGGGAAAATAACAAAGTGTGTTGCGGTCTTCTTTTTATTAAGTTTGCGGGTGGGATACTTCCCAGGAGCACTGTTTAGTTATAATGTGGTATTTACTTTTCTGACGGGGAGCTGTGGTTGCGCAGCAAAAATTTCAGTCTAGGTTTGAAATAGTTTTTATTAAGCAATTACAAATATACTTTCTTCGGAAACTGAAGCTGTATATATCAAAGGGGTGACAAATAAAAACGCAATTCATAAAATATCCCTTAAGCATGGGCACACCCTCCCTTTTTTTTCTGCTATAGTTTGTAAAAGTGTTGCCCCATATTCTTGATAATATAAGAGGGCATGAGTTACTTTTAGATAAAGTAGAAAAGAAGTGCTACAAGAAACACTCCCGCACTACATCATCTCAGGTCAGAAGAACAATAACAAGTAAAAAACAGTTAAAAACAAATCACTTTATATTACATAGAAATGTACGCTTTATCATTTTTTATAATTTGTATTCTGTAGAATTTGGGAAAGTTCGGTCGTAGTGCTTAGAGGTCGCTCACTGCTCTGCTAACAAATCACGTACAATAATATACACTACTGGTAGTATATATTCTATAGGGAGAACGAGAATAGGAACCACAACAGAGAAAAAAGAAATACCAAAAAATCATTCAAAAATGTAGGGTTTATCAAAGGCATTCAGTAAGAAAGTGTCTATGCAAACAATCTTTTTAAACTGCAATTTCGAAAAATATTCTCACTGTAAAAATATCTGATCAAGTAAGTTATAAAGGTCAGTAAGCTGTATTTCAGATGGTTTACTCCTGGCGGCGACAAATCTCCAATTCCTGTTGTGTGAAAATATGACACTCTAATACAATATAGAGAGTGACACTGATTGCACACAAAAAGGAAAATAAAGTCATGAACACAAAACAAGATCAATAACGAAATACTTTCCAGCAGTGAATATGTTCAGAGCTTCTTTTATCCGGGACTTCGAAATCTTTCAACTTCGCGCCGACGGGTCATAAACTCCTCTGAGATCATAATGACTGTGAATATTACAATATACATACTCACACTATATGATCCCAAGGGGGAAACAGAGTAAGAAGTAGAAGCTGCTGACGTTGCATATAAATCTTTAGTCTTCGCGCCGACGGGTCATAAACTCCTCTGAGATCACAATAACTGTTAATATTTTAATATACATATTCACAGTATATGATCCCAAGGGGAAACAGAGTAAGAACCAGAAGCTGCTGACGTTACATATAAATCTTTAGTCTTGCGCCGACGGGTCACCAACACCTCTGAGGTCAAGTACAGTGTCAATATTATAATATACAAAGTCAAATTATATGATCTCAAAGGAGCCAGAAAAGGAACAATGTTTGCTGTATTCTGTCTGTTTCTGAAAACAAGCTGCTGACGTTACATATAAATGGCAAAAACAACCAATAACACTTTTTCTAAATACAAATGTTTAAATATTGACAAATAGCTACGTATTATAAATATCTACTATGCCATAATCAAACAACTTACAACCCTGGAATATGTTTTGTTGCCGCAAAACAAGAATCCGACGCTAGAAAAGGGAACGTGCATCACAGAATGGACACGCGTACATAACTCGCATAAACGAAACTAATCAAAGAACGGGTGTGGTTTATATACTTTTTGGTTATTGAGTAGTCTATGGAAGGAAGATGCGGCTCCGCCCATTTAGATGTCACGTTTTACAGTTGACACGTGCTCACGTTTTCACTGTTTAACTTGTGCACGTGTTGGGAAAAGTTACAAAATGTGAAGCAGTAAAGGTTTCGATTTTGATCCTAACACGTATAAGGTCCTGAATATGTACATACGTTGGAGAGCTTAAAAACTGTTACCCGGCAAACCGTGTCATTTCCATTCTCATGACTACAAACATCTATTAATTGCCGTAATTCTAAATAGAAGACATTAAAAAAAATATCGTTCAGAATAGAAAAAAAAAAATACGTGCTAATATTTCTCATCACTATGGTTTTAAATTATAAAAATGCCAGCATTTGTAAAGCGCACAGCTTCCCCCGGAAAGGTGTGCTGGCGCTCGGGGGCGTCGGGAAGATTAAGCAAGGTGTTGCCCACAGTGACATAGTGGTGGGCTAACGTGCCGCTGGAGCCGGGAATCGAACTGTGAACGCTGTTGTTCGAAGTCAGGTATTGTAGCTGCTGCATCACACATTTTCCACACTTAAATGTTAATTAGTGCTAATTAAGTTTTAAACATTGTTAAATTATAACTTCTAACAGACTACTGTTACAGTTAGTTTTTCACTACAAAAAGTATGCACATCTTTTTAAATTTACTTAAAAACAATATAGGTTTCAGGGACATTGTAGTTAGAAATTAGCATTTATAAAACCTTTGAAATTCACAGAAAAAGCCATAGGTTTTACAGACGTTATAGTTAGAAATTAGCATTTAAAAAACTTTAGAAATTCACTGAAAAAAACCATAGGTTTTAGGGACGTTATAGTTAGTTGGACATTTCACTCATATAAAACCAGAGAAATTCCACCGTTATAGTTAGTTCAGCTAACTATAACTCGCGCACCCGCAATGCACTGCTCATGACGTCACTCATGACATCTCAAATGACATCACTCCTTGACTGTGTGTTTCTGTAATTTTTAAATATGTTTTATATATATTCCTAGGTGTATTGAAGAATGAGTGGGTGTATAAGTGTCTGGATAGAGGATTTAGTAGGAGGGTGACTGGCTGTATAAGTGAGTGATTAAATGTGTCTTACTGAATGCTTGGGTTAGTGACTAAACTGTGTGAATGTCTATCAGTCTGCCTGTTATGCAAGCTGCTGCATGGGTGGTCAGTAGCTATATGAGTGTCTATATAGGTTATTGATTGGTTGTTTGAGTATTTTTGGGGGGAGATTGAGTGTGTGTGTGGGTGGGTCTGAGGTGTGTGACTCTGTGCATAGATGTGTGAGTGGTTGATTCACTGGATGTATGGGTTCAACAGTGCATGTGGAAACACGTGTATGGGTGCGTGAGTGTGTGCATCGGTGTGTTGGTGAGTGAATGGATGTCTCAGTGGTACATGTCCAAGTAACTACATATGTAAAAGGCAGTGTATGTGAGAGTTGAAGTATATAAAGGACTCTCCATGATAGTTGGTGATTTTGAGACTGGCTGTATAGATGAGTCTGTACTTGTATCACTGATTATATAATAGAGTAAGTATGCGTTAGTATCTGTATGAATAAGTGAGGTGGTGTGTGTATAATTGTATAGGTGAGTAAATGGGACTGTCATAGATTCTTTGCATGACTAAGTAGGTGTGTGAGTAACTGCATGGATGAGTGGCGGTGTGTGATTGTCTGTATAGGTGTATGAGTGCATATGATAGTGTTGTATTTATGAGTGACTGCATGTATGAGTGATTGTATGGATGAATGAGTAGATGTGTGTGTGTAGACCTAGCAATCAGTGAGTGCGTATGTAGTAACTGGTATTGGTGTGTTAACGATTTTGAAAATGGTTGTCTGTATTTTACAGTGGGTGTATTAAAGGTTATATTAGAGTGTGAGGAGATGCATCAGTTTTTCACGTGGATGATGTCATCAGTGATGTCATTTGAGATGTCATCAGTGATGTCATCAGTGATGTCACTGACCATGTCATGAATGATGTAATATGTGACGTCATGAGCAGTGCATTGCGGGTGCGCGAGTTATAGTTAGCTGAACTAACTATAACGGTGGAATTTCTCTGGTTTTATATGAGTGAAATGTCCAACTAACTATAACGTCCCTAAAACCTATGGTTTTTTTCAGTGAATATCTAAAGTTTTTTAAATGCTAATTTCTAACTATAACGTCTGTAAAACCTATGGTTTTTTCTGTGAATATATATATATATTATATATATATATATATATATATATATATATATATATATATATATATATATATATATATATATATATATATATATATATATATATATATATATATATATACATACATACTCGACTGCAGGCTTCAATCAATTTTAATTCTCTCCAGAGCACAACAACAACGCGTGCCTCCCTGACGCGTTTCGGTTTTTGTGACCTTATTCATGGGTTCAAACAGCAATCCCTCACGTTTCTTCGCGACTGATGTCTTTTACATCCATGGCCTCTCCTTCCTCTGGGCCAACCAATTGGAATAATGCAGGTGCATTCTGGTAATGATAGTTCACCCCAATGGGTCCGCATTGCTTGTGTTCTTATTAAAGCCTTATAGCCCGCTGCCGAGGGCTTCACCGGCTGTTAAAGGCCCTGATCCCGAGTTATAGGCCCGAGCCGCAGGCGAGGGCCTATAACGAGGGAGAGGGCCTTTAACAACTGGTATAGCCTGAGGCAGAAGGGCTATAAGGCTATTAGAACATTCCACCCACTAAGGGTAGAATGTTCTACATTAAAAATGGAGAAACAAAAAGACAAACATTGGAATGTTGGAGCGCTGGGCTTATACCAGCCATTATAAACCCAGAGCAACTCCATTGTCTTCAATGGAGCGCCCAACATTCCAATGTTCTAATAATGTTTATTATGTTATTAGCTTTTCGGTCTTTGTGACCTTATTCATGGGTTCAAACGGCAACCCCTTGCGTTTCTTCGCGACTGATGTCTTTTACATCCATGGCCCCTCCTTCCTCTGGGCCAACCAATTGGAATAATGCAAGTGCGTTCTGGTAATGATAGTTCACCCCAATGGGTCCACAATGCTTGTGTTATTATTAATGTTTATTATGTTATTAGCTTGTAGTCCCAGGTAGAGCCCATCATCCACGGCAGTCCCGGGCCCTCTTACTATTTATGAGGTGGTGCAGTCCCTGATATAGATATCTAGAGATATATATATATATATGTATATATATGTATATATATATATATATATATATATATTTTAATCTAACATAGCTTTTTTATCGTCCAAGGAGCATCACAAAGGCAAAGACAGAAACCTGCAAAAAGTATTGCAAAGAGGGGAATCAAGACGGGGAAAAAAGAGATGAATAAATCAATAGTGATTTTAGAGAGTTCCGAAACAATGATGGTTTTTCTGCTCACACAGTGAAAGAAACAGAGAATTCTACATTTGTGGGTCCCAGGTGGTACTGGGAACTTACAACTTGTATTTGAGGGGCGCAAAAGAGTGGTTGTGAGACAGAGCCTATGGTCAGTAGAGGTTGCTTTATCTGATATCTTTCTTTAATGCCAGATTTGTGTAGGTCATAGAAGGCTTTGTGCATAAAGCATGCTGTGTGGAAGAGAATTCTTCGCTTTACTGGGAACCAGAGCGGCTTTCTTCTTGCCGCATTTTCACAGCTGAATGACTGCTCTGATAAGATTCAGAGGGTCCAGAGTTTTGCTAAGTGTGCCGCTGGGAGTCCCAACTAAAGGCCTGAGAGAGCACCCAAGCTGAAAAGTGCATTGGTGTGCACGGCTTGACAGTACACAGCAGATCTTTATTTAGGGATTGCGTGATAACCTTAATTTCACCTGTCAGCGGGAGTTTGTCATTTATCCATACTTGGAGAGATTTAACCTTTGTTGAGGGAGCAGGAGGAATCGTGCTGATGTAACTGTCCCATGTACAGTGAGTAGCTGCGCTGTTTTATTTCCATTGAGTTTCTGGAAATGTTGTCCTCTCCTCGCTTGTAAATCCATCAAGCATCAGCTGAGGTTGTGAAGGGATCCTGGAGGTTCCTTGTCAGTATCTGGGTGCCATCTGCGTTCATTGTGGCCAGATTGCCATGTTGTTTCATAAGATGTAGCTGCGGAGCCACAGGAGTGAAGAGTGGTGAGCCCCGAGGTATTCTGTAAACTAGAGTGCTGTTGGAAGGGTTTGGGAAAGGGCTCGAGTTTGTGTACGGTCGGTAAAGAAAGAAGTAAATCAATTGGTAACTCGTCCAGAGATCCAAGCAGGCCCATCGTATCAAGGGCAGCAGAAAAATCAGACTCACCCCATGGAGTGGCATCCTCTGCGATCTTCGACCTTTAGCAGTAGGTATTATAGGTGCTGTTCTGCAGCATGAATCTCTTCTAGATTCACATGCTGTGCATATGCCACCATCTAGTGGTTGTCCTACCTGCTTTATCTTTTTTCCCTCTCTTCTTGGAGAGGGATGGATGTGAAACCAGATCCCTCGAGAGTAGGCTATTAAACCTTTCTTTGTATGGCCAAACTTTCAGATTCTTTCTTCCGCCATGGATCTTAGAGGTGCCTGCTCTGCTGCAGGAGAGAGAGGGAAGAAGACCCAGCGCAACTAACAACAATGACTTGGGGAGTAGAAATAAATGTTGCCAGAGGAAAACATCCTGATTTTGTGTGTTCGGAATGTCGAGCCACTCTCAGCCTCTATAAATACTTTTTTTGATTGGGAAACATTTTACATAAAAGAGGGAAATGTCTCAGACAATGCTTTCTGCAGCCCTTAAGCAAAAGAGTTTTTAAAATTTCTTTATTCATTTTAGTTAATCAACAATAACAATTTGAGACAAAGTGCAACATCAGTTGTGCTGACACTTCATTGTATGCATAGTGTAAACATCCCATCCTGTCCCATCTCGTTCATCCGTCCTCCCTAGGTACAAGAAATCACACATAACACATCTGTAGCGTATCTCCTTCACACATCTTGGCATCATAGTATCAGAAAGAAATGAATATTACATTGCAAGATGGTAAGAGCATCCCATGGTGGCATTACAATTCATTCGGCATCCAAAATACCGTGCAAGATATGCACGGACATAAAGGCAATGCGGCAAAAAAAGTAGCAGCCGTCCCAAGGTATTAGTTCAGATCTAAAGTTGCCAATCCCGCCTCAGTTCCAGTCCCTGGATCATACATTAGCAGGTAATTACGCAGCAGATCCCAGATATCTCCAGGTCGGGACCGAGGAGGCAGTAGGTCCGCATATTAGGACAGTTGGTCATTACAGTAAATTAGGTGAAAGACCCAATCTTTGAATGTTGGCGCTCTTCCACGCCCCCAGCAACAGGCGACCCTACGCTTCGCCAAGAAAAGGGCCAGTGCTGCATATTTCCTGAAGTCCGCCTCGACTTCCCCAGTGTGTCCCAACAGTGCCGAGAGGGGTGAGTGTCAGATCCTGACCTATCATGGCAGCAAGTGCTGTTGAAACCTCTCCCCAGAATAGCCTGTATTGGCCCACACACCCATGCAAGATTGACAAAATCTACCCCAGCCATTCCACACCTGGCGCATTTGTCAGTTGGGCGGAGCCGGTAGCAGTGAAGTGTAGCGGAGGTATAGTATATTCTGTAAAGAAACGTATAGTGAATAATGGAGCGCCGACTGCTAGAGGCAGTACTCCCTGTTTGTACACAGCAGTATTTCCATCGATCATCCGTAAGGGTAGCCCCAATGTCCACTTCCCACTGGGCACGCGCCTGCCCCCACTCGCAAGAAGCCTCGGATTGTGCTGTACAGTGTAAGAGGGAAACTAGATGTTGTGGAGTTTCCACCTGAAGCATGGTATGTAGGTTATCGAAACTAGGAGGTGCGTGAGGGAAGTCCAAGGTGGCAACTTTAACATTGTATTGTGTCTAATATATGGAAAGATGTCTAGTGAGGATGGCGACTCACCACTAAAAAATCAGCACAGGACAGAAAGGAGCCTTCCTGATAAAGATCCCTCCCCCCAATGTGGAAATTTGCACTTCTGCAGTCACTGTCTTCAGGCATTCTCATGAGTGACTGGCAGCAGCGGATGATAAGGCAGTGGGACAAGTAGGGAGTACAGCAGTGGTTTGTCTAGCTTTCGGGCTAATTTTTGCCAGCCATTCGAGGTACATGCGACTGTGGAATCAGCTAATGCGATTGAAGCAGATGGGGAACCCAGATTTGAGGATGGGGGGACAGGGGCCATATATCCCTGCTCTACTGCTAGTGTGTAGCATAATGTGCCTGGGTACACAAATAGTGCAACTTCATGTCCGGTGCTTTAGACCCTTCCTTAGAGAATGGCATTGTGAGAGTGTCCCACTGGTTTCGGGGTTGCTTGCCCACCCATGCTAACCATATCATCTTAGTTTTAAGCGTCTGACTGAAGGAGCGCCCCAGTGGGACTGGTACGTTAAGGAACAGATATAAAAATGTAGGCAGTATGACAATTCTCATCAGCGCAGTACGGCCAGCTAGTGACAGGGAGAGGGAAATCCATTGATTAACACAATCAGTAAGTGTGGATAGTGCCTTGCCATAGTTTGCTCTGATGCCTTCCGCTCTATGTCTCGAGATAACCACCCCCAGATACTTAGTTCAGATTGATACCACTACAGAGGGAAGTCCGGGGTAAAATGTTGCAACACCTGTGTGAAAGGAAAGAGGTGTGACTTTGCCCAGTTGATCTGTACACTAGACAGACCCTCAAATCGGACAAACTCCCAGAGGACACCACTAAGACTAATCTGCAGATCCCTCAAAAAGACGGTAATGTTGTCCGCATATAGTGAGAAGAAAGTCTGCCTAGAAGGGTAGCAAAGTGCGTAATCACAATGACATTGGTGGAGTTTAGCAGCCAGTGGCTCCATTGCCAGAGCAACAAGTAATGGCGAGAATGGACAACCCTACCGTGGGCCCCTGATGATAGTCACTGGGGAGGAGACTGATCCATGCCTTTAAGCGGTAGTTAATATCTGACTCTGCCGCATGGGTGTTGCTTTAGCACAGAATAACAATCATCAAAAGGAAGGTACATTTTATAACTTATTTTCAGTTGAACGTCTTTTGGGGCTTTTTTGGGCCAATGTTGTTTACATTTGTGGGACTATAATCGGAGAAAAGCCACTTCGGCTTTTCTAGTACCTTAAATATGTTGACTAGCATCAGTGTGCGCCGCCACATTTGCTTCTTTCCACGCAGGACTTACAAGCTCCATAGTAAAGGGGTGTTAAAACCTCATAAATCAAACATCGGTGCCCGCTCCAGCCTCATGTAAATGAAATGAAAATATTCCCCTGCTCGTTTCTGAGACAGAAGTTACAGAAATACTTTTAAACCTGGAAGAGATTTCAAGCTATGTCAGTGCAGGAGCTCTGGGGCAATTCAATGAGCCACGTTTTCCGTTTAAGAGTCTGCTGCTGTGTTCTTCAATAACTGTGTCGATGCTGAACACAAACTACCAGCAACTGTTGACAAACAACGGAACGATAAGCTTTCTATAGAAAGAAGGAAAGCTGTTTTGCAGCATGTTTTTCCAGAATTTTACTGATTGCGGGTACTAGTGAGGGGGAATAATTGTCAACTGATGTGCTACCCAGGTGTTTTTTAATAGAAGGGTTTGGCTGACAGTGAGTTGTTAACAACGATAGACCACCATTGAAGGGTATGAGGGATTTAAGCACTGACACAAGTCTAATGTATTTGGGGATCTTGATTCTAGGCTGGCGAGGTGTGTGAGTGGGGTACCCTTTGTTGGTCCAGCGGTTGTCTCTAAAATACTCTGCATTCCTTGCCTCCTTTCAGACCCCTTTTGCTCTTGTGAAAACTGTAGGACCTGAGCTCTTTCCAAGATCTACCACACCCAAGAGGAGAAAGAAAAGCATTAACTAGCCTCCCTGCTGAAGTCCTATAACACACAAAAGTTGATGAAATATATTCTTAGATAATGATAATTGCGTTTCGCTTGGGTTCCTGAAGATTTTCACCAGAAATTGGGTGTAACTCTCTTAACCAGGGGAGACACAGGAACATCCCCCTGTAGTCACACATACAACAAGGGTTCAACACCACCATAACTGCTGTGTGTTTCCATCCACTGATTGAATCTCTAGTAACTCCAGCACTAACGTGAGTATCATTAAATTAGGTGACTATTAAGAGGAGGTAGCATTGACAACACAGACTTATTCTTTTTTCTGATGTAAATGACACTCATAATTTAGGGATTCTTATTTCTGACGAAGGCTGGCAACCCATGTTGGCGGAAGGAGTACGGCCGAAACATGTTGACAATATGGAGATGGTAGGGTAATTATGACCCATTGACCATCCTAATTTGTTTTTAATTCTCCCAGAAGGAATCCCAGAATAAATCAAATAGGTTTTGGTTTCCATTCTAGGCAGTTTTAACTGATTCTGTATGTCCGAACCCTAAAAACACTCTGTTCGAGGCATATGAGCTGTAGATTGTATACTTTAGCATAGATCGCCATCTGGTGTTGGGCTCGGATGTTTGCACTTTGTTTTTGTTCGAAGAAGTCTGTGTAGTCACGAGGTAGGTGACTCCTCCTTATGGTGATAGTGCGCATGGGCATCGACTCCATCTTCAGATTGTTTTTTTCCGCCATCGGGTTCGGATGTGACTTGCTGCGCTCCGGGTCTGTGTCGTTATCGAAACCCCCTTCGACGCGCAATCACTCACCGCTCGACGGTATTGTCTCGATCGCGTTTTCCTTTCGACGCGCATTCTCCTACAACAAGCTACTCGACCTAAACTAAGTCGCGGGCCGTTGGGCCTACCCGCGCCGACCACGTCGGAAGTCGATGGAACGAACTCACTTCAAGATATGTCCCCAGTGTGGTGCTAAGTTCCCACACTCTGACCTACACGAGGTGTGTAATCTCTGCCTTTCTCCGGAGCACGAAGAGAACACCTGCGAGGCCTGTTCATCTTTCAGGTCCAACAAAACCATCCGTGATCGTTGGGCTCGACGCCACGAAATGTCCCGGGGAAGCAGTTCGATCCCGGACATCTTCGAGCCAGGTCCTGATACCCTTCCAGAAAAAGGAGCCGAGGAAGAACAGATCTCAGTCTCCGAGGCCGATGACTCAGACGATGCAGTCACTCCAGCTCAGCGGTCCGTGAGTACCGAGACCCCTGTCCTGCCCACTCCCACAAAGGAGGCTCCGGTAACACCTTCGCCCTCGGGCCCAGGTCTACACCAACCAAATATTTCAGACGCTCCGGCCCGGCTATGAAATTAAAAGACAAGCCTTCAGGCTCGGGCTCGAGCCGACCCCACTCCGGTACCGAAAAAACACCTCCGACACCGAAGCCCAAATCCATAAATGTGCCACACCCTTCATCACCGACGCCGAAACCTTTGGCGCCGAAACAGCCGAAAGGCAAGCCTTTGGAGCCGAAACAGCCAACAGGCAAGCCTTCGGAGCCGAAACAATCTAAACCGAAGACTTCGGAGCCGAAAAAAGCCTCGGAGCCGAAAACTCCGACACCTAAGCCTAAAGAGTCAAAAACCCCTCATAAGGCAAAGGAACATCCTGAACATAAATCTTCCACTCCAAAACAGGACACTGGATCAAAACACCCTTCGGTACCAGATCTTCCGGATCCGAAGCAAAAGACTATACATATTGACCCAACCACTGGTCAGATTACTTCCACACCGAAGAGGAAACCGGACCATTTACAAGATTCTCCAGTTCCTCGGAAAAAAAGAGAAATATGCACTAATACCTCTCCACCTGTTTCACCTCCCCACCCTCTACTCCTCCTGCTGATCCAAATGTACCAATTTCTCCAGTACATTCCCCACAACCCACATCTTCACCTCCACCACCAGATGATGATAGTGATTATAGGGGTGGGAATGGGGATGGGGATGGGAACACAAATCCACAAGGGGATGATGATGACACACATACCACCCCAGAAGATCCAGATCCCTGGCAGGATTATAATACTGATCCGGATCTACAAAATGACCCGGACCTATACCCCTCTCGGCCATCCCCACCAGATGACAATGTGGGATTTGCACAACTAATCACCAGGGCTGCACAATATCACGGGGTACAATTACATTCAGATCCCTTGGAAGAAGACTTCCTATTAGAGACTTTTGCTCAGCCACAAAAGTCCACACATACCCTACCAATGTTAAAGGGCTTACTTAAACATGCACCGGAAGTGTTTAAAGACCCTGTCAGGGCCAGGGTTCTTAACCCCAGAGTAGATGAGAAATACAAAGCAGCTCCCAGCGACCCGATATACATCAAGGGTCAGGTCCCTTTAGATTCCCATGTGGTGTCTAATGCATGTAAAAGGGCCAACTCACAAACCACAGGAGATGCCCCACCTCCTGATAAAGAGTCAAAACTTTTAGACGCATCCGGCAAACGCATTGCGTCACAAGCTGCTAATTCTTGGAGGATTGCCAACACCCAAGCTTGGTTGGCAAGATATGACAGGGCTCATTACGATGAGCTTGAGAAGCTTCTCCAACATCTCCCTGACCAATATAAGGACAAGGCAAATGACCTTATACAAGAAGGTAAATTAATCACAAATACATCTATTAAATGTGCTCTTGATGCCGCTGATACCGCATCTCGTGCCGTTAATACCAGCGTTTTGTTATGCAGGCACGCTTGGCTCCGGATATCTGGTTTCAAACAAGAGGTGCAAACCAGTATCCTTAACGGTGGATACAGGGGTATCAATAATAAAGGGAGAGGGCGCGGTAACAACATCCGCACCTCCCCTACCACCAAGCAGTGACTTCCCCCCACCATTCCACACCTGTCGGGGGACGTCTATCACAGTTCCTACCAGTCTGGAATTCCATCACCACAGACAAGTGGGTGAGACAAATTATCCAGTATGGTTACTGCCTGGAACTCACCTCCAATCCCCCACACATCCCTCCCAAACACCGTCCAATGTTCACGGAACATTTGACTCTCCTAAAACAAGAGGTTCTCGCTCTCATACAAAAGAACGCAATAGAACCAGTCCCCTTGCCTCGTCAGGGCACAGGGGTTTACTCCCTCTATTTTCTAATCCCAAAGAATGACGGTTCTCTCAGGCCAATGCTGGACCTCAGACCCCTAAACCTCTACATTCAGTCAGACCACTTCCACATGGTCACTCTCCAACAGGTGCTCCCACTACTTCAACAAGGCGACTTTCTCTCCACTCTGGATCTAAAGGACGCCTACTTTCATATTCCTATTCATCCCTCTCACAAAAAATACCTCCGGTTCATGGTGGACGGTCAACATTATCAGTTCAAAGTCCTCCCATTCGGGGTGACCACTGCACCCAGAGTCTTCACCAAATGCGTTGCTGTGGTGGCAGCTCACTTACGAAGGCAACACATCCACGTGTTCCCTTATCTGGACGACTGGCTCATAAAAGCCAAATCTCACAACAGTTGTGTACAACACACACACAAAACGATCCAATTGCTTCACGGCTTGGGGTTCACAGTAAACCTCACCAAGTCTCACCTACAACCATCCAACATACAACAGTATCTAGGAGCCATTCTAGACACTTCAAAAGCCCTAGCATACCCCAATCCAGTCAGGATCCGCACCATGCAGGTTCTAATATCCCAATTTCAGCCTCAACACTCATTGCCAGCTCGAGTCTTTATGTAGTTAATCGGAATGATGGCCTCTTGCATCCTCATCGTTCCTTATGCAAGACTCCAGATGCGGCCATTACAGGAATGTTTAGCACATCAGTGGAACAGGCTCAAGGTCAGTTGACAGATCTGGTGTTGGTGGACAGCCGCACACATCGCTCCCTGCAGTGGTGGAACACACAAAACCTGTCCAAAGGGCGGCCGTTCCTCGACCCGGTTCCACAGATAGTGCTAACAGCAGACGCATCGCTCACCGGCTGGGGAGCTCATCTCCAAAACCACACCGTTCAGGGCATATGGACCCATCAACAAAAACAACTCCACATAAATCACCTGGAGTTACTGGCAATCTTTCTAGCACTAAAGTCTTTTCAACTCCTGCTAGTAGACAAAATTGTCTTAGTCCGTACAGACAACATGACAGCAATGAACTGCATACAAACACAGGGGGGGACACACTCTCTTCAGCTTTCACGACTAGCGCAAAGCATATGGAGATGGGCTATTCCTCAAAACATTTACCTCCTCGCAGAACATCTTCCGGGAGTACACAATCAGATCGCGGATCTGCTCAGTCGTCAAACACAGCAGATCCACGAATGGGAACTTCATCCTCAAGTTCTTCTTCCATTCTTTCACATGTGGAGTCATCCAGACATAGATCTGTTCGCCACACATCAAAACGCAACCAAGCTTCGCCTCCAGATATCCACACCCATTGTCCAAAGGCAATGCGCTATGGATGAACTGGTCAGGAAAATTTGCATACGGTTTTCCGCCTCTCCCGCTCATTCCGTTAGTGGTTCGGAAGCTCAAACAACACTCCCTCACAATGATCCTAGTTGCTCCAACATAGGCACGCCAACCATGGTTCACAACCCTGTTGGAACTCTCAGTAGTGCCTCATCAAAAGCTGCACCTCTCCCCCAAGTTCCTCACTCAGAACCATGGAGAAATAAGGCACCCAGATCCCAATCAACTCAATGTTGCGATCTGGCTCCTGAAGTCATAAAGTTTGGCTACCTCAATCTTCCACCAGACTGTATGAACATCATTAAAGAGGCTAGACGTCCTACCACTAGAGCATGCTATGCAACAAAGTGGAAGCGATTTGTCATTTATTGTACAAATAACAAAATCAATCCGCTAGATGCTTCTATCCAAAACATTATCTGTTATCTTTTGCATCTACAACAATGTAACCTAGCATACACATCTATACGGCAACATCTTGCTGCAATCGCTGCTTACCTCCAAAACAGACATTTGTCTTTGTTTCGAGTACCCGCTATAAAAGCGTTTATGGAAGGACTTAAAAGAATAATTCCACCTAGAGTTCCACCCTCCCGTATGGAATCTCAATATAGTCCTTACCAGACTCATGGGTCCCCCATTTGAACCTATGCACAAATGCGAGTTACAGTTCCTTACTTGGAAAGTAGCCTTCCTGGTAGCTATCACATCCCTTAGGAGAGTTAGTGAACTCCAGGCATTAACCATACAAGAACCATTTTTACAAATACACCATAGTAAAGTGGTTCTTAGGCCTAATCCAAAATTTCTGCCTAAAGTAGTATCTGCCTTCCACCTTAATCAGTCGGTTGAACTTCCAGTATTTTTCCCTCAACCAGACTCAGTGGCAGAACGCGCTCTCCACACGCTAGACGTTAAAAGAGCGATAGTCTACTACATTGAAAGAACTAAGACCTTTAGAAACACAAAACAACTTTTTGTAGCTTTCGCCCCACCTCACAAAGGCAATCCCATTTCAAAGACAGGAATTGCAAGGTGGATTGTTAAATGCATCCAAATATGCTATCTTAAAGCTAAACGCACATTAACTATTCCCCCTAGAGCTCATTCCACACGCAAACTGGGGGCTTCTATGGCATTCTTAGGGAACATTCCCCTAGATGACATCTGCAAAGCAGCAACTTGGTCTACACCACATACTTTCATTAAACACTATTGTGTAGATGTGCAAGCAAAACAACAAGCTACTGTGGGCCAGGCTGTACTAAGAACACTTTTTCAAACCACTGCAACAGATGCAGGTTGCCACCGCTAGGGAGGAAAACTGCTGTATAGTCTATGCTAAAGTATACAATCTACAGCTCATATGCCTCGAACGGAAAATGCTACTTACCAGTATGCATCTGTTCTTGGCATGTAGAGCTGTAGAGTTGTATACGCCCACCCACCTCCCCGGGTACCTTTATCTGTTGCAGTATTATCTTATTTAGATACATTACATGGACATCCTTTTCTATTCCTTACTAACTCCATCAACACCCTTCATGGCGAAAAACAATCTGAAGATGGAGTCGATGCCCATGCGCACTATCACCATAAGGAGGAGTCACCTATCTCGTGACTACAAAGACTTCTTCGAACAAAAACAAAGTGCAAACATCCGAGCCCAACACCAGATGGCGATCTATGCTAAAGTATACAACTCTACAGCTCTACATGCCAAGAACAGATGCATACTGGTAAGTAGCATTTTCCTTTTTTAGCGCCACATGGTACACACAGATGGTACAGGAGGTGTTGTAGCTACCCAGTATTGAAGCATGCCACCAGAGTGTGGGTGAGGGCATTTCAAAGAAACAAATAAAGGGTCCTACTTGAAGATGGAGGACCTATTCATATATTTCATCAACCTTTGTATGTTATAAAACTCTTCCCAAGATCCGCAGATTGACTTCAACCAAGTCCCAATGTTATCTGAAATCTACTGCCTCCATATAATAAGGTTTGGTTTCTATCTCAGCTCAAATACCTGATTTTTTAATGTATCCTATTGTTAACTAAACTCATTGCTTACTTAATTGGTAATTAAAGGCCTTCTCTTTTGTAAATTGAAACGCTTACTGAGCATGGATGTTGCTGCTTTCTTTGTTTTGTTTCTGAGTTTCTAACTAGAAGCCTTGTCATTTTTCCTTTGCTACCCTCAGGGAGGTAAAATGCTCAAAAGGAGTGATTTGGTTTTCCCGTTTCAGTTCTTTAGAATGGTAGCTAAAGACATGTCAGAAGCCACATAGGATACAGCTCAGTAACCGCTGACTGCCACAGGCCCTGCTGAAAAGGACTTGCATTCTTGCTACGGAAGCAAGGCTTCAGGCACATACACTAGATATTAGCCCAGTCAGAAGGGAGAGTGGTACCAACCAAAGGTTCCACTCCTGGTCAGTTGTCTTCCCCCTACAAGGGTGTGGGTTGTAGCTTAGAGAGTGTAGGCCTCATTGGTGTCAAGTGATCTATTGCTAGAACTGACTATGGGAGTCAGTGCTACTTTAATGACCAAGGGTGGAAGCCAGAGCCAACTATTAAAATGGCAATCTTGGAGGAGTGCATCTTCCCTGTTGCCACAGTTTTGTGGTCACTGAAGCCAAGTTTGACAGGTCCAGCCGGTTTTGACTGGCCCCAGGCTATTTGTATATTGTACTAACAGAGACTCTCATCTGTTCCTGTTGCACGCAGTCTGTTGCACAACTTGATGAAAGCGCCAGCCCCAACCCCTCGATGATCTAATAGGTCAAACTCAAGTCTTATCTGGGCTGGGGATGAGGATTTCGGCAGGTGCCATACTTACTTAAAAGTTCTTGTTATTATTTTGTTAACCATATTGAAATTGCTCCCCAGCATTATCTCTTGCCCATACAATAGGTAATTTGTAATCTTATCCTTCATAACTGTTAAAAGCGGAGTTAGGCTGGGTCCAAGTAGCTGCCTCGCGAGCTTCGTTAATGCTGCCTCGCGAGCTTCGTTAATGCTGCCTCGA
This sequence comes from Calotriton arnoldi, assembly GCA_963921515.1. Lineage (NCBI taxonomy): Eukaryota > Metazoa > Chordata > Amphibia > Caudata > Salamandridae > Calotriton > Calotriton arnoldi. The sequence goes on from CAWUFW010005376.1 coordinate 421,529, forward strand.
TTGACAGGGCTTTTGCCTCAACTACTTTCTTCTGTTTTGAGAAAGTTCCCTTTGAGTCCATATAGACCCCCAAATATTTATAGGATGTCGCAGTTTCAATACTTTTTGCCATTAAAAAGCCACCCACCACTCGGCTGCTTCCGTTTCCCAAAAGAAATTGTCTTTGTTTTCAATAGATTTAATTCCAGGTCGTTACTTGTTGTGAAGGGAAGCAGCTGGTCGAGAAGCCTCTGTAGTCCGACCCTTGTGTGGCTGAGTAAAACAAGGTTGTCTGCGTATAGCAAATTACTTATGCAGGATCCTCCTAATTGGGGAGAGTGGGAATTGACATTGTCCAGTAACTGTGATAAATTAGAACTAAAAAGGTTAAAAAGGAGGGGAGCCAGCACGTATCCTTGTTTAACGCCACAAGAGGTTTGTATTTTTCTTGAGACGTGAGATCCCTCTCCCAACTTTATACGAATCCAAGTATTTGAGTGGAGTTGGATTATTGCCTTTAAGAGGGCAGCAGGGATTCCCCATTTCTGCAGTTTATGCCATAGCAGACCCCTGGGCACCCGGTCAAAGGCCGCTTTAAAGTCGACGAAGCAACAGTGGAGTGGCATTCTTAGAGCTGATGCTTTCTCCATCAATACAGATAAAGTGAGCAGATTACTAGTAGTTCCTGATTTGGCCACAAATCCGGTCGGATTAAAAGGTAGACAGTTGTTTTTATGTGCCCAGGACAACAGCTCTTCTAGCAACAGACTGGCGTAATGTTTGGATTCGACGTCCAGGAGAGCTATCATCCTATAATTTTTGGGATCGGCTCTCCTACCTCCTTTAAAGATGGGGTGGATAATGGCTCCCTTCCACGACTCTGGTATGTGATGGTTGAGCCAGCAGTAAGAGAATAAAGGGGCTAGATGTTCAGACCACAACATAGAATCTGCTTTATACAGGGCCTGGGGAAGATTATACAGGGCCTGGGGAAGACCATTGGGCCCAGGAGCCCCGACTGACCGGGCGTTACTTATGATGCGTGCTATTTTTGATCTCAGAACTTCAGGAGCCTTTGACACCTTGGACAGGAGGTCTTCTTGCTGGTTTGCAATATCGATAGTGTTGGTAACTTGAGCGTGAGCAGCCGGTTCATTTTGCAGGGCTTGCCTACCGGCACTCGTTGTTTCCAATAAGGGCTGCGAAGATTCAGATGTATGAAGATGCTGAGTTCCATTTTTGGATTCTTTAAAGTGGTCTGTTAAAAAGAGTACCCATTCGGCTTCGCTTATGTTTGCACTGCTTTGCCCTCTAGAGCCCAGTGTCCTCCTGTTCACAAGCGACGAAAATAACTTTGGATTGGGGTTTTTGCTGGCATGTACTAATTTCAGCCAGAACTGTTCGGCAGTTTTTTGTTTTTCTCTGTGAATGGCTTGCCTAAATGCTTTTTGAGCTTGCTTGTAAATTTTAAGTAGCTGATCATCTCCCGGACTCTTCCTGGCGTAACGAAGGGCTGAGTTACGTCGAGTTTTTAGTCTCTGCAGAGATAAGTAATTGGTTGCTGGTTGTCGGTTTTCATGAAATTGACGGAAAGTTACTGAGTAGTTGGTTTGAGAGAAACTCCCATGCTTCTGTTGGTACAGTGTCGACTTCTCTCCTTGCTCCCAGGAGAGCTCTGCATTTTGTCATTATTGCAGTCATTGAGCGATCTGACCATTTTAGCCTTTTGAGATTCACTGTGCGAATTCCGTTTGTTGTTTAGCTGATTGCCGAGTGACGGGCGACATTGAGGGATAAACTGATTATTTGAGGACGGTGATTACTGTCTCCCAGTGATGCGATGAAATAATTCTCTATCAGGGGAAGCATTTCATTGTTGCTTAGCGTGAAGTCCAAAAATGAATGGGTGTGACCGTTTGCTCTTGTCCAGGATGGTGGAGTATCCATGAGAAAACGGCCGTTCAGTATAGTGTAACCCACGCTGTTAAATTGTAGAACTGTGTATTCTCCCAATTTGCTCGGCCTGTTACCCACAGGTTTCGATTGGGCCGCTAGTTGTAATGGCACTGCTGAGTGTATAGCGTTATACTCCTCTCTAGTGTTTTGAAAGAGGTTTGTATTGAAGTCACCTGAGATTAAACGGGGTTTGCTTCCATGTTCGCTTATTAAATTGCACACAATATGGGTCAGACGATCCAATTTAGCCTTTTTCTCTTTGGCGTATGGAGAAATGTATACGTTGAGCAAGAGCAGCTGACTGGTTGGATTATGGCTTCTGACTCTGATGCCGATAATCCAGTCTTCATCAAATTCTAGCTGATTGATGTTTAAGTTTAGTTTACAGGCGGCATAAATCGAGAGCCCACCCAGAGGTCTGCCGTACTCGTGCAGTCTTGAGGCGGGAGACCTAAATTCCAAGTAGCCTTCTATTGGAATGCTTGTCACCGACCAAGTTTCCTGGAGAAATATGATGTTGTGTGTTTTTATAAATTTGAGCGTATCGGTGGATTGAGATTTCATGATGTTCCAAGAGCATATTGTTAGACCAAGATGAGTGATGTTTCAATCATTCGAACCCCGGGACAGGGCTGCTGGCAGCCAGGTTCAGTGTGCCCTTGAGATGGCTTGACGCTCTGTTGCTGGATCATCATTTCCATCTAGAGTGCGGCTTCGAGCCGATTTTAGTATTGAAAAGGGTGGATTTACTGAGTGACTTGGAAGGGCCGGGGGATTTGCAAGTATTGATGGATATAGTAGGTCACTGGGGGTTATTAATTTAATGCCCCAGTTGTTAAATTGATCTGCTTTTGATTGAACCAGTTCCTTTGTTGCCTCGGATGCTAATGTAATTAGTGTTAGTTCGGTTGTTTGATTGCTGTTGCTGGGTTTAAATTCAATTAACATTATATCATTGGATTCCAGGTTGCGTAGTTCTGGAATTGATTTAAAAAGTCTGAGGATGTTTCCTCTGTTTAAGATATTGTGCGGGCTTTGAGAGGTATACTCAGGAATTAGCAACAGTTTGGTATGAGAGCTATCTGTAGCCAAGTTATGGTCTGTAACGGTGATGGGGGACTCGGTCTTTTTTACTGTTTGATCCATTCTCCGTTGAGCTGTAGATGGTTGTTGCTGAGGGACTACGGGTTCGCTATGGGGGTTTGAGGCCGCTTTGTTAGAGACTGTTTTGCACACAGTCGCTGAGACGGGTTTCTGCATTAGTGTTATTAGAAGAATCTTCTTCGTCTCCTTTATTTGGCTTGCCTATGAGATGCTCTGTAACCACCGTTCTCTGTACTGGTCTGGTCTTGCTTACTGATGTCAAGGGGGTGTTCGAGTGCCTGGGCTTGCTGCTAGGGGGTTCACGATGGGAGCTTGCTCCAGATCCCTCCACAACATCGGCCCCAAATACCTCAACGAGAGAGTCTCCTTCCACGTACCCAAAAGGAACCTCCGCTCCGCTGACCTCGCCCTGGCAGAAACCCCTCGCATCTGCAGAAACAGAGCAGGCGGAAGAGCCTTCTCCTACGTTGCAGCCAAGGCCTGGAACGAGCTCCCAGTTAACATCAGACGCTCCTCTACCTTGCACACTTTCAGGAAGAACCTCAAGACCTGGCTCTTCGACTGAACTGGAGCTGCACCCCCTCCCCCTAGCGCCTTGAGACCCTCACGGGTGAGTAGCGCGCTTTATAAAACCCCTGATTGATTGATTAATTGAGATCTGCTTCGCACTCCACATTAGAATGAGGTTGAGCGTTCCATGATGGTGCTGGCTGATTGAGCTTTGGTGGTTGACTTGGCTCAATCTGGGAATGTATTGCTGATGACAGGTTACTTGTTAGGGCAAGTTTTGGGTTTGGAGATGGATGATGAACCAGAGACAAACTGCTGATAATACTAGATATGCTTATCGAACCCGGTGTTGTGATAATTTTATGTTTTGGAAAATAGTTACTAATTGTATTTTGAGTTTCTATTATGAGTCTATTACGTTTTTTTCGAAGTCTTTTTTTTTTCTCGTTTACTCAGCCTGTGTGCTTGCGGTGAGTTATTTGTTATGCCATTGTCTAGTTTGGTACGTGCTGTAACCCCATTGCCTGATGAAGAAGTTGGCTTTTGCACGGTCGGCTGGTCTGGCCCTAGTACCTTTGGATCCACGTCGGCTAGTTTATCTTGATGGTTGGGGCTGCTCTTTGTTGTGACACTCCGGTTATCGAGTGTAGATGTGGCGGCTGGGGAAGCTGTTTGCGTGGCTGACGTTGAGGCGGCAGGGGGCACGTTACAGCTAATGGATCCTTGCTTCATGTTGTGCTCCTTCTGAGCCACCGGTTCAGTTGCGTCTGTTGAGCAGGGATCCTGTTGCGGAATGCGTGCCTGCCTTGATAAAGGTAATTTCTTGACTTCAGTTAGTACTGTTGAGAGAAATTGAGGAAGCGAGGACAGACTGTCTATTATTTGAGAACAACAACATACTGCTTGTGTGAATTGAACTTTGGATTGTGCTTTTATGATCAGCATGTTGAGGGCTTCTAATTTTTGATCTATCCCGGCAGTATACACGGCAAGTGCATTTAATAGGTCAACCTGTAGATCTAGTTTATCTGAGTGGTAGTTTAACGCTGATACCGTAGATTGGAGAGTTTGTAGAAGTTGTGACCAAAGTACATTCGGTTCGGCCGGATGATGTCCTTCCGGGGGATCCGGGGTCTTGTTAAAGTCAGTCTTAAAAAAGGAGAAGTCTAGGGGGGTGCATAGTACAGGGTCCCTGTGATTATACTGATCGACTGAGTTTGAAGAAGTTGTTGGGGTCAGCAATTTGATTTTGCCTGGGGGTGACCTAGTCCATTGTGCAGCTTGGGGGCTAGGTGCTATTTTACTCCCTACCGAGTCGCCTGTATTAGTTTGTAGTTTAATTGAAGAGCACAAGGATGGGCTCGGGTTAGATTTATACTGGGAGTCGTCACTTGGTGTGGTGATTGAGGCGGAGGCATGCACGTTATGTGGGTGTGAGGTTAGCAGGTCATAAGGAAATTCCTCGGATCCGTGTGGTTATAAACTTGCCTCGGCGACTTTTAATAAGGAATGTTCGTCCTTCTCTGAGGGCCGTCCAGAGGTGGGCTGTGACCTTGCCCACTGGGTCCGTCGTGGACCATGGCCTCTACCTGTATTTGAGCCAAATCTGGTATCAGGTATGTCTGGGTGGTACCAAGGTAAAATAAAATCCTCTTTGGTTAACTCAATCACTCAATAACCATACACCCCATATCACCAAAATATAAAGGTAAAAATAAAAAAAAACATATAAGAAAAGTGTCAGATAAACAAAAAATACTTCCACTATTGCAAAAGGAACACATTTATTAAGCCAATATGTTATATATAAATCTTCTTGGACATCACATTAAGCATAAAACATATAATTCTAGTATGTACATTTAGAAGTTAAAAACACCCAATTCTGGAATCCTTCAAGATGGACAATTAACATCTAACATCACAGTTAATCATACATGATAAAAACAATACAATTACATAAAAAATAGTGCAATCACATTAAAAAACAACAACACAGTGGGAGAACAAATCAGATAGAATATCATGTCATTAGGTCAGCACTAGTCTGTGTCGGATCATTTGTTTCCTGTCGAAACTTCAATGTCTCTTGCCTCACAAATGTCCCAGAGATCTAGTGTCCTAAGAAACAGTAGAGCATCGACGCGTTTCGGTGGGCCTTACACTATCACTGCCACCTTCTTAAGGAAAAAGAGATCTCCCAGCATCAGTTTGTTCACTATATAATACAATATAAAAAACAGACATCACAATTAAGCATTAGATATTGACTCAACCCAAGTTAAAACATTTATATCCTGGTGATACAGATCAATTAATCACAGTCACTCTTAGCCTAGCACAACCAATTTAAATCACCCACAATGGGTTGTTGAAACAAAAAAACGAGTGACCAGGAGGTATCCATATTAGACAGCTCCTGACCTCCCTTAGTGATGGTATAATCTATAATACTTAGCCTAGAGCCTTCCTTAGCCTATACCCACATGGTGAATTAATCAAAGGTGTGGGGCATATATACTCCCAAACTTATATTTATAATAATAGAAAAGGATGAATGATTATCAGGGCCTGTAATACCCCACAACTTGACAGAAACCCCACAAATAAATTAGGGGGTCTCCCAGCTGCATGATAAAAAAGTACCTCAATAAAAGTTGAAAACAGCTTCAGCCTGATGTTGCTGTGAATAATGGAGCACCCCACATGGAGGAACACAGCTAAATGTATTACTTTAGATCTTACACGGACCTGTAAATAAGTTAGAGGTACCCAAAGTTAATACCGTATAAGTGGCAGATATCCCATCACATCATCTATTCAACGAATTTTAGGAATTTACCTATTTCAAATGTCCCCTTTGAAGGAATAGGGATGATGAATAGAGTAAAAACTGGATTAAAAACTCCGATACTTGAATCTGGTAAGAAAAAATATATTTCAATAATATTACCATGCGTGGTAAAGGCATGCGTTACAACGGAATGCGTTGTAAAGTCATACAACCGGGCAGTATATGTGTCGGAGGGAATCATCATTTACCTGATCATAAGGTTTTGAAGACAGTTATGAATATGAATTGATTTTAATTAATTTTCTTTAAGAAATATTATTGAAATATATTTTTTCTTACAAGATTCAAGTATCGGAGTTTTTAATCCAGTTTTTACTCTATTCATCATCCCTATTCCTTCAAAGGGGACATTTGAAATAGGTAAATTCCTAAAATTCATTGAATAGATGATGTAATGGGATATCTGCCACTTATACGGTATTAACTTTGGGTACCTGGTTGTATGACTTTACAACGCATTCCGTTGTAACGCATGCCTTTACCACGCATGCGTTACAACGTGAATGCCATCACCACGCATATCCTTTACCACGAAAATGCCTTTTACACACATACTTTTACAACGATTTTCGTTGTTAAAATATGCATGTTAATGGCATTTTCATGTTAAATGATATCACCCTAAAAATGTACCCTTTAAACTTACCCCTGCGCGACACCACACCCTCATTCCCCCTTACCTCTCCTCTCCTTGATCTTCCGAGGTGACGTTGCACGTCGTTAAGAGGAAGCGGAAGTGTCCTTCCGTTTCCTCTAACGACGCCGATTGCCTCCACATCTTTTTCTTTTAACGCCGTAAACAGGTGCGTTTTTTAACATTTTATTTTGGGGTGCCCCCCAAGCCTCCTTTTTAAATCCCACGCTTTTTTTTTTCTTTCTTCGGGGGGGGGGGAGACCCCCAACCCCCCCTTTTTTAGGTCTCGCCTGAGCCAGCGCATGCGCTGCTCTGCGAGACATTTAGAAAGCGGGTTTTCAAAGTGCTACCACAGGCATTTTGGTGGCCTCAAGCTTGCGTGCACGCAAGCGTACACGCCGCGCAGCCGCCATCTGTCTTTCCTCCTGTCACGGGTCATTAAGTGGATCGCGATCGCGATGCACTTTCACTTTCGCGGCTGCGTCACTTTCACGGCCGCGCGGCCAATGCTTGTTATGTCTTGACATCTGCCCCCTTTGTCCAGATCAGCTTCTGTGGCACCTCCGAATTTTACACCAGATTGAAAATCATTTTACTTTTACTCTAAACAAATCCTGTTTTTTGAGAATCAACCATTGAATTAGCACAACATTTTTGTTTACTTGCTTCACACCTCAAATCCGCCTCGAGGCCTCCATTTGTATGACATATGGCGACGACGCTACCAGCATCCTTTATGGGTTGTATTATTGATGTATATGGACTTTTTTGCATACAAATAACAACTACTGAAAATGAATAAACATCTTGTAGAATCCACTCCATGTGATAATTAGCATGCTCTTTTTCTAATAATATAATGAGACATAATTCTAAATCACACATTGATATTTAAATCAAGCATATTTCTTTCTAATATTTTTTATGCCCACATGAAGTCGGTAGCAAGAACTAATTTAGGAATCTCCACGCGGAGGTAACCCTGACTTGTGCTTGGAAATCCTGAAGTTAATTCTAGTCTGTGGTGACAGAAAAGCCCAGCTGCTTCCGAGTATCAGTGACAATACTTCCTGTGCACAATTTTGGAAAGGATTTAAATAACGCGCTCAGGGCTCTGCACATGTGTGCTCGTGAGCACTTTCCCTTTTCGTTTTCAGATGCGAGGAACAGAATGTGCTTAACAGTTTCCTGGCGGTTCTTTTCGGTCAAATTGATAATTGGACCTTGAAACCCAGACATAATCGATCAAATTAAGCTTTTAGATGCCTTGGGCTGGACAGGAATACCTAGCGACTTAATGCGGAATTATGAAATAGCGGGTCCCAATCCAAGCCGGCCACCTCGGTTTCTACGGCGCTGCTACAAAGGCCATAAAATGTTTGATACAAAGTTCAGCAGAGCATGACAATATTAGGAAATCATGTTTTATGCTCGCATACATGTTGGAATTAGATCCCCTTTTCAGTGAACCAAAGCAAAAGTTTTGTGGAGGGAAAATACGCGCAGATAGAAGTGTGCTCTAGTTTCAACATTCTTAACTTCACAGCAGCAACAGGGCTCGGTTACTTGATTTAAGAAATCTCAGCCCTATTAAGTATAGCAGCTATTTTCACTAACAACACTCAAAACAAGTTTAGACAGGTTCTTTTCACCGAAGAGTATTGGTGCCACATTGAGAGGTTCCATTCAATCTGTATCTGTCTAAACATGTTTAAATGAGAGACTGACACTAAGAGGCAATTGATTTCTTGTGCAGGGTCACAATCCTATTTACCCGTATCCCTGGGGGAGTCGTCTACCAACAATATTGGTAAAAACTGTCATATCTCCTGTGTGATCCTTTATTCACTCCGCCCCCCGCACGCGGATGTACTAATATGTGGTTTGCCTTGAGATTGTGCAAAATATGAATGATGCCCTTGACGAAAACACATTGCATGTCACAAAAGAATGGTGGCTTACTACTATTCCTGTTTCACTTTCCTTGGAGTTGAACCTGGGGCCGGCAACTCAGACTATGTAATAATGTTATCCTTGTTCGGTTTCTGGGATGCAACTCACATTGAGCAGATCTAATTGCCTCGGAATATGGCATCGGCCAACACTGTTTAGATGTCTGGGCCAGCTTCTCCCAAATGTGCTGACCAACTTCTGAAGCCCTCCGTGCCCCATTATTGCTATAAGTGGCAATCTATAAGCCAGGCATGCAGTAAGAACATGGGGCCATGGATTTGTGGTGGAGGGAGAGTGACACCAGGAGAAAGTCACTACAAACCCCACTTGACTGTATGGGGTCATATATAGCCATATTGTAGCCATATATAGTCATATATAGCCCATCAGTCTCTCTGAATGACTCTCTCTCTGACTGACTTACTGACTGACCCTCTCTCTCTCTGACTGACTGTCTCTCTGACTGACTGACTCTCTCTGACTGACTGACTCTCTCTGACTGACTAACTCTCTCTGACTGACTGACTCTCTCTGACTGACTCTCTGACTGATTGACTGACTGACTCTGACTGACTGACCGACTCTCTCTAACTGACTGACTCTCTCTGACTGACTGAGTAACTGACTGACTGACTCTCTGACTGACTGACTGACTGACTCTCTCTCTCTGACTGACTGACTCTCTCTCTCTCTCTCTGACTGACTGACTCTCTCTCTCTGACTGACTGACTAACTCTCTCTTACTGACTGACTCTCTCTGACTGACTGACTCTCTCTGACTGACTGACTGACTCTCACTGACTGGCTGACTCTCTCTCTGACTGACTGACTCTCTCTGACTGACTCTCTCTCTGACATCAGTCAGCACCACCTAGGCATCACTCAGCACCACCTCAGTATCACTCAGCATTGCCTCTGTACCAGGTCACCACCACCTCAGCATCACTCAACAAGACCTGAGTATCATTCAGCATCACCTGAGCATCACCTCTGCACCTCCGCACTAGTCACCACCACCACCTCGGCATCACTCAGCACCACCTCAGTCTGCCCTTGGAATCTGGCATCTGTTGATTCTCCCTTAGCATCCGTCCGCTGCTAGTGTTGTTATACAGGTACTATTTCCCAACCTTCACCCTCCTGTTATTTATGCCCCCATAACAAAAAAAACCATAACAAGCAACCATTGGGACAGGCAGATACAAGTTGCCAGCATTAAAAGGACAAAAAAAAACTCAAGACATTATTTATTGTTAGTACTTTTTTAATATGGTCGTTCATTTGTACATAATGCTTTTTTGGTCATATATAAGGTAACAAAAATGCTTCTGACACTTCTTTATTATAACTTTTCAGCATGCAGCAGACGTCTGCACAGCACAGCTTAAAGACATAGGCAAAGTCAATATCTCTGGCTAAACACTTATAAGGTCCCAAAGGCGAGACCTATTGGCTTTGCCAATGCTTGTTTTTCTTTTAACTTTAGCACACATGCCTTTACTACGTATCTCGTAGTAAAGGTATGCGTGGTAAAGGTTGTAACCACGCATGCGTGGAAACGGCCGCGTTGTAGTGGCGGGAATTTGTACAAGTGCAGGGAAGAAGGTTTGTCTTACAGAGTGGGCCGCTCTTGCCTCACCCTCAACTGACTTGTTGTCTGTAGGGTAAAAATATATGTAAAAGTCATGTCCGTTATAGTCCCTAAAGACCATGTTGTGTTTAAAAATGTGTTTGTTTTGAAAGGAATTTGTTAAAAAATATTGCATTTACCCCTAACATATGGGAAAGATTTGTGAGGTTATGAATATGAGGAAGGTGGCATGACCGAGGCCTGTGCCCGCTGCGGGTTGGGACATGTTCGTTATTAGGCACCTGACTGTCCGCAGATTCTGCTGCTTTGCTGCTGTCCGGAGTTAGAGGTTCACATCCTGGAACTGACCTCTCAGGCTTCCTTCCTACGTCATCTCCAGCAGGGTTCTGTCTGACGTGGACTTCGAGGAACGCTTTGCGGAGCTGCCGGAGTTCAAGCCAGAGGAAGTGTTGCCTTCGCCTACGCTGCAGTCTCTCGCCACGTCACCAAGGGCCATCTTGGGGAGCTACCGCAAGAAACGCAAGAACTCTACTGGTGAGTGCACACGCTGCTGCTGCACACAGTGCACACACTACTGCTGCTGCACCCGGCCTCACACAGTGCACACACTGCTGCTGCACCCGGCCTCACACAGTGCACACACTGCTGCTGCTGCACACAGTGCACACACTACTGCTGCTGCACACAGTGCACACACTACTGCTGCTGCACCCGGCCTCACACAGTGCACACACTGCTGCTGCACCCGGCCTCACACAGTGCACACACTGCTGCTGCTGCACACAGTGCACACACTACTGCTGCTGCACACAGTGCACACACTACTGCTGCTGCTGCACACACTACTGCTGCTGCACCCGGCCTCACACAGTGCACACACTGCTGCACTCCGTCCTCACACAGTGCACACACTGCTGCTGCTGCACCCGGCTCACACAGTGCACACGCTGCTGCTGCTGCACACAGTGCACACACTACTGCTGCTGCACCCGGCCTCACACAGTGCACACACTGCTGCTGCACACAGTGCACACACTGCTGCTGCACCCGGCCTCACACAGTGCACACACTGCTGCACTCCGTCCTCACACAGTGCACACACTGCTGCTGCTGCACACAGTGCACACACTACTGCTGCTGCACCCGGCCTCACACAGTGCACACACTACTGCTGCTGCACCCGGCCTCACACAGTGCACACACTGCTGCTGCACCCCGTCCTCACACAGTGCACACACTGCTGCTGCTGCACTCGGCCTCACACAGTGCACACACTGCTGCTGCTGCACCCGGCCTCACACAGTGCACAAGCTGCTGCTGCTGCACACAGTGCACACACTACTGCTGCTGCACCCGGCCTCACACAGTGCACACACTACTGCTGCTGAACCCGGCCTCACACAGTGCACACACTACTGCTGCTGAACCCGGCCTCACACAGTGCACACACTGCTGCTGCTGCACCCCGTCCTCACACAGTGCACACACTGCTGCTGCTGCACCCGGCCTCACACAGTGCACACACTACTGCTGCTGAACCCGTCCTCACACAGTGCACACACTGCTGCTGCTGCACCCGGCCTCACACAGTGCACACACTGCTGCTGCTGCACCCGGCCTCACGCAGTGCACACACTGCTGCTGCTGCACACAGTGCACACACTACTGCTGCTGCACCCAGCCTCACACAGTGCACACACTGCTGCACTCCGTCCTCACACAGTGCACACACTGCTGCTGCTGCACCTGGCCTCACACAGTGCACACACTGCTGCTGCTGCACCCGACCTCACACAGTGCACACACTGCTGCTGCACCCGGCCTCTCACAGTGCACACACTGCTGCTGCACCCGGCCTCACACAGTGCACACTCTACTGCTGCACCCGGCCTCACACAGTGCACACACTGCTGCACTCCGTCCTCACACAGTGCACACACTGCTGCTGCTGCACCCGGCCTCACACAGTGCACACACTGCTGCTGCTGCACACAGTGCACACACTACTGCTGCTGCACCCGGCCTCACACAGTGCACACACTGCTGCACACAGTGCACGCACTACTGCTGCTGCACCCGGCCTCACACAGTGCACACACTGCTGCACTCCGTCCTCACACAGTGCACACACTGCTGCTGCTGCACCCGGCCTCACACAGTGCACACACTGCTGCAGCTGCACACAGTGCACACACTACTGCTGCTGCACCCGGCCTCACACAGTGCTGCACTCCGTCCTCACACAGTGCACACACTGCTGCTGCTGCACACAGTGCACACACTGCTGCTGCACCCGGCCTCACACAGTGCACACACTGCTGCTGCTGCACACAGTGCACACACTACTGCTGCTGCACCCGGCCTCACACAGTGCACACACTGCTGCACTCCGTCCTCACACAGTGCACACACTACTGCTGCTGAACCCGGCCTCACACAGTGCACACACTACTGCTGCTGCACCCCGTCCTCACACAGTGCACACACTGCTGCTGCTGCACCCGGCCTCACACAGTGCACACACTGCTACACCCGGCCTCACACAGTGCACACACTACTGCAGTCCGTCCTCACACAGTGCACACACTGCTGCTGCTGCACCCCGTCCTCACACAGTGCACACAGTGCTGCTGCTGCACCCGGCCTCACACAGTGCACACACTACTGCAGTCCGTCCTCACACAGTGCACACACTGCTGCTCCCGGCCTCACACACTGCACACACTGCTGCTCCCGGCCTCACACAGTGCACACACTACTGCTGCTGCACCCGGCCTCACACAGTACACACACTGCTGCTGCTGCAACCGGCCTCACACAGTGCACACACTACTGCTGCTGCACCCGGCCTCACACAGTGCACACACTGCTGCTGCTGCACCCGGCCTCACACAGTGCACACACTACTGCTGCTGCACCCGGCCTCACACAGTGCACACACTACTGCTGCTGCACCCGTCCTCACACAGTGCACACACTGCTGCTGCTGCTGCTGCACCCGGCCTCTCACAGTACACACACTACTGCTGCTGCACCCGGCCTCACACAGTGCACACACTACTGCTGCTGCACCCGGCCTCACACAGTGCACACACTACTGCTGCTGCACCCCGTCCTCACACAGTGCACACACTGCTGCTGCTGCACCCAGCCTCACACAGTGCACACACTGCTGCACCCGGCCTCACACAGTGCACACACTACTGCAGTCCGTCCTCACACAGTGCACACACTGCTGCTGCTGCACCCGGCCTCACACAGTGCACACACTACTGCTGCTGCACCCGGCCTCACACAGTGCACACACTACTGCTGCTGCACCCGGCCTCACACAGTGCACACACTACCGCTGCTGCACCCCGTCCTCACACAGTGCACACACTGCTGCTGCACCCGGCCTCACACAGTGCACACACTGCTGCTGCTGCTGCACCCGGCCTCACACAGTGCACACACTGCTGCTGCTGCACCCCGTCCTCAAAAAAGTGCACACACTGCTGCTGCTGCACCCCGTCCTCAAAAAAGTGCACACACTGCTGCTGCTGCACACGGCATCACACAGTGCACACACTGCTGCTGCTGCACCCCGTCCTCACACAGTGCACACACTGCTGCACCCGGCCTCACACAGTGCACACACTACTGCTGCTGCACCCGGCCTCACACAGTGCACACACTGCTGCTGCTGCACCCCGTCCTCACACAGTGCACACACTACTGCTGCTGCACCCGGCGTCACACGGTGCACACACTGCTGCTGCTGCACCCGGCCTCACACAGTGCACACACTACTGCTGCTGCACCCGGCCTCACACAGTGCACACACTGCTGCTGCTGCACCCCGTCCTCAAAAAAGTGCACACACTGCTGCTGCTGCACACAGCATCACAAAGTGCACAAACTGCTGCTGCTGCACCCGGCCTCACACAGTGCACACACTGCTGCTGCACCCGGCCTCACACAGTGCACACAGTGCTGCTGCTGCACCCGGCCTCACACAGTGCACACACTACTGCACTCCGTCCTCACACAGTGCACACATTGCTGCTGCTGCATCCGGCCTCACACAGTGCACACACTGCTGCACTCCGTCCTCACACAGTGCACACACTACTGCACTCCGTCCTCACACAGTGCACACACTGCTGCTGCTGCTGCACCCCGTCCTCACACAGTGCACACACTGCTGCTGCTGCACCCGGCCTCACACAGTGCACACACTACTGCTGCTGCACCCGTCCTCACACAGTGCACACACTGCTGCACTCCGTCCTCACACAGTGCACACACTGCTGCTGCTGCACCCGGCCTCACACAGTGCACACACTACTGCTGCTGCACCCGGCCTCACACAGTGCACACACTGCTGCTGCTGCACCCGGCCACACACAGTGCACACACTTCTGCTGCTGCACCCGGCCTCACACAGTGCACACACTGCTGCTGCTGCACCCGGCCTCACACAGTGCACACACTACTGCTGCTGCACCCGGCCTCACACAGTGCACACACTACTGCACTCCGTCCTCACACAGTGCACACACTGCTGCTGCTGCACCCCGTCCTCACACAGTGCACACTGCTGCTGCTGCACCCGGCCTCACACAGTGCACACACTGCTGCTGCTGCACCCCGTCCTCAAAAAAGTGCACACACTGCTGCTGCTGCACACGGCATCACACAGTGCACAAACTGCTGCACCCAGCCTCACACAGTGCACACACTGCTGCTGCACCCGGCCTCACACAGTGCTGCTGCGCACCCGGCCTCACACAGTGCACACACTACTGCACTCCGTCCTCACACAGTGCACACACTGCTGCTGCTGCACCCGGCCTCACACAGTGCACACACTGCTGCACTCCGTCCTCACACAGTGCACACACTACTGCACTCCGTCCTCACACAGTGCACACACTGCTGCTGCTGAACCCCGTCCTCACACAGTGCACACACTGCTGCTGCTGCACCCGGCCTCACACAGTGAACACACTACTGCTGCTGCACCCGGCCTCACACAGTACACACACTGCTGCACTCCGTCCTCAAACAGTGCACACACTGTTGCTGCTGCACCCGGCCTCACACAGTGCACACACTACTGCTGCTGCACCCGGCCTCACACAGTGCACACACTGCTGCACTCCGTCCTCACACAGTGCACACACTACTGCTGCTGCACCCGGCCTCACACAGTGCACACACTACTGCTGCTGCACCCGGCCTCACACAGTGCACACACTGCTGCTGCAGTCCGTCCTCACACAGTGCACACACTGCTGCTGCTGCACCCCGTCCTCACACAGTGCACACACTGCTGCTGCACCCCGTCCTCACACAGTGCACACACTGCTGCTGCACTCCGTCCTCACACAGTGCACACACTGCTGCACTCCGTCCTCATACAGTGCACACACTGCTGCTGCAGTCCGTCCTCACACTGCACACACTGCTGCTGCTGCACCCGGCCTCACACAGTGCACACACTGCTGCACTCCGTCCTCACACAGTGCACACACTACTGCACTCCGTCCTCACACAGTGCACACACTGCTGCTGCTGCACCCCGTCCTCACACAGTGCACACACTGCTGCTGCTGCACCCGGCCTCACCCAGTGCACACACTGCTGCTGCTGCACCCGGCCTCACACAGTGCACACACTGCTGCACTCCGTCCTCACACAGTGCACACACTGCTGCTGCTGCACCCGGCCTCACACAGTGCACACACTGCTGCTGCTTCACCCGGCCTCACACAGTGCACACACTGCTGCACTCCGTCCTCACACAGTGCACACACTGCTGCTGCTGCACCCCGTCCTCACACAGTGCACACAGTGCTGCACTCCGTCCTCACACAGTGCACCCACTGCTGCTGCTGCACTCCGTCCTCACACAGTGCACACACTGCTGCTGCTGCACCCCGTCCTCACACAGTGCACACACTACTGCTGCTGCACCCCGTCCTCACACAGTGCACACACTGCTGCTGCTGCACCCCGTCCTCACACAGTGCACACACTGCTGCTGCTGCACTCCGTCCTCACACAGTGCACACACTGCTGCTGCTGCACTCCGTCCTCACACACTGCACACACTGCTGCACTCCGTCCTCAAACAGTGCACACACTGCTGCACTCCGTCCTCACACAGTGCACACACTACTGCACTCCTTCCTCACACAGTGCACACACTGCTGCACTCCATCCTCACACAGTGCACACACTGCTGCACTCCATCCTCACACAGTGCACACACTGCTGCTGCTGCACCCCGTCCTCACACAGTGTGCACACACTGCTGCTGCACTCCGTCCTCAAACAGTGCACACACTGCTGCACTCCGTCCTCACACAATGCACACACTACTGCACTCCGTCCTCACACAGTGCACACACTGCTGCACTCCGTCCTCACACAGTGCGCACACTGCTGCACTCCGTCCTCACACAGTGCACACACTGCTGCACTCCGTCCTCACACAGTGCACACACTGCTGCACTCCGTCCTCACACAGTGCACACACTGCTGCACTCCATCCTCACAGTGCACACACTACTGCACTCCGTCCTCACACAGTGCACACACTGCTGCACTCCGTCCTCACACAGTGCACACACTGCTGCACTCCATCCTCACACAGTGCACACACTGCTGCACTCCATCCTCACACAGTGCACACACTGCTGCTGCTGCACCCGGCCTCACACAGTGCACACACTGCTGCACTCCGTCCTCACACAGTGCACACACTGCTGCACTCCTTCCTCACACACTGCTGCTGCTGCACTCCGTCCTCACACAGTGCACACACTGCTGCTACTGCACCCGGCCTCACACAGTGCACACACTGCTGCACTCCATCCTCACACAGTGCACACACTGCTGCACCCGGCCTCACACAGTGCACACACTGCTGCACTCCGTCCTCACACAGTGCACACACTGCTGCACTCCGTCCTCACACAGTGCACACACTGCTGCTGCTGCAGTCCATCCTCACACAGTGCACACACTGCTGCTGCAGTACATCCTGACACTTGAATTCTTTTGGGAGGCCATAGCATGTTTCGACTCCCACCTTGGATCTACTGTCAGACCACTTTTTCCTGAGGTCTTGTACTTGTGTCCTGTTGATCACCTAAACAGCCTGTGCTTGTTAGAGAGTTTAGTGCTTTCTGTAGTGTTGCAGAGCCTCAGTGTGCATTTTGTGTTAGATTTGAGGGAAAGTGAGATCGCTGCAAGGCTTTCAGTAGTTGTCAGGTTGAGGTCTTGTTCTCCTCTTCATCTGTGCGAAGTGAAGGCAAGGGTGCTAAAGAGTTTAATAGTGACATCGATAACTAATACTTGCATAAACTGATTCACCTAGGTTGCTTTCCTGAAATAGTGGAGCCGACAGGTAAGCTACAGTGGACCTGCACGTAAATATCTTGGCTTCCCATGGAAGGCTCTGCGCTCTACCCCTTTCTCATTACCTGACTGATCAGCAGCATCACCTCTGGCTCAGACTACAGTTAATCTTCTCACAAAAAAAGTTGATGTTGTTTTTTTCATTTTCAGGGTTTAAATGGCTTGAACATAGTCTTCGGCAGCAGGTCTCCTAATTGCATTGTAGTGAATGCAGTTCCCAGTGGTTTTGAATTATACGTAGAAGAGCGTGTTCCTCCAGTGTGGGCGCAGCCCAGGGCTTGCAGTTTTGCAGCGTGAATCTTTCTGGATTCACTATGCTGTGCATTATTCCGCCATCTCGTGGTTGGGTCCGGATTCGTAGTCTTTTCTTTGTTTTTTTTTTTTTTGTTTTTTGTTGGCCCAGGTGGGCGGCGACGCCCCACCATTTGGTGTCTTCGGTGACGTCGTCGCGCTTCCTGCGGAAGCTCCTACCCTTGGTAGCCATCTTCAGATTCTTTTTTCCGCCGTGGGGTCTGGATCGTTGCCGAGAAGTTCCAGAAACTTTGGACGAGGAATCTCGAAAAGTCGAATATCACCACAGAGGATCGTTTCCCGAGACACCGGACGACGACACAAGTAAACCGGAGACAACAAGAAGGACGACGAGGTAGAAGGTCCACGACCGAAATCTCGACGCCTACAGAGAATGCGCTCACAGGGGGCTCCCTGAGAGCGGTTATGGACAAGACACCGTTTAAGTTTTGCCAGAACTGTCACCACAAGTACGCACAGAAGGACCAGCACCCAGTCTGTAACCTCTGCTTGCCGCTCGAACACACCAGTGAAGACTGCAACGCGTGTTCGGCGTTCACCCCGAAGACCCTCCGAGTAAGAGAGAGACAGAGAAGGGCGAACTACAACATGCAGGGCCAGGGACCAGCACCATCGCTCCGAGACCTGGGCCTCTCGAGCGGAGAGGAAGACAACATCGCAGAGGGACCGGAGGACTGCTCTGTCGTCGAGGTCCATAAGAAAACGTCGAAGGAGGTAAGGGAGTCGTCGACCCCAAGGCACCCAAGCGACGCTCGAAAGAGTGAAGCCAGAACCCCGAGCGACACTCTTAGAAGTGTAGAAAAGTCCTCAAAGGGAGCGTTGCCGCCGAAACCCTCGACGAAAGCAACAGCATCCAAGGACAAGCAACCGAGCGGATCCTTCGAAAAGGACTCCCAATCGGCGAAAGCCTCCGAAAAAACAAAGGCGTCGAAGGTCACCTCCGAAAAGGAAGCCTCGACACCGAGAAAGGAAGGCCCGGCGTCATCTTCGACGACCGCGACCACAAAGAGAGGCGCTGCACCACTCGACGCCGAAAAGGCCCACGAGATGGCGAAAAAGAAGAGAAGGCTCGAGGCAGAGATGGCGAGCATCCTGCAACGTAAAAAAGACTTCGACGAGAAGATGAAGCAATACGCTATTCCATCGAAGCCAGCGCACGAGGCACTCGAGGAGTTCGACGCCGAATACATCGAGCCCCCGAAAACACCCGAACCGCTCGAAGACCAGGACGAAGAAGACTACGACTTCGAAGGCGAAGAAGAGATGCAGTCTTACCGGGACTCAGAGCCCTCGGAGGCACAAGACTTGGACTGGCAAGACCTCGACGCAGAGTCACCAGAAGAGGGGTAGACTCTTACCCCTCGAGGCCTTCGCCGCCAGACGACATCGGAGTCTACAATGGAGTCGTCCAGAAGGCTGCAAAGACATATGGGGTCGAAATGCAGGAGGAAAAGACAAAAGCAGGTTTCCTCTTCGAAACCCTGCTCCCTCAACAAACAAAGAGCCAATTCCTACCCATGTTGCCCTGCGTCCTGGACCAGGGAAGGGAGGCCTTCAGAGAACCTGCAGTCTGCAAGGCGGTTACACCTAGAAGCGAAAAGAAATATAAGCATTCCACAAAAGACCCGGCGTACATCCAAGGGTCAGTACCAGCAGACTCCATTATCGCAGCAACGGCCAGGAAAAGGGCCGGTGTGCCCACCAACACAGGCCCACCTCCAGACAAGGAGAGCAAGCGAATAGACCTCACAGGACGAAAGGTGGAGAGGAACGCAGCCATACACTGGCGCATCGCCAACTCCAACGCCCTCATCAGCAGGCAGGCATACCAGCATTGGGATGAAATGAGCCAGCTCATTACACACCTGCCAGAAGAATACCAACAAAGGGCTAATTACCTAGCGGACGAGGGCAAGGCTATCGCGAACACTTGCCTAAAGTCAGCCTTGGACGCAGCAGAGAACTCCAGCAGGCAAATGATGATAGGGGTGACTGAAAGGAGACACGCATGGCTCAGGATCTCGGGCTTCAAGCCGGAGGTACAGAGTAACATCCTTAACACACCTTTCGACGGGGAGAAACTGTTTGGAGCACCGGTCGACGACAAGTTGACGCAACTAAAAAGGACAACGAAACTGCGAGGTCCATGGGAGCACTGCAGTTCAGGGGGATGAGAAGAGGAAACCCCTCAAGGCGGCCCAATGGTAGAGGGGGCAATGCACCCACCACTTCACACCAGTCCCCCAGCAAGGATACCAGGGGAACAACCAGGGCCAAAGCCAACAGGGACAACAGCAGCAAAATTGGCAGTACCAACCCAGAGGACGGTCCTTTCGAGGGCGCGGTTACGGACGGGGACAGGCCCGAGGAGGGGGACAGCAGCCCACCTCAAAGTGACTCCACAAACAAACCAAACCCTCCCCTATTAACACCAAGGGAGAGGAGAAGTCAACAAAAGGACAAAATAAAAAACACACACAGCCAAAAAATAACCACCGAGCATACAACCCCAGTTGGGGGCAGAATAGGAAAGTTCCTCACACAATGGAGGAACATTACCACGGACAAGTGGATACTGAACATCATACAGCGCGGGTACTGCATAGAACTCCAAAAACACCCCCCAGGCAAAAAACCAAGATACCGGGCAATTCCCGCAAGGGAGCTCGCCCTCCTACGCCTAGAAGCAGAGGAGCTGCTACAAAAAAGAGCAATAGAACCAGTTCCAATAAACGAAAGGAGCAAGGGAGTATACTCAACGTACTTCCTTGTGCCAAAGGTAGAAGAGACACTAAGACCAATACTGGACCTCAGATTCCTGAACAAGTTCGTAAAAACTCAAAAATTCAAAATGACTTCACTTCAGGAAGTAATACCCCAAATCCAACAAGGGGATTACATGGCGACCATAGACTTGAAAGATGCATATCTGCACATACCCGTCAACCACAAACACAAACGTCTACTAAGATTCGTGATAGGCCACAATCACTACCAGTTCACAGTGCTAGCCTTCGGACTAAAGTCCGCACCAAGGGTGTTCACAAAATGCCTAGCAGCAGCTGCAGCGCACCTTCGGAGAAAGGGCATACATGTATACCCCTACCTCGACGACTGGCTTGTGAAAGCAGGATCATACAGACACTGCAAGGATCACATCAATCAAGTCATACAAACACTGTCCAGACTAGGTTTCTCAATACATTGGGAGAAATCGTCAACAAAACCGCAGCAGATCAAAATATTCTTAGGGGCACAAATAGACAGCACACAGTCCAAGGTGTTCCCCAGCGACAAAAGAACTATAGCGCTCCTGAGGGAAACACGTCATTACCGCAAGGGGCAAGTTCTGACAGTGAGGAAAGTGAGCAGGACAATGGGGATGATGGCATCGTGCATCCACCTAGTCCCACATATCAGGCTGCACATGAGACCGTTCCAAGAATGGATACAGCAGCAGTGGTCACAAGCGACAGGGAGTTGGGAAGATCTAGTGGTTGTCACACACGCAGTGCAGCAAGAAATAGCGTGGTGGAAGGAAGAGAACATATTACAAGGGAAGCCATTCACACAGCCAACTCCAACAGTGACCATCACAACAGACGCCTCACAGCAGGGCTGGGGCGCGCACATGCACAGACTCCGCGTCAGGGGGCTGTGGTCACAACAAGATGCAGTGAAACACATCAACTACCTAGAACTAAAAACTGTGTTCCTAGCCTTAAAAGCCTTTCAAAAGCAGCTTTACGGACAGAAAGTGCTGATACAAACAGACAACACAACCACCATGTTCTACATCAACAAACAAGGGGGTACACAGTCAGCACCGCTATCAAACCTAGCACAGGAAATTTGGAGATGGGCCATCCCTCTAAGGATAGACCTACTGGCAATACACCTCCCAGGAATAGACAATGTAGAGGCAGACCGACTCAGCAGACAGACGTCGGCATCCCACGAATGGGAGCTCAACCAACAGGAGGTGCAGCGGCTGTTCCAAAAGTGGGGTACACCACGGATAGACCTGTTTGCAACACTCCAGAATGCAAAATGCCAACATTACGCATCCAGACAACCGGACCAAAGGTCCCTAGGGAATGCGCTATGGATAAGTTGGTCGAACGAATTTGCATACGCTTTTCCCCCGATACCACTGTTACACAAGGTACTCAGCAAATGCAGGAGCAGCAGCATGACACTCATACTGGTGGCACCTCAGTGGGCCAGACAATCATGGTTCTCACAAATAATGGAAATGGCGCCGGAACCAGCACACAGGTTCAGCAGAAGGAAAGACCTCCTGACAATGCAAGACGGAAAAGTGCTCCACCCAGAACCAGAGAGCCTCAGCCTAGCAGCATGGCTCCTGAGGACCTAGAATTCGCACACCTCAAGCTACCACCAAGCACCATGGCAGTTCTCAGAGAAGCAAGGAGACCCACTACAAGAAAATGTTACATTGCAAAGTGGAAAAGGTTCTCGCAATGGTGCATTAAAGAGGGACTGCAACGAAAGGTCACAAAAGAATCAACGGTACTACAATACTTAACGCACCTACTACACAGCGGGCTGAGTTACTCGTCACTAAGGGTTCACTTAGCAGCCATAGTGGCCTACACCAGGGGAGAAGCGGGGAAAAGCTTCTTCACCTCCCAGGTGGTCAAAAGATTCCTGGAAGGGGCTAAAAGAATAGCCCCCCCTAAAAGAATGCCAGCCCCAAGCTGGAACCTCAACACTGTGCTAACACAGTTGATGAAACCACCATTTGAGCCCATACACAAGATCACACTGCACATGCTCACACTAAAAACGGCATTCTTAGTGGCTATCACGTCACTGCGAAGGGTCAGTGAACTGCAGGCTCTTACACTACAAGAGCCCTACTTGCAAATACACAAGGACAGAATTGTCTTGAGAACAGACCCACACTTCCTGCCAAAGGTGGTGTCGCGGTTCCATATTAACCAGACAATACAGATACCAAGTTTCTTCCAGAGACCATCAACGCCCACAGAAAAGGCGCTACACACGCTGGACGCCAGAAGGGCAGTGATGCACTACATAGAAAGGACAAAGGAATGCAGGAAAACAAAACAACTCTTTGTTTCCTTCGCAAGCAGTTTCCTGGGACGGCCAGTAACAAAAAATACCATAGCACGATGGATTGCACAAGCAATACAACTCTGCCACAAGCAGGCAGGACAAGAATTAGAGGGAGCCGCCCAGGCTCACTCAACAAGGAAGAAAGGAGCAACGGTTGCGTTCCTAGCGAACACACCTATACAAGACATTTGCCAAGCGGCAACATGGTCTTCCGTGCACACGTTCACCAAACACTACTGTGTGGATATCCAGATGAACAAAGAGGCACAAGTAGGACAGAAGGTCTTACAGCACATTTTCAGCAACCAATGCTCATCTTCCACCCAACCACCGCAATAACAAAACCGCTACAAAGTCTATGCACAGCATAGTGAATCCAGAAAGATTCACGCTGCAAAACGAATAGTTTCTTACCTGTCGGTGTAGTTTTGCAGCTTGAAGACTTTCTGGATTCACTAGCGATCCCACCCGCCTCCGCCAGGAAGATAACATAGGAGGTTAAGGGTACAACTAGACTACATACAGAGTTTAGAGAGATCAAAAGGAAAATTGAAAGATAAAAGACAAAGACATAGACGACAAAAACTGTAAGAGGAAAAGAAAAAAGAATCCGAAGATGGCTACCAAGGGTGGGAGCTTCCGCAGGAAGCGCAACAACGTCACCGAAGACACCAAATGGTGGGGCGTCGCCGCCCACCTGGGCCAACAAAAAGAAAAGAAAAAAAAACACAAAAACAAAGAAAAGACTACGAATCCGGACCCAACCACGAGATGGCGGAATAATGCACAGCATAGTGAATCCAGAAAGTCTTCAAGCTGCAAAACTACACCGACAGGTAAGAAACTATTCGTTCTGGGTGCATGGTTTTGAGTTGATGTCCGTTTGGGGGTGCTTAAAGTGACTTTTCAGTACATCAGGTAAAGTACTCCTCCAAAGCACGCAGGAAACCAATGTTGGAGCGCTTTACAGTCAAGCATATATTGTGATTTGCATTTACATAGATAAGGTTACGAGACTATCCTCTGATTACAGTAAGAGTTCAGCGTTATGGGCTAGTTAAATATAGCACATTTGGGTCTGCAGATGTCCATTTGTATAAATAGTCCGGGATCTGGATTCATGGGTTGTCGTCACTGGCTCGTACATCTATCAGTTGTTGCAAGTACCCCAGAGCAATGATTCTGCATAAAAAGGAGGGGTGGATCGAGAACAGCGAGGTGAGGAGGAAACTACAGGCGAAACAGAAAAGCAAGGGGGGCAAAGGCGGGGCAGTGCAAATGCTGTTCACGTCTGGTTACATGAAGGGGAGGAGTCCATAGCCTCATATTTGATTGCACTGCTCTTACTGTATGATGCTAAGATGCTCTGAAGTGAAGCGAGAATTCTGCTCTCCGAAAGACCTGCTTCTGTCTAGAATGTCTACTTGAGTACGCCCCTCTCTGAGGGCAATGAAGAACACTTGTCTTCACTTTCACTCCTCACCAACCGTGAGTAGCTGCCACTGTTGTGCACTTGCACAAGACTCTGATGCACATTTCTGGTCGAATTGAGCTGGAAGTAGGTGCCCTTGACGTCTAGCGTCCACAGCTAGGCTTGATCTCAAGGAGCTTGAATTTGTTCAGTTAGGATATGAACATAGGCATCCTTACTTCCTCTTAAAGCCCAGAGCTTTGTTGGCAATAGACTCTGTTTTAACAACGGGGATCCCGTCAGCAAAGTGTTACCTGACAGGGACAAGTCTGTGATATTGTGCTCTACCGCATGCAAGGTTCTCCAGGTATGATGATTCTCTTAAAGCATGATTCGAAATATCTTCAAACAAATAGGAAGCCTTAACTTCTTGTCGCTTTTCCAGCATTTTGATTACATTTCCTATTCTCATCAGAAGTGATTATTCTGACTGGATATTGACTAAATTGAGTGTTGTTTAATGTTTCTTATGGATCATTTTTCCTGGAAATTCCTTAGTTTTTTATTCTTCTTGCGGCATCAGATTAGAACCTGAAAATGTGCATTGACTACCAGAACAGCTTAAAGGCACCATGTAGTTCCAGTCCCTTCTCTGGATGTAACTGGAGCCCTAGTTACTAACTCAAGTTTTTTCTTTTCCAGTCCGTTACTTTGTTTCGGAGTTATTTCTTTTTTTTTAGTTTTTTAGTTTTTACAGACTCAAAAAATACGTCAAATTTGAAATTTTTGCAGTGTACATTTCCTTTGGTGCCTATCGTAAAAGTGGCCACATACACTCCAACATGGTCAAGGAGAAGGAAGACAAATGCTTGAAGGCTGAAGTCCGAAAATGGCGGGATCGTTCCTGCTGCAGGTTTTCTTCATCCTCTAAATTAATCTCTTAATCTTATGCAATGTTTTACTATTGAATGCAGGTTCAAATGCAGTTGACTGAATTACAGGTAAGTCAGTGTTTCAAAATTACTTTTCAGTTACTTTTCACATTACTATGTACGCTACTTTTTAGATTACTTTTCAGATTACTTTTGCTAATCAGTGTGCTATGCCTAGATATCACACTGAGACATCTCGTAGACAAAAAGTAAGTAATTCACTTTTAGTACGTAGGCAGTTTTTCAATGTTCCATACAAACCAACTCCACACTTTAAAAAACCAGTCAATGCAATCCTATCGGAGCAAATTGAGTTATCGGTTTACAGGTAAGTAGTTACTTGTGGGAGTTGGTATTCTGGGGTTAGAACCATGGTTCCCTTATGGTCAAGGATGCACTCTTGAAACACCCTCAGCGGCACTAGGGCGCCGGGTGCAGAGTGCTGAGGCCCAACATTATCCAGTGGGGGATAGGGGGCCTCCGGTTGGTGGCTACTCACGAGCAGGCCACAACGTTGTGGGAGCCAAGCTCCTGGTGTTAGGCTCAGAGAAAGGGGGATCAGAGTTAGCACCCAAAGTAGACCCGCAGTGGTGCAGGGGCAGCTGGGTGCAGGGTCCTGTTTTAGCATCGGGTGCCCTGTTAATTTCAAAGGGGATTCTCTGGTTGCAACAAAGACTGCAGGCTCGGGGACAAAGATCGTCTGGAGGTGATCACCAGTTGGAGAGGTAAGTTGGGATGCCTAGGGATGCTTGGACACCGTCGGTTGGGCCACCCAAGGCCGTGGGACGTCAAGTGCAGGGGTGTCTTTAAGTGTCGGGTTTTCTTACCAGCTACGGTCGTGGTTGTGGGGGTCCTCCAGAAAGAGACTGCAGGCGTCGTTTGGAGAGTAGAGGCAGTTCAGAGATCACCAGATCTCAGGCCAGGATGGCCGGGGAGACTTCCTCGTGGTGTTTGTAGGAAGCTGGCTCTGTATATACTATACCAAAGTTAGGTATAGTGTGCACAGAGTCCAGTGAAACCCCAAAGGTAGGCAGAGGTAAAGTTAGATAGAACCTTACTCTCTATTTGTGGTAGTGTGGTCGAGCAGTAAGGCAGTATCACAGGACAGTGTTAAGCATTTGTTGTACACACTCAGTCAGCAAATGAATTCACACACTCAAAAACTGAACTTCAGACCAATTGTTTTTGTATAAAAACATTCTGTTCGAGGCATGTGAGCTGCAGAGCTCACACTGTGCATTAGATCGCCATCTGGTGTTGGGCTCGGATGCTTGCACTTTGTTGTTGTCTTCGAAGAAGTCTTTTGTAGTCATGTGATAGGTGACTCCTCCTTTGGACAATAGTGCGCATGGGCATCGACTCCATCCTCAGATTGTTTTTTTCCGCCATCGGGTTCGGATGCAACTTTCGACACTCCGGTTCGAAACTTTACTTCTACTGTTTTTTCATACTTCAAAACTTCTACAACTTCTATCGATATCCACATCTCGACGCGTCTCATCTTCGATCCCCTTTCCAGCCGTCGACGCGGGCCACTGGGCCCTTCGACGCCGTAAGGCCTACAGCTAATGGAAAGGACGCCCTTCCGGAAATGCCCCCAGTGTGGAGCAAAGTTCCCCCACAGTGACCATCACGAGGTCTGTAACTTGTGCCTCTCGCCCGACCATAACGAGGCCACCTGCCCAGCTTGCGCCTCCTTCCGCTCGAAGAAGACTATTCGGGATCGTCGAGCTCGAAGACACGTTATGGCGCAGCGGTCCGCTCCTGAACCTGTCGACATCTTCAACGAGGGCCCCGATGTCCCGGAGGAAGATTCCGAGGAACGAACCATCGTGTCGGAGGCAGAGGACTCAGACGGTCCCATCACTCCTAGGCAACGAGTGAGTACTACTGCCCCTGCCCCAACCCCCTCATCAAAACAGAAGGCACCGGTCAAGACTTCGCCTGCTGGCCCCAGTCGCGACCGAAAACATGCTTTGGACGCCCCGCCTTCCGGCTCGGCACCGAAGAAAAGACTAAAGCCTTCCAGTTCCTCGGCACCGACCAAGCCGCATGTATCAGTTCCACCGGCACCTTCGGCGCCGAAGCCAAAGGAACACTCTGCTCCGAAATCCACCTCAGTCCCAAAACCCGCCTCCAAGCATGCGGATAAGTCGGCGTCCAAACCAAGGCTCCACGACACAGCCCCTAAGCCAAAGCTGTCGGAGCCGATTGCCAAGCCGAAGGACTCTTCCACGCCTTCTAAGGCCAAAGAGCACACAAAGCAGCCATCACCGCGCTCGGAACCAAAAAAGTCAGCACCGAAGCCAAATCTCCAGCAGGAGGAACTGTTTCAACCGGATCCTATCGATCCTAAACAACATAAACTCTACATTAACCCTAAAACTGGACATGTCACTACTGTGCCACGCCACGAGCCCGTCCCTGTCAAAAAGAAGGACTCTGCTACTTCCCCTATGCCTCCTTCTTCCCCTGTCCTTCCACCTAACACCCCTCCTCTCTACATCCCTGTTACACCGCCTCAGCCTGTAACATCTCCACCACATGACTATCAGGACGACATGGGGGATGGTGGTAACCCTGATGACGTATTCCCAGACGACCCACCACAGGACGATTGGGGCTACAATGATCCCATAGATCTTCCAGACCTCCCAAGCCCTCCACCATATCCCACAAAAACATCTCCCCCAGATGATAACATTGGTTTTGGGCAACTTATTCACAGGGCTGCTGTCTTTCATGGGGTACATATACACACCAACCCACCACAGGAAGATTTCCTCTTAGATACCTTCGAACAGTCTCAAAGAACTGTACAGACTTTGCCCATGATTAAAGGAGTCATCAAACATGCTCCTGAAATATTTAAAGATCCTGTACGGGCCAGGATTCTTAACCCTAGGATCGACAAAAAATATAGACCTGCCCCTGATGACCCTGCCTACATCAAAGGCCAGCTCCCTCTTGACTCCTTGGTCGTCTCCAAGCTTGGTAAACGAGCTAATTCTCAGACTTCAGGGGACGCTCCGCCCCCTGATAAGGAGTCAAAATTGTTGGATGCCTCCGGCAAACGAGCGGCTGCGCAGGCCACCAATCACTGGCGCATAGCCAACACCCAGGCACTGCTGGCAAGATACGATAGGGCCCACTATGACCAGCTAGAAACCCTATTGCAACACCTACCTGACCAGTACAAGATGCAGGCAAATGATCTCATTCAGGAGGGCAAATTAATCTCCAATGCGTCCATTAAGTATGCCCTTGATGCGGCCGACACCGCCGCCAGTTCTGTCAACACCAGCATACTCATTAGAAGGCATGCCTGGTTACGCATTTCAGGCTTCAAGCCAGAAGTTCAAACCACCATTTTAAACCAGCCGTTTAATCAGAACCAACTCTTTGGTAGACACAGCACTTGAAAAAATGAAGAAGGACACTGACACTGCCAAATCAATGGGAGCATTGCAGTCTCCACAACAACGTGGCTCCTTTCGCCGCTCCTTCTACAAAGGAGGCTCTAGGATCACCAACACAGACAATTCCTCTTCTTACAGAAACACCACCCAAACATCTCCCAATAGAGGATACTTTAGAGGTGGTTACTGAGGCAACAACAGTAAGGGCAGAGGCCGAGGTAGTACCAACACCCGTACCTCCCCCACTCCTAAACAGTGACTTCCCTCCACTTCCCCCCGACCATTCCACTCCTGTCGGGGGACGACTAGCACAGTTCCTACCTGTCTGGAACTCCATTACAACAGACAAGTGGGTGACACAAATTATCCAACATGGTTACTGCCTAGAACTTACAGCTGCCCCCCCCAACATACCACCCAAGCAGCGTCCAATGTCCGCAGACCATCTTATACTTTTAAAGCAAGAAGTTCTTTCCCTGCTTCAAAAGCACGCCATAGAGCCAGTCCCTCTACTACACCATGGCACAGGGGTTTACTCCCTGTATTTCCTAATCCCCAAAAAAGATGGGACTCTAAGGCCTATTCTAGACCTCAGACCCCTCAATCAGTATATACATTCGGATCATTTTCACATGATCACTCTCCAGCAAGTGCTTCCCTTACTACAAGAAGACTTCTTTGCCACACTAGACCTCAAGGACGCCTACTTCCACATTCCCATACATCCTGCTCACAGGAAGTATCTAAGGTTTGTACTCGATGGACAGCACTACCAGTTCAAAGTACTTCCATTCGGAGTCACCACTGCTCCAAGAGTGTTTACCAAATGCCTTGCAGTAGTAGCAGCACACCTACGAAGACAGCAAATACATGTCTTCCCATACCTGGACGACTGGCTCATCAAAGCCAGATCATTCAACCAGTGTGTCCAACACACTCATCAAACTATACAAACACTACACAACTTGGGGTTCACAATCAACTACACCAAGTCGCACCTCCAACCATCCCATATACATCAATATCTAGGAGCCACAATAAACACTTCCACAGCTCTAGCTTATCCCAGCCAGGATAGCCAGTATACAAACCCTCATCACCAGGTTTCAAATACAACACTCTCTCCCAGCCAGAGTGTTCATGCAACTAATCGGCATGATGGCATCTTGCATTTTCATCGTCCCTCATGCAAAACTTCAAATGCGTCCCCTACAAGAGTGTCTAGCGCACCAATGGAACCAGGCTCACGGACAACTTACAGATCTGGTGTTGGTGGACAGCCGCACACATCGCTCTCTGCAGTGGTGGAACACAAAAAATTTGTCCAAAGGGCGGCCGTTCCTAGAGCCTGTTCCACAAATAGTACTGACAACGGACGCATCACTCACAGGATGGGGAGCACACCTGTTAGGTCATACAACACAAGGCAAATGGACCACTCAACAAAAGCTGCTCCACATCAATCATCTCGAGTTACTAGCTATATTCCTAGCTCTCAAATCCTTTCAACTCCACGTACAAAACAAGGCTGTCCTGATCCGAACAGACAACATCACAGCCATGTACTACATACAAAAACAGGGGGGGACACACTCTCCACAACTGTCCCAACTGGCACAGGACATTTGGAGGTGGGCCATTCCACAGAGCATATACCTTCTAGCAGAACACCTACCAGGAGTTCACAATCAGATTGCCGATCTGTTAAGTCGACAAACACAACAGATTCATGAATAGGAACTACATCCACAAGTTCTTCTACCTTTTTTCCAGATGTGGGGCCAGCCAGACATACATCTGTTCGCCACACACCAAAACGCAAAATGCCCAACCTTCGCCGCCAGGTTTCCACACCCGCAGTCCAAGGGCAATGCGATATGGATGAACTGGTCCGGCAGATTTGCGTGCGCTTTTCCACCACTACCACTCATTCCACTTGTGGTACGCAAGCTCCGACAACAGTCTCTAAAAATAATCCTAGTAGCTCCCACATGGGCACGCCAACCGTGGTTCACCACACTGCTGAAACTATCAGTAGTCCCATATCAAAAACTACACCTCTCCCCATCAATGCTAACGCAGAGCCACGGAGAGATAAGGCACCCAGATCCATCCCAACTGAACCTTGCGATCTGGCTCCTGAAGTCCTAGAATTCGGTTACCTTAACCTACCGCCAGACTGTATGAACATTATTAAAGAGGCTAGACGCCCTACTACCAGAGCTTGCTATGCAGCAAAATGGAAAAGATTCGCTATTTACTGCACTAACAATAATATCCAGCCATTACAGGCCTCCACGCAAAACATCATTTGCTACTTACTACATTTGCAAAGATGTAATCTTGCATACTCATCCATACGTCTGCATCTAGCAGCCCTTGCTGCTTACCTACAGAACAGGCAACACTTATCACTCTTTACAGTCCCAGCCATTAAAGCCTTTATGGAAGGCCTTAAACGGATCATACCTCCCAGATTACCACCTTCCCCAGTGTGGAATCTTAACATAGTACTTAGTAGGCTCATGGGACCACCATTTGAACCCCTGCATAAATGTGAACTTCAATTCCTTACATGGAAAGTCGCGTTCCTAATTGCAATCACCTCTCTCAGGAGAGTGAGTGAGATCCAGGCTTTAACTATACAAGAGCCCTTCTTACAAATACATCATAACAAAATAGTTCTCAGGACAAACCCAAAATTCCTTCCTAAAGTCATTTCGCCTTTCCACCTTAACCAATCTATAGAACTACCCGTGTTTTTTCAAAACCCAGATTCTGTAGCAGAAAGAGCTCTCCACACCCTGGATGTCAAAAGAGCCCTAATGTATTACATTGACAGAACCAAGTCATTTCGCAAAACAAAACAATTGTTTGTAGCTTTCTCTCCACCACATAAGGGTAACCCCATCTCAAAAGCTGGGATTGCAAGGTGGATCGTTAAATGTATCCATATATGCTACCAAAAAGCCAAATGCACATTATCAATTCCCCCTAAAGCGCACTCAACACGCAAACTAGGGGCTTCCATGGCATTCTTAGGGAACATCCCCCTAGAAGACATATGTAAGGCAGCCACATGGTCTACAACACACACCTTCACTAAACACTACTGTGTTGATGTGCAAGCCAAGCAACAAGCTTCTGTGGGCCAAGCTGTCCTTAGAACACTTTTTCAAACTACTGCAACACATACAGGTGACCACCGCTAGGGGAGATACTGCTGTACAGTCTATGCACAGTGTGAGCTCTGCAGCTCACATGCCTCGAACGGAAAATGCTACTTACCAGTATGCATCTGTTCTTGGCATGTAGAGCTGCAGATCCTCACACGCCCACCCACCTCCCTGGGACCTGTATGTGTTCCAGTCCTATCTTATTTAGATATACACACATGGACATCTTTTTCTACTAACTCCATCACTCCCCATTATGGCGAAAAACAATCTGAGGATGGAGTCGATGCCCATGCGCACTATTGTCCAAAGGAGGAGTCACCTATCACATCACTACAAAAGACTTCTTCGAAGACAACAACAAAGGTGCAAGCTTCCGAGCCCAACACCAGATGGCGATCTAATGCACAGTGTGAGGATCTGCAGCTCTACATGCCAAGAACAGATGCATACTGGTAATTAGCATTTTCCTTAGTTATTTTATTTCCTAGAACCAAGCAAGCCTGGCACAGGTAAGTTGATAAATACTTTGCAGTAAATATTCAGATTGTAACACAGTTTGGATTGCAATTGTAAATGTACTTTGTTTTGACTTACAGTATTGTTTCTGAGAAATGCAATGCTTTGTAAATACAGTATATATACTTTGTATAGGATTTTGAGTAAAATTAGAGGTGTTACTTTTGAGATTTACTTTTCTTACAGAGTGTAGTATACCTGGATACTACACTGGGACATTTCCTGTAAACAGGTAAGTGAAATCGTTTTTGTTAGTCAGTACAATTTTAAAGAATTTCTTTAGGTTTTCAAACTCCACACTTAGAAACTTTTCCAAGAAAAACAGTCAATGTTATCCTATGGAGGAAAATAGTGTTATCGGTTTTAAGGTAAGTATTTGGTAGTGGGAGTTGAGGTTCTGGGGTAGACTCAGGGGTCCCCCAGGGTCAGGGATGCACTCTTGTTACACCTTCAGTGGCACTAGGGCGGCCGGGTGCAGAGTGCTGAGGCCCAATGTTTTCCAATGGGGATAGGGGGCCTCCGGTTGGTGACTGCTGACGAGCAGGCCACTTCGCTGTGGGAGCAAAGCTCCTAGCCTTTAGCTCAGGGCAAATGGGGAAACAAAGTAGCACCAAAGGTGCACCCTCAGCGTCACTAGGGCGGCCGGGTGCAGGGTGCTGTTTCGACGTCGGGCGCCCTGTTGTTTGCAGTGGTGAACCTCCGGTTTGCAAAGGCACTGCAGGCTTGGGTGCGACCACCACTTCGAGAGGTAAGTTGGGGGTTGGTTAGGCACCGTCGGTTTGGCCACCCAAGGCCGTGGGGCATCGGGTACAGGGGTGCCTTTTAGGGTCGGATCTTCTTACCAGCTCCTGGTCGCGGTTGAGGGGACCTTCCGGATTTAGGCTGCAGGTGTCGGCTGGAGGCTTGAGGCAGGTCAGGGGTCGCCAAATTTCGGGTAAGGATCGCCAGGGTGACCTCCTCGTGGTGTTTGCCCACTCGAGCTCGGGCCGTGGACGGCGGGTGCAGACTGGTGCGGATTTGCGTGTCAGGCCGGAGCCAGAGGTTGCAGGTGAACAAATCCGGTGTTCACGGGAGACACAGTCTTTGTGGTTGAAGGCTGGCAGGTCCTCCGGGGTTGCTGGCTGCAGTACACACCGGGATTTCGCAGGAGCAGGTTCGAGGTGGAGACAAGCCAGTAGGGCCGGGGCCAAGTCAGTGGGCGTCTTCCTCTTGTTAGCTTCTGCACAGCTGTTCGGCCCGTCTTCTTTTCTTTGTAGTTTATTCTGGTCTGAGGAAGCAAGGTTCAGGGGTGCCCCTAAATACTAGATTTAGGGGCGTTACAGGTAGGTAAAATGGTTGGGACCAAAGGGTCCCTTCCCTCGGGTGGGTACACCCCCTATTATGCGACCCTCCAGTGGGAGGGGGCATAAGCCTTTCCCTGGTTGGCAGTCCCCCCATCTACAAGATGGCGGGGACTGAGAGTTGTGCTTCACCTCGCCTCCCCCACCTGAGGGGTGGAGTTGGCAGAGGTGGGCACACCTTTCTTCCTCACTTGTTTTCCCCGCCCAAATTGGGGGTCAGAACCAGTGGGGACCAGTTGCTGAAAGCAGCAAGTAGCCTGGGGGAAGCTCACAAAGGCGGCATGCCTTTGAAGCTTCCCCTTCGTGAACCCTGCCCATCCTGGGGGAGGAGGCTTGGCACCTCGTCCCAGGATGTGCATTGTTTCAGGCCCCAGAGAGCAGCAGGCTTTCGACCCAGGGGTCCAGAAACATGTCTGGTGGAGGCAGCTGAAAGCAGCCACTCAGCCTGGACACTAGTAGTAGGTTAGTTTTCAGGGGGCATCTCTAAGATGCCCTCTGTGTGCATTTTTCATTAAATCCCACACTGGCATCAGTGTGGGTTTAATGTGCTGAGAAGTTTGATACCAAACTTCAGTTTTCAGTGTAGTCATTATGGTACTGTGGAGTTCGTAATGACAAACTCCCAGCACCATATACTCTCAATGGCAGCACTGCACTTACAATGTCTAAGAATGGACTTAGACACTGTAGGGGTACAGGGCTCATGCACCTGTATAGTTCACCCAGCTAGACGGGTGATTGATCTATGCCAGGGCAGTTGGTTGTAGGCATGGCACACAGAGATGTGTGCCATGTCGACTCTTAACTTTGTTCTGCACCAAAACACGCAGCCTGCAAAGGCAGTGTGAGAGTGTAATGGTACAGGACCTCTAAGGATGGCACAATAAGTACTGCAACCCTTAGAGGCCTTCTCTGGTCACAGTGCCCTGGCTACCTGAGGTACCATTTACCAGGGGCTGACCTGTGGCGAATCCAATTGGGTTTAGGCTTCAATGCAGTTTTAGGGAAAGAACATAGGCCCTGGGTACCTGATTTGCAGGAGCCCAGAGCACACTCAGTCAAAGCACATCAGCAATTCAGCAAAAAGTGGGGGCAACCATGCAGAAAGAGTGCACTTTCTCACATGTAGCCCTGAGGTATCCACACCCCAGGGGTGGGCAAGGGAGGTCTTAACACCGAGAGAGTGGTCTCGCCATCTTGGGAGTGGGCAGAATGGTGCCTCCTGGGATAGCTAGGTTCCACACTCCACAGGAAGTGGTCACTAAGTGGAAGGGGCCCTAATAGCCGAATGGCTACCAACTGCATCCTGCCTTGAGGGTATTTTCCTGGCATAAAAGGGGCACCCCTGGCACCCAGACCTCAGATCTCAACCCATTTGGAAGAAAGACCAAAGGAGGACTGCCTTGTTGCACCGAGGGATTAGCGAAGAGAGACTGCACCTGGTGGCTGGCGAAGAGGGGGACTATGCCTGCTGTGTCCTGCTCAAGGAGAAGCTCTCTCCAGAGCCCAGTCAAACCAAGAGACTCCAAGGGGCAGCTGACTGGCCTCCTGTTCGCAGCAGCCGAAGAAGTCTGCTGGGGCAAGTGGTAGCTAAAAGTCTTCAAACTGCCACCACAGCTGCCGTGCAGGACCAAGACCTGATGCAGAGTTACACCCGAGTTCGCTGAGCTGTCAGTGATTTGCTGAGACCTTCAGAAGGCAAGTTATCGACCCAGGAGGGATCGGCCTGTGACTGTGACACCGGGTGACTGAACTTTGGCAAGACCGGAGAGGACATTGTGGTACGTCAATCCTGCAACCAGGACCCCCACACCACCTTCGTGGACTGCAGAGTGCCTGCAGGAAGATCCCTTTCGACCGCGTTGCATCCACAGCATCCTTGAAGCATCTTTAACTTCCTTCAGCCTTGTGTAGGAAGCTGGCTCTGTGTATGATATTACCACTAGGTTGTTATACCATACACAGAGTCCAGGGGTTCCCCAAAAGTGTACAGGGCTCAATGTAAAACCCAAAGTGCTCTATTAGTGGTAGGGTGGGTGAGCAACTTTAGGCCTAACACAAAGGAGTGTAAGACTTATATTGTACAACAGTGATCAATAATGGACACACGACTCAAGAATAATATCCAGACCAATTTTATAAAATTATACTTCGTTTGTACTTTATTTTAAGACAAAGATCTTCGCAATAAGGTAAGAACGTTTTCAATTAAAAATACTTTTCACTTTGAAAAATCGACACTTAGAAACTTTTCAGCACAGTCAATGTTATCCTATGGGGAAAACAATATTGTGGTTAAACAGGTAAGCAATGCACTTGCAATCCCAGTCTTTGGAACCAAAAGTCAGCAAGGGCCAAGGGTCAGGTGAGTATCAGAACTGCACCACCAGCGGTACAGGGGCAGCCGGGTGCAGAGGTCAAAATCGGAGTTTGGCCCAAGGTTTTTCAATGGAGACTGGGGGTGCCTGGAGCCACACTGCTTGCAGGTTAGCAGATCGGTGGCAGAGGCCAAGCTTTGGGGGTTAGGACCAGCACAGGGGCACAGAGCAGCACCAAACATACACCACCAGTGGCACAGGGGCGTCTGGGTGCAATTTCGACATCGGGAGCCCAGTGCTTTTCAATGGGGATTCTTCTTTCGGCAAAGAGGCTGCAGGTGTGGCACCGGAGGTTGCAGAAAAAAGACCAATGACACTAGAGGTAAGTAGAGATGTAGGAGGTTGTATAGGCACTCTCGGTTCAGCTCACCAAGGCCCAGGGACTTCAGGTGCAGGAGTGCCTTTCGATGTAGGATTCTTCTTACCGGAGCCGGTCGCGGTCAGGGGGAGCCTCTGGATTCACACTGCAGGTGCCGTCGTGGGGATTATGAGAGGTGGGCCAACGCTGGACACAAGGTCCGGATCGCTGAGGAGACTTCACTGCACAGGTGAGCCACTCAGGCTGTGGGCGTCGGGTGCAGAGTGGGCAGTAGACACTGATCCGCCTGGATCCGGTGTCCTTGGAGCTTGTTTCTTTTTGGACAGGTCCGCTATCCACAGGAGATTGGAGGATCTTTAAAAGGCAGCAGTCCTACAAGGGTTTTCAGAGGTCGCTGGCTGCAAGTCTGGTTGCAGGTTCGCAGAAGCTGGAGGCAGGCCAGTAGGGCTGGGGCCAAGGCAGTCGACGCCTTCAGTCTTCTTCAGCGATTCCATCGCTGACTTCGTCAGCACACACGCCATCGCCTCCACGGACTACATCCTCCTCGGGGACCTGAACTTCCACCTCGAGAACAACAAGGACACCAACTCCACCACCCTGATCGACAACCTCGCCACCCTCGGACTCAGACAGCTCGTGACTACACCCACCCACGCCGCCGGCCACACGCTCGACTCCATCTTTTCCGCAAGCCCACACGTCTCCTTCAACCACACCTCCGAACCCCACTGGACTGACCACCACTGCATCCACTTCACCTACAGGAAGCCCACCACGCACCACCGCACCGAACAAATGCCTCGCCGCTGCTGGAGCAGAGTCACGGAAGACCAGCTAACCACAACCCTCGCCCTGAGCCCACCCGCCGAACCCTCCGACCCCGACACCGCCGCCCGCAACCTCAGACAGTGGATCGACGACTGCGCCAACACCCTCGCCCCGCTCAAGAATCCGCCCAACAGCCACACCAGCAAGAAAGCCAACTGGTTCACCGAAGTCCTCCAGGCCTCCAAACGAACATGCCGAAAACTGGAGAAGATCTGGCTCCACGAACGGACAGCGGACAGCTACGCCGCCCACAAGAGCGCCACCCGCAGTCACCATCACCTCATCAGATCCGCCAAAAGGGCCTCACTCAAAGACCGCCTAGACAACAACGCACACAACAGCAAAGAGCTCTTCAACATCGTGAAGGAACTCTCCAACCCCAGCTCCAACACCAACGACATCCAGCCGTCGCGAGACCTGTGCGACTCACTGGCCACCTTCTTCCACCGCAAAATCGCCGACATCCACGACGGCTTCAACACCACGACCGCCCCGGCAACCACCGAGACCACTGCCCCCACAACCACCAACCGCCTGCTCTCCTGGACCAACATCAACGACGAGGACACCAGCGAGATCATGAACACCATCCACTCCGGTTCACCGCTAGACCCGTGCCCTCACCACATCTTCAACAAAGCCAGTACAGCCATCGCGCCCCATCTCCGGAAAATAATCAACATCTCCTTCGAGACAGCAACCTTCCCGGAAAGCTGGAAGCACGCCGAGATCACCGCCTTACTCAAGAAACCCAAGGCAGACCCCAAGGACCTCAAGAACTTCCGACCCATCTCTCTGCTCCCGTTCCCCGCGAAGGTCACCGAGAAAATCGTCAACAAACAACTGACCCGCTACCTCGAGAAGAACAACATCCTGGACCCTTCCCAGTCCGGCTTCCGCAGCAACCACAGCACTGAAACCGCCCTCATCGCTGCCACCGATGACATCAGGACCCTGCTAGACAACGGAGAAACAGCAGCCCTCATCCTCCTGGACCTATCAGCCGCCTTCGACACGGTCTGCCACCACACACTACGAACACGCCTTCACGACGCCGGGATCCAAGAGAAGGCCCTGGACTGGACCACATCCTTCCTTTCCGGCAGAACACAAAGCGTCCGCCTCGCCCCTTCCGATCCAAGGCCACCAAGATCATCTGCGGCATACCCCAAGGCTCCTCCCTCAGCCCAACGCTGTTCAACATCTACATGGCACCCCTCGCCCACGTCGCCCGACAGCACAACCTCAACATCATCTCCTACGCCGACGACACCCAGCTGATCCTCTCCCTCACCAAAGACCCTCACACCGCCAAAGCCCACCTCCACGAAGGAATGAAGGCCGTCGCCGAATGGATGAGGACCAGCCGCCTGAAGCTGAACTCGGACAAGACGGAGATCCTCATCCTTGGTTCCAACCCTTCAGCCTGGGACGACTCCTGGTGGCCAACATCACTGGGAACAGCCCCGCCACCCACCGACCACGTACGCAACCTAGGGGTCATCCTCGACCCCACCCTCTCCATGACTAAGCAGGTCAACGCCGTTTCCTCATCCTGCTTCAACATCCTCCGAATGCTCCGCAGGATCTTCAAGTGGATCCCCACCGAAACAAGAAAAACAGTCACCCAGGCCCTCGTCACCAGCAGGCTGGACTACGGAAACGCCCTCTACGCAGGAACGACGGCTAAGCTCCTGAGACGGCTGCAACGCATCCAGAACGCCTCTGCACGTCTTATCCTCGACATCCCCCGACGCAGCCACATCACACCCCACCTGAGAGACCTGCACTGGCTCCCTGTCAACAAGAGGATAACCTTCAAACTCCTCACCCACGCACACAAAGCACTCCACAACTCCGGACCAGCCTACCTCAACAGACGACTCAGCTTCTACACCCCCACCCGCCAGCTCCGCTCGACCAGCCTCGCCCTCGCCACAGTCCCCCGCATCCGGAAAACGACCGCCGGCGGCAGATCCTTCTCCCACCTCGCCGCCAAGACCTGGAACACCCTCCCCACCAACCTCCGACAGACCCAAGACCTACTGGCCTTCAGAAGACTCCTCAAGACCTGGCTCTTCGATCAGTAGCAGCACCACCCCCTCTTCCCCCAGCGCCTTGAGACCCTCGCGGGTATGTAGTGCGCTTTATAAGTGACATGATTGATTCATTGATTGATTCTTGCTTCTTAGGTCGTTGCAGATCTCGTTTCTAGGTCTGGGGGAGCCACCTAAATACTAGATTTAGGGGCGTTTTAGGGGAGTAGCAGGTAGGGTCAATGGGCCCCTTACCTGGGGTGACCACACCCTCTATCATGCCACCCTCCTGTGGGAGGGGCATAGACCTAGCCCTGATTGGAGGGATCCCCCCATCTTCAAGATGGCGGGAACTGAAAGATGTGCTTCACCTCGCCTCCCCCACCTTAGGGGAGGGTATGGCATAGGTGGGCTCACCTCCTATTCCTCTAACTTTTCCCGCCGGTTTTCCTTCCCAAAGTGGGTGTGTAAACCAGGGGCTACCATCTGCTGCTAGCAGCAGAGACTGGGGGTTGCACTACACAGGCGGCAGGCCTTTGAAGCTTACCTCTTAAAGCACTGGCCCATCCTGGGGGATGAGGTGTGACACCTCTGCCCAGGATGTCCATTGTTTCTGGTCCCAGAGAGCAGGGGCTCTCTAACCAGGGGTCCAGAAGCATGTCTGGTGGTGGCTGGCTGCCAACAGCTGGTGAGAGAGCACAGCAGGGTTGGTAGGTTTTCAGGGGGCACCTCGGAGGTGCCCTCTGGGTTTATGGTACAATACATCACACACTTGCATCATTGTGGATCTATTGAGAGGAGTAGTTTAGTACCAAATACTCCTGTGTTCAGAGGAGCCATCATGATGCTGTGGAACTCGAGTTGTCGAGTTTCCAGCCCATGTACTCTCTATGGCGACACTGGCACTTACAATATTAAGGAATGGACCCCAATATTGTAGGGGCAGATATGCACTCACCTGTGCTATAGTGCTCCCTGCCTTAGGGCTGTGAGGCCTGCTAGAGGGGTAGCTTATCTATCCCATCAGACAGTGCTAGCTGGCATAGCACCAAGGCAGGGTGCCGTGTCGACTTTGTCGTTTTTCCTCTCACAGGGGTCTGCAAGCTGCAAGGTCAGTGGCATGTTCCCAGTGAGGGGGTACCAGGGGACCCTCTTCAGCTCCCAGGCCCTAGATACTCAGAGTACCATTTACTAGGGACTTGCAGGGGGCAGAAGTGCCAATTAGGGATTTGTTTGTAGGGAAGGAGCACTGGCACGGGGGACCTGGTTGGCAGAGACCCTGTGCACTACAATTGAAACCACATCAAAACCAGGCAAAAAGTGGGGGCTAACCATGCAAAAAGAGGCACTTTCTCACACCTTGCATCAGGACCACTCCATAGGAATCCATTGCAATGTGGATGAAGTGCCTGGAACTGCTTGAAGGCTGCTTCTTCTGTGAAGGTAACTGTTCTTGAGGATCTTGCTGGTCCCCCTGACTAGCACCCTGCCAGAGTTGCATGCCCCAATTACTTCTACCTGACCGCATTAACATTTACCCAAGTTTTCTTTGAAAAAGTTTCCCAGTGCCAAATTTGTTGATTTTGCTCGTTGAGTGAAAATGCTTTGATGTATAATTTCCTGTAAAATCCATATATCCGGAAACCTCCTGTGGATCTTTTTTATTCTAGTGTCTAAAGTCTTA
This sequence comes from Calotriton arnoldi, assembly GCA_963921515.1. Taxonomy (NCBI): domain Eukaryota; kingdom Metazoa; phylum Chordata; class Amphibia; order Caudata; family Salamandridae; genus Calotriton; species Calotriton arnoldi. The sequence goes on from CAWUFW010005376.1 coordinate 462,977, forward strand.
TACAAATACAGTCTATTTGTATAAATTGGTGTTGTATTTCTTGAATGTCGCCTCAATTTCTTCTTCCCTTGTTTTGGTGCTGTACAGATGTATTACACTTGTTCCTATGTGTAAGCTGGAGGTGCTCAGAAGGCACAATTGTGAAGGGTTAGAGGTGGGGTGAAGAAGGTAGTTGTGTTCAGCTCCAAGCACATTTGCAGTCCACCATTGGGAAAGGTAGCTCTGGCTCACTATGCCCTCAAGCAGCTGCGCTTGTAGCTTTGCAGGCGCCTTTTGAAGTGGTGGGCTCATGCACTTTCATTCAGAGCGAAGGTTTACTGACAGCCTACACTCTGAATGAAGTAATGTGACATAGTTGTTTTCAGAAGAGAACCAGCTGCATGGCCTGCAGAGCCTCTTTACTCTTTGAGAGCATCAGAAGCAGCTCTAGCTACTCCTGTACATTACTGTGATCAGTCCACTCATCTCAAAGGAGTTCTAAACTCCATGACATTCTCTTTCTGCCCAAAATTGGCTCTCCGTTGCGAACAGGCGAGAGGACTTTTCGAGGCCTGAATATCTACCCTAAAAATCCTTACCAAAGGTATGTATTTTGTTACTCTTGGTGTATGTAACCTGTTTCTAACCTCTCTGAGCACCTAGAGTAAGTACCTCTTGGTTGTTCAGCTTAATTATCCCTGAGTATTCAAGTGTCCATAGGGAGTAGCTTAATATTCGGATGGATTCCACCAGCACAAGTCCCCTGAGAGAACAGTGATACATATCTTTACCCCCACAGATACTGCTCTGTAAATGTTGATTGCCTCAGGCCCCAAGAACAGGCCACACATTTATTTCGGGTATGGTGTGAGAGTCTTTACAACTGTAGCACACTTTTCTCTGTTCACGTAGTATGTGACTAGCACACATTTAAGATGTGGCTCATGCAATGAGACTAATATTGGACTCTGGTACTTTTTTGCAGACCTGGACTCGTCAACGGAGGATCCTATCTCCCCGAAGCGCAAAATGCGGCGCCGCTCCAGCTGCAGCTCGGAGCCCAACACCCCAAAAAGCGCCAAGTGTGATGCCGAGATTTTCACCTTTGACAAGACAGGTAAAGAAGCTATTACTGTGTACTTGCCCCCGTTAATCATGACAGTGCAATGTGTTCAGACCATTGTCCTGTGGAAGACCTTCCAATTGCAGCTTGTTGTGAAACCCTTGCAGTGTAGTTTAGTGAAGTCCCTCTTTGCTCTGTGAACCTCCTGTAATGCATCTCATAGTGGTTAGTGCGCAAGTGTGTGTATGTACGCACTCTTCTTAGTGCTGTGTGAGGAGCTTACTGGGAATCCTTCACAGTGCATTGTGTGAAATGAAATGAAATGAAATTTGTACTTGTAAAGCGCACCCATACCCCCAAAGGGGTGTCCAGGCGCTGTACGCATACCGCTGTGGAACCCTTCCTGGCTTTTCCCTGTGAAATGTCCACTCCTGGGCACCCCCAGGGTGAAGCCAGGCATCCCAGCGCTGTTGGGGCCGTTGTGGAGATTAAGCAAGCTATTGCCCAGAGTTGCAGAGTGGGACCCATGATTAGAATAGGCACCGAGGCGAGAATTATCAGGTCCGAGGAAATTGAGCCCAAGACCCGCCGAGGCGGGAATTGAACCCTGGTCCCGGGCCAGATCTCTGCATCAGGGTCTGCCGCTCTAACCATTGAGCCACACTTCTCCACTGTGTAAGCCCCCGAGAGCCACCTGTGCAGCTTACTAGAAGGCCCCTTCTGGTCCCTAACTTTTTGACCAGGAGCTTTTATAGACGCACTCTCACTTAAGGGTGATTCTCTTCCCTGGTGTTTCTTGCTGGTCATAGACATTCTGTCAGTAGTCACTGTGGTTCTTCCCTGTTGGTCAGGCAGATGCTCCCTAATCAGTCACTAATGTAGGTACCTTGCTTTCTGCTTCCTTGGCAGGTATCGAGTCTGACGACATGCTGGCAGAGATGGAATATGAAAAGGTGCCATATTCATCACTGCGCCGAACACTGGATCAGAGACGTGCACTAGTTATGCAGCTGTTCCAAGAGAATGGTTTCTTCCCATCAGGTGAGAGGGGATGTAGACCTTGGTGTGCTACCCAGAAAACGGGTGCTGTCTGAACAGGTAAAATGCTTCTTACTAGTTTATATAGTTTATATACCTGCCGAAAGGTCCTGCAGGGTGAACTAGTGCAATGTCCTATCCATGCAGCCGCCTTGAGGCTCTGCACACCTGAAGGTTTGATTTATGGGTCTTGTTGCCATTTGTCCATTCTATCCAGGACCCTAATCCCAGCAGTTGTGGTCTGTGAACCAAGCGTGTAGGCTCGGACCCAGCATTAGGTAGACCCCTGTGACCTTTGAGGTTCTGCCAGCGTAGGCCTATGCCTCTGAGATCTTTGAGGTTGTGTGTTATCACTGGTTGAGGAGAGTACCATAGTACAGCTGCTTCCATTACATGAACCCAGCAGGCTTGACTATCATCTAAGAATAACATATTATGGTTTACTTTAGCTCAATAAATCTCGATTCTGAAACCCAGAGCCTATGACGGTGGTCAGGGTGCACCAAGCGTACTTTCTAGTCAACAAGCAACTACTGTCCATGGTAGCAGCTTAACTTTTTTCTTATTGATAGGACGGAAAAAGCCCTTTATCTGGTCAGGGAAAGGTGTGGTGCAACAGGCCCCAAGTCTGTAGAGGTCTACTTCATATAATGCCAGATCCTGCACCGACATCTCTGCATGCGTATCGTGTTCCTATTGTATAATTGGTGACTGGTAGCAGAACTCAGTCTTTTTTGTGAGTGTGTAGCTGCAGAGACAGGTAATATCAATTTTGGATGCCCCTTGTAAAACCTAATATAAGATGGAGGTTGAGGTGCAGCCTTTCTGGACAGTGCAAGTGTACTGCTTATATTACTAAGCTCGAGTGTGTCGCCTCAGACAATGAAGTGCTGAAGGGTGTAGATGAGGCTGCCTTATTTATTTATGGCCTGTTAGCAAGGGTCTGATAATGATATCTACCTGAGCCCTGCCACAGCGGGGAAGGGGAGGTGAGCCCACAGATTCTGTTAAGGAGAAGGTATCATCTAGCAGAGCCTGCCCCTTTTTCTCTCCCATGAGCTACTTCAGAAGTCTGATAACTGCCAGGTGCAGAGTCTTTACTCTTCATTCTGAGTGTATTTGGATGCTTCAGTTGGAGCCAACATGCTGTGGCAGCCATCAGCTTTGACAGAGAATGTGTCTCCTCTGCAGAAGGAATAAGGAGCTATAAAAAAGGAAGCACTCTAAACTGATGCCTGAACATTGACCGCGTGTGAGAAAGTGCCCTCTTTCTGCATGGTTGCCCCCACTTTTTTGCTGAATTGCTGATGTGCTTTGACTGAGTGTGCCCTGGCCTCCTGCTAATCAGGTACCCAGGGCCTATGTTCTTTCCCTAAAACTGCATTGAAGCCTAAACCCAATCGGCATCTCTGGTGGAGAGGTGTGGTGCAGCGGCCAGGGCAGCTGACTTCGGAGCACAGGGGTCATGGTTCGATCCCCGGCTCCGGCGGCAGCTCAGCTCAGCACCCTGTGACTCTGGGCAATAGCTCACTTAATTTCCACAACGGCCCCCAGCGCCTTGAGACCCGTAAGGGTGAGTAGTTCGCGCTTTACAAATACGGATTTAGATTTTTTTTTTTAGGTCAGCCCCTGGTAAATGGTACCATAGGTACCCAGGGCACTGTGACCAGAGAAGGCCTCTAAGGGCTGCAGCACTTATTGTGCCACCCTTAGAGGTCCTGTACCCTGACACTCACACACTGCCTTTGCAGGCTGCGTGTCTTGGTGCAGAACAAAGTGAAGAGTCGATATGGCACACATCCCTGTGTGCCATGCCCACAAACCACTGCCCTGGCATACATCAGTCACCCCTCTAGCTGGGTGCACTATACCAGTGGTGAGGGTACAGGTGCATGAGCCCTGTACCCCTACAGTGTCTAAGTCCATTCTTAGACATTGTAAGTGCAGTGCTACCATTAAGAGTATATGGTGCTAGGAGTTTGTCATTACGGACTCCACAGCACCATAATGGCTACACTGAAAACTGAGAACTTTGGTATCAAACTTCTCAGCACATTAAACCCACACTGATGCCAGTGTGGGATTTAATGAAAAATGCACACAGAGGGCATCTTAGAGATGCCCCCTGAAAACTAACCCACCACTAGTGTCCAGGCTCAGTGGCTGCTTTCATAACAAAATTTGGATGAATTGGAATAAAATGTTTCAAACATGGAATACAAAATTTTCATTGAGTATTTCTGCAGATACATGAATTTCGCTGTGCGACTGGGAATGGGGCGATAACGCGCTCCATAGCTCTTTGATTTACTCTCACGTGCACAGGGGCAAAGCACATGCCGAGTCTGCACTCGCCAGTTCAACACTGGTACTGAAACTAACGTGAATAAAGGAAAGGAACAAGTTTGTGCATTCGATCATCTACCTGATATTCTTTCAGCTGCCACCACCAGACATGTTTCTGGACCCCTGGGTCGAGATCCTGCTGCTCTCTGGGGCCTGAAACAATGCACATCCTGGGACGAGGTGCCAAGCCTCCTCCCCCAGGATGGGCAGGGTTCACGAAGGGGAAGCTTCAAAGGCTTGTCGCCTTTGTGAGCTTCCCCAGGCCACATGCTGCTGTCAGCAACTGGTCCCCACTGGTTCTGACCCCCACTTTGGGCGGGAGAACCGGCGGGAAAAACAAGTGAGGAAGAGAGGTGTGCGCACCTCTGCCAACTCCACCCCTCAGGTGGGGGAGGCGAGGTGAAGCACAACTCTCAGTCCACGCCATCTTGAAGATGGGGGGACTCAGCCAACCAGGGACAGGCTCATGCCCCCCTCCCACTGGAGGGTGGCATAATAAGGGGTGTACCCACCCCAGGGAAGGGACCCATTAGTCCCTGCCTTTTACCTACCTGTAACGCCCCTAAATCTAGTATTTAGGGGCACCCCTGAACCTTGCTTCCTCAGACAAGAAGAAACTACAAGAAGAAGAAGAAGGACCGAACAGCCGTGCAGCAGCTAACAAGAGGAAGACGCCCACTGATTTGGCCCCAGCCCTACCGGCCTGTCTCCCCCTCGAACCTGCTCCTGCGAAATCCCGGTGTGTCCTGCATCCAGCAACCTCGAAAACCCCGGAGGACCTGCCTGCCTTCAACTACAAAGACTTTGTCTCCCGTGAACACCGGATTTGTTCATCTGCAACCTCTGGCTCCGGCCGGACACCGCGAATCCGCCCCACTCTGTACCCGCCGTCCACGGCCCGAGCTTGAGTGGGCAAACACCACGAGGAGGTCCCCCCGGCGATCCTGACCAGAGATCCGTTGACCCCTGACCTACCTCAAGCCTCCAGCCGACGCCTGCAGCCTAAATCCAGTAGCTCCCACCAACCGCGACCAGGAGCTGGTAAGAAGATCCGACCCCAAAAGGCACCTCTGCACCCGGCGCCCCACGGCCTTGTGTGCCCAAACCGACGGTTGTAGGAAAGTGGGTTTCTGTTGCAGTAACCCCCCCACTTTTTGCCTGATAACTGATGCACTTTTCCTTGGTGTGCCCTGGATCCCTGCCAATCGGGTACCCAGGGCCTGTGTTCCTTCCCTAAAAACTGTACTCAGCCTAAACCCAATTGGCATCTCTGGCCACAGGTAAGCCCCTGGTAAATGGTACCCTAGGTACCCAGGGCACTGTGACCAGAGAAGACCCCTAAGGGCTGCAGCACTTATTGTGCCACCCTTAGAGGCCCTGTACCCTGACACACACACACTGCCCTTGCAGGCTGAGTGTCTTGGTGCAGAACAAAACAGAGAGTCGACATGGCACACATCCCTGTGTGCCATGCCCACAAACACACTGCCCTGGCATACCTCAGTCACCCCTCTAGCTGGGTGCCCTATGCCAGTGGTGAGGGCACAGGTGCATGAGCCCTGTGCCCCTACAGTACCCAGGCCCATTCCTGGGCACTGTAAGTGCAGGGCTGCCATTCCGAGTATATGGTGCTGGGAGGTCGTCAGCACGTACTCCACAGCACCATGATGGCTGCACTGAAGACTGAGAAGTTTGGTATCAAACTCCTCAGCACAGTAAACCCACACTGATGCCAGTGTGGGATTTACTGTAAAATGCACGTCAGAGGGCAACTTAGAGTTACCCCCTGAACCTAACCTACAATCCACGTCTTGTCTGAGGGGCTGCCTAGGCTGCCACACAGCAGACATGTTGCTGGACCCCTGGGTAGAGAGCCATCCGCTCTCCCGGGCCTGCAACAATGCACGTCCTGGGTGAGGTGCTAGGCCCCCTCCCCCAGGATGGGCAGGGGAAGCTTCAAAGGCATTCCGCCTTTGTGAGCTTCCCAGACCACTTGCTGTACTCAGCAACTGGTCCCCACCGGTTCCTCCCCCATCCTGGTGGAAAGACTGGAGGGAAACACCAAGGGAGGAAAGGGGGTGTGCCACCCTCTGCCAACCCCACCCCTCAGGTGGGGGAGGCGAGGTGAAGCACATCTCCGGGCTCTCGCCATCTTGAAGATGGGGAGCCCTGCCCAATCAGGACTAGGCTCCTGCCCCCTCCCACAGGAGAGTGGCAGGATAGGGGGTGTACCCACCCCAGGGCAGGGACCCATTGGTCCCTGCCCTTTACCTACCTGTAACGCCCCTAAATCTAGTATTTAGGGGCACCCTGAACCTTCCTTCCTTAGATTCCCGCAACCTAAGAAGAAAAAGGACGAAAGAAGACGCCCAGCAGAGGAGACTGCAGAGAACAACTGACTTGGCCCCAGCCCTACCGGCCCGTCTGCAGTTTCCAGAGATCCTGCGCCAAAAATAGTCTTGTCCTGCAGCCAGCGACCTCCAGAACCCCAGGGAGGACTGACTGCCTTCAACAAAGACCGGATCTCCTGTGAACAGCAGCTCTGTTCAAAAGAAACACCAAACAAAGACTCCGAGCCTGCTGAGGAGAAAGAAACCAGACGCCTGGAACCACCACTGCACCCGTCGCCTACAGCCCGAGTTCAAGTGGCCCACCGGTCCCAGCGAGGTCCCCCAGCTCTCCAGAGTCCGAGTCCACCGTGGGTTGACCCCTCCAGGACTCCCCGACGTCGCCTGCAGCCTCTGCACGGAGAACCCCCCAACCGCGAGTGGCCCGGTAAGGTGAAATCCGACCTCAAAAGACACCCCTGCATCCAGACGCCCTGCGCCCTGGAGAAAGGAACCCGAGGTGCACCTACGTCCCCGAGCCCTCCAACTTACCTGCCCAGCTGTTGGTTCCTCCTGGAAGTCTTCCTGGACCGAGCCTGCAGCTGAAAACCAAAACCGAAAATTTCCATTGAAATCAACAGGGCACCCGACCTCAAAACAGCACTCTGCACCCGGCCGCCCTAGTGCCGCTGAGGGTGCCTCTTTGGTGCTAACTTGGTCCCCAACGTGCCCTGAGCTTAACCCTAGGAGCTTTGCTCCCACAACCCCGTGGCCTGCTTGCCAGCCGCCACCAACCGGAGTCCCCCTATCCTCCATAGGATAACATTGGGCCTCAACACTCTGCACCCGGCCGCCCTAGTGCCGCTGAGGGTGCAACAACAGTGCATCACTGACCCTGGGAGACCCCTGAGTCTAACCCCAGAACCCTAACTCAAAAGACCGATTACTTACCTCGAGACCGATAACTCATTTTTCCTCATAGGATAACATGGACACTTTTTCTTCCAAAAAGTTTCTAAGTGTCGACTTTTGAAAACAAGAATATTCTTTAAAAATCGTACAGACTACCAAAACGTAATTACTTACCTGTTTTAAGTAAATGTCCCAGGGCTGAACCTAGGAGTCCAGCACTGGATTACAAAAGTAACGTTAAAAGTAACTTACCGGCGAATTGAATTTTCTTACATAGGGATCCATTGACTGGTTTTCTGTGAAATTTCTTCTAAGTGTCCACTTTTGAAATACCAAAATATTGCTTAAAAATCACAACAGTAACGAATTCCGAATTACTCACCTACTATCAGGAGAGACCTCAGTACTGCATCTTTTAGTCCAGTACCGACCATGAAAAGTAATTTTTACCGTACTTACCAGTAACTGGAAATTCCTCTCATAGGATATCATTGCCTGCTTTTTGTTGAAAAAGTTTCTAAGTGTCGATTTCTGAATCATACAAATATTCTTTAAAAATCGTACAAACTACAAAAACGTAATTACTTACCTGTTTTAAGTAAATGTCCCAGTGCTGAACCTAGGAGTCCAGCACTGGATTACAAAAGTAACGTAAACATACTTTGCTTGCAAACTGTATTTCCTTCCCTAGGATAACATTGGTAATTTTACCCAGAAAAGTTTCTAAGTGTCAACTTTTGAAATACAGTAATATTCCTCAAAAATCACTACTATAACCAAAACGCTTTTTCTCACCTGTTTACAGGAAGTGTCCCGGGACTGAATCCAAGATCCAGTCCCGTGGTTAGAAAAAGTAATCCAAAAAGTAATCTATTGCATTTAACCAGAAATTTCCATTGAGCTCAATGTATAATTGTGTTTAAAATTGTGTTGCATATTGCAACAACTGTAACTATTGCATTCAAAAGTCTATTGCCAATTGAACAGTAGTTAACTAAAGCATCTCATTCTGAGAAAGTATATTTTGACACCCATTGTTGGTTCTAAAATAAAACAACTATATTTTTATATACAAACCATTGGCCTAGAGTTCAGTTCTTGAGTGTGTGGCTTCATTTGCTGACTGAGTGTGTACAACAAATGCTTTACACTGTCCTCTGATACTGCCTTACTGCTCGACCAAGCTACCACTTTGGAGAGTAAGGTTATATCTAACTTTAGCCTCTGCCAAACCTCTGGGGACTGTGGACTGTGCACACTGAACCTTACTTTGGTGCAGTATATACAGAGCCACTTTCTTACATTGGTGGATCAGCGGTGGGATACAAACTTGCATTGTTGGACTACTTGGTTACCATCTGATCACACGACAGAACTCTTAAATTGCCTTTAGAATTCTGATTTTTTCAAATTGGCATTTTTTACCAAATTACTAAAAGTCGTTAGGGCCTTGCTTAAGTCCCTTTAAAATTGTAGAAAATAAAAAGTCACTATAGTCAAGGGTAGAGGGGTTAGAACTTTTTGTTAGAATGTCTCAAGAAAACAACCCAGCTATTAGTGAAAATAATAATGACATACAGGACATGGTTGAGGAGCTCGACCTCACCCCTTATCTTCATTTGTCTTTCAAAGAGATAAGGTCCTTATGTAAACTTAAAAATATACCAATGGGCCAGCATCCAACCAAACAAGGGCTCCAGGAGCTCCTGGCTGAGTATGCTAAGGCCCACCCCTCTGAGCATGGTGATGACCACGCAGAGGAGGAAAGGAGTGAGGAGGATGGGGATGGTAACCCACCTCCACCACTTCCTAGGGAAGACAGGGTCACTGCACCCTTATTTCCAAGAGTAAACCTCTGGGGACCTAGGGGCCACCTAGGTGGTTCAGGTCCCAGAGAGGACACTGAGGATAGCCTTAGTGAGGAGGACCACCTTTTAGCAAGGTTGGCCAAAAGACTGGACCTAGAGACCAGACTCCTGGCTCTAGAGAAGGAAAGACAGGAGATGGGTTTAGCACCCATCAATGGTGGCAGCAATACTAAAACTAAGGATAGGGAGGAAACTTCTGATCCTAAAATCCCCAAAGGGATTGTCCCTAAATTTGAGGAAGGTGATGACATCACCAAATGGTTCACAGCCTTTGAGAGGGCTTGTGAAATAAGAAAAGTAAAGAAACCTCTCTGGGGGCACTCCTGTGGGAACTGTTCTCTGGTAACTGCAGAGACAGGCTTCTGACCCTCTCTGGGCCAGATGCAGGGTCCTATGACCTCATGAAGAATACTCTGATTGAGGGATTTGGGCTCACTACTGAGGAGTATAGAATTAGATTCAGGGGGCTCACAAAACCCAGACCCAGTCCTGGATTGACTTCGTAGACTACTCAGTAAAGACACTGGATGGTTGGTTAGCTGGACATAATGTGCAGGATTTTCCTGGACTTTACAATTTGTTTATGAAGGAACACATACTAAGTAATTGCACAAACGAAAAGTTGCATCAGCATTTGGTAGACCTAGGTCTAATTTCTCCCCAAGAATTGGGAAAGAAGGCAGACCACTGGGTCAGAACAAGGGTAACTAGGACATCCACTGGGGGTGACCAAAAGAAAGGGGTCACAAAGCCTCCCCAGAAGAAAGATAGTGAACCCCTTAAGGATAAAAGTAAGGAGTCCCAGGCAGCCCCCAAAAACCTGTCCAGGAGGGTGGGCCCAAAGACACCTCACAAACTAAACCAGGGTACCAAGGTAAGAATTGGGATCCCAACAGAATATGGTGTCACAACTGTCAGAAGTCAGGACACCACACCAAGGACCCTAGCTGTCCTAAAAACAAGATCCCTAGTACAGCCCCAGGGGTGACTAGTGTAGCCCCAGGAGTTGCCAGTGTAGCTCTGGAGGAAGGGTCCTCAGATGAGGAAGTCCTCCTAGCTTTCAACTGGAAAATGGGCCCAAGAGGTAAGCTGGAGATCCCAGAGGGGAGTAGACACTTCCACCGCCTACTGGTGAATGGAATCCCAGCCACTGCCCTGAGAGATACCTGTGCCAGTCACACTGTGGTGCATGACAGGTTGGTACTCCCACACCAGTATGTCCCAGGGGAATCAAGGAGAGTAAGGGCTGTCCCAGGGGGAGTCACTGTTAGGCCTGTGGCTGTAGTGCCCCTAGTCATAGCTGGGTCCCTTAGATGGAGAAAGGTGGTAGTCAGTAAAGACCTCCCCCTTGATTGTCTCCTGGGGAATGACCACTTAGAGGTGGACCTGAGCCAAAGAGAGGCACTGGCCCAATGCCAGGCCTCACCCAAGAAACCTGGGGGGCTCAACCTGCAGTCAGTGCAGCTGAGCCCCAAAAGAGTAAAAAGGAACAGGGTAGGAAAGGTGGGCAACTGTTAGCCACAGTCCCAGAGGGCCAGGGAGATTCTATCCCAGTGAGGGAAAACTCCAGAAGTGGCCCTGGTAAAGCCCCCTAGCCAACAAGAAGACCTGACTAGTCAGGCAACTGTCCAGCCTGAGTTGGTGGCTCCTCAGCTGGCAGAACAAAGGGTGGAGGAAGGGTGCTCACTACAAAGTTTAGTGACCCCCCACCCTAAAGCAACAGGCAGACAGCCAGGACCCAAAGAGACCTGTAAGATAGCCCCTTCACTTGCCAGACAGGAGCTAAAGGTGTGGTTCTGGGCACTGACAGCTGTCAGCAGCCTCTGCTGGGTGTTAGCCTTCATGGCAGCCCTATCCTTGGCATGGTGGCCTAACCCCCTGCCAAATAACAAGCTAGGCCCCCTGACCCTATTGGTCATGGTGGGGTTGCTCAAACTGTGGGTGACCTCTGTGGGTAAGCTGGGCTTTGCCCTGGCTAAGTTAGACTTTGCAGAGGTGGGCACCTCTGAACCCAAACTTAAAAGATGGGGTGAAGACACTAAAGAGCAAGGAGAGGAGCTTTGGGAATTAGGTCCTGAAACTGATGAGGTAGGCCAGCTCCCCAAAGGGACTGACCTGGACAGAAGGATATAAGGCGGAGTAGGCCCTGCAACTTTCAAACCACTTCCCCAACTCTTCCTCGCCTGAAAGACTAGACAGGCTCTCCCAGCGTTGGCTGAGTCTCCTGGCCTTTGGGCTGGGGGGCTTGTGTAGGAAAGTGGGTTTCTGTTGCAGTAACCCCCACTTTTTGCCTGATAACTGATGCACTTTTCCTTGGTGTGCCCTGGATCCCTGCCAATCGGGTACCCAGGGCCTGTGTTCCTTCCCTAAAAACTGTACTCAGCCTAAACCCAATTGGCATCTCTGGCCACAGGTAAGCCCCTGGTAAATGGTACCCTAGGTACCCAGGGCACTGTGACCAGAGAAGACCCCTAAGGGCTGCAGCACTTATTGTGCCACCCTTAGAGGCCCTGTACCCTGACACACACACACTGCCCTTGCAGGCTGAGTGTCTTGGTGCAGAACAAAACAGAGAGTCGACATGGCACACATCCCTGTGTGCCATGCCCATAAACACACTGCCCTGGCATACCTCAGTCACCCCTCTAGCTGGGTGCCCTATGCCAGTGGTGAGGGCACAGGTGCATGAGCCCTGTGCCCCTACAGTACCCAGGCCCATTCCTGGGCACTGTAAGTGCAGGGCTGCCATTCCGAGTATATGGTGCTGGGAGGTCGTCAGCACGTACTCCACAGCACCATGATGGCTGCACTGAAGACTGAGAAGTTTGGTATCAAACTCCTCAGCACAGTAAACCCACACTGATGCCAGTGTGGGATTTACTGTAAAATGCACGTCAGAGGGCAACTTAGAGTTACCCCCTGAACCTAACCTACAATCCACGTCTTGTCTGAGGGGCTGCCTAGGCTGCCACACAGCAGACATGTTGCTGGACCCCTGGGTAGAGAGCCATCCGCTCTCCCGGGCCTGCAACAATGCACGTCCTGGGTGAGGTGCTAGGCCCCCTCCCCCAGGATGGGCAGGGGAAGCTTCAAAGGCATTCCGCCTTTGTGAGCTTCCCCAGACCACTTGCTGTACTCAGCAACTGGTCCCCACCGGTTCCTCCCCCATCCTGGTGGAAAGACTGGAGGAAACACCAAGGGAGGAAAGGGGTGTGCCACCCTCTGCCAACCCCACCCCTCAGGTGGGGGAGGCGAGGTGAAGCACATCTCCGGGCTCTCGCCATCTTGAAGATGGGGAGCCCTGCCCAATCAGGACTAGGCTCCTGCCCCCTCCCACAGGAGAGTGGCAGGATAGGGGGTGTACCCACCCCAGGGCAGGGACCCATTGGTCCCTGCCCTTTACCTACCTGTAACGCCCCTAAATCTAGTATTTAGGGGCACCCTGAACCTTCCTTCCTTAGATTCCCGCAACCTAAGAAGAAAAAGGACGAAAGAAGACGCCCAGCAGAGGAGACTGCAGAGAACAACTGACTTGGCCCCAGCCCTACCGGCCCGTCTGCAGTTTCCAGAGATCCTGCGCCAAAAATAGTCTTGTCCTGCAGCCAGCGACCTCCAGAACCCCAGGGAGGACTGACTGCCTTCAACAAAGACCGGATCTCCTGTGAACAGCAGCTCTGTTCAAAAGAAACACCAAACAAAGACTCCGAGCCTGCTGAGGAGAAAGAAACCAGACGCCTGGAACCACCACTGCACCCGTCGCCTACAGCCCGAGTTCAAGTGGCCCACCGGTCCCAGCGAGGTCCCCCAGCTCTCCAGAGTCCGAGTCCACCGTGGGTTGACCCCTCCAGGACTCCCCGACGTCGCCTGCAGCCTCTGCACGGAGAACCCCCCAACCGCGAGTGGCCCGGTAAGGTGAAATCCGACCTCAAAAGACACCCCTGCATCCAGACGCCCTGCGCCCTGGAGAAAGGAACCCGAGGTGCACCTACGTCCCCGAGCCCTCCAACTTACCTGCCCAGCTGTTGGTTCCTCCTGGAAGTCTTCCTGGACCGAGCCTGCAGCTGAAAACCAAAACCGAAAATTTCCATTGAAATCAACAGGGCACCCGACCTCAAAACAGCACTCTGCACCCGGCCGCCCTAGTGCCGCTGAGGGTGCCTCTTTGGTGCTAACTTGGTCCCCAACGTGCCCTGAGCTTAACCCTAGGAGCTTTGCTCCCACAACCCCGTGGCCTGCTTGCCAGCCGCCACCAACCGGAGTCCCCCTATCCTCCATAGGATAACATTGGGCCTCAACACTCTGCACCCGGCCGCCCTAGTGCCGCTGAGGGTGCAACAACAGTGCATCACTGACCCTGGGAGACCCCTGAGTCTAACCCCAGAACCCTAACTCAAAAGACCGATTACTTACCTCGAGACCGATAACTCATTTTTCCTCATAGGATAACATGGACACTTTTTCTTCCAAAAAGTTTCTAAGTGTCGACTTTTGAAAACAAGAATATTCTTTAAAAATCGTACAGACTACCAAAACGTAATTACTTACCTGTTTTAAGTAAATGTCCCAGGGCTGAACCTAGGAGTCCAGCACTGGATTACAAAAGTAACGTTAAAAGTAACTTACCGGCGAATTGAATTTTCTTACATAGGGATCCATTGACTGGTTTTCTGTGAAATTTCTTCTAAGTGTCCACTTTTGAAATACCAAAATATTGCTTAAAAATCACAACAGTAACGAATTCCGAATTACTCACCTACTATCAGGAGAGACCTCAGTACTGCATCTTTTAGTCCAGTACCGACCATGAAAAGTAATTTTTACCGTACTTACCAGTAACTGGAAATTCCTCTCATAGGATATCATTGCCTGCTTTTTGTTGAAAAAGTTTCTAAGTGTCGATTTCTGAATCATACAAATATTCTTTAAAAATCGTACAAACTACAAAAACGTAATTACTTACCTGTTTTAAGTAAATGTCCCAGTGCTGAACCTAGGAGTCCAGCACTGGATTACAAAAGTAACGTAAACATACTTTGCTTGCAAACTGTATTTCCTTCCCTAGGATAACATTGGTAATTTTACCCAGAAAAGTTTCTAAGTGTCAACTTTTGAAATACAGTAATATTCCTCAAAAATCACTACTATAACCAAAACGCTTTTTCTCACCTGTTTACAGGAAGTGTCCCGGGACTGAATCCAAGATCCAGTCCCGTGGTTAGAAAGTAATCCAAAAAGTAATCTATTGCATTTAACCAGAAATTTCCATTGAGCTCAATGTATAATTGTGTTTAAAATTGTGTTGCATATTGCAACAACTGTAACTATTGCATTCAAAAGTCTATTGCCAATTGAACAGTAGTTAACTAAAGCATCTCATTCTGAGAAAGTATATTTTGACACCCATTGTTGGTTCTAAAATAAAACAACTATATTTTTATATACAAACCATTGGCCTAGAGTTCAGTTCTTGAGTGTGTGGCTTCATTTGCTGACTGAGTGTGTACAACAAATGCTTTACACTGTCCTCTGATACTGCCTTACTGCTCGACCAAGCTACCACTTTGGAGAGTAAGGTTATATCTAACTTTAGCCTCTGCCAAACCTCTGGGGACTGTGGACTGTGCACACTGAACCTTACTTTGGTGCAGTATATACAGAGCCACTTTCTTACAACGGTGCCTAACCAACCCCTAACTTCCCAACTTACCTCTCGAAGTGGTGGTCGCACCCAGAAGACCTTTGTCCCCAAGCCTGCAGTGCCTTTGCAAAACCGAGGTTCCTCATTGAAAACAACAGGGCGCCCGATGTCGAAACAGCACCCTGCACCCGACCGCCCTAGTACCGCTGAAGGTGCACCTTTGGTGCTACTTTGTTTCCCCATTTGCCCTGAGCTAAAGTCCAGGAGCTTTGCTCCTACAACCAAGTGCCCTGCTTGCCAGCAGCCACCAACCAGAGGCCCCCTATCCCCTTTGGATAACATTGGGCCTCAGCACTCTGCACCCAGCCGCCATAGTGCCGCTGAGGGTGTAACTAGAGTGCATCGTTGACCCTGGGGGATCCCTGAGTCTACCCCCAGAACCTCAACTCCCACTACCAAATACTTACCTCAAAACCGATAACACTATTTTCCTCCATAGGATAACATTGACTGTTTTTCTGTGAAAAGTTTCTAAGTGTGGAGTTTGGGAAACTAAAGAAATTCTTTAAAATTGCATAATCTAACAAAACGATTTTACTTGCCTGTTTTCAGGAAATGTCCCAGAGTAGTATCTAGGTATACTACTCTGTGTAAGCCTAGTAATCTCAAAAGTTACTTACCTGCTATTTTACTAAAAAGCCTATTCAAGTCTATGTATTGCATTTCTCTGTATCCATACTGTAAATCAAACCAAAGTGCATATACAATTATCATTCAAACTGTATTAGAACTGTATATTTACTGCAAAGTACTTATCACTTACCTGTGCCAGGCTTGCTTGGTTCTAGAAAATAAAATTACTAAAAGAATATTTTTATACAAAAACAATTGGTCTGAAGTTCAGTCTTTGAGTGTGTGAATTCATTTGCTGACTGAGTGTGTACAACAAATGCTTAACACTGTCCTCTGATACTGCCTTACTGCTCAACCACACTACCACAAATAGAGAGTTAGGTGCTATCTAACTTTACCTCTGCCCACCTTTGGGGATCCACTGGACTCTGTGCACACTGTACCTCACTTTGGTATAGTATATACAGAGCCAGCTTCCTACACCGCGTGATCAACATCTCTGGTCTGGAAAGTGTATATAAAGGTGGGACCCAAAGTACCCCACTTGGCCCAGTTTCAACGTCGTCCAAGTTCTTCTCCTCAGAGTATTCGAAAGACTGCTGGTACATTTGATAGCCAATCTGCCAAAGGTGAATCATATTGCCTAAAACCTTGGGTCTGCTTGTAGCTTGGCCTTCTATGAGAAGGGAAGGACCAACTGACCCTTCTGGAAGAGACTTCCCAAGTTAGAGAAGCCAAGCTGCTGCGGCCAGAGTGTAGGGCAAGCCCAGAAGATAGACTGAACAGTAGAGCATAAACTTTGCCGACCCAAATTCAAAGAGGGTTTCTTTGCCTCTCTGAGTGTCCACAACAAGCCTAATGAGCAAGATCATTCTTCAACCCTAGCACATATCACCCAGCATGACCGTAAAGTTGATTTTGTCTTCAAGAGGTTGAAAAACCAGTACTGACTCAGTAGCGACATTGAACCTTTGCAATCACAGACCTGAGACTGCCCTGATAGGAGGATTGTTGGTGGAGAGGGAACTGCCGGATCCGTGCTGCTCACGCCTGGAGTCACCCTACTTGAGCACCAATACCGAGAGTTAAGGAAGGTCGGCTGCCAGCTCATGCTAATGGAACTTTAAGCAGGGTGGCTCACCCGTGCTCTGGTTGCCAGCTAGTCTTTGCTTGTGTTTTTGAAGTGCCTGGTCTGACAAGTAACTTGAGCTGCATGAACGTCAACTTGAACTACGTCTCCCTGTGCTAAAACTCCAGTCGATTATTTAACCCAGAAGGACTGGTTTGCCTTATAGTACCATAGCATTGAGACCTATATAGTCTGGCATATGGCAACCATAACTAGGGAACCTGTATTGTATAGAGCTCACAACAAATTTAGGCTTATTCATTCCTGTGTTTAAAACACCATAGCAGTTGTCTTCGAACCGTGTCGCTGATTAACATTTCCTGTCTGTTATATTAATAGACCCAGGTTTCCCATCTTCATTTATCCAAAGATGCACTACTTTTTAAGAGCAAGAAAGAGGGTTATATTTATACATGACACCTACAAAAGACTAAACTTGAAAAGGCAGTCAATACTCGGATTCGTAGCAGTACTTAAATGCAAAGTGTTCCTAAATGGATTGGAGTGTAGCTTTCAAACAATGCAATTCTTTCTGCAGTAGAGGCAAGGAATTGGTGGAGGAAGGAAAGATAAAATTTGAAGCATGAGTGGCTGTAGATGCAAGTACTCTGCATACACTTGCCATTTAATGTTAGACGTTTTCAAGTTGTTTTTCTACAAAGAAGTCTTACAGATCACAAGATGGACTTTTAACTCCTTTGTGGACAAAGTACATGAGTACCGTCTCCATGTTAGTTTGCTTTTTTTTCCACTGTCTGGTTGGGGCGTGTACTGATCGGGCTCCGAGATTCAACATGACTCCCTCGTTTTTTCAGACCCGCATGGTGAAACTTCAACCACCAGTGTTGGAAGAACCAATTTGTCAACGGCATTTCTTTTAGTTGACACCCGCCAGGGACCGACACCCAGTGAGCGAGCTCACTGGCCTTCTAGACCGGAAAATGTGGAGACTTAAAGGTTGATCAATCAGTAATCTTATAAAGCACGACTACTCACCCGTGAGGGTCTCAAGGCACCAAGTGGGGGAGGGAGAGGCTGTGGTTCAGTCGAAGAGCCAGGTCTTGAGGTCCTTCCTGAATTGCGGCAGCGATGGTGATTGCCTGAGGTGCAGAGGCAGGGAGTTCAAGGTCTTCACAGCGAGGTCAGAGAAGGATCTTCCTCCAGTCGTGGTCTTGCAGATCCGTGGGATTGTGGCCAGGGCCAGTTGGGTGTAGCAGAAATGTCTGGTGGGTGTGTAGAAGGAGAGGCGGGGGTTGTGGTATGTAGGTCCGGCATTGTGGAGGGCTTCGTAGGCTAGTGTGAGAAGCTTGAAGGTGATTCTTTTGTTAACAGGTAGCCAGTGAAGATCTCTTGGGTGGCCTGTGATGTGGTTCCGGCGTGAGATGTTTAGGTTGAGTGTGGTGGAGGCGTTCTGGCTGGTCTGCAGTTTTTTTAGGAGTTTCTGGGTGGTGCAGGCGTAGAGTGCGTTGCCGTAGTAGAGTCTGCTGCTGATGAGCGCATTAGTGACCGTTTTCCTGGCCTGAGAGGGGATCCACTGGAAGATCTTACGAAGAAGGTGGAGTGTGTGGAAGCAGGAGGACAAAATAGCGTTTATTTGAAGGCTCATTGAGAGAGGAGTCCAGGATGATGCTGAGGTTTCGTGTATGGTCTGTGGGGGGTAGAGGGATTCTGAGCTCTGCGGGCCACCAAGAGTCGTCCCAGGCGGAGAAGGAGGAGCCCAAAATGAGGACTTTGGTCTTGTCTGAGTTAAGCTTGAGGCATCTGTCCTTCATCCAGGCGGCGACAGCCTTCATCCTGTTCTGGAAGTTGCTCTTGGCGGCTGTGGGTTCATCTGTGAGGGAGAGAATCAGCTGGGTGTCGTCGGCGTAGGAGACTATGGTGAGCCCGTGGCTTTTGATGCTGACTGCAAGAGGGCCATGTATGTCGAAGAGGGTGGGCCTTGGGGAGGATCCCCGAGGCACTCCGCAGCTGATCTCTTTGGGTTCTGAGTTGAACAGTAGGAGTCTGACTCTGCGTTTGGCTGGTGAGGAAGGAGCAAATCCATTCTAGGGCTTTGTCGCAGATGCTGGTGTCTTGGAGTCTAGTGCAGAGGGTGTGGTGGGAGACGATGTCGAAGGCGGTTGAGAGGTCCAGGAGGATGAGGACAGCAGTCTCGCCTTGGTCGAGGAGGGTGCGGATGACATCTGTAGCGGCAAGGAGAGCGGTCTTGGTGCTGTGGTTGCTTCTGAAGCCCGATTGGGGGAGGTCCAGGATGACGTTTGTTTAGATGAAATCGAAGAGTTGGGTGTTGTTAGGAAGTGGGTTTCTGTTGCAGAACCCCCCCACTTTTTGCCAGATGACTGATGCACTTTGACTTGATGTGCCCTGGGTCCCTGCCAATCAGGTTCCCAGGGACTGTGTTCTTTCCCCAAAACTGTACCCAATTGGCATCTCTGGCCACAGGTCAGCCCCTGGTAAATGGTACCACAGGTACCCAGGGCACTGTGACCAGGGAAGACCTCTAAGGGCTGCAGCACTTATTGTGCCACCCTTAGAGGCCCTGCACCTTACACACACACACTGCCTTTGCAGGCTGCGTGTTTTGGTACAGAACAAAGTGAAGAATCGACATGGCATACACCTCTGTGTGCCATGCCTACAACACACTGCCCTGGCATAGGTCAGTCACCCCTCTAGCTGGGTGCACTATACCAGTGGTGAGGGTACAGGTGCATGAGCCCTGTACCCCTACAGTGTCTAAGTCCATTCTTAGACATTGTAAGTGCAGTGCTGCCATTAAGAGTATATGGTGATGGGAGTTTGTCATTACGAACTCCACAGCACCGTAATGGCTTCACTGAAAAATGGGAAGTTTGGTATCAAACGTCTCAGCACATTAAACTCACACTGATGCCAGTGTGGGATTTAATGAAAAATGCACACAGCGGGCATCTTAGAAGATGCCCCCTGAAACCTAACCCACCTCTAGTGTCCAGGCTGAGTGGATGCTTCAGCTGCCACCACCAGACATGTTTCTGGACCCCTGGGTCGAGAGCCTGCTGCTCTCTGGGGCCTGAAACAATGCACATCCTGGGACGAGGTGCCAAGCCTCCTACCCCAGGATGGGCAGGGTTCACGAAGGGGAAGCATCAAAGGCATGCCGCCTTTGTGAGCCTCCCCAGACCATTTGCTGCTTTCAGCAACTGGTCCCCACTGGTTCTACCCCCCACTTTGGGCGGGAGAACCGGCGGGAAAAACAAGTGAGGGAAAGAGGTGTGCCCACCTCTGCCAACTCCACCCCTCAGGTGGGGGAGGCGAGGTGAAGCACAACTCTCAGTCCCCGCCATCTTGAGGATGGGGGGACCCAACCAACCAGGGACAGGCTCCTGCCCCCCTCCACTGGAGGGTGGCACGATAGGGGTGTGCCCACCCCAGGGAAGGGACCCATTGGTCCCTGCTTTTTACCTACCTGTAACGCCCCTAAATCTAGTATTTAGGGGGAACCCTGAACCTTGCTTCCTCAGATCCAGACAAGAAACAAGAAGAAAAGGACGAAGAGCCGTGCAGAGCTAACAAGAGGACGACACCCACTGACTTGGCCCCAGCCCTACAGGCCTGTCTCCCCTCGAACCTGCTCCTGCGAAATCCCGGTGTGTCCTGCAGCCAGCAACCTCAAAAACCCCGGAGGACCTACCTGCCTTCACTTCCAAGCCTCCTCCTCCCGTGAACACCGGACTTGTTCAAACTGCAGCTTCTGGCTCCGGCCGGATACCGCGAATCCAGCCCACTCTGCACCCGCCGAACCCGGCCCGAGCTCGAGTGGAAAAACACCACGAGGAGGTCACCCCGGCAATCCTGACCCGAGATCCGGCTACTCCTGACCTGCCTCAAGCCTCCAGTCGACGCCTGCAGCCTCAATCCAGAGGATCCCCTCTACCGCGACAAGAGCGGGTAAGACTTTCCGACGTCCCAAGGCACCCCTTTAAGAAAGTGGCTCTGTATATACTGTTCCCAAATAGGTACAGTGTGCACAGAGTCCACAGTCCCCAGAGGTTTGGCAGAGGCTAAAGTTAGATATAACCTTACTCTCTAAAGTGGTAGCTTGGTCGAGCAGTAAGGCAGTATCAGAGGACAGTGTAAAGCATTTGTTGTACACACTCAGTCAGCAAATGGTCTCACACACTCAAGAACTGAACTCTAGGCCAATGGTTTTGTATCAAAATATATAGTTGTTTTATTTTAGAACCAACAATAGGTATCAAAATATACTTTCTCAGAATGAGTTACTTTAGTTAAATACTTTTCAAATAGGCAATAGACTTTTGAATACAATAGTTGTTGCAATAGGCAACACAATTTCAAACACAATAATACATTGAGCTCAATGGGAATTTCTAGTTAAATGCAATAGATTACTTTTTGGATTACTTTTCTTACCACAGGACTGGATCCTAGATTCAGTCCTGGGACATCTCCTGTAAACAGTTGAGTAAAAACGTTTTGGTTACAGTTTTGATTTTTAAGGAATATTATTGTATTTTAAAAGTTGACACTTAGAAAGTTTTTCACATAGAATCACCTATGTTGTCCTATGGGAGGAAATTCACTTAGCAGGTAAGTGGGGTTATTGTTACTTTTTCTAACTCAGTGTTGGATCCTGGATCCAGCACTGGTGCATCTCCTGTAAACAGTTGAAAGAATGTGTTTTTGTTATACAGGCGATTTTTTACGAATATTTGTAAGTTTGCAAAATCGACACTTAGAAACTTTTTCAGCAAAAACCAGGCAATGTTATCCTATGGAAGGAAGTTCAAGTTACCGGTAAGTACAGTTATGATTACTTTTCAGGGTCAGTGCTGGGCACCAAGATCCAGCACTGGGATCTCTCCTGATAAATTCGTTTTTGTAATTCGGCTGATTTTAGATGAATATTTTAAAGTTTAGAAACTCCACACTTAGAAGAATTTCCAAGTGAAACCAGTCAATGTTACCCTATGGAAGAAAAGTGAGTTATCGGCTTTCGGGAAAGTTTTTGACTGTGGGAGTCCAGGTTCTGGGGTTAGACTCGGGGGTCCCCCAGGGTCCGTGATGCACCCACAGCGGCACTAGGGCGGCCGGATGCAGAGTGTTGAGGCCCCAATGTTATCCTATGGGAGATAGGGGGCCTTCATTTGGTGGCTGCTGGCTAGCAGGCCACTGGGTTGTGGGAGCAAAGCTCCTGGCTGTAGACTTGGCACAAAGGGGGAAGCAAGTGAGCACCAAAAGCGCACCCACAGCGGCACTTGGGCGGCTGGGTGCAGGGGGCTATTATGGCGTCGGGTTCCCTGTTGAAGTCTATGGAGATTCTCCCGACTGGACAAACACTGCAGGCTTGGAAACGAGAGTCTCCTGGGATCTACCAACACTTCGAGGGGTAAGTTGAGATGTCTTGGCTTAGGTAGGCACCCTGGGTTGGGCACACAAGGCCGTGGGGCGTCGGGTGCAGGGGTGCCTTTTAGTGTTGGATTTTTCTTACCCGCTCTGGTCGCGGTAGGGGGTACCCTCTGGACTGAGGCTGCAAGCTTCGTCTGGAGGCTTGAGGCAGGTCAGGAGTCGCCGGATTCCAGGTCAGGATCGCCGGGGAGACCTCCTCTGGGTGTTTTTTTACTCGAGATCGGGCCGGGTTCGGCGGGTGTAGAGTGGGCTGGATTCGCGATCCCGGGCTGGTGCCAGGGGTGCTGGTTTTGAACAAATCCGGTGTT
Organism: Calotriton arnoldi; assembly: GCA_963921515.1. NCBI lineage: Eukaryota > Metazoa > Chordata > Amphibia > Caudata > Salamandridae > Calotriton > Calotriton arnoldi. The sequence continues at coordinate 485,630 of CAWUFW010005376.1, forward strand.
CACGGGAGAAGCAGGTGGTTCAAGTGAAGGCGGGCAGGTCCTCCGGGGTTTGTGAGGTTGCTGGCTGCAGGATACACCGGGATTTCGCAGAAAGCAGGTTCGAGGGGAGACAGGCCGGTAGGGCTGGGGCCAAGTCAGTTGTTGTCTTCCTCTTGTTAGCAGGCTGCACGGCTGTTTGGTCCTTGTTCTTCTTTTCTTGTTGTCATTGCTGGATCTGAGGAAGGAAGGTTCAGGGTGCCCCTAAATACTAAATTTAGGGGCGTTACAGGTAGGTAAAGGGCAGGGACCAATGGGTCCCTTCCCTGGGGTGGGTACACCCCCTATCCTGCCCCTCTCCTGTGGGAGGGGGGCAGTAGCCTAGTCCTGATTGGGCAGGGCTCCCCATCTTCAAGATGGCGAGAGCCCGGAGTTGTGCTTCACCCCGTCTCCCCCACCTGAGGGGTGGGGTTGGCAGAGGCTGGCACATCCCCTTTCCTCCCTTGGGGTTTCCCGCCAGTCTTCCCGCCAGAGAGGGGGTCAGAACCGGTGGGGGCCAGTTGCTGAGTACAGCAAGTGGCCTGGAGAAGCTCACAAAGGCGGCATGCCTTTGAAACTTCCCCTGCCCATCCTGGGGGAGGAGACCTAGCACCTCGCCCAGGATGTGCATTGTTGCAGGCCCAGGAGAGCGGATGGCTATCCACCCAGGGGTCCAGCAACATGTCTGCTGTGTGGCAGCCGGGGCAGCCCCTCAGACAAGACGTGGATTGTAGGTTAGGTTCAGGGGGCAACTCTAAGTTGCCCTCTGTCATGCATTTTACATTAAATCCCACACTGGCATCAGTGTGGGTTTAATGTGCTGAGAAGTTTGATACCAAACTTCTCAGTCTTCAGTGTAGCCATTATGGTGCTGTGGAGTTCGTAATGACAACCTCCCAGCACCATATACTCTTAATGGCATCACTGCACTTACAGTGCCCAGGAATGGCCCTGGGTACTGTAGGGGCACAGGGCTCATGCACCTGTGCCCACACCACTGGCATAGTGCACCCAGCTAGAGGGGTGACTGAGGTATGCCAGGGCAGTGTGTTTGTGGGCATGGCACACAGGGATGTGTGCCATGTCGACTCTCTGTTTAGTTATGCACCAAGACACTCAGCCTGCAAAGGCAGGGTGTGTGTGTCAGGGTACAGGGCCTCTAAGGGTGGCACAATAAGTGCTGCAGCCCTTAGGGGCCTTCTCTGGTCACAGTGCCCTGGGTACCTAGGGTACCATTTACCAGGGGCTTACCTGTGGCCAGAGATGCCAATTGGGTTTAGACTTTAGTACAGTTTTTAGGGAAGGAACACAGGACCTGGGTACCTGATTAGCAGGAGCCCAGGGCACACTCAGTCAAAGCACATCAGCAATTCAGCAAAAAGTGGGGGCAACCATGCAGAAAGAGGGCACTTTCTCACACAACCCCCCCCCCCCCAAACGCAAGAGGATGAGACTAACCTTTCCTTAGAGAGTCTTCATTTTCTAAGTGGAAGAACCTGGAAAGTCCATCTGAATTGGCATGGGCAGTCCCAGGTCTGTGTTCCACTACAAAGTCCATTCCCTGTAGGGAGATGGACCACCTCAACAGTTTAGGATTTTCACCTTTCATTTGCATTAGCCATCTGAGAGGTCTGTGATCAGTTTGTACTAGGAAGTGAGTACCAAACCAGTATGGTCCCAGCTTCTTCACGGACCAAACCACAGCAAAGGCCTCTGTTAGACCTGTCAGCCCTAGGGTGGTCTTACCCCGTTTTTTCTCTTTGCGCCTCATTTTTGCCACTACCTTTTTGTTGGATCTAGGTCTCTGGGCGCCTTACCACTGCCAAACAGTGCTGAGGTGGAGGTGCTCTCTCCTAACAAGATGGCTGCCACAGGCCCCTGCTACTGCGGAGTGGCCATTGTACATGCACGCACCAGTAGTCAGGATCAGGCTGGGACATAATGATACTGTATCCAGGCCGTCCCCGCCTCTGGGCCTCATAGCCAGACATGAGGGAAGCTTCTAGAACCTTCCAGCCCAGGGTGGAGTTATGTTTTGCCGCCTTCAGGAGGGTCACCTGACCTAGGGGTATAAGAGGTTTGGAAGGAAACCTAGTTAGTCAGTTGGGGCACCACTGGACCTGGGGGAACCTCTGCCGGAGTACAGGCTGTTGGGCCTAGGGGGAGACCTACACTACTGGTACTGACTGGGCTTAGGCACTGCTGTGCTGAGATAGATGAGGAACACCTTCCACCTGCTGACCTTGCCCAGCGTGAGGGGACCCAGGGAACCACCTCCAGTGTGCCTGCAGGGCACCTACCTGCCTCTAGTGCCCACCAACTCAACCCCCCTTCCCCCAAGTTACTTCAACCAAGCAACTACAAGCACTGATCCAGCAACCAAGAAACTGCAACCAAGCAAACCAACGTCTAAACGCTACTGCTGGGGATCACCAGGTAAAGCGCCGTGCCTCTAAGCGCTGGACCTTCACCCTGTGTGTCCTGCTGCAAGCGCTGTTCTCCTCTAGCGCTGTGCTGTCCAGAAGCGCTGGCCCTTCACCCCTTCGTGCCTTGTCGCGAGCGCTGTGTGCCAACTACCTGCCCCCGCCGTGAGTGCTCTGCCCTGAAAAAGCGCTGTATGCAGGGAGGTGCTGTGGCCGCCAGGCGTCCTGTCCCCAGGAAGAGGAGCATCGCATGCTTAAGATCACCGCCGCGGCCGAGTGCCAGCGGTGCGCGCTGAGGCCGGGAGATGCACTACTGAAACCCCCCAGAACACCTGGCTGCGGCCCAGGTACCTGCGACCCTCGAGGAGTAGAAGTGCCATTTCCCCGAATCACCACGAGGCCCTGGAGCAGAGGGAGGGCCACCGCGGTTGCAGCGAAGGCCGCGCTGGGCCCAGAGAGCGTCTCCCAGCAACGAGGGCGCCGACCGCGTCATCGGCCGCGCCCCCAGGAAGCCGCGACGTCATTGGCTCCCGGCTCCGGAGGCCCGGAGTAGGACAACGTCAGGGGGCTCCACTGCCTGTGGGAGCCCCGGAGCCAGGTCCGCAGTCCCGAGAGGAAGCGCCGCCACCCCCGGTCGAGGCCCCATGAGTAACTAGGAGCGGGCTGACCGGGGAGGAGGCGCCCGAGGCCCACACGCATATCGGAGCAGCAAGGTGAGCTCGAGAGGCCCTGGGAGGGACTCTATGCCGTCGGGAGGCCTCGCATTAGCAGCGCCACCCCAGCCTACTGTCCCGAGTGGAATAGGAGGGGCCGGGGCCCTCGTGCTGCCGTACTGACTGCCTCCCCTACGCATAAGGCTGGGCCCGGAAGTAGAGAGACTGGGCCGGGCCTACCAACCCCTTGCGTCCCCCTGCCCCATTGAGCCATAAATACACGGGTGTGGGGATCGCTGGGCCCGCAGGAGCTATTATTCGTCTCTGGTGACACCGGCCTGCTGTAAGGTCGTCTATACCTTGAACGGTACCGAGATGGGGGGCCTATTTAGCCATGATTATAGCCTGAAGTACCGGCATTAAGTCCCTTAGTGAGGGAAATGTTTCCAATGTTGTGTGATTGATCTACCTTACGGCCTCCAATGAATTGAAGGTACCTACATGAATTGAGCCTTTGTGTTCACCTGCCAAGAGTTGAAATGTTCCTATGTTGTAGGCCTACCTGCTTTGCGACACCCACTGTACTGAATGTGGTTGCGCCTAGGTAAATACAGGTTCCTCCTCAGCTACAGGGTTATGTGCATCTAATTTCTTGCTAATGGGATGTCGCTAAATGCATTGAAGCCTATGTTTTGACCTGCAATCTATGACCTACAGTGTTACCTGCTTTTCTAGGAGGTTATGGCTACTGCCTATTTACTGGCCTAAAGTTTTACTGTTATGATGTTCTTGAATGAATTTACGCACTGGTTCTAAGAAGCTAAATGAATTGAAATGTTGCCTGCGATTATCTGCCTCCCCTATTGCTGATTTAAAATTAGATAAAGAATCTTGTTTTTACATAACAGCCTGGTGTGGTGTCTCCTTATTGTGTGCGTATTACTGAGTCAGTGTGAGTGTGTGCTGCACAAGTGCTTAACACATTGCCTTCGGGTGCCTCGCGCCAAGCTACCGTGTCGGAATCGGTGACCCCGGTTCTAACAGCCTCCCTCTCAATGGCACTCCAACGCTGCTCCCTGGGGAGAAGCCTTCTGCTTATAAAAGCAACAGGTTGGTCTTGGCCTTCATCATTGGCCTGGGATAGGACCGCTCCTATCCCTAGCTCAGAGGCATCAGTCTGCACAATGAACTGCTTGGCATAGTCTGGAGCTTTGAGAATTGGTGCTGAGCACATAGCCTCTTTCAGGGTGTCAAAAAGCCTTTTGACAACTAACTGTCCAGTTTACCTTCTTGGGCATCTTCTTGGAGGTGAGTTCTGTGAGGGGAGCCACAATGGACCCATATCCCTTCACAAACCTCCTATAGTACCCAGTCAAGCCAAGGAATGCCCTGACTTGGGTTTGGGTTGTTGGAGCTGCCCAGTCCAGGATGGCCTGGATCTTGGGCTGTAAGGGTTGTACCTGGCCTCCACCAACAAGGTGGCCCAAGTACACCACAGTTCCCTGCCCTATCTGGCATTTGGATGCCTTGATAGTTAGGCCTGCAATTTGCAGGGCATTTAAAACCTTCCCAAGGTGGATCAGGTGATCCTGCCAGGTGGAGCTAAATACAGCAATATCATCTAGATAAGCTGCACTAAAGGACTCCAATCCAGCAAGGACTTGGTTCACCAGCCTCTGGAAGATGGCAGGGGCATTCTTTAAACCAAAGGGCATAACAGTAAACTGATAATGCCCATCAGGTGTGGAGAATGCGGTCTTTTCTTTTGCTCCTGGGGCCATGCCAATTTGCCAGTACCCTGCAGTTAAGTCAAAGGTACTTAGAAATTTGGCTGCACCCAATTTGTCTATCAACTCATGTGCTCTTGGGATAGGGTGAGCATCTGTCTTGGTGACAGAGTTGAGCCCTCTGTAGTCCACACAGAACCTCATGTTCGAGGCATATGAGCTGCAGATCACACACTATGCATAGATCGCCATCTGGTGTTGGGCCCGGATGTTTGCACTTTGTTGTTGTATTGGAATAAGTCTTTGGAAGTCACGAGATAGGTGACTCCTCCTTTGCACAATAGTGCGCATGGGCATTGACTCCATCTTCAGATTGTTTTTTTCCGCCATCGGGCTCGGATGTGTTTGTCGCGCTCCAGTTCGGTGTCGCTACCGTTCTAACTTTCGACGCGCAATCCTTCACCCTTTCTTCGGTATTGTTTTCGATCGCGTTTCCCTTCTCGACGCGCATCTCTACAAACTCGAATTGTTCGATTCCGGTCGTCGACGCAGGCCTTCGGGCCTAGCTGCGCCATCAGGCCTTTTGGCTCATGGAAAGGACTCCTTTCCAAAAGTGTCCTCAATGTGGATCCAAGTTTCCCCACGCCGATCTTCACGAGGTGTGTAACCTCTGCCTTTCGCCCGAGCACGAGGCCAAAGACTGTCCAGCTTGTGCCTCTTTCCGCTCCAAGAAAACCATACGGGATCGTCGAGCTCGAAGAAGCATGGCTCGATCTTCCACATCGATACCGGACGATATCTTCCAGGAAGGCATCGACGTACCGGAGCAGGAACAACTCGAAGAGGGCATCATTAGCGCCTCAGAAGCCGACGATTCCGACGTTGAAGACATCACTCCTGGGCAACGGGTCGTAAGTACTGACGTCGACCCCTCTCCCCCATCCATTCCTGCAAAGGCTTCGGTAACACCTTCACCTTCGGGCCTAGGTGCACACCGGGACAAAACTTCCCACGCCCCGCCTTCCGGCTCGGCAAAGAAGTCAACACATAAGCCTTCAGGCCGCTCGGGCTCGAGCCAGCCTACCCTCGGTACCGAAACCCCATCCCCGGCACCGAGACCAAAAGACAAACCCAGAGACAAACCACTGTCTTCGCCCGCACTGAGGCCGGGCTCCACATCGGCCCATTCGGCACCGAAACCCACGGGCACCGAACCTTCGGATCCGAAAAAACCATCGGAACCAAACAAACAACCGGTTCCGAAAACCGCTGCCGCTCAACCTTTGGAGCCGAGAAAATTATCGGAACCGATTCCAAAGACCCCAACGGAACCGAAGAAAACTCCCGTTTCCAAACCTAAGGAGCATAAAACAACTCCAAAACCGGTGCCACACAAATACTCGGACCCGAAAAAATCGGCACCGAAACCACACACTACAGAGGAGGAGCTTTTCCAACCTGATCCAACCCAAAAAACTCTGGAAATAGACCCAAATACAGGTCGGCTTATAGTTAGCCCTTCCAGGAAAAGGAAATTGGACAGACCTGCACCAGCTCCACTCCCTCTAATGAAGTGAGATATTGCCACTTCTCCTTTCAGAATTCCTTCTCCACCTCCTCCTCCACACCACATCTCTGCTATTCCATCTCCAATACCCTCACAATCTCCTCCACCTCAGGATGATGACCCTTCTGAGTACGAATGCGATGATCAACCTTTAGGAGAACCTAGTCATCCTAATATCCCAACTGACCCATGGGACAACTATGGGCACACCAGATGTTCCTGACACACCACAAGATGATATCTACCCATCTAGACCATCCCCTCCAGAGGACAATATAGGGTTCACTCAGCTCATACACAGAGCCGCAGAATACCTTGGTGTAGATTTACACACAGACCCTATAGAAGAAGACTTCCTTATGGACACTTTTGCACCATCTCAAAGGTCCACTTCTATTCTCCCAATGTTGAAAGGGGTAATCAAACACGCTCCTGAAGTCTTTAAAGATCCTGTAAGGGCTAGAGTCATTAACCCCAGGGTAGAAAAGAAATACAAGTCTGCCCCAGCTGACCCTGTTTACATTAAAGGGCAACTTCCCTTAGATTCCTTGGTAGTTTCCAACACCAGGAAAAGGGCTAACTCCCAAACCTCAGGCGATGCTCCACCTCCTGATAAGGAGTCAAAACTCTTGGACGCATCTGGTAAAAGAACAGCGTCCCAAACAGCTAACATTTGGAGAATTGCCAACACACAGGCTTTGCTGGCTAGGTAGGGCACACTATGACGAACTAGAGACCCTACTACAACACCTTCCAGATCAATACAAAACAAGGGCCAATGATCTCATCCAGGAAGGCAAGATTATAACCAGTACCTCCATTCGATGTGCTCTGGATGCTGCAGACACAGCCTCACGAGCTATTAATACCAGTGTCCTTTTGCGTAGACATGCATGGCTCCGTATTTCAGGGTTCAAACCCGAGGTTCAAACTGCCATGCTAAACCAGCCGTTTGACCAGGAACATTTATTTGGACCTAGTGTGGATTCATCTTTAGAAAAGATGAAAAAAGACACTGACAACTGCAATCGCAAACTCCCAGAAGTTCCTTTCGTCGCTCCTCTTATAGGGGCGCCTCTAGAGGTTTTACCACGGATAACTCCTCCACGTCCTATAAAAGTCCCACCCAGACCTCATCAACCAGAGGTTATTACAGAGGAGGCTACAGGGGCAATAACAACAAGGGTAGAGGCAAGACCATCAATACTCGTACTGCCTCCACCTCCAAACAATGACTTCCCTCCACTCCCCCCAGACCATTACACTCCGGTCGGGGGAAGATTGCTACAGTTCCTACCTGTCTGGAACACCATTACCACGGACAGGTGGGTGAGACAAATTATCCAATCCAGTTATTGCCTGGAACTCACTTCAACTCCCCCAAACATACCACCCAAACAGCGTATAAAGTCAACAGACGATTTAACGCTTCTCAAACAAGAGGTACTTTCCCTCCTACAAAAACATGCAATAGAACCAGTTCCCCTGCATCAGCAAAACACAGGGGTCTACTCACTGTATTTTCTCATTCCAAAGAAGGACGGAACCCTGATGCCCATCCTGGACCTCCGACCATTAAACCTCTACATACAATTAGACCATTTTCATATGGTCACTCTTCAACAACTCCTTCCTCCACTCAAACAAGGCGATTTCCTTGCCACCTTAGATCTCAAGGACGCCTACGTCCACATTCCCATTCACCCTGCATACAAAAAATATCTTCGATTTGTAGTGGACGGTCAACATTATCAGTTCAAGGTGCTCCCATTCGGAGTCACCACAGCACCCAGAGTCTTCACAAAATGTCTGGCAGTGGTAGCAGCCCACCTAAGAAGACAACAAATTCACGTCTTCCCATACTTGGACGACTGGCTCATAAAAGCCAGGTCGCATACCCAGTGTGTAAATCACACACACGCCACAATACAACTGCTTCACGGCTTAGGGTTTACAATAAACCTCACAAAGTCTCACCTCCAACCGTCCCACATCCAACAATATCTAGGTGCCACAATAGACACCTCAAAAGGCCTTGCATACCCCAATACAGCCAGGATAGCAAGCATGCAAGCCCTTATAACAAAATTCCAGCCGCAACACTCACTTCCAGCTCAAGTGTTTATGCAACTAATAGGGATGATGGCCTCCTGCATATTCATAGTACCGCATGCAAGACTCCAGAAGCGCCCCTTACAGGAATGCTTGGCACGTCAGTGGAACCAGGCTCTAGGTCAGCTAACAGATCTGGTGTTGGTGGACGGCCGCACACATCGCTCTCTGCAGTGGTGGAACACCCAAAACCTTTCCAAAGGGCGACCGGTCCTAGAGCCAGTTCCACAGATTGTGCTAACAGCAGACGCATCGCTCACCGGATGGGGGGCTCATCTACTACATCACACCATACAGGGCACGTGGACATTTCAGCAAAAGCTACTCCTCATCAATCATTTGGAGTTACTAGCAATCTTTCTGGCATTAAAATAATTCCAGAAACAAATATCAGGCAAAGCCGTCTTAGTCCGGACGGACAATATCACAGCAATGTATTATTTACAAAAACGGGGGGACGCACTCTCTGCAGCTCTCTCAACTAGCTCAGAGCATATGGAGGTGGGCTATTCCTCAAAACATATTCCTGTTAGCCCAACATCTTCCAGGAATTCAGAATCAGATGGCAGATCTGTTAAGTCGTCAAACACAACAAATTCACGAGTGGGAACTTCACCCACAAGTTCTTCAACCATTTTTCCAAATGTGGGGGCATCCAGAGATAGATCTCTTCGCCACACATTACAACACAAATTGCCCAAGCTTCGCCGCCAGATATCCACACCCATTGTCCAAAGGCAATGCGATATGGATGAATTGGTCAGGCAGATTTGCGTACGCTTTTCCGCCTCTCCCACTCATTCCATTAGTGGTGCGCAAGCTGCAGCAACAGTCACTAACACTGATTCTAGTTGCTCCAACATGGGCCAGACAACCATGGTACACAACATTACTGGAACTATCCGTAGTCCCGCACCAAAAACTACACCTCTCCCCACATCTCTTAACACAGAACCGTGGAGAGATCAGACATCCAGATCCAGCACAGCTCAATCTAGCGATCTGGCTCCTGAAGTCCTAGAATTTGGTTACCTCAATCTTCCACCTGATTGTATGAACGTTATCAGAGAGGCTAGGCGCCCCACCACTAGAGCCTGCTATGCAGCCAAGTGGAAAAGATTTGTTATATACTGTGCCAATAACACAATCAATTCTCTAGATGCGTCCATTCAACACATCATATGTTACCTGCTGCATCTTCAAAGATGTAATCTAGCATACACATCGATTAGATTGCATCTCGCTGCCATAGCAGCTTACCTACAAAATAGACAACATTTGTCATTGTTCAGGGTACCAGCCATTAAAGCATTTATGGAAGGCCTCAAAAGAATAATTCCTCCCAGGGTACCACCCTCTCCAGTGTGGAATCTAAACATCGTCCTCACTAGATTAATGGGCCCTCCATTCGAACCTCTACATAAATGTGAGCTCCAATTTCTTACATGGAAAGTTGCTTTCCTTGTGGCCATCACATCTCTCAGAAGAGTCAGTGAGTTACAGGCACTAACTATTCAAGAACCATTTTTACAACTCCATCATAACAAAGTGGTTCTCAGGACAAATCCCAAATTCCTTCCTAAAGTTATTCCTCCCTTACATCTCAACCAATCTGTGGAGTTGCCAGTGTTCTTCTCGCAACCACAAACAGTAGCAGAAAGAGCTCTTCATACACTAGACGTGAAAAGAGCCCTCCTTTACTACATTGACAGAACAAAATCTTTTCACAAAACAACTTTTTGTATCCTTCTCACCACCACATAAAGGCAATCCTATATCAAAGTCTGGGATTGCAAGGTGGATTGTCAAATGTATACAAATTTGCTGCCACAAAGCAAAACGTACACTATCTATTCCCCCTAAAGCCCATTCTACCCGCAAAATAGGGGCTTCCATGGCATTTTTAGGGAACATTCCCTTAGATGACATCTGCAAAGCAGCTACATGGTCTACACCGCACACATTCACAAAACACTATTGTGTAGATGTGCAGGCAAAACAACAAGCTAGTGTGGGCCAGGCTGTACTCAAAACACTATTTAAGACTACTGCAACAGATACTGGTGGTCGCCGCTAAAGGGAAGTACTGCTATGCAATCTATGCATAGTATGTGATCTGCAGCTCATATGCCTCAAATGGAAAATGCTACTTACCAGTATGCATCTGTTCTTGGCATGTAGAGCTGCAGATCCACACACGCCCACCCACCTCCCCGGCTACCTTTATCTGTTCCAGTATTATCTTAATTAGATACAACATACATGGACATCTCTTTCTGTTTCTCACAAAACTCCATCATTTCCCTTCTTGGCGAAAAAACAATCTGAATATGGAGTCGATGCCCATGCGCACTATTGTCCAAAGGAGGAGTCACCTATCTCGTGACTTCCAAAGACTTATTCCAATTCAACAACAACAAAGTGCAAACATCCGGGCCCAACACCAGATGGCGATCTATGCATAGTGTGTGGATCTGCAGCTCTACATGCCAAGAACAGATGCATACTGGTAAGTAGCATTTTCCTTCCCTCTTTCCACCCTGTGGATGAGGTTTGGGGACTAGAACCACTGGGCTGGCCCAGGGGCTCTCAGAGGGTTCAATAACCCCTAACTCCAGTATGTTGCTGACTTCAGCTCTGATGCTTTCCTTGACTTGATCAGACTGTCGATAGATCTTGTTTTTGACAGGTGAACTGTCACCAGTGTCCACATCATGGGTACACCAGTTTGTCTGACCAGGGGTCAAGGAAAAGAGCTTCAGGGATATCCAGCATTGCTGCATGGGTTTTTAGTTCAGCCTCAGCCCATGCTGAGGTTTCCAGGTCATTGCCAATCAGACATGCAGCTGGTAGCTTTGGGGAGACCACTACCTATTTTAGGCCAGTAAACACCCCTCCCTCCCCCCCCCCCCAGTCTAATGTCACCATAGCCATTGCATGGTTAGTGGTAACGCTGTCAGCATTGGTGACTGGGTAAGTTCTCCCAATCAAGTATTGCTCAGGGGAAACCAGTGTGTCTCTCACCATAGTGACACTGGCACCTGTATCCCTCAGAGCTACTATCCTAGTTCCATTAATCCAAGGGTATTGTAAGTACTTTTTTAAGTTGGGTGGCCACACAGCTACAGTGGCAAACTCAACTTCCCCCTCTGAAAATAGAACTGCTTCAGTGTGCAACCCGATTTGCTCTTGGCACACTGTTGATCACATCTGGAGACTTGCTACACCAGGAGTAGCTGTAGTAGGACTAGGGGCCTTCTTGGTTGGGCAAGCAGCATCTCCAGTTAAGTGTCCCAACTTCTTACAGTTGTTACACCAGGCATTTAAAGGATCAAAGTTCTTTCCCCTGTATCTATTAATGGACTGGGAAGAGTTTTGGAACCCACGCCCCTGTGCAGGTTTTTGGGGCCCTTTAGAAGACTCAGGCTTTTTATCTTGGGGATTCTCGCCACCTTTTCCCTGGGGAGGTTTTGTAACCCCTTTCTTTTGGTCACCCCCAGTGGTTGTTTTTGTCAGCCTTGTCTTGACCCAGTGGTCTGCCTTCTTTCCCAATTCTTGGGGAGAAATTAGACCCAGGTCTACCAAATGCTGATGTAACTTTTCATTGGTGCAATTACTTAAAATATGTTCTTTCATAAACAAATTGTAAAGTCCATTGAAATCATGCACATTGTGTCCAGTTAACCAACCATCTAGTGTTTAACTGAGTAGTCTACAAAGTCAATCCAGGATTGGTTTTGGGTCTTGTGAGCCCCCCTGAATCTAATTCTGTATTCCTCAGTTGTGGGTCCAAATCCCTCAATCAGAGTTCTCTTCATGAGGTCATAAGACCCAGCATCTGCCCCTGTAAGGGTCAGGAGTCTGTCTCTGCAGTTACCAGAGAACAGTTCCCAAAGGAGTGCCCCCCAGTGTGACTTCTTCACTTTTCTCATTTCACAAGCCCTCACAAAGGCTGTGAACCATTTTGTGATAACATCACTCTCTTCATATTTAGGGACAATCCCTTTGGGGATTTTAGGATCATAAGATTGCTCTTTATCCTTATTTAGTAAATTGCTGCCACCATTGATGGGTGCTAGGCCCATCTCTGCTCTCTCTCTTTATAGAGCCAGCAACCTGGTCTCTAGATGCAGTCTTTTGGTCAGCCTTACTAAAAGGCTGTCCTTCTCATTGAGGCTGTCCTCAATGTCCTCATTGGTATCTGATCCACCTGTGTGAGATCTAGGTACTGAGAGGTTGATTCTTGGAGTCCGGGCCACTGGGGCCCTTTTCTCCCTAAGCAGTGGAGGGGGTTGATCTATCTGGTCATCCTCTTACACTCCTTCTCCATCTGACTGGTCATCACCATTTTCAGATGGGTGGTCCTTTGCATACCCAGTCAACAGCTCCTGGAGCTTTTGTTTGGTGGGATGGGGACCCATGGCTATGTTTTTAAGTTTACATAGGGACCTTACCTCCTTGAAAGACAAGTGAAGGTAAGGGGTGAGATCGAGCTCCTCAACCTGGTTCTCTATATCATTATGGTTATTTTCACTAATAGCTGGGTTCTTATTTTGAGACATTGTTAAAAAAAACTTCTAACCCCTCTAACTCTAGCTAAAGTGACTTTTAGTTTTCTAAAATTCTAAAGGGACTTAACCAAGGCCCTAACAAGACTTTTAGTAATTTTGCAAAAATGCCAATTTGAAAAAATCATAATTCTAGACAATTTAAGAGTTCTGTCATGTGATCAGGTGGTAACCAAGTAGCTCAACAAATGCAAAGTTGTATATCCCACCGCTGATCCACCAATGTAGGAAGCTGGCTCTGTATATACTACACCAAAGTGAGGTATAGTGTGCACAGCACAGAGTCCAGTGGAACCCCAAAGGTAGGCAGAGGCAATGTTAGATAGAACCTTACTCTCTATTTGTGGTAGTGTGGTCGAGCAGTAAGGCAGTATCAGAGGACAGTGTTAAGCATTTGTTGTACCCACTCAGTCAGCAAATGATTTCACACACTCAAAGACTGAACTTCAGACCAATTGGTTTTGTATAAAAATATTCTTTTAGTTATTTTATTTTCTAGAACCAAGCAAGCCTGGCACAGGTAAGTTGATAAATACTTTGCAGTAAATATACAGTTTGGATTGTAATTGTATATGCACTTTGTTTTGACTTACAGTATTGTTATTGAGAAATGCAATGCTTTGTAAATGCAGTACATATACTTTGAATAGGACTTTTAGTAAAATTACAGGTAAATTACTTTTGAGATTACTTTTCTTACACAGTGCAGTATGCCTAGATGCAGCACTGGGACATTTCCTGTAAACAGGTAAGTAAAAGCGTTTTTTTTAGTTAGTACAATTTTAAAGAATTTCTTTAGGTTTTCCAACTCCACACTTAGAAACTTTTCATAGAAACACAGTCAATGTTATCCTATGGAGGAAAATGGAGGAAAATAGTGTTATCGGTTTACAGGTAAGTGCTTTGCTGTGGGAGTTGGTGTTCTGGGGTTAGACTCAGGGGTCCCCCAGGGTCAAGGATGCACTCTCGTTACACCCTCAGCGGCACTAGGGCGGCCGGGTGCAGAGTGCTGAGGCCCAGTGTTATCCAATGGGGGATAGGGGGCCTCCGATTGGTGGCTGCTGGCGAGCAGGCCACAAGGTTGTGGGAGCCAAGCTCCTGGTGTTAGGCTCAGGGCAAAGGGGGATCCGGTTTAGCACACAAAGTGCACCCGCAGCGGCACAGGGGCTGCTGGGTGCAGGGTGCTGTTTTGGCGTTGGGTGCCCTGTTGTTTTCAATGGGGATTTTTGGTTTTGGTTTTTAGCTGCAGGCTTGGTCCAGGAAGACTTCCGGGAGGAACCAACAGCTGGGCAGGTAAGTTGGAGGGCTCTGGGACGTAGGTGCACCTTGGGTTCTTTGCTCCAGGGCGCAGGGCGGCTGGTTGCAGGGGTGTCTTTTGAGGTCGGATTTCACCTTACCAGGCCACTCGCGGTTGGGGGGGAGGGGGGTCTCCGTGCAGAGGCTGCAGGCAACTTCGGGGAGTCCTGGAGGGGTCAACCCATGGTGGACTCGGACTCTGGAGCGCTGGGCGACCTCGCTGGGACCGGTGGGCCACTCGAATTCGGGCTGTAGGTGACGGGTGCTGTGGTGGTTCCAGGCGTCGGGTTTCTTTTTCCTCAGCAGGCTCGGAGTCTTTGCTTGGTGTTTCTTCTGAACAGAGCTGCTGTTCACAGGAGATCCAGTCTTTGTTGAAGGCAGTCAGTCCTCCCAGGGGTTCTGGAGGTCGCTGGCTGCAGGATAAGACGGTTTTTGGCGCAGGATCTCTGGAAACTGCAGACGGGCCGGTAGGGCTGGGGCCAAGTCAGTTGTTCTCTGCAGTCTCCTCTGCTGGGCATCTTCTTTCGGTCATTTTTCTTCTTAGGTTGCGGGAATCTGAGTTCTCGGTTCAGGGCTGCCCCCTAAATACTGTATTTAGGGGGCGTTTTAGGGGTCCCGAGGTCAGTAGCCAATGGGCTACTGACCTTTGGGTAACTACACCCTTGGTGTGCTCACCCCACGTGGGGGAGTGAGCACAATACCTAATCCTGATTGGGGAGTGCCTGCCATCTGCAAGATGGCATGGCACTGAAGAGTGGGCTTCACCTCGCCTCACCCACCTGAGGGGTGGGGTTGGCAGAGGTGGGCACACCTTCTGGGCTGGCTAATTTTTACCACCTGTCTTCCCGCCGAAAAAGAGGGGAGACAGGAAGGGGGCCTGCTCCTGATAGCAGGAGAGGCTGGGGGTCGCATCACAAAGACTGCCAGGCCTTTGAAGCTCCCCTGCCACAGATGGCTTTTCCTGGCCTGGGGGAGGTGTGAACACCTCCGCCCAGGAAAAGCTTTGTTTCTGGTCTCAGGGAGCGAAGGCTACCACCCCAGGGGTCCAGAAACATGTCTCATGGTGGCAGGCTGGTGTGTACCAGTCAGGGAACCCACCAGAGGCTGGTGGTCGTATTTCAGGGGGCATCTCTACGATGCCCTCTGAGTGCATTTTTCATTAAATCTCACACTGGCATCAGTGTGCCACCACACACTACGCACACGCCTCCACGACGCCGGAATCCAAGAGAAGGCCCTGGACTGGACCACCTCCTTCCTCTCCGGCAGAACACAGAGCGTCCGCCTCCCCCCCTTCCGCTCCGAGGCCACCGAGATCATCTGCGGCGTACCCCAGGGCTCATCCCAACGCTGTTCAACATCTACATGGCACCACTCGCCCACGTCGCCCGACTGCACGACCTCAACATCATCTCTTACGCCGATGACACCCAGCTGATTCTCTCCCTCACCAAAGACCCCCACACCGCCAAAACCAACCTCCACGAAGGAATGAAGGCCGTCGCCGAATGGATGAGGAACAGCCGACTGAAGCTGAACTCTGACAAGACGGAGGTCCTCATCCTCGGTTCCACCCCCTCGGCCTGGGACGACTCCTGGTGGCCGACTGCACTGGGAACAGCTCCAACACCCACCGACCACGCACGCAACCTAGGAGTCATCCTCGACTCCACCCTCTCCATGACTAAGCAGGTCAACGCCGTCTCTTCCTCCTGCTTCAACACCCTCCGCATGCTCCGCAAGATCTACAAGTGGATCCCCACCGAAACGAGAAGAACGGTCACCCAGGCCCTCGTCAGCAGCAGGCTGGACTACGGAAACGCCCTCTACGCTGGAGCCTCGGCCAAACTCCTGAAGCGGCTGCAACGCATCCAGAACGCCTCTGCACGCCTGATCCTCGACATCCCTCGCCGCAGCCACATCACCCCTCACCTGAGAGACCTGCACTGGCTCCCCGTCAACAAGAGGATAACCTTCAAGCTCCTCACCCACGCACACAAGGCTCACCACAACACCGGACCTACGTACCTCAACAGACGACTCAGCCTCTACACCCCCGCCCGCCAGCTTCGCTCCGCCGACATCGCCACAATCCCCCGCATCCGAAGAGCGACCTCCGGCGGCAGATTCTTCTCCCACCTCGCCGCCAAAACCTGGAACACCCTCCCCATCCACCTACGGCAGACCCAAGACCTGCTGACCTTCAGAAGACTCCTCAAGACCTGGCTCTTCGAGCAGTAGCAGCACCACCACCCCCCCCCCCCTCCAGCGCCTTGAGACCCTCACGGGTATGTAGTGCGCTCTACAAATGCTATGATTGATTGATTGATTGATTGTGGGTTTAATGTGCTAAGAAGTTTGATACCAAACTTCTCAGTTTTCAGTGTAGCCATTATGGTGCTGTAGAGGTCTTAATGATAACCTCCCTGCACCATATACTCTTATGGCAGCACTGCACTTACAATTTCTAAGAATGGACTTATTCACTGTAGGGGTACAGGGCTCATGCACCTGTACCCTCACCACTGGTATAGTGCACCCAGCTAGAGGGGTGGCTGATCTATGCCAGGGCAGTGGGTTGTAGACATGGCACACAGGGATGTGTGCCATGTCGACTCTTCACTTTGTTCTGCACCAAAACACGCAGCCTGCAAAGGCAGTGTGTGAGTGTAAAGGTACAGGGCCTCTAAGGGTGGCACAATAAGTGCTGCAGCCCTTAGAGGCCTTCCCTGGTCACAGTGCCCTGGGTACTTGGGGTACCATTTACCAGGGGCTGACCTGTTGCCAGCGTGCCAATTGGGTTTGGTACAGTTTTGGGGAAGAACACAGGCCCTGGGAACCTGATTGGCAGAGACCCAGGGCAAATCAAGTCAAAGTGCATCAGTGGTCTGGCAAAAAGTGGGGGGGTAACTGCAACAGAAACCCTTCTTCTCACAGGAGGGCACCAAATGGGCTCTTTAAAGCAGTCTGGTGGTGCTGGCAAGCGCCCCCACCCCAGGCCAATCACTAAGTCCTGTCAAGGAGGTGGTTACACCTCCCTGTGACAGGAAACCTATTGTTCTACCTTCTCCTGCTCAAGCCTGGCTCAGCAGCAGGAGGGCAGAATTGTGTCTGTGGTCGGCAGCAGCACTAGCTTGCTGTTACACTTGGAAGGGCTGGTACCGGGAATACAGAGGGGCTCCCTAGGAGAGCCCCCCAGTACATGGGATCCTACATCCAACACTGGAATCGGTGTTGGGGTAGGATTCCAACAGGTTTGAGACCAAACATGACCGGTTTCGGTGCAGCCAATATATAGTTAGACATCTAGTAATTGACTTGATGTCCACTATATGTATAAAATGTCTGACCGCACTTACAAAGCCAGGAGAATCGACTCCCAGGTTTGTAGGGGGTGTCCTGCTCATGCAGGGCACCCTCACACTTATAACCAAGCACCCTGCTTTCAGGATTGAAAGGCCTACCTTGTGACTTATAGGTTTTATGTACAGTGACCTTAGATATAAGGAAACCTATATCTGTGGTGAGTGGTGCTAGCACCAGCTCACACAGGCTGCAATGGCAGGCCTGTAGTCACAGTTTGAGTGGTCTCTTATGGGTGGCACAATACATGTTACAGCCCATGGGAGACCCTTGGTGTACCTATGCCCTGGGTACCGTAGTACCATATACTAGGGACATAGTAGGGTACACCAGTAGCCAATTAGAAAGGTAGCAAAGTACTTACCATAGTACAATTTAGGGATAGAGCACAGTGACTGGGGTCCTGATTAGCAGGATCCCAGTCAGACTAGTCAGAAAACAGAATGACACCAGCAAAAAGTTGGGGTACTTTAAAAGCAGATCCTACTTTGCTACAAGAACCCCCTCGGGTCCCGATGGAGGTCGCCCCTTGGAGAAGCTTTTGACATCGAAAGGCGATCAAGAGGAGAGGGCCGAGGAAGGCTCAGCGGAGCTACCAAAACTGAAGAAAAGGACATTAAAGTCTTTCATGAAAGAATTCAAAATCCCCTCAAGGCCACCAGGGGAAAAGAGCAGGGAGGAAGACTAGCACGGCGAGCTTGGCCCACCAACTACTCCTGAACCACAGGAAGAGGAGCAGGAGATGTTCCTCTATGAGGGACACAAAGGACCAGAGGATCGTCCAAGTCACCAGAAGTGGTGAAGAGCAGGGGCAGGACCTCGAAACGGGCTCTCCAGAAGAGGCTGTCGATACATACCCCTCGAGACCTTGGCCACCCGACAAAATAAGTGTTCTACACCGTAGTGAAGAGGGTGGCAGATAAGTATGGAGTACAGGTAGAGGAAGAGAGAACACAGTCTCATTTCCTCCTATAGACAGTCTGACCATCCCAGAGCAAGAACCAATACCTCCCCATGCTTCTAGGCATTCTGGATCAAGGGAGGGGAGCCTTTTTGAGGGCCAGCATCTTGTAAGGGGGTAACACCAAGGATGGAGAGAAAATATGAATAATCCTCAAAAGACCCTGTCTAGATAAAGCGCAATGCAATGGCCGTTTCCATCATTGTGGCCACAGCAAGAAAGAGGGCAAAAGTCCCAACATCCACTGGCCCCCGCCAAAGAAGAAAAGCAAGAGATGGGATATGATAGGCTGGAAAGGTGAAAGGGGTGCTGCAAAACAATGGAGTTTTGTACATATGAAGACCCTTTTAGACCGCTATGCCCACAGCCACTTGGAAGAGGTTGGAGAACCCTTGATACACCTCCATGAACGGTCTCAAAAGAGGGGCGCTGCATTGGTAGACGGCAAAGCAAAAACCAACACATGCCTGAAATCAGCTTTGGACGCAGCAGATACAGCCAGTAGGCAACTGTTAACTGGAACATCTATGGGGAGGCACACCTGGCTGCATGTGTCTGGATTTAAAAAGGAGGTTCAGGCGAACATCATAAATGCACTGTTCTCGGGGGACTGCCTGTTTGAGTCTGCTGTGGACAACACCCTGCTGCAATTAAGGAGGATAATAAGACCACAAAGGACATGGGGGCATTGCAGTTCCGTGCACACCCAAGGAGGGTAACTACACCAGCAAGAAGATCCGCAGGTTGTGGAAGCTTTCAGGGCACAATACTCCAACCGTCCTTCCAGCAACCGGCTCAAGCTCAAGATGCACAACTGCAGTGGCAGTTCCGAGCACCACCACAACAGCCCTTTTGGGGCAGAGTCAGAGGAAGGGGGCAGCTTTCCAGAAGAGCCAGCTCTTCCATCAAGTGACTCCGCTTACCAGACGCCCCACCACATAACACCAGTGGAGGGCAGATTAAAGACCAGGAGTGGAGTGGGGTCATGACAGACAAATGGATCATAAACATCATCCAACATGGTTACTGCATAGAACTGGTAATGGCTCCACCTGTAGTCCAACCAAAGAAAAGACTACATGGAGAGGAGGATAGGCGATGCCTAAAAAAGCGAAGTTCAGAAACTACAGCAAAAGAGGGCAATAGAGATGGTACTCGGAGCAGAAATCTATCAAGGAAACTACTCTGCAAACTTCCTCTTCCCAACACCGGACAAGTTGCTAAGACCAATCCTGGGCCTTTGCTTCCTAAGCAAGTTCATCTTCCGACTGCCGAAAAGGGACTTTATGACAACCATAGACCTAAAGGCTGCCTATATACACATCCCCATGAACTGTAAACACAAACAATACCTCCGGTACATAGTTGACAAGACACACTATTAATTCAAGATGCTTCAGTTTGGGTTCAAATCAGCACCCAGAGTATTCACAAAATGCCTAACGGCAATGGCAGTCTACCTAAGACGAAAAGGAGTGCATGTCTAGGGAAGAGGTGTGGCGCAACGGCCAGGGCGCTTGACTCCGGACCACGGGTTTCACGGTTCGATCCCCGGTGTCAGCGGCAGGTTAGTCCAGCACCATGTGACTCTGGGCAATAGCTCTCTTAATCTTCCCGACAGCCCCCAGCGCCTTGACAACCTCGGGTAATTGTGCGCTTTACAAATACTGGATTTCATTTTCATTTTTACTTGTACCTAGATGACTGACTAATCAAGGCAAGATCATACGCACAGTGCGAAAAGGACACCAGTACAGTCATGGGCACTCTCCACAGACTAGGTTTCACAGTCAACCTTTAAAAATCCTCTTCGAAGCCTTGAGAGAGAAAAGCTCTTCCTGGGAGCAAGAATGAACAGGGCGATGGCAAGAAAGAGCCTTCCCTCCATCAAAAGGATTCGGGCAATAACAGGCAGGCTCGCCGCTACCACAAGGGTCAGTATCCGGCAGTGAGGACTGTGGGGAAGGTGATGGGCATGTTGGCCTCATATATTCCGATGATCCAACATGTAAGGCTACTCTTGAGGCCCTGCAAGAGTGGATTCAAAACCAATGGTCACAGGTGACGGGGGGTTGGGAAGATCTAGTGGCTGTAATGCAGATAGTACTGGATGAGATGACATGGTGGAACGTAGACAACATAAATGTAGGCAGGACCTTCATACAACCAACCCTGACAGTGACCATCACCACGGGCATGTCCCACACAGGCTGGGGAGCACACATGGGAGAGCTAAGAGTCAGTGGAATATAGAAAGCGGAAGAAGCGATCTACCATATCAGTGTCCGGGAACTAAGGACTGTTTTCCTGGCCCTAAAAGCCTTTCAGTCAGAAGAGACTGGGAAGAAAGTGCAAATTTTGACAGAAAACACAACCATGGTGTTCTATCTGAACAAAAAAGGGACGGACAAGATTACGTGCTGTCAAGACTAGACCAAGAGATTTGGAGATGGGCCATTCGGAGACTAATAGATCTGATAGCAATAAACCTGCCAGTGTAGAAAGCAGGGAGGCAGACAGACTAAGCAGACAAGAATCCGTATCATACAAATGGGTACTAAACGATAAAGTGCTCCAAGAGGTCTTTCAGCAGTGAGGCACACAAAAGATCTACCTTTTCGCAACCCTAGAAAACGCAAAGTACAGAGGCTTTGCATTCAGGCACCCACATGGTCTCTTCCGGGGAAATGTTACCCCCCAAGCATCAGACTGGATCCAAAATGTTTTTCATGAGCAGTAGCCCTGCGTGCCGGTAGGTGGCATCAATTAAATCTGGGTGGCATCGTCCACGCCAGATGTGATGTGCACGCTGCCTATATAGATGCCACCCCAGCACGCTGACATCAGTTCTTTTCTTTCCAAGCCAGTCAGCGCAGATTCGGAGAGAGCTTCCCCTTCATTCACTTTTTGACTGTCCTTTTTTTGACGTTTTGTTGAAGCTTTTTTAAAGTTTTTCTTCTGATCTGACAGGAATGTCCACTAGGAAGACTGGCTTTAAGCACAGCGGGGTCTGTCATTGAGAGATGTCAGTGGCGGGCCCGCATCTTGTATGTCTATGGTACTTGGAACACGACCACGTCGCAAAGAACAGCACTGATTGTCGCGCCTTGCACCCCAAGGCCTTGAGGGAGCAATCCGTCAAGCGCCTTGTCACCCAACGAGCGATGCCTCAATGCTCTCGATGCCACCGGAGAGGAAAGTCCTGGTATCAGTCGCGGAGGCTGCAATCCTCGTCCCACTCCAAGTCTAGAGGAATTTACTAGATATAGGCAATATATACCCCGTATAAAAAGAGTGAGGAAAGGTCTGGGGAAGGTAACAAATGCAAAACAGTAGAAGAAGAAGGATGCAGGTATAGATAAAGGGTATAACAGTTGGGCAAAAGATCAAAAAAGAATCCCCCTGTAACTGCCCCCAAGAACTCCAAGAAGGCGGGGAATCATGAAGGAGAGCAAATGGGACCTCTAGGCAGAATTAGGAGAAATAGCCCAAAACCTCAAAATAAGATGGGGTGTAGTAATGGTAAACAGGTGGGCAGGTAAAGAGGAAAGGGAGACCCTGAGGATCAAATGGGGAGAGGGAAGAAGATGGAAATGTCAGGTAGTAGGAACAGGAGAACGCGTAGAGCGAGACCCCTAGAAATAGAAAGTGGAGATGGGAGCAATCTGTGGTTATACCTTGAACCATCTCAACATGGGAAGAGTAGCAAGAAAGCGAGAAAGTTACTACCTTTAAATCGGTCTCCGTTACTTTTTTCCTTCTCTAAATGTGCTAGCCTGAAATGAATAGGGACAAAAGATATCAGACAAGTGGGCATCACAAAAAATTATAAAGGAAACGAAGTCACAAAGGTCCTGTTGTATTCAGGGCTGGTAAAGTCAGCACTTGTAAAAGCGGAGTGTCAGTTGTTAAAAGAAGGTTTCAGGTTAATCCCGGAATCAGAAATGCCCGAAGCGGGCAATCAAGATAAACAATTTTTAAGGCACCATGCATGGTTATGACCAAGGCAAGTCAGGTTTATTGACCAGGTATACAGGGATAAGGAAGATCTTGAAAACTATCATAAAGACTTGCTCATTCTGTTGGGAGATGATTTTAATCATAAATTAAACACACGAAGGGTTGATCCCCAGTTCAAAGAGTTCTAGACCTTGTATACGATGAGTGTTGCCAGCTTTCCAAACACCCGACCGCCAGCACGAAATGTGGCTCTAGGGAAATATCTGGCTCGGTGGGCTTCATTTGCTGAAATGGTAGGACGGACTCTAACCGTCCAGTGCATCGAATGTTTAAGATTATTCTGCAGCCTTGCCCTATAGATTATATATTGATGCATGCCTGGCATACTTACAAAGTTAGGGGTTTCCAGGTGGTGCAAGGTAAAGGAAGCAATCATTATCCTCAAAACTTGAATTAGTAGGAGGTGAAGGAAGGCTACAAGATAAGGTAATCCCTGTTCAAATGGACTACCCTAAGCACCTTACTACAATGACTGATGAATGTATGGAAAAATTGGCAAAATTCCAGCAGAACCAAATACTAAACAATACCCCCATTAACAGCATACAGGGCGACTGGCCTGGTTTAATAAGGCCAGGGAGTGGCTCTTTAGACTGGGTTTGGGTGCAATATGGGGGGATCCGCAGTCTATTACAAAAAAAAGGTATTGGGACTTTGTCGATTCTTCTTGTATCGATGCTGGGGCACGTGGCACTTTAACTTTCCATTTTTTAAATGTTAAAAGTTGTTTTAAGTTCAATATGTATATGGATGATATTGAACCCCCTCCGGCAGGAGCACTTTACATACAATTTAAGACAGGGACTGTCCCACTGAATGCAAGGAAAAATAGTTGGGCAAATGTTATCCCCCTTGTGTCCGTCTTGCCACTCTACCCCAGAGACTATAGAACATTTCATTTTCTTCTGTCCCGCGTATGCAAATTTAAGGAAATCATGGATTACTCCGGCTTGCCGACTGCTTTCTTTCTCACGCCCTTCTGATGCTTTACGCATATTCAGGTCAGATACAACAAGGTGGCTTGTTTTTACATTAACAAGATATCTGCTCTATGCCTGGTGGCAGAGATTGAAAGTTGTAATATAATACTGTGATGTAGGCCTACTTAAAAAAAAAGCAGGGCAAGCAGCTGGCAAAGTTGTCTAGCGGGCAGGAGGGAAATGATGGGGTTAGATTGTTTTGATATTTGTGCCCTTTTTACTGATATCTCTGTTTTTATGGAAACTGTAAAAATTAAAACCCTGTCATAAACGCTGACTCAGCCTCTGAGTCTAACTATGTTTAAAACTATTGTTCTTATTGATTTTATGTAATATTGTGCATTATGTGATTTTTAATGCTGTGTATGATCATGTTATTGGTCGAACATTAAATAAAAAATAAAAACATAGGGTGGTATGAAAATACAAATAGCCAAGTGGTCCATTGTTTAAGGGTTGGTTGAATTAAAAGGGAATAAAACTGGTGATAATAGGAACCAGAGGAATCGGAGTAAAGGAAATGATTGGTAAGACAAGGGGCAAGAAGCCTTAAAGTAAGGTATGACACCAAGAGGTACAATAGCCTCCAGAAGATAAGGAAAGTATATATAATGCTTATTACACAACAGAAAAGAACATATAAAGATGAATACTGGGGAGACCTGTTGGAAGCAAGAGAAACAAAAAAATGCACACAAAAAACGTTTTGGAAGTTAGTACAGGAAGACTCGGGTATGGGGCCATGAATTGCGTGGGGGAAGAAGATGCATGGGAGTAGTATTTGGGAGAAATCTATGAGAAAAGGGTAGAGCCAGTAATGACGATAATGATCCCTTGGTCAGGCATAGATGAGGTCATTAGGGGCCAGATGTACGACCCTTACATTTTGCGACTCGCAAATTGCGTCGCTTTGCGACTCGCAAAATGCAATGTAGAACAGTGTCACAGACACTGTTAGCGATTCCCAATGGGGTTCCATATTGCATGCCTAATCAATATTCATGAGGCAAGCACAATTTGCGAGCCCATTAGGAATGGCTAGCACTCCTACAGATGGTGGCCTGCTGGGGTCAGCAGACCACCATGTCTGGGACTGCTTTTTAAAATAAAGCAGTTTAAAAAAAAAAAAATGCAGCCCGTTTTCTTTAAAGGAAAACGGGATGCATTTAAAAAAGAAAAATGAAACTTTTCAGTTTCATATTTTAAGGGCAGGCAGTGGTCCCTGGGACCACTGCCTGCTCTTAAAAAATATTTTCTCACACACTCACAAAGGGGAAGGGGTCCCCTTCAAGTAGGTGGTAAACTGCGATTGTTTTGCGGCCGCAAATGCGGTCGCAAAACAATAGTACATAGCAGTGAGTCTCGCTATTAGGAAGAGACGCCCCTTCCTAATAGCAAGAGTCGCAAACGCTATTTTGGGAGTCAGTGACTCGCAAAATAGCGTTTGTACATGCCGTTACCCTTTTTTGCGGTCGCAAACGGGCCGATCTCCCATTTGCGTGCGCAAAAAAGGGTTGTACATCTGGCCCTAGGTCCCACTTCACGATAAGCAATGTTAGACGTATTATACCGACCTTAACCCTGACTAGGACAGCCGGACCCAACAACCTCCCGGCCATTATAATTAAGGCCCGGCCTGACTGTGGGCAGAATTCTTTTCTCTGATGTTTGCTGGCATATTAGACACAGGTCAGATCCCTGATAATTGGAGAGGCACAATTATCAGACGCATCCATAAACGGGGAGATAAAAAAGCCCCCAAGAACTATAGGTTGATTAACCTTTTGGGTGAGGAAGAAAACGTTTTTGCAAAAATCATTTTGGGAAGGTTAAGGAATGGGCTGAAGTAAACCATATTATTCTCCCAGAACAGGGGGTTTTTAAGGAAGGTCACTCCACTATTAATCACTGATTTCCCCTCTGGGCCATCACGCGGAAGTCAGTCGAGCAGAGGGGCAGTTTGTTCTGCTGCTCCGTTGACTTCCGGGCGGTTTTCTGTCTGGTGGACCGGAACTGTCTGTGGCCCAAGGGCCTTTTGGTTCTAATTCAGGAGTTGCATAGGCTTAACTGGCTAAGGTTATTACACCAAGGGGCCCTTGACTCATAAAATATTGATCAATAATGGGCTTAGACAGGGGTGCGTCTTGGCTCCTCTACTCTTCTCCTTATTTATAGCTGACCTGCCATCAGTCTTGGCAGTGGCTCAGGGCGTCAGCCCCAAAATAGACGGCAAACGTGTTGCATGTCTTCTGTGCACAGACGATCTCGTAATTTTAGATCAGACAGATAGGTTTGTAAAGGAAGCTGGAAGTGTTTATGGAATACTGTAACCATAAAAAGTTGGTAGTAAACATGGAGAAAACTAAGGTGCTGAGCTTTGGTAAAAAAAAAAAAAAAAGTTCAGCTGGTATTTGGGTCCTACCAGGCTGGAAACTGTTAAGGAATACAAATTTCTAGCAGTCTGGTTTGAGAAGTCCCTAAAATGGAATGCCCATATGGAATTGCTGAGAGTAAGGGCTCTTGCCTCAGTGGCTGGAAAAATGTAACAGGGACTATGGTGAGATGTCATACAGGCCTGTCTTAAAAGCCTATGTGGCTATGATACTCCCACAGTTCCCATATGGAGCTGAACTGCTATACATAAGTGGAAATATTGGGTGGGACGCCGAGGAGGTGAAATGTTTAAAAAGCTTATTGTCCCTACAAGATTCTTCTATGATTCTTGCCATGAGAATGGAGACCAGCGTGGTATTATGGAACATACAAGCCCAGGTTGCTTTAATAAGATTTTGGCAAAAGGTCTCCCTCAAGTGTAAAAATTAGATCCAGCAAAGCGAACTGAAATGGGCCAAATGGGGTCTGAAAAAGTTTGTAGGGATATGAAGATTAAGTTGTGCTCTCAGAATAAAAATAGCTGTCTCAAAGAGTGAGTTAAGGGCACTGGGTAAGGAATTGTCCTGAGATTATGGTCGACAGTATCTTGAGGGGAAAAAAATCAGTACATTGTATGCTTAACCCGTGGCAGAATGAAGCATGGTTCCCAAATGTGGATGTATTCCCAAACCTTTGGCTTAGAAGTGAATTGCTATTGCTAAGGATCGGAATTAACCCTAGTTATATTAATGATAAGATAAAAGTGACAGTGATTGATTCCGGGGGGAATTGTACAGGTGACCTTAGCACTAGATGCTATATTTTGCAAATTTTATTGTACTGCCTAAAAGTTCTAACCCTGCGCAAATTTAATTTACGCCCAGTCTTTTTAAAATATGGTATTAGAAACCGTGCTCAAGCTGTAGTTTTTTTTTACCGAAATCCATTCCTTGGATATAGCATGTGGTATTGGGAGGTTCATGATTGCTGTCAAAAAGCTTTTTATGTGTATATAGACTGGCATTTTTTGATAACAAGTTAGTATTTGTATATCACAGTCAAGGTGACAACTTAAAGAATGGGTATAGTTTAAGGTATTTAGGTTTTAATAGGATTTTATTGAATGGATTGTTTTATCATGTTAAATTATGCAGGCTATTTAAGTGAATGTATAAAAAAGTTATTATGCTTGTATGTGTTTAAAGACTTAAGGTCTAAATAATCATTCCCTTGACTTACTGACTGACTGTGCATCTAAAGTGACCACAGTCCAAAGAGTAATCAAGCAAGTGTGTATGTGTGTTATGTGATGTGTATTTGTAAAGTGCACTATCCCCCGTGAAGGTATCCTGGCGCTGAGCAGGCGTGTTTGCCTAGCTCTGCCTATGGTAGGTTGGTTAATTGAAATGCCAGGTCTTAAGCTTCTTGATGAATTCAAGAAGAGACGAGGAGGCTGTGATGTGGAGTGGGTGGCCCTTCCACACTTTAGCAGCAATGTAATACACTACTTGTCCTCCTGATCTGGGTCTGTGTATGCGTGCGATGTGTGCAAGCAGGAGTCCTGCAGAGCGGAGGGGTCTGGGTGGTTGGTGGTAGGGATGCCACTGTTCAGGTAGGTTGGGCCCAAGTTGTATAGTGTCTTGAATGTGTCTGAGAAGTTTGAAATTAATGCATTTGTGTATCGGGAGCCAGTGGAGCTCCCTGAGGGATGGTTTGATGTAAGTTCTGCGTGGGAAGTTGAGGATTCGTCTGTTTGCTGAGTTCTGAATGGTTTGTAGTCTTCTGGTGAGTTGCTTGATGATCCCAGTGTAGAGAGGGTTCCCGTTGTCCAACTTGCTGGTGACTAGGGCATGTGTGACAGTTTTTCTAGTGTTGCTTTGGAGCCATTTAAAGATCTTCCTCAGCTTCTTCAGGGTGTGAAAACAGGAGGCATGAGGGCGTTGACTTGTGTGGTCATGTCCAGTTGGGTTATTCCGAGGCTCTTGGCATGGGTGCAGGGTGTGGGTCCGATTTCGGCTAGCTACCATTTTGAGTCCCATGGTAAGGTGTTCTTGCTGAAGATCACTACTTCTTTCTTCTCGTTTGTGGGTGATGACCAAATAGTAAAGCCTGAATTTCCTTGCAGGGGATGCCCCAGTTGACAAGCTTCCTGAGATACCTTTTGAGTCCAGCTGTCTGAGCTCAGGACCTGGTGCAGTCTTTGAGGAGGGGGGGGGTCAGTTCTTGGAGACCTTTCCGTGTTGGGAGTGGGAGTTGGAGGCCTAGGTTGCTGTGGCAGTTATTAATTAGCAATAGCAGTTTCAGCATAAGAAACACACTAGGTTTGTACTAATCCATATTACTTTGTTTTCCAGCTCAGGCAACAGCTGCATTCCAGGCCCGCTACGTCGAGATCTTCCCCACCAAAGTGTGTCTGCAGCTTAAGATTAGAGAGGTGCGTCAGAAGATTATGCAGGCGGCCACGCCAACAGAGTTTCCTGCCATCCCAGGTCAACAGTCCGGTGACCAAGCAGGCTGCTCAACTCCAGGTCCCAACACCTCTGGCACCAGCACAGGTCATGGTTACACCATTGATGTGCAGCCCCCAGTGATGTCAGTGCCACAGACTCCTTCACCTGCCCCAACGGATTCCTCACAAAGGGTGGTGGAGATGACGGAAGCCGACTGGGAGAATAACCACGGATCGCCAGCTGCCGGTGGTGATGTGGTCCCGCCTGTGTCATGCAGTACTAGTACCAACAGCAGATGAATGCCCTGAATGACGTGTTGAGCCTTTGAAGATGATATGGTGCATTCTGAGAAGGTTTATGGAAGTGGCCTTCTGGGACCTTCCGGAGCATTTCTTGCCCCTCTGATGCTCCCAGCCCCTCCAAGTATTAACAGCCGCCTTTTCACCTTTCCCTTTTCAACCTTTCTCATCTTCCCTCCTGAAAGCAGAATCTTACACCTCTGAATTTTGGGAGGCATAGAGGAGATGCCTCTTCAGAGGTGAGGAGGTCTGGGAATGCACTGGTCACAGTTATGTGGCATGGGAGAACATCTGAAGTGGGCAACCTGGCTCTCAAGCCTGGATACGGCTTTCCTCCCACCAGGTTCCGGTGATGATGGCTGGGAGAGCTCGATGCTTGAGATGTTGTTGGAACAAGAAGGAACTGTAGTGGAAGCCATGATGCTGGGGAGACAGTGTTTTCCTGGGCAAAGTGTGCCTAATGCTTGCACACGCCCTCCTGCAGTGTGAGGTGGTGCTTAATGGAAGAAGATGGCCTTGTTGGTATGGATTATAAACCATTCCAGAAATATGATGCATCCCCTGCAGTACCCACTGCTGGTGCCCAACCAACGCCATGCTGTCCGAGGACAGAAGTGGATGTTTGTAAAGTTCCCACTTTATTCTTTCCCTTTATAATAATGTTAAATATTTTAAGATCTTTGGCCCTCTCGGCTTCTGTGTTAATAGTGAAAGTGGGTGCAACGGGTGTTAATTTTAAAAACTTTTATCGCACTAACTCTCTGGGGCCTTGAGGCAGACCAGGTGTGTGTTCACGCAATGAAGGTTTCTCAGGGTATAAACCTTTCGTTGCATGTGAGCAGTGGGAGAACCCCTCAAGCCGCAAGCAGGGGAATGAGTACTAGTAAACTGGAGGAATTGGTTCATACCGAGAAGGAAGGGGAAGCCTCCTGCAGTGACGTTTAGGACATGTATGGCAGGGGTAGGCCACAGGCTTTATGAAAACATGCAGGCACCTATGTTAATCCTTCTGCCTATTAAATCACCACAGCGCTGATCTAATATGTCACAGTAGAGGTTCTTTCCACCTCAGGTTGTTCGCAGCATAGCTAACTCTCATAGTCCGATGAATTATGTTATTTGTACATTACATAAAGTACAAGTCGGGTCTTCGGATAAGAGTTCCTTGATACAGTGTCTGCTACAGCTTGACATAGTCACAGGATTGCACTATTCTGGCACCTGATGGCTGTGATCCAGCATTCAGGTATTATTTCTAGTAGACTCTGAGGACATTGACATTGATTCCAGAATCCCTTTAGCTTCAGTGCCATCGTCTTATTTCTTATCTGCTTCAAGAGCACATCAGATTGGTGTCTCGGCATCAGTACCATTGTGGGATTTGTTTGCCTCTTTCAACAACATTGTTGGACTTCGTTGTCCTCCGTTAGACATTTATGAAAGTTACTTTGCTGCAACCCCAGTGTTACAGGTAAGTAACTTCTTCAACATCCACATCTCTACCCCTGGCTTTCACTGTTCAGTTTTAGGGTTTTTAGTGGATCCAATTATTTCAGTGTACTACCCAATGCGTTTGAGACAAATCATTAGAAAACCTGCTTGCTCTGCAGGATTTGGAAGGTGCTATCTTGTTACTGTTCTATTTTTATCCTCGACGCTGGAGCCTGTATGTCACTGTGGTACTCATCAGTGACCATGTCTAGTACATGTTAATTAACTAAAGACCCTGCAGGCTTCAGCTTTCAGATGCCTTTGGCCTCTAGAGCCTGGTGATGTGAGGCTCTGTGTTTTTAGTTCTGGCTTGCTCTGTGATGAATTAGTGGTGACAAGGCTATTGTATTGTTTGCGTGTCTTATCTCTGGTTATCATTTTAATTAGGTCACTGCAGAGACTAGAACATCTTCTAGATAGCTGTGCTTTTGTTGCAGTTCCTTGGGAATATCCTCCTGTCGGGGAGCAGCAGTGTTGAGGTAAAAAGAGGCAGCAGTGAGGTTTGTGCACATTAGTAGTTTTCGTGTATAGATCTGTTGTGTCAGCAGACTGGGCCTGTGTGGGCCATGCAGGTTTGCAACTCCTTAAGACAGAGCACGCAGTACCAAGAAGTCCTGGTCTTCTTTTCATTAAAGCTGGGACACGCTGTACTGGCCTGTGCCTGCTGTAGTGCATGCAGGGCCTGAGCAGAATGCTCACTCCTTATTCTAGAGCACTTAGACTAAACTTGCTGCTCAGTCCTTAAATAAAGCAGGAAGGGCTTCAGCAGATTTCAGTCTATCAGCAGAGTCTTTGTGGACTACACAAGTCTTACTACAAATCTGGCAGCATGTACAAGGTGGACCACAGGCAAGGCAGTTAACACATGTTCAGCTCTAATGTACTTGCAGATAGTCAGTCTTTAAACCACCCTTTTCCAGATGCTAATGGTCCACTGGCTTGGTGCTGCTTACCTCAGTTCAGCTCTGCATAGCCACTCGAGATAGCACACACCTGGCAACGTCATTTATGGAAATCCTCGCCAGAGCACATACTTCGGATGGATACTTCTCACTGCAGATTCATCGCCTTTTAAATATCCTCAGGCACCGGCATGGATTTAGACATTTTTTAGTAATTGCCCCTGTGTGCGGAGAGGTGATTCCATTGGACTACTTGGTGACTTGTCCCGCCTCTGGAAGTGACAGTGAGGAGCTGTATATGTGCCACCCCTGCGTGCAGACAACATTTCCTTTTTTTTACTTTCTCTTCAATGTCGATCGGAGGTCCTCTTTCACATTTTTAATGGTTCATCACTGACTTCCTATACAGTTTGTCAGTGACAATATGGAAGGAACAAGTCTTCCCCCCGAAGACTATGGACTTCAGGCTGTGCTACACCTGCAAGAAGCAATGATTGGTTATGGACCTGCATAACATTTGCCTTTGGTGCGATTGAAGCACAATTCAATGCCATGCAACAAGTCGTTCCTGGTGCATCAGAAGGCCATCGGGGAGTGAGAAGGGAAGTTGTACTTCACCAGGGAACAAAGGAGGCCAGTAATGGCCCAAATCACGGGTTTTTTCCTTCTCCTTGAGACCTTGTTCAGTTCAGGCTCTGATGCAGTACAGAAGAGAATGTCCCATTGGACGTGGAGGCAGTGGACAATTTGTTACCCCCTCACTGTACTTATGCTAGGCAGCATTTAGACGTTAAAAATCCTAGTGGTCTTGGTACTCCACAAGAGATGGAAGTGGATGCTCCTATGGGGCGCCTCACTGAGGAAAGAGCCTCCTGTGCAGTGAGGGCCGCAGAGGAGTTAGAACTACAGTCGCCACCTATGGAAGATAAAGCTAATTTGCTTAGGGATCTTGCAAACTGGTACTTCAGCTCCTTTGCTACACTTCAGTTACCCTCTGACAGAAATCCTGATGGTGGAAATCATGCTCCGTGCCGCTGGTAGGGTCCCTACCATGTAGGCGCCATAGGTCTTCTTGGATGATCTGACCTTTCAGACAGAGCACCCCACACCCGAGAAGGCTTGTGGTTGAGCCGTCAGCCAACAAAGTGAGCCTGAATGTCTTCCCTAAGGCCCTGGTGGACAGCGAATCAAAGCACATTTATGCAGTCCAGTTTAGACATTTTGTGGCCAAGTATATTTTTTTATGGTCCGGTCTGGACACCCCAGACTGAGTGGACCTTGCTCACTGCCACACATGGACGTGTGCCAAGGGTTTCTCCGGGACATCCCATATTGATACACCTTTTGATGCCTTCATGTTCTTTAGAGGAAAGGCCAATTCAGCATTGGAGCAGGTCAAAGATAGCCGGGCTATGACCTGATCTGTGGACTTTCTCTCACTGGCCAGCCAGCTCCATCAACAATACTGGAAATTCAAGATTTAATTCAGGGGCCTGGCTTACTGCCAGCCACAGCCATGTCAGCCTGTTTAGCCAAAGGGTGAATTAGTGGCAGATGACGGGCTACTAACAACATGGCCTGTCTGCACCTTTCTTTTACCCTGCTGCTGCCAACGCAGAGCTGCTTGGATTCTCCTCTCTCTAGTTACCTGCCATATTGGCGTGACCTAAGACCACTGTATTCTGTGGATGGTTGTCATGGTTAAGCCCTTCCTTTTCTATCAGTCCCCTCTCCAGTAACTCCTTTTCCACTCACTCCTTGTTGAAGGGGTTCAGTCAAAGTGCCAGTAGAGAGCCCTGAGAAGGAGAGGGTTAAAGGATACTACTCCTGTCAAATCTTGGTGCCCACGAAAGACAGGGTGATTAGATCCTGCTAATCAGACGGTGTCCTTGGACTTGCCGGACGTGTACTTTCATTTACCCATTCTGCAGATCCACAGGTGTTTCCTATTCTTTGTTATGAGGAAGGAACACTTCCGTGTTCACTGTCCTACCCTTCAGCCTCACCTTTTCACCACCGGTATTTATGACTGTGATGGAGTTGGTCCCTTCCCGTCTTTGCATATCGGGTGTGCATGTATTCCCATATCTTGACTGCCCGTTTAAGCCAGGCTGGTCACAGTCAGTTGCAATCACCTGTGGTTGACCATGTCCCTATTGTCTTCTCTGGTGTTCTCCATCAGCATGCTGAAATCCCTTCTTTGGCCATTGCAGAGGATTCCTTTATTGAGCCGATCTAGACTCTGTGGTTTTTAAATCCTTTCTACCCCGAAACATTCTCATCACTCCTTGGGTTTTTTACTAAAACATTTGCCATCACCCAACCGACTGCCTCTCTGCCCACCCTGCCGCCCCCATCCCGACCCCCTAATCCAAAAATCGCTCTACACCCAAGGGAAACTAGACCTACCTGCTCGGTACATGGATACCTACCCGAGTGATAGTACGCTCTACAAATCTACATAAAATAACATTTAGGATATGCCAGTATTTCAGGCTCGGCCTTGTGTTTGAGCCTGAATGGTTCTGAGGCTTCTTGGTATTCTGGCCTCGTGTATCCTGCAGGTGCCTCATCCCTGTTGGCACATGCTTACTTTGCAGTGGAACTTCTGCCTTCAGTTGGCTCAGCACTAGGCTGCATTAGACAACATCCATGTGTTGAACAAGTCGGCCCAAGACCTTCAATAGTGGATGAAGGATACAAACTTGACTTGCAGCAAACCTTCTCCCTATCTCAACCAGAGCTTATGGTAATGACAGATATGTCGGCTCTGGAATAGCCAGGCCACCTGGATGAAGTTGAGATCAGAGGCCTCTGGTCTCTGCCAGAGCAGTCACCACATCCATCTTTAGAAATTGTGTGCCATCCAGCTGACACTGGAGGTTTTTCTGACAAACAACATAGCCTCTAGGTGGTACTGCAACAAACAGGGTGGTGAAGGGGTCATGTGATCTGACGGGAGGTTGCTAGACTGGGGCACTGGCTAGACCTTCTGGGGATTTCCTGGACTGCTGTGGGCACTTCTAAAATTGTATTTGTTGTCGCTCTCCGCCTTTCTCCATATGCCTAATAAGCCCTCTCTGTTCAAATCGCT
Organism: Calotriton arnoldi; assembly: GCA_963921515.1. Classification (NCBI taxonomy): domain Eukaryota; kingdom Metazoa; phylum Chordata; class Amphibia; order Caudata; family Salamandridae; genus Calotriton; species Calotriton arnoldi. Next base: position 519,924 of record CAWUFW010005376.1, read on the forward strand.
GGTCGTGATGATTTATTTGAAGTGGCTTAAGTAAATTTACTCCTGTGCCCTTTATTATGTATGTATGCATGAGGTATTTCTATACTGCTGATGTAGCCAGAAGGTAGCAAAGCACTGTATTATGAACTGTGGTACCTTAACATGATCCTTATGTTTTTAATGTGCATGTCTCTATTTGAGCCTAAGCACAGCTGTTTTTTGAGGTTACCGAGTTACAATAGTCTCTTCCTCATTCAATCACGTCTGTGCATTCCATCACTGAACTGGAGGTGCTGTCAATGCAGTCTCCCTATACAGCCTTCTTTCTGAGTAAGTTAGTACTTCGGAGGTTGGCATCCCTTCTTCCGACAGTGATATTGCCCTTCCATGTGAGACAGTCCATCACACTCCCTGCTTTTTTTCTGTGCCTCTAGGAGGAGGAGGAGGAGGAGGAGGAGAGGCTTCACCTGTTGGATCTCAATAGTTTTCATATCAATCGAACTACAGAACACCGGGTGGACAACCAACTCTTTGTTGGCTCTGACAATGCAAAGAAGGATAGGTAGTCCAGACACTGGTCTTGTATCAATGCCTTGGCCAAGAAGGAGCCTTATCAGGGCCTTCGGTCTCATTCCACCAGAGCCAAAGCCACCCACGATAGCTTCAGCTAGGGCTATACTGTTGCTGGACATCTGCCAGGTTGCAAAGTGGGTGTCTCAACATTTTCACCAGACACTACTGTATTGACTCTCAGGTCCACAAGAAAGGCCATTTTGCCATCTTGGTCCTGCAGTTCTTCCTGGTGTAATGTCCAATACTCTGGCCCTCCATCTTGAAGGGTATGGTTTTGCCATCTATTCAAAGGGTGAGGAATGTGAATTTTGAAGTGTCGATCAGATGAACATGTTGCATACCCTTGATAACGCTCTTTTTGATGAATGCTGTTTCTAACTGGCCTCCGCACCTCTCCTTTCTGTGGTGTGAACTTCTAGGTGTTAAGCAAATTCCATGTTCGATTCTGCATATTGTCAGGATTCTGATCTGTCACTGACACTCTGAGTCTAAGAGCATGGAATGCTTTATTGTAAACTGACATTTCCCCTGCACCTCAGAACCACCTTATCGCTGTAGGAGTTCAGGAAAGGACTCAAGACCTGGCTGTTCGACTGAGCAGTCTACCACCAAGTGACCAGCAACCTCAGCGCCTTGAGACCCTCACAGTTGATTTGTGGTGCTAGATAAGTAACTATGATTGATTGATTGACATTAGCACATGTGTGTGGTGCCTATTTGCAGCTCTGCGTTATAACCTCTGGATGTGAGATGAAGCCACTGTGGAGTTCAATGACACCACTTATTGGTACATAAGAGTAATTGCAAAAAAAGTTACCATATCCAGTGTGGCCCCTAGGGGAATTCAAAAGGTGTGGAATCTGCAGTTAGAGTATCCAACAGAAAGAGCTTTACCTAAGGTAAGTAACTTGTTCATCTGGAACCACCCAGCTGTAGAGTGTATTACAGACGCATCTTAGCTCATTCACTCACTGTCCACTCCTGGGCAGATTGCACTATTCTAGCACTCCTTACTGTAATTCAGGCAGGTCCTGCCTGAACTGCACATAGTCATTTCTACTGCAGTGCAGACAGTGTCTTGGTGGGCCACCCAGTACTGGCACTCCTTCCTGTGGAAGTGATGTGCCCTGGATGTGCAGCAAGCTCCTGACAATCCACATGTCCTTGGGTTACATTTCTCCTTATCCTGAGGCTCCCAATACCTAACAGATGGTGAACCATTTGGAAGCTCCTACACGCCCTGCCTTGTAAGTTCGGAGTACCTTGTGCTGAGCCTGGAACAATTATCTGTAATAGTTAAGGTCCTATTACAATGATTGGCCCTTAAGAAAAGAGCTGCAAGCCCATTTGTCTTAAAACAAGCCTTCTCGGTGCAGTCAGATGAGCAATAAAAGCCTTGCAAATTATTAAATTTGCAGCGTGCTACACAAACTCTCAGTACTGTTCCTTCGCGTGGTTGATCGGGCTCAGCCGATGGAGTTGTAGCTAAATGTATGATGAGGTGGTTGCACGTCAACAGTCCTGTGTCCTGGGTAGTGATGCACAAGAGTGGCCACATATTACTGACCGATTTGTTGGGCTTGGTTCAACCCCGGGCAGAAAAGGAGACTGCTGTAGTTTAAACAGAGAAGAAATGATACTCGCAATAGACACTTGTTGAATCAAACAGTACAGTGTCCCACTCCTCTGAGGCTTCTTTTGTCAGGAAGCAAAGGTGGCTCTTTTCAAAGAGTGAATGGCTCTGCTTTCAGAAAGGAAACACTCATTTTGTGGGTGGAAAGGTCTCTTGTTTTCAGACAATAAAGATTTTTGTTTTTAGAAAAACAGTTTCAGAGAATACTTGTCCATTTTTAGAAAGTACCAGCTAACCTTTGCAACAAGTAATGGTCTACTGGAGAATGAAAGTCTATTTTTCGTCAGTGTAACAGTCTCTGTTTTTAGAGAATGAAGGTATCTGTTTTCAGAAGTAACAGTCTGTGTTTTCTGTGAAAAAGGTCTGTTTAGCACGTAAACGAGTCAGTAAGTTACGTTCTCTGTTTTCAGAGACTAGTGCTCTGTCTTTAGCATGTATCGATTTAGGTTTTTAGTATGTTTTGATCTCCTTTGTCGAATGCCCATGTTACACTGCTCCTGCATGGGACTGTTTGAAGAATGTGGCCCTTGTGAGAAGGTGTATATCAGAACATTACGTTTTTTATACCATTACAGATTCTTAGCCAAATGGCCTAACAAATATTACATATACATAAGTGAGTAAGTTCAAAGGGTGGGTTCATGAAACCTTTTCAAATGACCTCCGGCTAAGTTTGGATTCCTTATATGGAAATGTATTTTGTACTGGTATACAGAAAATATGGCATGTTTTAGGTCCTCCTGGGTTATGTTGGACACCACCACCCTGTAGCCTTCACACGCCATCATTATTGCCTTGTCTCCACTGTTGCAGAACAATCTCAACAACCTTTCTTTCCCAGGTCAATTAGTCTGGGACTAGTGGTTCGACAGCATTCCCTGTTTCAGGCACGGCTTGCGTAAACTTTCTATAGACGGACCAAGCGAAGAATGGTCTCATGGCTTCCCCACACATATTACATCAGACTTGAAAACGTTTGGTGAGCAGTTCTTCAATCTCTAGATATTTAACCCATATAGCCATCTTTGTCCTCTGTGGGAGAGTTCACAAATATCGAAAGGCTCCTCCTTTGGGGAAGATCTGTGGCGTGCAGAGCTTGTTCACCTGAGCCTGTGCTTATTTAGAGGACATTTGAATGTATGGTCATTAGTGGTGCTTCCTGTTTTTAATGCCTTCGAAGAACCTGTTATTGAAAGTTTTTCTAGTTTCATCCATGTTTCAGACTTTCATTCTCAAGCTCGTTTGACTGAGCTCAATGTGCTTTATTCATGTATGGCATACCCTGTAAAGCACTGCTCTGGCAAGGCATCTCTGTGTATACATAATGCCTCTAGGGAATGGGCCATTTGGAGATAGAAGCTCACATTTCCTCAGGTCAGCACATCTGCTGTCCCTGCTTTAGATTTGTCCTAAATTTGGGGCAAGGTTGAGGCAGCCCGATTATTGTTGCTTTGAATAAAGCTAATGCGGAGTTCTAATGAATGTTGGCAACCAGGCCTCTTATCAAGTCTCAAGCATTCCTTGATTCTGCAACTTTATCTTCTATATGTAGCTTCAGGTATTACCTCTTAGAGACAGACGAGGCATCTTGGATCTCTTCAGAACTTTTTACATCCTCTGATCAGACCAGAACTTTTCTTTCAAGTCCTTGAATTCTTCAGTTGGCTATCGGGCTAACAGAACAGAGGCTTGAGAGGGAAGGCATTGGTTGAAAGCCTTCCCAATCCTAAACTGCTCTGAATGTAAATGTTCTCTATCCCTTCTCACTGGGGGCAGCCGAGCAAACACATTTCTTCCTATCTTTCTCCCGCAGCTTGCACAATTGTGTATAAGACTCGTTGAAGCCAAGGATGGTGAACCAAAGGTGTCCAGAAAGGAGAGTGTGTATACTGATTCACACAAAATGTTTAGGTTTTAGTGAGGGAAGGGTTAGTGCAGTGAGAGGGAGAGGAAACGTGGAATAGTAGTTCAGTTTACTTGAACAAAGGGAGCTGATGAGGTAAACAGAGGAGAAAACTAAAGGGCTTATGGATTATATAGGAGTCCAGAGTATGAATCTAGTTGCTAGCACTCCCCAGTCCAGCCACTAGATAGCAGATTTATGCACAGAACGTGAATCTAGAAAAGCTTCAAGTCTCAAAACCATTATTACAAGTAACTGGTTTCTTCTCCCAGTGATAACTTGACGAAGTATGGGGGTGGGGTATCTACTGCAATGAGGGCGGGGATGTTTTTCACCATGAACAGTCTTGGAGAGGGCACTAGACAGTTTCTGGTCTCCACTAATTCACATCGAAATTAAGTAGAAGACACATCTTGCAGAAACAGTGGGTACAGCAGTCACTTTGGCCATCATAAGGGGGAATGGGCAGGCAGCTAAAGGTTGCATGGGCCATACTTGAGAAAGCAGAACCCAGACACACACAGAGCGCAATTTGTAATGTGACTGGCAGGCCACAAGCTTGCAGACACAGAGCTAGAGCGATGTGTAATGTGACTGCAGGCCACAAGCTTCACTAAAATATCACCACTTTGCCTAGCAGGTGCAGGGCTACAGACCGGTGTGAATTTTGTTTTTAAACAATTGAAGGCTTTTCGAGGAATGTGCCTTTTGGTCCCCTTACTTCTGCTAGTAACAAATCATGTTCTCAACAATATACACTGGTAAAATGTAGCTCTTAGAATGTGGGTGTAATTTCGCCACAACGTTGGGTATTGCCGTTTCTAAATTTCTTTTAAACCAGACTTTCTCTTCCAGTTTTTTCATTAGTTTTTCCAATCCAGCAAATAAATCTCTTGATGAAAACTAAATCTTTCTGTAATATTTAAAATAAAACCGGCTTACATTGTGACACTTTCACTCTTAGCAATGTGCAACTCTGTTACTCAAACCCTTGGATATGTCACTGGATACTCTATTGTACAAAAAGGTTCTCTTACAGACTCTGAGGTTCCAAGAAGCACCTTAAGAAATTTCAAGAAAGTAAAGCTACAGTGCTACTGGGCAACAAACCTCTTGCTTTAATTGGTGAGTTTGCTATCAGGTCATCGGACATATGTTCTACAGAGTCTGGTGTTTAGTCCCAGATTAGAGCACATGTACCCAAGGGTTCCCTCCCTTAGTGCACCCCAGTAATCTGTTCAAGTTTGACTTTTTCAGCTGCAGTTCTCTGTTCAGGCATACCTCATTATTCCCTAGAGAACTTTACCTTCCCTGGTCCGCATGTGGAGAAGTACGCAACGTACCTAATTCTCATTATTGTTATCCTATACATTGCTATACTCAGCCCTCCCACCCACCCTTTGTTAAAGCAGAGGAGTGGCACCTTCCTGTCAATGCTACAGAGAATAAACTAAGGCACCGCTGAGAGGGCAGAGACTTTTCTAACCTTTGTGGCATTGCACAGCATAATGCCTACAGCGGTCACAGAGTGTACAGAAGACAGTGTTCGGAGGTCCTTGCCAATATCTGGTCCAGCCTTCCCTCTTGGTTGAATTGCAGGCACAACTTCAGCTATAAAGATTTTTCTGTGTTGAAATGACTTCTCTTGATCAGTGAATTCTGTTGGACATCATGGCTTGTTCAAAATGAAGAGTAGCAGGTGGCAAAAGAAGAGAAAGCTGAAGTAAACGTATTTTGTGATGTATTGATACAGGCAGGAAAATGTGCATCTTCTTTGCTTGGCCATCCCCTTCCACTCTCGTATGCTAGGCTCTACACCTTATGCCCTCACAGTGGCTCTTGAAGGTCTACCCTGGAAGCACACAGTCACTGTGTTGGAGCACTCTTTCATAGTTTGGCTTCCTGTCTTGTATGTGAGGCTCTAGACCTTGTGTTCTCATTGTGGGTTTTGAAGGTGTGCCCTAGAAACACACAGCCACTGTGTCGAAGCTGGCACCTAGGGGAGGGTATCACGGTGGGCTCTTGAAGAAGTTCCCTGGGAGCACGCAGTCACTGTCTCGGTGCTGGTACCCAGAGAAGGGGACACACCATTCACTCAGTTTTGCAGTTTAACTGTAGCCCTGTATTATTCCTATAGACATGATGCAAAGCAGAGGGCGGAGCTCCTAAATGTTTTTCCACCCTTGAGTATTCTGGAGAGCTTGTAAGGGAACACCCTCGGTCATCCACTGCAGCTGTGATCAGGGATCGCATATTTTAGCACAAACTTTTCATGTGAATTACATTTTCTAGATTGTTCTGGCATTTACAGAAATAAAGTTTCAACTTGGACATCTTCAGAATTCTATATATTTCTTCAAGAACAGTCAATCGTTATGCATCAAATATCCACTCAGAAGCTATCTTTGTATTTATGAAGAGAGAAATATTTGGAATGTAAATGTCCAATGTTTCAATCTCCACTGAAGAGCATTAAGGTGATTACAGAAGGACAAAGAAGAATAACTTGTTTTAAAATGTTATGGTATTGCCTCTCCAAAAGATGGTCAATTTAAAGGTGAGTAAACTGCATCCAGGCCTATTTTCTGGTGCGTGAAGACTGTATATTCTTCTACCAAGTCCTTGTCCACTGCTTGTATTAAAACACTTCTCTGCCCCAGGGTTAATATGCTTGGACCTTATATAGAGGCATCTGTGTAAAGTGCTTGCATTTTGTCCAGAGATCGACTTCTCCACTTTGCCTTAAATGGCAGTTAGGTGTGATTGTCCTTTCTGCAATGATTCAGCAGTGCATCTTCTGAGTTCGGTGTGCCTTCGGGTGTGGCATATGACCAATATTCTCTTACATTTTGATGAGATCTACTGTGTGGCATAGGTAGAAAAGAACTCCCTCCAACAAGAATTCAACATTAATGTTTAGTTATTATGTGAAGCCCTCCCTTCCTAAGGTCTTGACTTAGGGACGTATGTCGACTCCATCAATGGAGCACTTGCTTTTTTCCTGCCCAGTAGAGCTAAGAGCTGTGCCTACTGTTATGGTGGTCTAACAGAGCCTATGCAACGTACTCTGAAAGTGAACCATGTGATGCGCTGCCTGCTGCAAAGATAAACCACCGAATGTGCCAATTGTTGCCGAGTTGAACCCTTCCATTTTTCAACTGCTTATGATGTGAGCCCTTGGGATGTTCTCTCTTACCTGTAGAGATAAGCCATACAATGTGTTACCTGCTGTAGTGGGGGACTACGGCATGCTGCGGGGAGGGGCTTGGACTGTTTCACCTGCTGCTGAGGTGAACTATGGGATGAGCTGCCAGGATTAATTATGGGATGTTCCACCAGCAGTTTTAATGACCCATCAAAACCTTGGTATTGTCAAGCCTTTCTCGTAAGATACTTTAAGATACTGACAAGTTGGGTTGCATGATGACCATCTCAAAGGACTCTGAAACTCCCATATGAAAACCAGGTTTGATTAATGTCACCCATGTGACAAATACTGTAAGGGTTGGACGCCTATACAGTTAGTTCGCCCTTGGAACTAGTTCAAATGTTAGGATGTTTTGATAGTGTTGTGCCGGGATAGTGCCACTCATGACACACCACTATTGTTAGCCCTGCTCAGACATGAGGTGGTGGAGAATGATGCCTGTGCAATAAAGTAGGTATGAGGTTGGGTAGGCTGGTGCCTGCCAAGACCCGGGTGGACGTGCCTGTGCAAGATGTAGTAGAAGAAGCTGCCTGCTATGAGTGAAGCAGGCCAGTGCAGGAAATGAAGCTATTAGGCTTGAGGGGAGCAAGATAGTGCTAGATCAGAAAGCTGTCCCAGGTTTTAGGCCGCCATATTCAGTCTGCATTTGTGGGATACTTTTTTTTTTTTTGGACTCAAACTAGTTGCAACAGACTCTAGCCTGAACAAAACATGTTGACCATGTGCAATATTTCTTATTGTAATAAAATTGTTTAAATAAGTAATAAAAAACAATTATTAAAAGCTGTTTAACACCAATATAGTGTGGTGGTGGTATATCTCTGGTATGGCGGGATGTGTTATGGAGAAGCTGGTAAACCACCCTCACTCACTCAACATGGCTAAAGCAGTATTTGAGACACAAGGGGATAATTGCCTTTGTTAGTGCAGTCTGACTACAACAAACACAATGTGCACAAAAATACAATACTCATATGTCTTGACTTCTTTCTGTTCTCTTGTTGGTGACCTGGCAACTGGAGGCCAGGTTAAGAGTTGGTTTTTATTTGTTAATTTAGGTCTTGCATGCTGGTACAGTGCACACACGTCTGCCGTGCCAAGCCCGAGTTCCCACACACATGCACATCCATCAAAAAGTGTGTATCGCATCCTGCTTCCCAGACCCTTTCATTGCCAGTGCAGAGACTTACCCCAGTGTTCTTTGGGTCTTTCAATTTTTTGCGGTTTTCCTCCTCCTCCTTGCAACAGTTAGCTTCTCTTGTAGGGGATTTCCGTGTATAGTCATAAGCACTTGAATAGTCCCGCCCACTTGTTGGGACCCCGGAGCACTTCCTTAGATATATCTTCTTGAGTGGATACTTTTCGCCTTTCTTCAGGAAGGCCTGCAAAGACACTTAAGAGATAGAAAAGACAATAATGCAGCCTAACTAACTAGGCTACAGTGGCCACGACTTCATCCTGAAGTGAAAAAAGATAGCCAGTAAACTTATACTTTACAATTTTTTATCAAGTTTAATACACAGAGAAAACTCCCCTTCACAAAACTCCTTTTTTCATGATAGAGATGAAAGGGTTGGACAGAGTAGCCCCATAGGGTGCCATTATATGTTTCAAAATAGACGCTGTGCCTTTAAGAATCTCCAGAGACTACCAGTATCCCATGATGCACAGCCAGTGGTAGTTACTTCAGTTCTTTTTTCCGGCTCCTGTTAACAGGACCCTGGAGCATTGAGCTCTACCAATTCTGGTGGTTTTCATAAAAAATCTCTTCAGAATTTGACTACTAACAGTTTCACTCGACGTCTTTGGTCTTTCTTTTCCCTTTGCTGTTTTTTTCTGACAGGAATTCCACAGTTTTCAGTCAAAAATGCCATCCCTTTTTGATAAGTGTCCTGACTGTGGAAGGAAAAAGGCCAAATCTGACTCTCACAGAGTGTGTATTATTTGCCTGCCTGCTTCTCACGTTCCTGATGCCTGTTCCATTTGTAAAACCTTTTCCAGGCGCACCCTGCGTGACAGGGAGAAGATTCGGCTTCAAGGAGTTGAAGAAAGAAGGAAACAGCAGGCCAAGTCAACAGGTGGGACTTCAGAGCGAGGAGAGGATCAGTCCTCTACCAGGGCTCTGTCTTCAGCCTCTGGAAGGGCTGAAAAACGGCGCCGGATCCGATCGACGTCGAGAGCAGGTATAGCAACGACCTGTTCGCCGTCGACTCAGAGCTCTGGGTCGAAACGACGTCGAGGAGAAGATCTTTAAAAGAGGTGTCGGAATCAACGGTGAGGCCTCCTCGTTCGCTGTCGAGAAACCCTACACCGCGGAGGTCGCCGTCGAAAACATTGTCTCGTCGTTCGACATCGACCCACCATCGTCGATCGACCCCGACTCACCATCGTCGATCTCCGTCAAGAAGTCACCGGCGATCGCCGTCGAGAAGTCACCGACGGTCGCTGTCGAGAAGTCACGGACGATTGCCATCGAGAAGACACCGGCGGTCAACGTCGAGAAGACACCGTCGATCTCCGACTCGATCGACGTCGAGTCGAAGTTCTCGCTCGAGACTACGTCGAAGGTCTCCGTCGACAAGTAGGTCGACGTCGAGGGGGAAAGATGGATCTTCCTCAGAATCTATAGCTCCTTCCTCACTCAAGGCGGCTAGGAAAAAGAGGAGATTAATTTATTCTTCGGATTCGGAGTATTCACGGACATATTCCCCATCTAGGTCACCAGCTCAGTCTTCTTCTCATCGACCAGATGATCCTCCGCCTCCTCCTCCTCGGCCCACTACGCCTCCTCCTCCTGCACCTCGAAGACCAAGGTCTAAGTCTCATACGAGGGACCGTACTCGCAGCGATAGACGTTCCTCAACTCGTTCTCATCGCCGACATCATGGTGAGCGATCTCGCTCCAGACACACCAGGGACACATCCTCTACAAGTACTGGAAGATATTCCCCTACATTATCAGATTCTCCTCCTCAAAGGGTTTCACCTATTGATGACATTACTACTTTTCAAGAAGTTTTGGTGCGAGGAGCTTCCAAACTGAACATCCCAATGTCCACACCGATTCCATCAACCTCTGTGATTTTTGAGACTCTCCAACAGAGACAAGCCTCTCGTCCCTTGCTTCCTCTGGTACCGGGCTTATTAGAACCGGCAATGGAACTTTTTCTAACTCCTTCCATTAAATCAGCTCCTTCCAGACTGCAGAAGAAGTACCGTCCTCCAGAGCAGGATCCCATGTTCCTACGGACGGACCCAACTCCAGATTCTGTCATTGTGGTGGCAGCGAAAAAACAGCATACTACGGCTCCAACATCCACAGTTCCACCTGATAAGGAGAGTCTTAAGATAGACTCAGTGGGGAGGAAGGTATGCAATACAGCAGCGACCTCTATGAAAGCTGCGAGTGCCACAGCCCTGTTGGGCAGATATGACCGGGCACTGTGGGAGTCTCTCCAGCAGTTTGCAGATCACCTACCCAGGGACAAAAGGGAGGATTTTAATGAGATCCTAATGGAAGGCCTTATGGTATCTAACCCAGTCATTAGTGGCGCAGCGGACACATCCCTTCTGTCTGCACATGAATATTGCCACGGGGTGGCACTCAGAAGGCATTCATGGCTTCGCTTAACCTCACTTAAGCCTGAAGCACAACAACGTATGTTGAATCTGCCTTTTTTCAGGAACAACCCTTTTCGGCTCTCATGCAGATGATGAGATGGCCCGAATGAAAGCAGAGATGAATACACTAAAGGCTGTTGGTCTCGAAAAACCCAAAGACCAACATAAATCTTTCTGCCCTTTTTCACGCAGATACTCCACACAGAGGTTTCAAACCCCTCGCTGGTATCAGGGCCGACAAACCAGTACACAACAGTCATACCAACGATCTTACCAACCTTTCCAAAAGCGACAACCAAGAGGAAGGTCAGGACAGCAACCTGCGCAAGGAAACAAGGCGCCTACTGGTTCCAAACCCTGAATCCTGTCTTCCCCCTCTTCCGTTACCCACTGCGGTAGGGGGAAGCATTCAACATTTCTTGGCAGAGTGGCAAAAAATAACACAAGACAATTGGGTTCTGAATATTGTTCGCAATGGATACTCTCTACGTTTCATCAGCCCTCCACCATCAATACCTCCAACACAGTCAAGACTCCAACTGTGCCAATTACAATTGGAGGCCAACATTCTCTTACAAAAACAGGCAGTAGATCCTGTTCCTCCTTTACAACGAGGAAAAGGGCTGTATTCAAGATTCTTTCTTGTCAAAAAGGACAAGAACGAGTTCAGACCCATTCTCGATTTACGAAAGGCAAACAAGTGGATTCGGAGAGAGAGATTCCGAATGTTAGCGTTACACCAGATCTACCCTCAACTACATCGAGGGGATTGGTTATGCGCAATAGGCCTGCAAGACGCATACTTCCACATTCCCATCATAAGGAAGCATCGCAAGTTCCTGAGGTTCACAGTGGGGAACAGCCACTATCAATACTGTGTACTCCCATTCGGCCTGAAGTCAGCTCCCAGGACCTTCTCTAAGTGCATGGCGGTGATTGCTGCCCATCTGAGGAAGCACAAAGTGTTCGTCTACCCATACCTAGACGACTGGCTGATCAAGGCATCCACGCATCAGGAGGCTCAGCTACACTTCAGTTAGACCTCCGAACTTCTCCTTAGTTTGGGTCTTCACATCAATCAAGCGAAGTCTATCTCGACTCCTGTACAGTGCCTGCAATATCTGGGAGCATCCATCGATACTCGCACGGCAAACGTGTATCCTTCGGAGGAGAGACGCTTATCGATCCTTCAGAAGGCTCAGGCTCTCATGAAAATATATTTCCCAACGGTGAGGAAGGTCTCTTCTCTTCTGGGCTCCATGGCGTCTTGTATCTTCCTCACACCGAATGCACGTCTCCACATGAGACCCCTGCAAGAATGTCTAGAGGACCAATGGGACCAGCGAATAGGGGATTGGGAGGACCGGATTCAACTGTCACAACATGCCCTCCAGTCCATCAAATGGTGGTGCTCACCCACCAATCTCCTACGAGGGATTCCCTTCCAAAAGGAGATACCTACGCAAACCATAGTAACGGATGCCTCTCTCCTATGGATCACCTTCAAATTCATGGCAAATGGTCACCAAAGGAATCCACTTACCATATCAATCTGCTAGAGCTACGAGCAGTATTTGGTTCTGAAAGCTTTTCAGCCATTATTCCGTGCCAGCTCCCTGCTTGTCCAGACGGACAATACGACATCAATGTTCTACCTCAACAAGCAGGGAGGCTCGAGCTCCAGACCATTATCTCGGAAAGCCCAGACCATCTGGAAGTGGCTCTTAGCCAGAAATCTGACCATAAGAGCAACTCACCTCCCAGGTGTTCAAAATGCTTAGGCCGACGCTCTAAGCAGACTCCTTCAGGAAAATCACGAGTGGGTCTTAAACGACAACGTGGTGCGAGATATATTCAAATGATAGGGTACTCCAGAGGTCGATTTGTTCGCCACCGCAGAAAACAACAAATGCCAAAACTTCGCCTCGAGGTTCTACCAACCGGGAACTCTGGGGAATGCCCTATGGATAAACTGGTCAGGCAGATTTCTCTACGCCTTTCCTCCAATCCCCCTGATCCCGGCAGTCCTCATCAAGCTCTCACAGTCATGGGCCAAGGTGATTCTCATAGCCCCGGAGTGGCCACGTCAGTGGTGGTACACAGACCTTCTTCACCGGTCTATCCTCCGACATCGCAGGCTGCCATGCAAATCAGACCTACTAGCGAAATTCGGAGGACAGATGGTGCACCCCAACCTCTCATCCTTGAATTTGGCAGCATGGCTCCTGAGTTAGTGCAGTATGGACACTTGAACTTACCTCAGGACTGCATGGACATCCTTAAGGAAGCTAAGCGGCCATCCACACGCTCCGCTTATGCGTATAAATGGAAGAGATTCTGTATCTGGTGTTCATCAAAGAATGAGGATCCTACGTCTTGCCAGGAAGATGTCATCCTTCCATACTTGCTTCATCTAGCACAATCTGGCCTTCAATTCTCCTCCATTAAGGTTCACCTGACAGCTCTGACTGCTTACAGGAAATGCCCTTCACAAACTTCCTTTTTAGGTCGAGCCTCGAGTAGCGCGCAAGCGCTGCTTAGAGGCGAAGACTTATTGTAAGTGAGTTTTCAAAGCAGTCCAAGAAACGCTGCGTGCGTCGTGGCTGGCCTTTTTGAGATGGGTACGCGCGGCAAACATGTGTTTCCAATTATCGTGCCCAGACGCGGGCGCGATAATTGGAAACACATGTTTGCCGCGCGTACCCATCTCAAAAGGCCAGCCACGACGCACTAGCATTTGGTCAGCTCTGCAGCCTGCCGCGCTCGCCCCCGCTCCTCTGTTGTTAAAGTGGTTCCTGGCCCCTTCAATGTGTGCGGTCTATTTCACTCCCGCAGCACCCTTCCCTTTGCGGCCGCGGCGCCTCCTCCTCCGGCACACGGGCCACAGAACCGATGCGGCAGGAGCTCACCCTCGGCCTTCTTGGTTCCCTTGCTGTTGAACCTATCCCCAGCGTTTCAAACATAGAGCTATAAAGGCGAATTAAATCATTAGCTGTGGCTTCCAGCATGTGACGTATCTGCATGTCGTTAAGCAGGCAGTCTCGAGGACCCTCCCTGAGCACAGTTTACGCCTTTCAGTTTGTCAACAAGAAAATAAGATTATCGGCTTGATGATTCGTCGCGTTGGCACTGTAAATTTTAGTGACACCGAAAGGATATTTTGTGGTTTTTAAATAGCATGCAGCAGCATTTATTTTATCGACCTTGGAAGAAAGAAAGTTGGCTTCGCACCTCTGCAAATTAACAGTTGCCACAAGGCAACAGTAGTTATTTTACTGACCTTCAGAAAGATGATAGGCTGCGTCAGCCCAGCTCAGGAGAATAAAGTTAGAGGCTAAATTGAAATGGCAGCGCTGCTCCCACCGTGTGTGCCACGAGAAATTATCTAACAATTAATATCCCGAGACCGGGTCACCCGATGCCTGCCACCGGCGGCTGAGTGAACTGCACAGGCTGCGGAGAGTCACAGGTTTGTCCTCCTGCCGCCCGCGGTGCAAGCGGGCGGCATAAGTAAATTTCGGCTGGGCTTTGAAATTTGGGGATTAAGAAAAGGGCAGCAGCAGCTCCTCCGACCATGCTGCTCGCACCGCAGCGGGGAGCCATGTCGTTGCCTGGTGCTGGTGACCTGCAGTGCTGGGCGCACGGCAAGGCAGAGCCAGCAGCTGCTCACCGACGCCACGGCCGATAATAAAATAATTAATACCGGAATAGGAGATCCAGCGCAAGCGACTGGACCCCAGGCTCACCAACGCCGGCTGAGAGTGACTCCGCATGAGGCAGGCCATTGTCACACTGGGAGTGGAGTTAATGCAGCAAATATAGGTCGCATGGCAGTGTAACTGCGCTTTGGAGCGGGAGAGACCGGACCAGACCCCAGCCCACTGGGCCGCGGCGCCGTCTCAGCAGCTGCCCTGACGAGGAGTCTGCATGCTGCATGATAAGTGCCTGAGAGAGTGAGCACCGGTATGTCTTTCTTACTAAAACAATGTTACTTGTGTTTGAATGTAGATTAAGTTTTCTTTTCACGGACAATTTTTTAATTTGAGACAACATATGAAATGAGTTAATAAAACTTCTGCAATTTATGTTTGGGATTTAAGTTTTGGATATTTGAATTCTAAGCGCCACCTAGTGGAAAATTACTGCACATCCCAATATTTTATAAAGCAAGGTAAACGGGTTTGAAATTGCTGATATTGTTTGTTGTTTATCACACCTTAGAATTCTGTCTTTTTTTTTTTAAGCCAAAGTATTACTTGCTGCAAATAAATGTTAATCATACTTAGCGAGTTGCATGTTGAAATGCCGACGGGCCCACTCATCATCTTTCCTAGATTAGTATCGTTTACCATTTAGCTGGGTAACGTAAACATCATTTATTCAGTGCCTAGATGCCGAAATAGCTCTAATGCGCTATACAAATGCACATTATATGTGCCGATTTTACCTTATTTAGAATTTTATACCAGTGTGCTTTCAGAGCAGCAGATATAGCAGAGAATGCATGTACAAAAGGCTCCTATGGCTCGTAAACAAAATTCTTAAGTATCACACAGTTAGTACCATTACTTTTGGAAAATACATTAAAGATTTTGACAGGTTTATGGTGTAGCAGATGTGATTTCCGAGCGTGATGGCTCTTCCACAGTAGCAGAAGCTTTGTGAGTTCGAATGTGGTTTTTGAGGATGGGGTATGGGTGTGAAGTAGGGCACACAAACCTTCAAGGATACCACAAAAATTGTATTTATGAGTAGAGGCAGGTACTGATGTTCACCACCTCTATTCTGAGTAAAGAAGTCTGATTTCCTATTGGATCTTAAGCATGGTTCCTTAATTACCGAAGCAGCTTTCTTTAGAGTTCTCTGACCATACACCAGGCTACCATCTAGGGGGAGCTAACCAGGATTTAAATAGGTTCTGTAGTTTTATGTGGTGGTTTCATATCCACAACACTTGATTTAATCTAGCAACTGGCCAGTGAGCATCCTGGATGACATTACCATGGCGAATGGTTGAAAGATACCAGAATTGACAGAGTGCCAATCATTTCACTGCTTCTGAACTTCAAGCAGCCTGTCAAACTGTCAGAGGCCCAGACTGGTGTGACAAACCACATCCCACCCTTTCAGGCCTCCAACTGGTCAAGCTTTCTACTCGAGGTGGCTAAAGGTAATCAGTGTTCATTTTACATGCATTTCGTAGAATGTTAATTAAGAGCTGTGAAGGTAAGCACTTGCAAAGCCAATAGGTTTAGCCTATGCAAAATCTATTAGCTCCGACACTGTTTTTTGCATGTTGCACAGCAGTTGAGCTGCTGTGGAACATGGCTTGAAGTAAATAAAAAACACTATAATGCGGTCAAAGTTGGCTATGACATATTGCTTTAAAAAAAATTAACTTTAAGCCAAACGTTACCGCGCTAAACTATTCAGTAAAGCGCGTTCCCTGGCACTTACATTCTACTATCATAGTGTTTCATTCCCTATGCGCACTTGCGATGCCGGCATTCTTTTTTTAAAATAAAATTGTAATCGAACTTCACGGCGCCTCTCTCTCTACCTCCCTCTACCTTTCTCTACCTCTCTCTCTCTCTCTACCTTTCTACCTCGCTCTCTCTACCTCTCTCTCTCTGCCTCTCTCTATCTCTCTCTCTCTCTACACCTCTCTCTACCTCTCAACCTCTCTCTCTACACCTCTCTACCTCTCTCAAAGATGGCTGCAGCGTCTATGTGGGATGCGGTGGACTAAGTGGCAGCTGGAGCCTGATAGCACTGCTTGTCCTTTTAAAAAAAACAAGTTTGGCATAGCCAATAGGTCTCCCCTTTGGGACCTCATAAGTGTTTAGTTATCCAGTACAATATCTTTGGTGCAACAACATCATGTGTTGCATGGCTAAACACTTATAAGGTCCCAAAGGCGAGACCTATTGGCTATGCCAATGCTTGTTTAGAATTCCTGTCATTAGAGATTTCTTGGAAGGTTTGAAGAAAGTTTTTCCTCCCATTAGAAGTCCTTCTTCTCCTTGGGAGCTTAATGTGGTTCTTTCTCGACTAATGCAAGAGCCATTTGAACCCATTCATAAGGCTACCCTTGAGCATCTGTCTTGGAAGACCGCTTTCCTTGTGGCTATCACTTCCGCCCGCAGGGTAAGCGAAATCCAGGCACTTTGCTGTCAAGAACCATACACAGTTTTCCATACATCTAAAGTGGTCATGAGGACTCATCCAAAATTCCTTCCTAAGGTAATTTCGGACTTCCATGTGAATCAAACTATTTCCTTGCCTACATTTTTCCAGCATCCTTCTTCTCCAGCGGAGAGATCGCTTCATTCCCTGGATGTTAGAAGGGTTTTGAAGTTCTATTTGGACAAAACTAAAGATCTAAGGAGATCAGATCAGTTATTTGTAAACTATGGCTCTCTCCCTACAGGTCTAGCGACCTCCAAGCAATCCATCTCCAGATGGATTGTTGCCTGTATTTTACTCCGTTACCAGAAAGCCAACAAAACTCTTGTTAGTAAGCCTAGGGCTCACTCAACCAGAGGGAAAGCAGCTACTGCGGCCTTGCTTCGTAATATACCCATTTCTGAGATTAGTAAGGCTGCTACCTGGAAGTCAGTCCATACATTCACAAAACACTACTGCCTGGACTCTGATGCAAAGGCAGATGCTCAAGTCGGACAGGCTTCCTTTCGGAACCGGTTTGCTTAAACTGGTATGTTAATTCTCTGTCTCTTCCACCGCTTGTTTCTTGTAGGGATGGGCTTGCTAGTCTATTCAAGTGCTTATGACTATACACGGAAATCCCCTACTAGAGAAGGAATAGTTTCTTACCTGTAACTCCAGTTCTCTTGTAGGGGTATTTCCGTGATAAGTCATAAGCAACCCTCCCTCCTCCCCAGTGGAATAGACAGACATATTCATAACATAAACTAGGCATTCACTTCTCCACGCCTTCAAAAAGAACTGAAGTAACTGCCACTGGCTGTGCATCATGGGATACTGGTGGTCTCTGGAGATTCTTAAAGGCACAGCGACTATTTTGAAACATATAATGGCACCCTATGGGGCTACTCTGTCCAACCCTTTCATCTCTATCATGAAAAAAGGAGTTTTGTGAAGGGGAGTTTTCTCTGTGTATTAAACTCGATAAAAAATTGTAAAATATAAGTTTACTGGCTATCTTTTTTCACTTCAGGATTAAGTCGTGGCCAGTGTAGCCTAGTTAGCTAGGCTGCATTATTGTCTTTTCTATCTCTTAACGGTCTTTGCAGGCCTTCATGAAGAAAGGCGAAAAGTATCCACTTAAGAAGATATATCTAAGGAAATGCTCCGGGGTCCCAGCACGTGGGCGGGACTATTCAAGTGCTTATGACTATACACGGAAATCCCCTACAAGAGAACTGGAGTTACAGGTAAGAAACTATTCCTTATAGCTCAGCACTCTGTTTTTAAGTCATGTGTGCCCTGATACTAACTAGAAGTGAAATGTAAATGAACAAGGGCCCCCTGCTACTAGGTGATAGTTCCTCTAGGCAGGGATCAAATGAAATTGCAAAGACCTAGGGCAACTCAAATATAATGAAGACATGACAATAATTCATAATTAAGCCTGAAGGGACAAAAACACCATATTATGAACAAATACAGAAATATGTTGTTAGAGCAATACAAAAAATATTGATAATAAAAAGATTCACATGCTTACTACAATCGTATCAACATTCACTCAAACATCATTCTATACAATCAAGACAGAAAATACATGGACATACACAGTGACAAAAAACAGAAAAATGTCTAATGTTTTCTCATTTGTGATATATATTATTCATCCTAAGTATCTGATCAATCTACATGATATATGATATAATCATAAATGGCTTAAAGCCAAATTACTCCAGTATTGGAACTTTCATAGATTCACATGCTTGAATCATTCCCCGTCATCGAGATGGGAGTCCCCGGTACATTTATAAAAGAAATGTCACAATAGACATGGAAGTTAAAGGCCTCATTATTTAGTAACATATCCAAGTCCTATTTAAAAAAGGACCAAACTTAAGAAGCAATCAATCAGCTGATACCACCCTGTGGAACCTTCCTGAAAGGAGCTCCAGTCCCTCAGTTCTTCTACCGCACGTCATGCTAGGGAGTCTCCACTGAACTCTGCTCAGTTTTTTCCTCACAACTCTTGGAATCCCCTTGTCTTCAGGTTTTTTCTTATACTCAATATATTTTACAGGTTCTAATATCTGTTTTGAGGTTAATTAACCTGACTTTTCCATGTCAGACACACCTAACAAAGGCCTTTTCAGGCCCTGTGGAACCTGCAGGAAGAAGAGGCTGTATATTGATGACCCCCATAAGGGCTGCCTTTTTGTCTCTATCCAGAACATAATCCTAAGGACTGTAAGGTATGTCATACTTTTTCATCAAAAACCTTGAAAGATCGTGAGGGGAGACTTTTACTTTGGCTACAGAGGCATAAAGACAGGGATGACCCTTTTCTTCAGGGGAGAGTATTGGTTCCTCAAAATCCTCTTCCAAAATGCCTCAAAAAAGACCACTGGATGACTCTCCAGGTCATTCCTCGCAGCAACCTCCAAAGAAGACGCACAAAAAGTCTTCAGAGGATACTAGAAAGCTGGACCTACATTCCAAATTGTCTCCCCCCACATCAGAGTTCGGTTTCTGTCACAAAACCTTTTAAGAAACCAACTTCAGACCCTTCTACTCCACATGTGAAGGTCCAGCATGCTTTCAAGAAGCCTACCTCAGCCCCTTCGACGGCAGCTTGGACGACGACAAAATCTCCATTGTGCGTCATTGGGGTAATATCGTCGACAACCACCATCCCCACTGTTACAGTTCCATCAGCGTCAATCTCCTCGTCTACGGCGTCATTGTCGACGAGTCAAGTTCCCTTGTCGTCGACGGTAAAGATCACCAAGGTCTCTAAGTCGTTGTCGTCGACGAAGGTTCTTACGACGAAGGCCCCGACGACGAAGATAACGAGTTCTTCGTTGACGGCGCTTCCCGCGTCGACGGCGAGTCTACCGTCTACTACCCTCTTGTCGACTATTTCCCCCATTATTTCGTCGACTGCCTCGTCGATGAGGGATGGATCGTCGAAGACTGTTGTTTCATCCACGCCTGTGTTGACGGGGATGTTGCTGTTATCGCCCATCGACGACTCTTCGTCGAAGATGTGTATTCCGTCTAGAACAGGAAAATTGGTTCTTCAACCAAAATTTCAGCAGGAGAAGATGACACCCTCACTGACTTCACCAAGCAGAGTCCAGCCTCTGTTACCAGCTCATCTTTTGGATGATGAAGATGATTCTGACGAGGACAGCCTGTTTAGAGCTGTGCAAAGCCCTTCAGAACTAAATGTGAAGTATCAAGAGGACTCTGATGAACAAGAATATTATGATCAACAATTTTGCTATCCTGCCAAATGACGTCAACCGCAATTGCAAGACATGGTATGCCTACCTTCCACCCTTGTTACAGACTTACAATTCATGCTGGCGGATTATGAAAAGAGATTTCCTCTGTCGATGCCGTCTCCTGCGCCAGCACCTCCACCACTGTCTATGGTACAAAGTCAGCCTCCACCTCCTCCTCGGTCTCAAGTGCTTGTGCAACAACTACCTTCCTCGGAGGAAGAGGAACAACAAGAGGAAGGGGAAATACAAGATGTACAATAACAGCAAGACGAATGGGATGATTATATTATCCCACCACCAGCATCTCCATCTCCGCCACAAACTTATTCACCTTCAGAGGACATTGTTTTTTTTTTAACCTCTTAGAGAGAGCAGCCAGGCGTTTCGAGCTCCCGATGCCTGTTCACCAACAGGATTGCTTTCTTTATGATTTCAAGGAGCCTTTCAGGAGATCAGTATATATATAAATAATGCGGAATCCAGCAACAGTCCCACCAGTCTTACCAAGACTTGATAAGAAGTATAAGGCTCCTGACGACGCGCCTGCCTGTCTCACGGGTCATCCAAGACCTGATTCAGTGATTTCTCAGGCGGCACAACGCAGATCAAAGAACCCATCAGCTCCGTTATCAGCGCCTCCGGACAAGGAGGGGAGGAGACTGGACACTTTTTCAACTATGTCTGCGTTAACAGTCAGAGCGTCTAATTCCCTGGCTTTGTTAGGTCTTTACAACAGACAAATGTGGTCCGATATAGCTCCTTATATCAACAGTCTCCCACCAGACATCTGAGATGAGGCAAAAAAGATTCTATTGGAGGGTGAACGCTCTGCTTCTTAAATAATCGATTGTGCGATGGACATGGCTTCCACCGGTTTCCGCCAACTGGCCGGGGCTGCAGTCTTGAGGCGCCAGGGATGGCTTAAGGTCACAACATTCAGGCCAGAGGTTCAGACCAAAATTCTAGATATGCCTTACGACGGAGAGGAACTGTTCGGGAAGCATATCGATGAAGCCCTACAGGGAATCAAAAAAGACACAGATACGGCTAAAGCTCTTGGCACCCTCCAGTATAAGAAGATGCCTTTTCGTGGTGCTCGGGGCAAAGGTCAATCATCCTACAGGGGAGGCTACCAACAGTACCGGTATTCAACCTATACCTCCTCCAGCCAGCAATACAGACCACAATTTGCCCAGAGGCAACAACCTGGAACTGCCTACAACAAGTCTTCCTTTCGGGGGGAAAACGGGACGACAGAAAGATTCTAACCGACGTCAATGACCTCCAACTGCTGCTAGTTACTGTTCCTTCACCTCGGTCCAAGATAGGAGACAAAATTTCCCACTATCTACAGATTTGGAAACAAATTACGACAGATCGTTGGGTCTTAGACCTGGTACAATTCGGCCATTCTCTGGAATTCATACAGACACCCCCTCCAACCCCTCCTCAACCACTGGCTCACAAGCATTTGCACCTCTTGCAGCTAGAAATCGTTTCCATAATTCAAAAGGGAGCAATAGATTGTGGTCCTTTCCATTAAAGGGGAAAAGGTTTTTATTCCCGGTTCTTTTTGGTGCGCAAGAAAGCAAAAAACTGGAGACCAATTTTAGATTTGAGAAAGCTAAACAAATTATTCAAGAAACAGTCATTCCGCATGGTCACCATTCAGGAAATGTTTTCAGCTTCTCAATGGAAACGACTACATGGAATCCCTAGACCTTCAAGACCCATATTTCCACATACCCATACACAAGAAACACAAGAAGTTTCTCAGATTCTCTGTAGCCGGCAGGCATTAGCAGTTCCGAGTGTTGCCCTTCGTTCCTCAAATCAGCTCCTCGCATTTTCACAAAATTCTAGCGCCAGTAGCTGCATATCTCAGACAAGGAACTCTTCAGCGTCATCCAGGAATTCACCAAGCCCACCAGTGAAACCAAGGACATCACCCCTTCCCAGGACCTCTGCAACAAGCTCGGATCCTACTTCCATCTGAAAATCAAGAGCCTCTATGACAACTTCAACGACCAGACACCCGACTCCGAAAGCACTTCACTCTCCAGCAATGCCAGCCAGCCCGCCCACCATCTCCTCCTGGACCTCGGTCACCACCGAAGACACCGGTTCGACCATGAAAGGCATCCACTCAGGGGCCCCCACGGACCACTGCCCACCGCACATCTTCCACAGAGCCGCCATCGCCCCAGAACTACGATGCACCATCAACGCCACCTTCAAGACCGGCATCTTTTCCGACGACTGGAAACTCGCAGAAGTCAGACCCCTGCTCAAGAAGCCCTCAGCTGATCCCACGGACCTCAAGAACTATCGGCCCATCTCCCTCCTCCCATTCGCGGCCAAAGTCACCAAGAAGACCGTCAATGCACAACTAACAAAATTCATCGAAGAAAACTCCATCCTCGACCCCCTCCCAATCTGGATTCCGCAGCAACCACAGCACCAAGACCGCTCTACTCGCCGCCACAGACGACATCCGCACCCTCCTCGACCAAGGACACACTGCGGCCCTGATCCTACTAGACCTCTCGGCAGCTTTCGACACCATCTCCCACCGAACACTCACCGCCAGACTCCACGACGCTGGCATACAAGGAACGGCCCTCGACTGGATCCGCTCATTCCTCACCGACAGAACCCAAAAAATCAGACTACCTCCCCTTCTCTTCGAACCCACGGAAATCAACTGCGGAGTACCCCAAGGATCATCGCTCAGCCCCACGCTCTTCAATATCTACATGGCCCCTCTTGCTGCAATCGTCAGGCAGCACGGACTCAGCATAGTATCCTACACCGACGACACCCAGCTTATCCTCTCCCTCACCAAGGACCCCACCACTACCAGACTCAACTTCCAGGAAGGAATGAAAGACATTGCATCCTGGATGAGCAACAGCTGCCTGAAACTCAACTCAGAGAAGACAGAGGTCCTTGTCCTCGGACCCTCCCCCTCTGCATGGGACAACACCTGGTGTCCCACCGCCCTCGGCAGCCCTCCCACCCCCACCAACCACGCCCGGAACCTCTGCATCGTACTCGACTCCTCCCTCTCCATGACCCGATTGGTCAACACAGGCGCCTCCAGCTGCTTCAACACCCTCCCCATCCTCCGAAAGACCTTCAAATGGATCCCTCCCGAATCAAGAAAGACCGTCACCCATGCACTCATAACCAGCAGACTCGACTACGGAAACGCCCTCTACGCAGGGATCAACAAGTCTCTGCTCCGCAAGCTCCAGACCATACAGAACACCGCAGCCAGACTCATACTAGGCATCCCTCGACACAAACGCATCACACACCACCTGCGGAACCTCCACTGGCTCCCCGTTGAGAAGAGTCACTTTCAGGATACTCAACCATGCCTAAAAATGCCTCCACAACACTGGACCCTAATACCTCAACGAAAGAATCTCCTTCCACCTACCCAAAAGAAACCTCTGTTCGCCGACCTCGCTCTCGCCGAAACCCCTCGCAACCGCAGAGCCAGAACAGGTGGAAGAGTCTTCTCCTACATCGCGGCCAAGACCTGGAACAAGCTCCTGATCAACATCAGACGCGCCCCTCCCTTAACATCTTCAAGAAGACACTCAAGACCTGGCTCTTCGACTGAACAGAGCTGCTACTCCACCCCCTCCCTCCCCCCCCCCCACCGCCTTGAGATCCTCACGGGTGAGTAGTGCGCTTACAATTCCCTGATTGATTGATTGAGACGGCATCACCACCAAGTCTTTCCTTACCTTAACGACTGGCTAGTCGAGGCTCCTACCTACAACGCCACAAAGGCGTCTTCCAGGGCCTGTCTACGTGTCTTCAGCCAACTGGGTCTCACTTTAAATCCGGAGAAATCAGTTCTACAGCCTTCTCAACGACTAACATTCCTAGGAGCCATCCTGAATACTATTCTAAGCAAGCATTGGCATAGCCAATAGGTCTCGCCTGTGGGACCTTATAAGTGTTTAGCCATGTAACAGTTAATGTTGTTGCACCAAGGATATTGTGCTGGATAATTAAACGCTTATAAGGTCCCAAAGGCGAGACCTATTGGCAATGCCAATGCTTGTTTGCTTTTAGCAAAGGGAGCACTCCCCATTTAGAAATAGGGTCACCTATGAGAAGCTGTGAGCCAGGGGGTTGATGAGGCCACTTCTCAATGAGTTTTGTACTCGGCAGTGGGCAGATGGCATCGGATTGCGGGAGCGGGCGGCGCCTCTGTTCTGTGAATACATGTAATTTAATAAGTTTGTTTGTCCCCGCTCTCTGGGCATATTCCGTTCATGGGGGGCGTGCCCGTGAAACCGAAGCCGCGCGTGCTGATCCAACAAAAGCCTCATGGGAAACCAATAATTTGTAACAAGCAGAATACACTAACGAAAGGAAACAGAAAAAGAAGTGCAATTACACCTAATGAAATAGGCAGACGAACAATAACACATGTAAACATTAAAGTTGCACATCATAATCGACTAAACAGATTGTTTTTAGGTCTCGCGTGGCAGCGCATGCGCTGCTCGCCTCGTGAGATTTATTGCAGATGAGTACTTTCTGTAAAGGGCTTGAAGCCCCGCCCCTTATTCCCATTGGCTCGCGTCACCGTTTAGGTTAAACGGTGGGCTGCCATTGGAAATAAGGTTTCTAGGGTACCTCCTTTTCCCTTTTTAGCCCGGCCCATCCGGACTGGATCGCCTGCATTACGGCTGTCGTGACGAAGTTTCTTATCAGAAGCTTCGTCACGCTGCCTTGCACGCGCCAGTCCGGCTCTCTGATTGGGCCGGACAAAAAAGGAGACATGGCGCGGCGTGTTTATTTTTGCATCTCGCTTTCACTTTAAAGTGAAAGCGCGATGCAAAAATAAACAGCGGATGCCTGGCGAGCGCTTGTTTTTTTTGGTTTCAGGGCTCCAGTTAAACTGAACACTGCAGCTATTCAAATGTTATGACTCAGTGGAGCAGGTTTGCAGATTTTCCAGGAATTCCCTTCCGGCAAGCAGCAGACTGCTCTTTAGAAGCTGTGCATTAAGGGAGAACTGTAGTGAGAGCGCATAATGGTTTCTCACTCAGGAGGCGGGGTGAGTCGGGAAGGAACTCATCAAGTTTGCCTACATGTGTAAATCCGAAGCAGATTTAGGAGGTCGCTGCTGTAAACAGCTTTTATAAAGTGACCCACACGCCGCCAGCTTTGTTTCCTTACATCACAATTCAGTATGGCTATCCAGAGCCAGCGGAGAATGTATTCTGTCATGCAGCTGGGCTGGAACAAGCCAGCCCATTAATATGCTCATCTCCACACTTTCTAGCAAATCCATGAGCCATTCACAAAGGAGCAAATGTTACCAACGTGTAACTATTTCCGTGACCACCGGTTCGTGCCTAGCGGCTGGATTCACAGCAGCCATTGGACAGCTGAAATAGGGAAATACTGCCCCTTCAAACAACTTTACTGCTCCTCTCGCACATGACACGTCTTCCAAAATCACGCACTTTAAAAGCCCCAGTAAATTCTGTCACATGACGGGCAATTATTACGCAAAATGTTCCTATAATGAGGGCTTGGATTGTAGTCCGTCTTTAACTGCATTTCCCTCATCTCGTTTCAGCGGTTTCAAAACAGCCACTTGTATAACAACTGCAGGAGAAGGAAAATGCTACATCTTCAGTCTCTGCACGGGCTACTCTTTACACAATAAGTGACATGTAAAGCCCTCTTCGCTGCTCCCTTTAGTGCAGTTCCTCAATGTTCGAAAGAAAAATTAAGACCCTTTTTCCCTAGCCTCAAACTTCTTCAAATTTCATAACCTCGGTCATCAGAAGAAAGAGGGTGTTTTCAGTTACATCCTACTATGTGGAATGTTCCACCACCAGTCATTCACTTCGAGTCTTCAATTGATATTTACGTACACATTTAAAATGCAACAAACTGTAAAATGCATCTTTATCCGGCATACTCTCGCTTCCCTACAAGTGGTGCTAGTGCCGATAATGTGTCGGTGTCCGTCCCACCTCAAACATCGTTACAGCCCCCTTGCCTTCCACCACTGCCAATTATATGGTCGGACCATAAAGCTGTTATGTTTTCGTTTCTGGTACAAAACACCCAGACAAAGAAATCGACAAACAGGCAGCGGAAAATGGTCCGGCCCTGGAATAAGTTGGCAGTGGGCATGTTTGAATCTGCATTAGCCCAAAACCCTCCACCACCCTTAGAAGACTCAAATGAAGCTGTTGCTGCTTTTGAGGACTGGCTGAGAAAGTCAATAGACCAAGTACTACCAGCTAAATGCATCTCTAGCCATAGGCCCAGACCCATTGAACCTTGGTATTCAGAACAGCTTAGGATACAAAAACAAAAATGTCGCCGTCTGGAAAGGAAGTGGAGATCCTCAGACGAACTGGAGGATAAAGCTAACTATAAATCAGCCTTGCTTGAGTATAAAAAACTTATCTGTAAAGAGAAAACTAGCTATTTCACCACAGCTATACTTTAAGCAAAAAACTCGTCAAAGGAACTTTTCTCGACGGTAAAACAATTAGCCAAATGCTCCGAGGCGGCAGATTCACCTAAAACCCAGGCATTCTGCGACAGGGTGGCTACGTTTTTCCAAGACAAAGTTAAGGCGGTCTATAATGGATTCGCCAAGTCCACGGATCAAGGAATGGTTCCTTCCTTAGAGGCTTCAGCCAGACCTGGGATTACCGGTATCACCCCCGGAACCCACGCTGAAGATAGGGACCCTCCTGAACTATCTGCCTTCCCAACACTGACAACGGAAGCAACAATGAACCTGCTGAGATCCACTAAATCAGGCTCTCCACTGGACCTATGCCCTCCAAAGATCTTCCATCTTCTACCAGAGATCTTCGCGTCTCATCTGACGCCTATCTTTAATCAAATGTTCTCCTCTGGTATATTCCCCACTAGCTGGAAGTTGGCATCCGTGCTTCCCCTTCTGAAGAAGCCAAATCTAGATGAGGCTGACCCCAATAACTACCGCTCAATCTCCAGACTTCCGCTACCAGCAAAGATGTTGGAGAAAGCCATGAACAATACTCTTATCAGAATATATTGAAAGGCATGGTCTTCTCGATGACACCCAGTTCGGGTTTCGAAAACACCATAGCACCGAACTGGCGTTGATCACATCATCTGAACTGATTAGGCAGACAGTTGACTCGGGGGGGCAGTGCAGCACTTGTGCTGCTTGACCTCTCCGCCGCATTTGACACAGTGAACCATCAGAAACTCCTGGAAGTTCTGAGGGAATCGGTGTCAAAGGGAATGCACTCACCCTACTTGAATCTTTCCTGTCTGGCAGGGAACAATTTGTGGCCCTAGATTACTTTAAATCACCCAATTTTACACTACCATGTGGTGTGCCACAGGGATCTTCTTTGAGCCCGACTCTTTTTAATATTTATGTTGCACCACTGGCGAATCTTATCAGGTCCCTAGGCTTTTCGGCTATATCCTATGCTGACGATACGCAGATCATCGTCTCAGTGTCAGGATCCCCCACTGACGCTATGAAACAGTTCCATACCTGCCTTCGTCAGGTTGGGAACTGGATGGCTGCCAATTGTCTAAAACTTAACTCTAGTAAGACGGAGGTCTTACTCTTCGGTGCTCACACTAACTTCTGGTCACCCGATCTCTGGCCTTTGGAGCTTGGGCCACTACCCACGCCAGTGATCAAAGTTAAGAACTTGGGAGTCATCTTCGATTCTAAACTCTCATTTGAAAACCACGTCAACCAGGTTACCTCCCTTTCTTTCTACACGTTAAAGCTTTTGAGAAAGATCCTCCCATTTATCCCAGCTGAGCTACGTAAATTAGTGGTCTCAGCACTCGTTCTGTCAAGAGCCGACTACTGTAACGGGCTTTTTATCAATCTTCGGAAAAAGTGCCTGTCTAAGCTGCAGGTTGTGCAGAATGCAGCGGCTGAACATCCCAAGACACAAATCTGTGTCGAAGGTGCTCAAGGATTTACATTGGCTGCCAATAAAAAGACGAATTGAGTTTAAGGCTCTATGTATTGTTTTTAAGGCCACACAGGACATAGGACCGGGTTTTCTAAAGCGGAATTTGCTACCCTATATTCCAGTCCGTTGTCTCCGCTCATCCTCTGCTCATGATCTGATTGTTCCCAGGGTAAAAAAATGTTCCTGGGGGGGGGGGGAGAAGCTTTCTGGTTGGCGCAACTAGGTTGTGGAATTCTCTCCCAATAAGATTGAAACAAGAAACACATCTGTTAGCTTTCGGGAAAGCGCTAAAGACATGGTTGTTCAATCTTTAAAGTGCCTGCGAACCTCCTAGCTTAAATCCTGTCTCTGATGAGCAAGCGCCTTGACACCCTCGGGTGAATGTTTCGCGCTCTACAAATCTCCATTTCATTTCATTTCTCCATTTCATTGTGACTCCCGGCCTGGCTGACCGGAGCTGTCGCACTGTTTACCTTGGGCAAATGGTGCGTGCTGCTCTTCGGATCCCGTAACTCTCACCACGGTGCGAACAGTGCTCTGGCGGCAGTACTGGGTGACGTGAGTGACGGCTACGGGAGGTCTGGCGTTGGGGTGTATCCTGTAGGAACAGGCGGTAGTGCCACTATCACTGCTGTGTATACCAAGTGTTGTGTCTGTGCTGCTCTTTTGTGTGCACATAGTGGGGGTTGGCGTCTCTGTGCTGCTATTCTGTGTACACCTAGTGTGTGTGTCTGTGCTGGTGCTGTTCTGTGTACACCAAGTGTGTGTGGTTGTGCTGCTCTTCTGTGTGCACCTAGTGTGAGTTGGTGTGTCTGTGCTGCTATTCTGGGTGTACCTACTGTGGGTTTGTGTGTCAGTGCTGTTGTGTGTGTGTGTGTGTGCTGCTTGTTCTGTGTGTAACCAGTATGTGTGTGTGCTGCTTCTTGTTCTGTGTGTATCTCTAGGGCGTGATTAACCTGCTGAATGTGATGCACGTAGTAGGTATGTTTGCCTGTAAAGCGTGCACTCCGTGACCACATTATTTCTAGGCGCTTTTATAGCTCGAGAGATCTGCAGTGAAAGGGTTATGAGGTGTTCATAATCTACAATATAAACCCCAGTGAGGGTAACAAGGAGACCGGAGACAAACGTCCAGACGACCTTATCAAGGTAGAAGTGACATCATGTCCTCTGACAGGGCTCGAGATGTGTCCTGGGGTCAATGCAATGAAGATCCAGAATTAGGCTCAGAAGTGACATCCATAACACGCGAGACTTTCGAAAATTAGAGGAAGCCCCAAAGCGAGGGGTACAATCCATAAAACTGGAGGACGCAAAGGAGAAGAATTGCGTGCTTAAATATGGGGTTTAAGGAGGAAAACTGGAATAATGCAACAGGTTCAAAAGGGTAGGACCAATTTATGTGGCAGGGTTGACTTAATTATGTGGTAAGAAAAAGCACATTAGGTGTGAAATGAGGCACATTTTGAAACATTAATATTTTACTATTTTGTCGTTTTTACACATGTAAACCCTGTGTGGTCAGAAGCTTCACATCATTTAATATTCGTTTAACATCTCAATACAATGTAAATGTCAAAGCCTTTTACTTATGGTTTGGTTTTTAAAACATAAAATGCATTGTTATTTACAATGCCAATAGCTTAAACTTGCGTAAATGCGAGACCTATTGCATTGCAAATGCTTGTTTTAAATGGTTGTGGGGGAAAAAATGTAAAGAAGTTTGCACATAAGCTATTTGAAAAGCGAAGAATGGGGCTGCACGGGGTTTCCATCCTTCTCCTGCAGCACATCTCATCTTAAAGACATCATGCCATTAATAATGTCAAGAGGTTAAACAAGGATATATAAATTGGGAAATAAAAGAAATACCAATTTCCAAAAGATGCTAATAGTTCTGTATTAGAAAACATTGCTCAATCAAAACAGTACATGATAGACAGGACCACTGGAATTATGCGGCTGGAGAGTGCCAAATTATGCAGCAGAGTTCAGCAAACCATGCAGCAAGAAAAGGCAAAGTATGCTGCGTAACATTTCTTGATAGTATTACTTCATTATTTTGTACTTTTTACACTTAACACTGTCTGGGCATTGGACACACCTCATTAGTACCATTTTAATAACCAAACATGGTGATAAGCAATAGAAAGGTGACCAGTCAGCCTTTGCAAATGGCTTTCCTTTGAACTGCAACACGTGCCAATGCGTTTTTTGTACCTTTTGAACCGTTTCATATAGTAAAATGATTTTCTTTGTTAAAATCTGCAGATTATGCAGCAGATGATGGATTATGTAGCAAATCTATTATACGAAAATCGGTGCAGCATCACAATCGCAGAATTCCAGTGGCCCTGATAATCGCTATAGCTAAAATACGTACACCACAATATAAACATTGCTGCTTCCTTTTTATGTCCGGTAAGAACCGGCCCTAAGGACTTCCTAAAACAGTCCCTCGTCCCCTTAAATGAATCCTGGCATAGGCGAAGGAAAGCAGACAGATATGCGACAGTAGCTGATGGGATGACCACAGCAATCTCATTCAACAAGCCCCTAGAGACCGCTGTCTATTAGGTTTTCTTAAATGTAAACAGTGCTCTAAAGAAAGAAAGGCAACAAGCATTGGCAAGTCAACAGGTATCGGCTTAAGGACCTATTGACCTTTGTAGAAAGAGGGCCAGGGGAGAGGCTGAAGCAACGAGGAGGGCAGACAGATTGCCCCATGAGGGACAGGTGCTAAGAATCGGGCAGCAGATTGGGCCTTAGGGCCACAGCGGCGACTTTGGAACTGGGGAATCAGGGTTAGCTCGACATTCTGGGCACATCACTTATTTTCCCTGTTCCCACAAAATGAATGTGACTGTGTTCCTGCTCCATTTATAAAACCAGGCAAAAGCACCTCCATGTGACTACCCTCTCCCCGTGCACCAACAATGCAGCTAGTATCTATTGCCATTACGAGAAGAAAAAAAGATGTCATGGCTGCCTAGTAAACACTGCATATTTGTGGGATGTAATTACACTGTGAGAAGAGCAGTAGGAATTGTTTGTAGCAGCAGGAGCTCGATGGCATCAAAACAGCCCTCCCCACAGCCACACGAACTCATAATTTTAAGCACCCACCTTGCCACCGCTGGAATACACATCCATTTTGGGCCAGGGATCCTCCAGCCCAGCAATTGCCATTCCAGGGCTGGCCAGGTACTGCCACCGCCTCCTCCAGTCCGTGAAGCAGCAGCCGTGCAGCACAAACAATCAACCACAGCTGCAGTGGCCTGGGAGAGCCGTCTCCTTCAGCCAGGGTCACAGGGCTCTCTGGCCGCTTCCCCGCTGAATATGGGCGCAGCACTCCTACCTGTACAGCTGCCCGTGACTATTAAAGTTATTTGCATGGCGGCCTGTGAAGGGCGCCATGCTGATTTAAAAATATATATAAATAATGGGGGGAAAGCGTTATCCTGGACACAGGAGGACAAAATAACACAACATAGAAAAAACGGGCGCCGTGCTAACACATATAGCGTGGCGCCCGTGCCTATTAAAGTTATGCGCATGGCGGCCCATGAAGGGCGCCATGCTGATAAAAAAGCACATTAAACGGAGAAAATAAAAAACAGCAAAACACAAAAGCGGGCGCCGTGCTAACACATATAGCGTGGCGCCCGTGCCTATTAAAGTTATCAGCGTTTCCCTTGAAAAGCGCTTACACCTTCTGTTGACAGGGACCAGACACACACAGCGTTTCCCTTGCGGGAGCGAGCAGGGGCACCATCTGTTTTCAAGATAATTACAAACAGATGGCGCCGATGCTCGCTCCCGCAAGGGAAACGCCAAACGTGCACGCGTTGCAATAGAAAGCAATGCAAAACGTGCACGCTTTTAGCCAAAATGCTGATCGATTCCAAAAGGTCCCCTCCTAAGCAGCGCATGCGCGCTGCGTAGGCGAGACCTAAAAAGGCTTGTCCCACATTGGAAAGACAGCAGAGGCTTCTGACCTTGGCGAACCGCATACAAAGAAGAAAGTCTCTTTCCGTGCGCCTGTACAAATCTCTTCTGAGCATGTCCTCCTGTATTCTTCTGATCCCTCATTGCCACCTACACATGGGTCCTCTTCAGGAAGCTCTGCACATCCAATGGGTGCAAGTAAACGGAGCATTTGACCTAATCCAGGTGACCCCCTCAAATGGTCACCTCGCTGTCCTGGTGGACTCAGCCTCATCATCTGTCTCAAGGGTTACCATTCCTGCCGCAAGCCTCTCCTCTGGTAATAACAACAGATGCTTCTCTGGAAGGTTGGGGAGCCTTCCTTCAGGAGCTTCAGATCAGTGACAAGTGGCCGCCATCTCAACGAAGCCTACATATAAATCTTCTGGAACTAAGAGCGGTGTTTCTAGCTCTACAAGCTTTCGTACCCAGAATAAAGAATTCCCTGGTGCTTGTCAGAACAGACAATACTACGACAATGCACCATCTAAACAAGCAAGGAGGAACTCGATCTTTCCCTCTTTCTCAAGAAGCTCAACTGATTTGGAACTGGGCAATTTGGCACAAAATCTCCTTGACAGCGGAGTACGTGCCAGGGAAGCAGAACTGCCACGAGTGGGAGCTAAACCAAAGAACTCTTGACCGAATATTCTCTCACTGGGGCAAGCCGGTTATTGACCTGTTTGCCACTTGCGACAACGCCAAATGCCAGTACTTCGCAAGCTGCCGTCCCCAACAGGGATCTTGGGGGAATGCTTTTTCAATAGCATGGTCCGGCGTATTTGCCTATGCTTTTCCTCCTATTCCTCTCCTTCCAGGGTGCTGAAGAATATGAAGGCGGAACCCTGCAAAGTAATATTAATAGCACCAGCGTGACCTCGCCAACATTGGTTCACGGAACTCCATCTTTTATCTCTGCAACCACCGATTCCCCTCAAGTCACTTCTTACCATGAACCAGGGGCAAGTTCAACACTCGAACCCAGGTTCTCTGAGATTATCTGCTTGGCTCCTGAGTTCCAGGAATTTCGACACCTAAACATCCCACAGGAGTGCAGAGAAATCCTGTCTCTTGCACCCCCTCCGATCATCCCCAGAGGAACTTTTGCTGTATCTCCTCCATTGGGCGCATTCAGGTTTAGCTCATGCTTCGATCAAAGTACACTTAGCGGCTATCTCCCGTTTCCGGAGATCATCTGAGAGTCCATCCTTATGGTCTAACAGACTAGTATAACAATTCCTTAAAGGACTTTTCAGGACCTTTCCGCCTGTGAGATCTCCTTCTCCGACATTGGCAACTCAACACGGTGCTTGTTCAGCTTATGAAGCACCCCTTTGAACCAATACACAGAGCTGACATGAAGTTGCTTTCATTGCAGATCGTTCTTCTTCTGGTCCTTACATCCGCAAGAGGAGTTGGTGAACTTCAAGCTTTCACCATACACAAACCTTTCTTACAGTTCAAACACGATAGGGTGATACTACGAACAAATCCGAAGTTTATTCCTATAGTCCCCTCGTACTTTCATCTTAACTAACCAGTTGTGTTAAAGTCTTTCTTCCCAAATCCTCAGACGGCAGCTGAACGAGCTCTGCATTCCTTGGACTTAAAACGCTGCCTAAAGCTCTATCTGGATAGGACCAAATCCTTCCGCAAAACCAATCAATTGTTTGTAGCTTATAGCGCGCCTAGAAAAGGTTTCCCTTTAACAAAACAAAGCATCTCTAGATGGATTTCTAGTGCAATTATCTTCTGTCACCAAGAAGCAGGTCAGCCTCTGTTATCGAAGCTTCGTGCTCATTCTACTAGAGCAGTAGCTACATCTATGGCGTTGTTTGCTGGCGTGTCCCTATCAGACATCTGTAGAGCAGCAACCTGGAAGACGCCACATACATTTACTAGGCATTACTGCTTGGACTCTGAGACGATGAGCGATGCTACGGTGTCACAAGCGGTGCTGAGACATCTGTTTCAATAAAGGTGAGCCTTTCTTCCTTCCCACCATCCATTCTGATGCACATTTTCTTTTTCACTGTTTGAAGTGTATCTGTTTGCGGTTATGCATACACAAGAAATAGTTATTGACTATTTATATATGTATGGTTATTACATAGCAAAATGTGCTAATTACTGCTTTTTACTCTGATTCAAGCATGTGAATCTATGAAAGTTCCAATACTGGAGAAAGAAAATAAGTAACTTACCTGTAACTGTAGTTCTCCAGTATTGGAATCTTTCAAAGATTCACATGCGACCCACCCGCCTCCCCAGGAAAGGCTCTTTTTTGTCTCTCAGTTACTTCTTTTGTACGCACGGTGCTTGAGAAAATCTGAGAGACTGGAGCTCCTTTCAGGAAGGTTCCACAGGGTGGTATCAGCTGATTAGTTGCTTCTTGAGTTTGGTCCTTTTTTAAATAAGGACTTGGATATCTTACTAAATAATGAGACCTTAGGCCTTTAACTTCTATGTCTATTGTGACATTACTTTTATAAATGTACCGGGGACTCCCATCTCGATGACGGGGAATGATTCAAGCATGTGAATCTATAAAAGATTCCAATACTGGAGGACTACAGTTTGAGGTAAGTAACTTATTTTCTTCTTTTCAGCAGGAATCAGTGGCTGGGAAACAAGTTCGTTTCGGCAACAATCAGTGGATAGGAACCAAATGGAATAGAAGGGACTCTCATAACCTTTGTGTTTTGTGCTTAGAGAACAACCATCCATCTGCAGTCCAACACTTCCAGATGATTTAGTTTAAGGTCCCTCCTTAGCAGCTTTGCTTGAATGCAGAGTAAGGATTCACTTATAGTGCAGGAGATATTGGAGTTTGCAGCATGTGCCATTGTAGGTCCCATGCTGTGCTCACTCACGCCACCTACTGTTAAACTTCGAATTTTGCAGGTTGTTTTTCTTCATAGAAGTGGTTCTGATTGTCAGGTGAGTCATGATACTTCCCCTGAAACTCTCAGTGCACCAGGGCCTAGAACCTTCAGGTTTTAATGTGCTTTGAGTGCTCCATTAGAGCTGTACACGATTTTTGACACCATAGGACTGGGAAAGTGAGGACTTCACTGCAGCACAGAGCACTCCGTCTTTCACTTACTAAGCCAGAATGGCACTAAAGAGCGTTGGAACAAGTTGTACAGGAATGACTTGATTGGGGGAGGTTTTAGACAGCACCGCATTTATACTTCGCCTTACTTGCAGTAACAAGTTTGTTGTGACCTGACCACCATTAGGTCTGTAACTTCTGTCTACCACGAAGAACTTGGCTATCTGAAAGAAACAGTTAGTTATAGATTCCTTACCTTAGAATTACCCCCAGGTGTCAGACTTGATCCGGAAAGTTTTTTCGTCAGCAGTACCTCTGCGCGTCGGAAGGTGGCGTCGGTCGGCTCCGCGTCCATCGTTGGCGTCGTGTTCGCCGGAATGACATTGCGGTAGCTACTTAGACGCCGCCCTCGCGCGCTGTCAGTTCTTTCTTTTTCCGCGCCAGCCAGCGCAGATCCGGAGAGAGCGGTACCTCCAGTCACTTTTTGACTTGAACTTTTTGAGCGACTTTTGTCAACGTCTTTTGAGTCCTAACGACTCCTGGTGCACGTAGGGATGCCCGGCTTCAAGGCTTGCGGTTCCTGTACCCGACTGATGTCGGTGACTGATCCGCACCGCGTGTGCCTCTTTTGCCTGGAGCACGACCACGACCCCAAGTCGTGCTCCGACTGCCGGTCTATGGCTCCGAAGGCTTTGCGGGAGCGGTCCCGAAAGCTTCTTGAGCGCCGGCAGTCGGCTCCGCCCCGTTCGAGGTCCCGGTCGCGAGGGAGGTCGAGGGACCGGTCGCGGAGCCATCACCACTCGTCTTCTAAGTCTTCGCACTCGGGGTCAGGTAAGTCAAAGCACAAGAAGAAGTTGAAGAAGCATTGTCGCTCTTCGACTTCTCCCCGTCGGTCGGCTGACGCGACGAGGGATGCGGGCGGTGCCCCTCCCGCGCACGGAGCCTGAAGAGCCGACTCCGAGTTTCCCTCCCTTCCCGGGACCCGGAGTGACTCCTGCCCAGCTTCGTAAATTGTACGAGGCGATGCACGTCATCTTTGGGCAGCCCGACACCGCCGGCGGGCCTTCGGGCCCCGCGGACTCGGTTGGGGGCCTAGGCCTTCTCCGCCGGCAGCTTTGGCCCCGGTGCCGCAGTCCCCCCATGGATCCAGGCCTGGATCCGGATCGGCGCCGGTTGACCTTATTACGCCTCCACCGGCGCCGCTTCCTCCTGCACCTCGCACGCATTCAACGCCGGTCGTGCTCCGGCCGGCGTCGACCCCGGCCTCCATCCTGATGTGGACACGGAGCCGGACCGACGCTGCCCGACGCCGGATCCGGCGCCGAGTGGGGTTTTTGTGCCCCTGTTCACTCCTGGGGTCCCTTTTAGGCCAGATTGGCACCCAGAGGACGAGGAGGAGGACTGGGAGGGGTCTGGTGACCCTCTGACCGACCAGTTGGAGTATGACCCAGACTGGAGAGAGGACCTGGGGGATGCCAGTGGTCTTGATACCTCACCTGACCTTGACATGTTGTCTCCTCCTACCGTGACTACGGAAGAGGGAGCGTCATATGTAGTGGTGTTGCGTAGGGCGGCTGAGGCTCTCAACCTCGAGCTCCCTACAGTGGCGGTCAGGACTAACCTCCTGACAGAGGTGCTTCAACCGCAAGCGAGCTCTTCGGAGCCCCTGCTGCCGTTCAATGAAGCCCTCACCAACGTCCTTTTGGGCACCTGGTCCAGGCCGAACACGGGGGCTCTCGTGGATAGGATGATTGCCCACGGCCTGGCCCCGGGCGACCCCACTTTCCTCTCCCAACACCCCACCCCTGAGAGCTTGGTGGTCCAAGCCTCTACTTCCAAGAGCGCATTCCCTAACGCTCTGCCAGATAGGGAATCCAAGAAGCTGGATCATCTTGGGAAGAAGATTTTTTCTTTCGCCAGCTTGGGACTGCGGTCGGTAAACACTGCATGTCTATTGGGCCGTTATTCCCACTCTGTGTGGGAAACGGTTGCGCAAGTGCTGCCCCAGTGTCCGGAGGAGGCCCGGACAGTGCTCTCCCAGGCTGTTGCCGCCGGGAGGGATGCAGCAAAGTTTACCATCCGTTGTGGGCTGGATACCGCCGATTCTCTAGGCAGGACGATTTCCACGTCGGTAGCCCTTCGACGCTACGCCTAGATGAGATCGACTGGATTTTCTGGGGATGTCCAGAATACCCTCATGGACATGCCCTTTGATGGCCGTCGCCTTTTTGGCGACAAAGCGGACAACGCTCTAGAGCGTTTCAAGGACTCACGGGCTACGGCCAAGTCCTTGGGCCTCTCCAGCCGCCCTGCGCAGTCTGCTTTTCGCCCCTTTCGTGGCTACGGAAGGGGTGCCCCACTACATCCCGCCCAGAGCCACAGGCCGGCGCAAGCTGCACAAACTTCGAGCGGCTGGGGACGTGGGAACCACCGCCGTGGTTCAGGGGGCCAGCGGGCGGGCCTGTCCACCAACCCCCCCTCTGCAGCAGCCTCCAAACCTTCCTAGTCCGACATTTCAGGCCCATCAAACGCCAGTGGGTGGCAGGATCCGCCATCACCTCCCCCACTGGCGCACCATCACGTCGGACAGGTGGGTTTTGCAGATAGTCCGAAGGGGCTACTCCCTCCCCTTCGAGACTACTCCCCCAGCCATGCCACCTCAGTACCATCGTATGTCGGAGGATCATCTGGGCCTTCTCCAACAGGAGGTTACGGCTCTCTTGGCCCAGGGAGCCATTGAGCGTGTTCCTGCCCCAGGAGTAAGTTGTGGTTGTTACTCCCACTACTTTCTGGTACCCAAGAAGGACAAGGGCCTGCGTCCTATCTTGGATCTCAGGAACGTCAACCGCTTCCTCCGGAAGGAGAAGTTCAAGATGTTGACGCTCGCTCAGGTCTTGTCTGCCCTCGACCCTGGAGACTGGTTGGTAGCGTTGGACTTACAGGACGCTTACTTTCACATCCCCGTCCTGCCGGCCCACCGGCGTTACCTGCGGTTCACGGTAGGCCACGAGCACTTTCAGTTTACCGTGCTCCCCTTTGGCCTTACCAGCGCCCCTTGGGTGTTCACGAAAGTGATGGCGGTGGTCGCAGCTCATCTGCGCAGATCAGGGGTTCCAGTCTTCCCCTATCTCGATGACTGGCTGTTGAAGGCGGGCTCGCCCCAGGCTGTCGTCTCCCACCTCCAGACTACGGCCGACCTCCTGCATTAGCTGGGGTTCTCCATCAACGTGCCGAAGTCACACCTAATCCCCTCTCAGAAGCTCCTCTTCATCGGAGCGGTTCTGGACACAGCACAGTTTTGGGTTTATCCTCCCGAACAGAGAGTCCGGGATATTAGGGCTATGATTCCAATCTTTCACCCTCTATCCCGGGTTTCGGTCAGGATGACCCTGAGGCTGCTGGGCCTCATGGCCTCCTGCTTCCTGCTGGTCGATCATGCCAGGTGGCATATGCGGGCTCTGCAGTGGGACCTGAAGTTCCAGTGGGCGCAGCGTCCAGGGAATCTGTCCGATTGCGTCCAGATCTCGGAGGGCACTGCATGACAATTGCAGTGGTGGCTCACGAACCAGGATTGGGTCAACGGCAGATCCCTCTCCCTTCCCCAACCAGAACACACAGTGGTGACAGACTCATCCCTTCTGGGATGGGGTGGCCACATGGGAGAGGCGGAGATCAGAGGCCTCTGGTCTCCGGCGGAGTCCGGGCTCCACATCAACCTCCTGGAGCTTCGGGCGATTCGTCTTGCACTCAAAGCATTCCTTCCCTCTGTCCGGGGAAGAGTAGTGCAGGTGTTCACGGACAACACGACCGCCGTGGGGTATTGCAACAAACAAGGCGGGGTGGGGTCGTGGATCCTATGTCAGGAGGCCCTCCGCCTCTGGACATGGCTGGAACATCAGGGCATATCCCTGGTGGTTCAACACCTGGCGGGTTCACTGAACGCCAGGGTGGACGAACTCAGCCGCAGGTGCATGATGGATCACGAATGGCGTCTTCACTCGGAGGTGGTGCAAGGTCTCTTTCAGCAGTGGGGATAGCCTTGGTTAGATCTATTCGCCACCGAAGAGAATGCGCAATGTCAGCAATTCTGCGTATTGGAATTTCCAAGGCGGCACTCGCTAGGCAACGCTTTTCATCGCGAGTGGAGTTGCGGTCTGTTGTACGCCTTTCCGCCTATACCACTTCTGCCCAGAGTGCTGAAGAAGATCAAGCGCGACCGGGCTCAAATAATTCTTGTGGCTCCGGATTGGGCACGAAGAGGCTGGTATCCTGAGCTGCTCAACATGGCCATCGATCCTCCGATCAGACTGCCTCTTTGGGAGGATCTTCTGTCGCAGCAGCAGGGGACGGTCCTCCACCCGAACTAGTCCAGCCTCCACTTCCTTGCGTGGAGATTGAGCGACGGCAGTTGACGTCCTTTGACTTGCCTCCCGAAGTATGTGATGTAATCTTGGCAGCCAGGCGTCCCTCCACTAAGACGGTATATGCCTGCCGATGGAACAAATTTGTGGCATGGTGCACAGCAAAGGCTGTGGATCCCCTTTCTGCTCCTCTTTCTGAGGTTCTCTTGTTCCTCCTTTCTTTGGCCCAGCAGGGCTCTGCTCTGGGCACTATCAAGGGCTATCTTTCGGCCATTTCTGCCTTTCTAAGGCTTCCTGATCAGCCTTCTCTCTTCAAGTCCCCGGTTGTAAATTGTTTCTTAAAAGGCATAACTCATCTCTTTCCTCCTATTACCTTCGTTATGCCTCAGTGGGACTTGAATCTGGTCTTGACCTATTTGATGTGCGCTCCCTTTGAGCCGCTTCACAACTGTCCTCAAAGACTTTTAACTCTTAAAACTGCATTCCTGGTAGCCATCACATCTGCCAGAAGGGTGAGTGAGCTCCAGGCTCTTTCATCCAAGCCTCCTTTTCTGGCTGTACATCCGGACAAAGTTGCCCTGCGAACTCGTCCATCCTTTCTTCCCAAGGTGGTCACCTCCTTTCACATCGGGCAAACCATCACTTTGCCCACCTTCTTTCCGCCTCCTTATCCTTCTAAAGAGGAAGAGAGGCTCCACCGTCTGGACCCAAAACGTGCGCTTTCCTTCTATCTGGATCGCTTAAAACAGTTCTGGGTGGATAACCGACTCTTTGTTGGCTACGTGGGCGCCAAGAAAGGTCAGGCCGTACACAAGCAGACCATTTCTAGATGGGTCGTTTCGTGTATTAAAGCGTGCTATTCTTTAGCTAAAAAGGAGCCTCCAGTGGGGCTACGCGCCCATTCCACCAGTGCGACGGCAGCCACTACTGCTTTGGGACGAGGCGTTCCTCTGAACGACATCTGTCAGGCAGCTACGTGGGCATCGCTGCACACGTTCACCAAACACTACTGCTTGGACAGCCAAGTCCGGAGGGACGGCTTCTTTGGCCGTTCAGTTCTCCAGGACTTTCTGGTGTGATCTTGGGTCGCAGACCCACCTCCGGGGTTGGTATTGCTGGGGTATCTATTCTAAGGTAAGGAATCTATAACTAACTGTTTCTTTCAGATGAACAAGTTACTTACCTTCGGTAGCGATATATCTGTAAGAAACATAGGTTAGTTATAGATTCCTTACCGCCCCACCCATCCTCCCCGTTCTGCGAACTGATTTCTAGGGTTAAGGACATCCTTTCAGGGCCCTAGTTTTGTGCACCAGTGGTCAGTGTCTTGCATGGCTCTGCGTTTCTGGTGCGGAAAGTCATGTACAGAACTGACAGCGCGCGAGGGCGGCGTCTCAGTAGCTACCGCAACATCATTCCGGCGAACACGACGCCAACAACGGACGCGGAGCCGACCGATGCCACCTTCCGACGCGCAGAGGTACTGCTGATGAAAAAACTTTCCGGATCCAGTCTGACGCCTGGGGGTAATTCTAAGGTAAGGAATCTATAACTAATCTATGTTTCTTACAGATATATCGTTACCGAAGGTAAGTAACTTGTTCGTTAAGTTTATAATTCTTTTTTTTGCAAAAATACAGTTTAATGAGACCAGAGGGGGACTCACTGCACGGTAATGCAATGGCAAGACTCTACAGAGTCCCCAATGATGATGAAGTATTTAGCAATAGGAGGGGGGAGCATGCAGAGGCCCAGCAGGAGTGCAGCCCAACAAGGGTGTACCCAGAAGACTCGGACTCCAAAGACCAGGTTTCTCCAATGCCCCAGTGAAGCCTTAATCAAGGATTCAGGCACACCTCTGGTTTCAGGCTCATTTGTCGAGGACTGGTCACAACATGGCCAGCCTCAAATGGGCACTGAACTGACATATACTGAAAACCAACTCCCACTCCACCTGGGTAGCAGCCTCCGAAAGACTCTCGACTTCAGACCAAGGAATATCCAGGAAAAGACCCTATGCCTTACCTGAGAAACCTAGAAAGGAAACTTAATCTCCATGCCACCAACTGTGTTTGACACCGTTCAGAACCAGAAATAGCCCCCAGTTCTGATTGAGTTTTGATACAGAGATGGCTAGAACCAGTCTGAAGCGCAGAATTCATCTTCAAAGCCAACAAGGTTATTAATACCCAGTAGCGATCCTATATTTGAGCAGAGATTCAACCTTCACCCACAGGCAACAACAGCAAGAAAGCGATGTCCCACAGACAACACAGCCAGGCAAAAAAACAGCAGACAATCTACAATTGATTGACACATGCTGTATTATTGCCTGGCCTCTTCACATTTCTAACCATGCAGTAATACCAAAAAAGGCCCACCTCTGAGGAACAAGATTAAATCAGGGCCATCCCTTTTATGTGGAAAACGAAAGTAGGCAATATTACAGCACCCCCTCAGTCA
Organism: Calotriton arnoldi; assembly: GCA_963921515.1. Lineage (NCBI taxonomy): Eukaryota > Metazoa > Chordata > Amphibia > Caudata > Salamandridae > Calotriton > Calotriton arnoldi. Next base: position 562,153 of record CAWUFW010005376.1, read on the forward strand.
TCTCCACCTTGGTCTACTCATTGATACCGATAAAGACATCTTTACAGACCCACTTGCCCCATATCAAGACCCAGAACCAGTAGAACAGCAGGAGATGTGGGGCAGAATTATCATGTGGATGTGCAGGATGAATTACGAGTTAGAACCTTACCCTCTAAAGGTCTCAATGCCTGATGACACTTAAGTATACAAGGCAGTGATAGAGCTGCACAACAGCAGACGGTTCTGCATAGTAGGCGCTCCACTGTTAGTCATAAATAAATTCCTGATACTTCTAACACCAGACTGGAACCAGAGATTTCTTTTTCTGTAGTGCCCCCCTCATGCCGATAGGTGGGGCCTTAGGCCGCTGCAGTAACTTCATACTGCTCTAAACTGATAAAGGGGAATCGCATCTAAGTGCCAGCCCTGCGATCTGGGTGTAAGTTCCGTTCTTTCCATGTCGTTCATAGCTGATTCAGAGCTCCTCTTCCAACTTTGACAGTTTTTTGATGACTCCAAAAACCACAGGATTGAACCTGTACCTCATCTGCAGGAAACTGATGTTGATCATAAATCCACATGAGATGTGCCTGTGGAGCTTATGCTCCATGGACTACTCTAAGTCATGCAATAAGTATAACCTCATGCACCTGAAGACAACCAGGGGAGTAGGTCGGTCTTCTTTGCAGACCAAATCCTCCGGTAAATTAATAAAGAAGCATAAGAAATCGAAGCGGGGTTCTGCTTCCTGGCGCCACTTGCATTTGCCTGAGGAGGCACGTGGGCGGCGTCACTACTCTTGGTCTCGCTCTCGAAGTTGGTCGACCTCGGAGCCGATCCTACACAACCCAAGTTTCTCTCATAGGGGATTTCCATGTATAGTCCTAAGCGTTGAATAGTCCCGCCCATATGCGGGGACCCCGGAGCACTTTATTCAATATAACTTCTTAAGTGCTGAAGTTCCCCTTTCTTCGGGAAGGCCTTGAAAAGTCACTTAAATTCATAATGCAGCCTAAGGGCAGGCTACAGTGGTCAGAGTTCTTCATCTTGGAGTGGCAAAAGAGGAGACTGTAATCGCATATGCTCTTAGTACCTGAATAATTTTGTAATGGCACAGAAAAAAGAACCTTCACAAATCCTTTTGCTATGAGAAAACAGATGAAGAAGTGCAGGGCAATGTAGCCTATAGGCTGCCATTATATGTGAAGAAAACGAAGGCTGTGCCTTTAAGAGCAGAGAGACCACCAATACCCCATCATGCTCAGCCAGAGGCAGTTACCTCAGTTCTTTTTTCTAGCTCCTGCTGACAGGTCCTTTGGAGCATTGAATTCGACCTTTTTAGGTTTTTTCTGCAATTTGGATTTTCAAAGTTCACTGTTTTTTGCTTCACTCAACTGCTTTTGTCTTTCTCTGTGGAGCAAAGTATTTTTCTGACAGGAAAGAAGCTTTTTTCCTAATTAAAATGCCATCTCTTTATGACAAATGTCCTCGATGTGGCAGAAAAAAAGCCAAAACAGAGCCACACGAGGTCTGTATTATTTGTCTACCATCTTCTCACCTTCCTGCGACATCTGCTAGACCTTCTCCAGATGTACCCTACGTGACAGGAGACGATTCGCCTGCAGGGAAAAGAAGAGAGAAGAAAACAGCAAGTAGCGAGTGGGACCTCTGAGTGAGGGGGAGGTAACTCTTCCACCAGAGCTCTTCCCTCAACCTCCAGTGGACGTGGGAGGTCTGAGAGGCGTTTTTCAGGCAGAAAACGTTATCGCCCCGGTCGACATCGAGGCTGTCGACATTGAGAGGAGGTACGGCGCCGACATGTTTGCTGTCTTTGACTGGTTCGACGTCTCGTAAACCTCGACGCTCAACGTCTAGAAGTACTCGAGCAATGCCAGAACCACCTCGCACTGACAGCTGACGTTGAGACGGGTGTCGACGTCGAGGGATACCAATTCACCGTCGCTGAGAGGTAGGAGTTCGACGGCGAGAAGCCAGTCTTCGAGTGCTCTACGTCGACAGTGGTCGACGTCAAGGAGCAGATCGTTGTCTAAAACCAGTCGACGACGGAGGTCGACGTCGAGTAGATCATTGAGGAGACAAAAGCCCTCCAAAAGAAGGAGAATCTACTCCTCATCTGATTCTCATTCAAAGATCTCCATCTCTGGTTGAGATACCTTCTTCTCCCATCCCGGTATCTCCACAACAGGACTCATCAGCTCCAACAGCGCCACTACCTCCAGTGCTACCGCCTCTGCCTTTTCCGCCGGCACCTCAGCTTCCGGTACTACCAGCACCTGTCCTTCCTCCTCCTGTGGTGCCTCAGGTTCCCATCACGCCGACTCCTAGGAGATCACGTTCAAGGACATGCCATCGCTCTCGCCATGGACACTCACGCTCTTCCACGATATCACACCATTCACGGTCGCATCGCCGATCTCATCGCAGGTCAAGATAACGCTCACAATGCCATCGCCATGGGGATATGTCCTCTTCTACCAGGGGATACTCTCCTACCTTATCAGACTCTCCTCAACCTCAGTCCTCACCAATTGCTGATATCGACACCTTTCAAGAGGTCCTGGTCCAAGGCGCTTCGAAATTGAACATACTTATGGCACCCCCACTCCGTCAACTTCTGTGATCTTTGAAACCCTCCACCAACGCACAGCCTCTAGAGCGTTACTTCCACTAGTACCAGGTCTTCTAGAGCCAGCCATGGACTTGTTCCTTACTCCAGCTGCTGCAAAATCAGCACCATCCAGGCTCCAAAAGAAATAGCGACCATCGTAACAAGATCCGTTGTTCTTACATGCCGATCCTCCTCCTGACTCAGTGGTAATTTTAGCTGCACGAAAATCCCATCCCACCCTACCTCACCATCTGCAACTTCTCCTGATAAGGAGAGCAAAAAGGTGGACGTGCGATGTGCTTAATCGCTTAGGTCTGCACGTCAATGTACAAAAGCCCACATCAACACTGGTTCAGATAATACATTACTTAGGAGCTACCATCAACAATTTGCGGGAAAAGGTGTTTACTTTGGAGGAACGACGGTTATCCATTCTCCAGAAATGTCTCAATCTTCAGCGGATGGCCCGTCCATCAGTTCGCGTAGTCTCCTCGCTCCTCAGCTCGATGGCCTCCTGCATAATTCTGACTCCCAATGCTGGCCTCCACATGTGCCCTCTCCAGGAGTGCTTTGAGGACCAGTGGAACCAGGTCTCAGGGAACTGGGAGGACAAGATCACCCTCTCCACTCATGCTGTAGGATCTCTCCAGTGGTGGTGTTCCCAGAAAAATCTCCTGAGGGGAATGACGTTTCACCAACAGGCACCTACACAGACCATTGTCACGGATGCCTCACTGCTCGGTGGGGAGCCCACATGGATCACCTGCAGATACAAGGGCTATGGTCTTTCAGAGAACAGACATATCATATCAACCTTCTGGAACTCTGTGCAGTTCACCTGGCACTCAAGGCCTTTCATCCTTCATTCACAACCAACACCCTGCTTGTTCAGACGGACAATACAACCACCATGTACTACCTGAACGAGCAGGGGGGAACTTGTTCCAGAGCCCTGTCACAAGAAGCTCAATCGGTCTGGCACTGGCTCCTCGCCAGGAATCTGACATTGGTAGCCGCACACCTGCCAGGTGCGCTGAACATCCACGCAGACACGCTCAGCAGGGTTCTCGACGAAAACCATGAGTAGGTGCTGAATGAAGAAGTCGTACAAAATATATTCAGCTTGTGGGGCACACCTTCTACAGACCGGTTTGCCACAGATGAAAACAAAAAATGCCTCGAGTTCGCCGCCGGATTTTACCATCCAAGGTCACATGGGAATGCCCTATGGATCGACTGGTCCAACAAATTTCTTTGCGCTTTTCCTCCAATACCGCTGATACCGGCTGTCCTGCACAAACTGGCGACCTCAACAGCCAAGATTATCCTCATCGCCCCAGAATGGCCCAGACAACTGTGGTTCCCGGACCTCTTACGCCGGTCTATCCCTCAACATCTCAGGCTGCCTTGCAGGCCAGACCTTCTCACGGAGTTCAGAGGTCAACTGCTACACCCCAACCTTTCCTCCTTGAGTTTGGCAGCATGGCTCCTGAGATTGTGCAGTATGGTCATCTAAACCTGCCTCAGGACTGTATGGACATCCTAAAGGAAGCAAAGCGACCATCTACACGATCAGCTTATGCCTTTAAATAGAGACGATTTTGCATTCAGTGCTCCTCCAGACAGATCGATCCCACCTCTTGCCAGGAGGTCATTCTCCCTTATTTATTACATCTGGCTAAATCGGGCCTGAATACTCTTCAATCAGAGTCCACCTGTCTGCTCTCACAGCATACAGGAAAAGTCCTTCACAGATCTCTTTCTTTAGGATTCCAGTTATTAAAGGTTTCCTAGAGGGGTTAAAGAAGGTTTTTCCTCCCATTAGACTCCCTTCTTCTTCATGGGAGCTGAATGTAGTACTTTCTCGCCTCATGCTTTCTCCCTTTGAGCCTATTCACAAGGGTTCACTACAGCATCTTAAATGGAAAACTGCTTTCCTGGTGGCCATAACTTCAGCTAGGAGAGTTAGTGAGATCCAGGCCCTTTGCACCCATGAGCCTTACACAGTATTTCACTCTTCCAAAGTAGTGCTGCGCACACATCCTAAGTTCCTCCCTAAGGTGGTCTCAGATTTTCACGTAAACCAGACGATCGCTTTACCCACGTTCATTCCAAAGCGTTCGTCTCCAGCAGAGAGAGCCCTCCACTCGCTGGATGCTAAGAGGGTGTTAAAATTCTATTTGGACAAGACCAAGTCCATTCGCAAATCACAACAGCTGTTTCTCAATTATGGCCCAGTCGGCACAGGTTTAGCGACTTCCAAACTGTCAATCTCCAGGTGGATTTTCTCTTGCATTCTCTGCTATTATCAGCTAGCTAATAAATCTCTTTCTGGTAAGCCAAAAGTTCCCTCTGCCAGAGGCAAGGCAGCTACTGCAGCCTTAATGAGGAATATTCCCTTAGCCGATATTTGCAAGGCAGCTACTTGGAGATCAGTCCACACGTTCACCAGACACTACTGCCGTGACACAGATGCTAGAGCAGATGCTCAAGAAGGACAGGCATTCCTCAAATCTCTTTTCCTAGCGGTGTACATATCTTGTGATTTCTGTCTACTCCACCGCCTCAGGGGGGATGAGCTTGCTATTGTATTTAACGCTTATGACTATACATGGAAATCCCCTACAAGAGAAGGTATAGTTTCTTACCTGTAACTCCAGTTCTCTCGTAGGGGTATTTCCAAGATAGTCATAAGCAGCCCTCCCTCCTTCCCGGTGGAGTGGACAGACACTTTCATTGCCTCAATTTTTCATTTAGTACAGCCTTCAAAAAGAACTGAGGTAACTGCCTCTGGCTGAGCATGATGGGGTATTGGTGGTCTCTCTGCTCTTAAAGGCACAGCCTTCTTTTTCTTCACTTATAATGGCAGCCTATGGGCTACATTGCCCTGCGCTTCTTCATCTGTTTTCTCATAGCAAAAGGGTTTGTGAAGGTTTTTTTTTCTGTGCCATTACATTATTATTCAGGTACTAAGAACATATGCTGTAGGAAGGGTTGTGAGCAGATGTTCCTCCTTTCCAGTATAATGTGTATATCAAAGAGGATAATTCCTTACTTAAAGTCAACACAAAAAATCCAGGATTGATATCAAGGATTTACCCGAGGACACTACGAGAGCCTTTCTCCTTTACAATTGACAAAAATTTGATGTTTAATACAGTGTTCTACTATAAACTTGAAAATGCACAGACCAATCGTTGATACTATGATTTTGGACTGTAACGACTAGCCTTGAGAAAGCCCTGGCCCTACTTGCCACATAGGGCGAAACACATGTCGGCTGTTCATTCTCCCTCACACTGCATCTTATGAAAAATCATAAATGAGTGAAACGGACATAACAATGTGGTGAATAAAAAGAATCTTTTTTACTCAAACCATCCTGGATTTTTTGTGTTGACTTTAAGTAAGGAATTATCCTCTTTGATATACACATTATACTGGAAAGGAGGAACACCTGCTCACAACCCTTCCTACAACTATTCATTCAAGGCTGTAAAGGTCCAGAGCCTTGAGCAAAGTTCCTCATCTTATGCTAGGGATTCCTATCCAGTATCAGGTTCTCTGGGCCGTTCATTTTTTCCCTTAACTAAGAGCATATGTGATTACAGTCTCCTCTTTTGCCACTCCAAGATGAAGAACTCTGACCACTGTAGCCTACCCTCAGGCTGCATTATCACTTTCTTAAGTGACTTTTCAAGGCCTTCCCGAAGAAAGGTGAACTTCAGCCCTTAAGAAGTTATATTGGATAAAGTGCTCCGGGGTCCCTGCAGATGAGCGGGGCTATTCAACGCTTATGACTATCATGCAAATACACCTACGTGAGAACTGGAGTTACAGGTAAGAAACTATACCTTCTGGGCCCTGCGGCCATGCCAGGTCAGGTCGAAAAGTTCAGCTCAGCCATGCCCCAGCTCTTTGGCTCCTTACCAACTCCTCCTGGTGCGCATTTGGGCCTCAAGGAGCAAAGAGGCCTTTCATCCTGAGTACCGCCGGTGGGTTCACCCTTGATGCCAGTTAGAACCCCTGAGCCCATCTTGCCTCTGCCTCCAGTTTCGATCTCACTTCCAGCTTTAGTTCCGACCCTGCGTCTGGCTCCACTACCTAAGCCAGCCCCGGGTACGCTGATGCCAACACCATTGATGCCAGAGGAAGAGAACCTGATCATTCTATCCAACACCAAGTTAGCGCTGATCTGACTTCGACCAAGGTTGTGTCCAATTCTGCCTGAGTCACCTTTTCCCCCACTTGACAGTAACTGTGACCCGGGTGATGAGTTCGCCCAACCCTACCATGATGATAACTGGTATGAAGGCTTACTGGAGGCTAGTGGGAGACCCGAAAACGGGTCTCCTCTCACCCCTCTGGACCAGACACAGAGGAATCACCTTCCTAAGCCATGGTAATGATTAGGACGGCCGAAATGCTTGACCTCCAACTCCCCATCATGGAGGGGAAAATCAGTGTCTGAACAGAAGCCTTCAACCGGGGCAAACAGCTTCTGATCCCTCTGACGGATACCTTTAATGATGGTTCGGGCCAAGCCTTGTTTTGGCCCCTCAGTCAATTGACTGACAAATTGCCAGGCGCCATCGCCTTGCTCCAGGCAACTCTGCTTTTCTGTCACAGCACCCTTCACTTGAGAGCTTAGAGGTGCAAGCCTCTGCAAGCTAATCCCAGCACATTTCCTACCACTCACCCTGACAGGGAATTTAAGCGGGTGGAAACATTTGGCAAACGTGTTTTTTTTCTCCACCAGTCTGGCCCGCCGATCTGTTGGCATCAGCTGCTAGTTGGGATGCTACTTCCACTCCCTTTGGGATTCTGTGGCACAAGTCCTCCCTAGTGTGCCCGAAGACCTTAGACCTGTTCTCGCTCCGGCAATTCAGGATGGTCGTGATGCAGCCAAGTTCACAATTCGTTGTACCTTGGATACCATCTATTCCATATGCACCTGTGTTACCATTCACCGCTTGTGTGGCTACGATCTACTATTTTCTCAGTCAATGTCCAGTCCTCATTGATGGACATGCCCTACAGTAGAAATCGCCTGTTCAGGGACAAGACAGATTCTGCTCTAGAGCGTTTTAAGAAGAGCTGGGCTACTCCTCACTCTCTTGGCCTTTCCACCCTACCTCGCCAACCGCAACAGTTCCACCACTCCTTTTGCTTCTGTGCAGAGGTGCCCCATACTGCCAGCCTGCCCAGCCTCCTCAAGGAACCCAGCTGTTTTCCAGTCAAGGCCGAGGTGCCCACCTCCCTTGCAGCCAATGTCAACAGACCACTCAGTCTACTGGTCCCCCTGCCAAACCTCTGTAGCATGCGCTTACTGGAGCACAGCTACCCGGTGGAAAGCAGAATCCACCCATTCTTCCTGGGTTGGCAGGCAATAACTTCGGGTAAGTGAGTTCCACAGATTGTCTGCAAGGATTACTGCTTATCCTTCTTTTCTTCCCTACCACACGTTCCACCCTTTCCCTAGCAACTGACGGAGGACCATCTCTCAATTTTACGACACGAAATGCAAGCCGTTTTGGCAAAAGGGGCTATCAAGAGGGTGCCTGCACCAGTAGTAGGTTATGGTTGTTATCACGGCCGGAGTGCGAACAGAAACCAGCCCTAGCAGTTCCGCTCATCCGCCCATGCAGGGGAATGGAGTGCTACTGAGAAGCATCGCTGCCGCTTTTGTTACAGGGGGCCGATATTGCAGCACTGCTGCAAAACAGGCCCCCACGGGTCAAAAACCAGCCCCACCCTTCCGGCCCACTGGGAAATTTGCCCGGTGCCTGCTACGGCCAGCCAAGCCCTGGTTGTTATTCTTGCTACTTTCTGGTGCCCAAGAGTGATGGAGTTTTGCAGCCTATTTTAGACTTGCACCCTCACAATGCCTTCCTCCGTAAGGAGAAATTCAAGATGCTCACCTTAGCCCAGGTCTTGTCTGCTCTCAACCCTGGAGACTGGAGGGTAGCGTTGGACCTGCAGGATGCCTATTTCCATATAGCTGTCCTGCCGACCCACCACCGCAACCTACGGTTTGTGTAGTACCTCTGCACATGCCAAATCATCACCCTGCCGGTGGTCTGTGCTCTACCTTACACCTCTAAGGAGGAGGAGAGACTCCATCGCTTGGACCCCAAGAGACCACTGAGTTTCTGCTTAAACCTTACCAAAGATACCAGGTTGGCGATTGGCTCTTTGCGTGGTTCGCTGGAGCGAAAAAAATGCAAGGCTGTGCAGAAGAGAACCATCATCTACTGGATGGTGCTCTGCTCTGCGTTAAGATCCGCTATGCATTGATAAAAAGCAGCTTCTAAAAGGACTACGTGCTCATTCTACCAGGGTCAATGCTGCTACCATTGCATTTACATGCTGAGTCCCTGGCCTAGACATATGCCAGGTAGCTATGTGGGAGTCTGAGCGGAACAGCATCAGTAGGGAGCCACATGGCGCCACCTGACATTGGTGCCGAGGTACTGATGAAAAGTTTCAAGATCCAGTCTGACGCCTGGGAAATATTAAAAAGGAGAGAAATCTGCAACTATATAGTCTACCAAGAAGAGTGATACCAAAGGTAAGTATGTTATTAATCTTGATTCAAAAAGTCCACCTCCTGCTGGCTAAAGGCACCATGAAGTGTGTGCTCGACATGGCGGGGTGCTATTTGTGTTACTTCCCTGTGCCAAAGCGCTGGGCTTGCCTCTCTGACTCTGTCCAGATCTTGCAAGAGACGTTTCAGGGGTTCGTGTTGTTGCAGACTATCATCAACCTGACTGCTGGCAGACCACTCTCGCTTCCACACCTGGATATTAATTGTAACAGATGCATTGTTACTGTTTTGGGAGAGGTGGAGATCATTGGCCTCTGGTCTCCAGCAGAGAGCCATCTCTTCATCAACCCTTTGGGGCTTTGGATGATCCACATGACCTTGCATGTCTTCCTACCAAACATCCTGGGAAGGCTGGTACAGGTCCGAACAGCCATGTGGTACTGCGACAAGGAAGGCTAGGTGGGGTCCTGTACCAGATGTCTGTGTCTCTAGAGGTGGCCGAAGATCTTTTCCGTAGCCCCCACCTAGCGTGGTCCCTCAACGCCACAGCAAATGGGATGAGCAGATGTCAGTTGGCAGACCGTAAGTGGTATATTCGTAGCATGTATTGGCCGTAGGTACATAAGCTTAGCATACTCCTGCCATCTAGTGTTGTGCTCGGACAGTTTAGACTTGTTTTTCTTCAAAGAAGTCTTTCGAGTCAAGAGGTATAGTGACTCTAGTGACTATAGTCTGTATTGCGCATTATCGTCAGCTCCTTTGTTAGATTGTTTTTCTTCGCCATCGGGTTCGGGCACCTATCTTGATGCTCCGGGATTGAAGCTTCGCAGTCTAAAGCAACCTTTTTTCAGTTATGACTCATCACCCTTCGACGGATACTACCAAAAACCGCTACCTACTGGTTTTTGACAGTCTCTTTTCTGCCCGCTCGGGCTTGGGCCTAGACTTTTCATCACCACTTTCTTTCACTCGACGCACATGGAGTAATGGATAAGACTCCCTTCAGCTTCTCCCCAAGTGCAATGAAAATATTCCAGGCAAAATCACCATCCAGTCTGCAACCTTTGCCTGTGTCCTGAACATGACGAAATGTCCTGTGAAGTGCGCTAGGCCTTCAGTTCGAAGAAAACACTTCGTCAACAAAGAGAGCGGCACAGGGCTCACAGCACAATGCAAGCCAACCAAGGCCAAGATGCATCCGATATTTTCGGGTACCAGCCACAACACCTCCATATCTGAAAGAAACACGTTAGTGATAGATTCCTTACCAAAGAATTACCCCCAGGCGTCAGACTGGATCCGGAAAGTTTTCGTCAGCAGTACCCCTGCGCGTCGGAAGGTGGCGTCGTGCGGCTCTGCGTCCGTCGTTGGCGTCGTGGTCCCCGAGATGACGTCGCGGCAGCTACTTAGACGCCGCCCTCGCGCGCTGACGTCAGTTCTTTCTTTTTGCGCATCAGCAAGCGCAGATCCGGAGAGAGCGGTACCCCCAGTCAATTTTTGACTGAGTTTTTCAAGGCTTTTTTGTCTCTATTTTTCGAGTCGATAGACTCCTGGTGCAGTAGGGATGCCCGGCTTCAAGTCCTGTGAGGACTGTCATCGCATGATGTCAGTGACGGACCCGCACCGCGTGTGTCTTTACTGCCTGGGGCGCGACCACGACCCCAAGTCGTGCCCCGACTGCCAGGCCATGGCGCCGAAGACTTTGCGGGAGCGGTCCCGAAAGTTGCTTGAAGTTCGGCAGTCGACTCCGCGCCGCTCAAGGTCCCGGTCCCGTGGGAGGTCGAGGGACCGGTTGCAGAGCCACCACCATCGTTCATCGGGATCGAAGTCTTCGCACTTGGGGTCAGGTAAGACGAAGCGTTCCAAGAAGTCGAAGAAGCGCCATCGCTCTCTGACTTCCCCTCGCCCGTCCCGCGATGTGGCTGAGGGTGCGGGTGGTGCCTCCCCCGCGGCTCCGGCAAAGCCTACGCAGTCGCCGCCGGCCTACCCGCCCTTCCCGGGTCCGTCGGCGACTCCGGCCCAACTGCAGGAATTTCTGTCAGCCATGGCTCGCCTCTTTGGGCCGTCGGGCCCCGCCGGTGCGCCTTCGGGCCCCGCGGGCCCAACTGGGGGTCCTCGCCCTTTACTGTTGGCGGCTCCGGCACCTGCATCGCTGTCTGCTCCGGCCCCGGCGCCGCAGGGACCCATGGATCCAGGCCTGGATCCCGGTCGACGCCGGTTGACCTTGTGACACCTCCACCGACGTCGACTTCACCGGCACCACCTCCGACGTCACCCGTCCCACCTGACGACGTCGCCCCCGGTTTCAGCCCCGATGTGGACATGGCGCCGGAACGGCATCGCTCGACGCCGATTCCGACACCGATGGGACCTTTCTATCCCTATGTCCAGCCTCCTTATTTTCGGCCTGTTCATCAGCCTTTAGAGGAAGGGGAGGACTGGGAGGGGTCTGAGGACCCTCTCACAGCACAATGTGAGTTTGACCCGGACTGGGCAGAGGAGCTGGGGGATGCCAGTGGTCTTGATACCTCTCCTGACCTTGGCATGCTCACTCCTCCTACCGTGGCTACGGAGGAGGGTGCAAGTTACGCAGTGGTGTTGCATAGGGCGGCCGAAGCCCTCCACCTCGAGCTCCCTCCAGTGGCCGTCAGGACTAACCTCCTGACAGAAGTGCTTCAGCCGGCGGCTACCTCTGCGGAGCCACTGCTGCCTTTTAATGATGCACTTTCAGACGTTCTTTTGGGCACCTGGTCCAGGCCCAACATAGGGGCTCCTGTGGATAGGAACGTGGCCCGACGCCATCGCCCGGCCCTGGGCGACCCCCTTTTCCTTTCCCAACACCCCACCCCTGAGAGCTTGGTTGTCCAAGCCTCTGTGTCGCAGAGCGCATTCCCTACCGCACCCCCGGACAGGGAATCCAAGAAACTGGAGCAATTCGGTAAGAAGATTTATTTCTTCCGCCAGTTCAGGGCTGCAGTCAGTGAACACTGCATGCCTCTTGGGCCGTTATGCCCACTCTGTGAAGGATACGGTGGCGCGCGTGCTGCCTCAATGTCCGGAGGAGGCCCGGACAGTGCTCTCTCAAGCTTATGCTGAAGGGAGGAATGCAGCCAAGTTCACTATTCGTTGTGGCCTCGACACCGCCGACTCGCTGGGCAGGGCGATTTCCACGCCACGCCTGGCTGAGAACAACTGGTTTTTCTGGGGATGTCCAGAACACTCTGATGGACATGCCCTTTGATGGCATTCGCCTTTTCGGCAATAAAGCAGATAGTGCGTTGGAGCGCTTTAAGGACTCGCGGGCTACGGCCAAGTCCCTGGGCCTTTCCGCCACGCGCCCTCCTGCGCCTTCTGCTTTTCGCTCCTTTCGTGGCCGTGGAAGGGGCGCCCCGACACGTTCGCTTCAGTGCCACAGGCCTGCGCAGCAACAGTCTCAGCGCGGACGTGGGACCCGCCGAGCCAGGGGGCCAGTGGGCGGGTCAGTCCACCTCCACCCCGGCCACCACTGCCTCCAAACCTTCCTAGTCCGGTTTTTCAGGCCCATCAAACGCCAGTGGGCGGCAGGATTCGCCATCACCTCCCCCACTGGCGCACCATCACTTCGGACAGGTGGGTTTTACAAATAGTCCGAAGGGGCTACTCCCTCCCCTTCGAGACTACCCCTCCAGCCATGCCACCACAGCACCACTGCATGTCGGGGGATCACTTGGCACTTCTTCAACAGGAAGTCGTGGCCCTCTTGGCCAAGCGGGCCATCGAGCGCGTTCCTGCGCCAGAAGTAGGACGTGGTTGTTATTCCCACTACTTTCTGGTGCCCAAGAAGGACAAGGGCCTGCGTCCTATCTTGGACCTCAGGGAGGTCAATCGCTTCCTCCGGAAGGTGAAGTTCAAGATGTTAACTCTGGCTCAGGTCTTGTCTGCCCTCGACCCTGGAGACTGGATGGTAGCGTTGGACCTGCAGGACGCATATTTCCACATTCCCGTCCTGCCGGCCCACCGGCGTTACCTGCGGTTTACGGTAGGTCACGCGCACTTTCAGTTTACCGTGCTCCCCTTTGGCCTTACCAGCGCCCCTCGGGTGTTCACGAAAGTGATGGCGGTGGTCGCAGTTCATCTGCGCAGATCAGGGGTTCCAGTCTTACCCTATCTCGACGACTGGCTGTTGAAGGCGGGCTCGCCCGGACAGTCGTCTCCCACCTCCAGACTACGGCCCGACCTCCTGCATTTGCTGGGGTTCTCCATCAATGTGCCAAAGTCGCACCTGATTCCCTCTCAGAAGCTCCTCTTCATCGGAGCGGTTCTGGATACTGACGCACTTTCGGGTCTATCCTTCCGAACGGCGAGTCCAGGATATTCAGGCTCTGATTCCGATCTTTCAGCCTCTATCCTGGGTTTCGGTCAGGATGACCCTGAGGCTGCTGGGCCTCATGGCCTCCTGCATCCTGCTGGTCACTCATGCCAGATGGCATATGCGGGCTCTGTAGTGGGACCTGAAGTTCCAGTGGGCGCAGCATCAGGGGAACCTGTCCGATTACGTCCAGATCTCAGAGGGCACTGCACAACAGCTGCAGTGGTGGCTCATGAACCGGCATTGGGTCAATGGCAGATCCCTCTCCCTTCCCCAACCAGAGCACACAGTGGTGACGGATGCGTCCCTCCTGGGATGGGGGGGGCCACATGGGAGAGGCGGAGATCAGAGGCCTCTGGTCTCCGGCGGAGTGCAGGCTCCATATCAACCTTCTGGAGCTTCGGGCGATCCGACTTGCACTGAAGGAATTCCTTCCCTCTGTCAAAGTGAGAGTAGTGCAGGTGTTCACAAACAACACCACCGCCATGTGGTACTGCAACAAACAGGGCGGGTGGGGTCGTGAACCCTATGTCAGGAGGCTCTGCGCCTCTGGACATGGCTTTAACATCAGGGCATTTCCCTGGTGGTTCAACACCTGGCAGGTTCACTGAACGCCAGGGCGGACGAACTCAGCGGCAGGTGCATGATGGATCACGAATGGCGTCTTCACTCGGACGTGGCGCAAGGTCTCTTTCAACAGTGGGGAGAGCCTTGGTTAGATCTATTCGCCACCGAAGAGAACGCGCAATGTCAGCAATTCTGCGCATTGGAATTTCCAAGGCGGCACTCGCTCTGCGACGCTTTTCGTCGCGAGTGGAGTTGCGGTCGTTTGTACGCCTTTCCGCCTATACCACTTCTGCCCAGAGTGCTGAAGAAGATCAGTCGCGACCGGGCCCAAGTCATTCTTGTGGCTCCGGAATGAGCTCGAAGAGTTTGGTATCCCAAGCTACTCAGTATGACCATCAATCCCCCAATCCGAATGCCTCTTCGGGAGGATCTTCTGTCGCAGCAGCAGGGGACGGTCCTCCACCCGAACCTGTCCAGTCTCCACCTCTTTGCGTGGAGATTGAGCGGCGGCAGTTGATTCCTTTCGACTTGCCTCCTGAAGTCTGTGATGTCATTCTGGCAGCCAGGCGTCCCTCCACTAAGTTGGTATACGCCTGCAGGTGGAACAAGTTTGTGGCATGGTCCACAGCAAAGGCTGTGGATCCCCTTTCTGCCCCTCTTACTTTGGCCCAGCAGGGCTCTGCTCTGGGCACTATCAAGGGCTACCTTTCTGCTATTTCGGCCTTTCTCAGGCTCCCTGATCAGCCCTCTCTTTTCAAGTCCCCTGTTGTAAAAAGATTCCTCAAAGGCATTACTCACCTTTTTCCTCCTATTCCCTTCGTAATGCCACAGTGGGACTTGAACCTGGTTCTCACATACTTAATGTGCGCTCCTTTGAGCCTCTTCACAACTGTCCTCTTCGTCTGTTAACTCTGAAAACTGCTTTCCTGGTTGCCATCACCTCTGCTAGGAGAGTGAGTGAGCTCCAGGCTCTTTCTTGCAAACCTCCTTTTCTGTCTGTCCATCCGGACAAGGTGGTGCTCAGGACACGTCCATCCTTTCTGCCAAAGGTTGTTACTGCCTTTCACATCGGGCAGACCAACACTTTGCCCACCTTCTTTCCGCCTCCGCATCCTTCCAGAGAGGAAGAGAGGCTCCACTGTCTGGACCCAAAACGTGCGCTCTCATTTTACCTGAGTCGCACACAACAGTTCCGGGTGGATGACCAGCTCTTTGTTGGCTACGTTGGCGCCAAGAAAGGTCGGGCCGTACACAAGCGGACTATCTCCAGATGGGTCGTCTTGTGTATTAAAGCCTGTTATTCTCTGGCGAAGAAGGAGCCTCCGTTGGGGCTGCGCGCCCATTCTACCAGGGCGACGGCTGCCACTACGGCGTTGGGACATGGTGTCCCCTTACAAGACATCTGTCAGGCAGCTACGTGGGCCTCGCTGCACACTTTTACTAAGCACTATTGCCTGGACAGCCAAGTCCGGAGAGACGGCTTTTTTGGCCGTTCTGTTCTCCGGGACTTCCTGGTGAGATCTTTGTTCGCAGACCCACCACCGGGGTTGGTATTGCTGGGGTATCTATTCTAAGGTAAGGAACCTATCACTAACTTGTTTCTTTCAGATGCACAAATTACTTACCTTCGGTAACGATATATCTGTAAGAAACGTTAGTTAGTGATAGATTCCTTACCGCCCCACCCATCCTCCCCGTTCTGCGAACTGATTTCTAGGGTTAAGGTCATCCCTTTCAGGGCCCTAGTTTCAATGCACTAGTGGTCAGTATCTTGCATGGCTCTGCGTTCCTGGCGCGGAAAGTCGTGTACAGAACTGACGTCAGCGCGCGAGGGCAGCGTCTAAGTAGCTGCCACGATGTCATCTCGGCGACCACGAGGCCAACGACGGACGTGGAGCCGCACGACGCCACCTTCCGACGCGCAGGGGTACTGCTGACGAAAACTTTCCGGATCCAGTCTGACGCCTGGGGGTAATTCTGAGGTAATGAATCTATCACTAACTAATGTTTCTTACAGATATATCGTTACCGAAGGTAAGTAACTTGTGCGTTAAGGACGACGTCGAGGACGCACATGCCCAAGGCGTGCCGGCAGATGTCCCCGTGATTCTTGCTAGCAGTGGAGACGGGTCTGACTCTGACTACAGGCCGAATGCCTCGACAGGACACGCAAGTACTCTGACGAAAGCCCATTTACCAAGTCAAAGCCAGTGTCGAACACACAACCATCAACACTGGGAAAGCCTTTGGAGCCAAAGAACTCCCCAAAAACCCAGAGTGTCTTCGGAACTGAAAACACTTTCGGCACCGAAACAGTCTCTCCAGTCCAAACTTATGTCGGCTCCGAAAACATCTTCGGCATCCAAAGTCTCGTCGTTGAAAACCCCAATGGCTGCTGCGGAATCAAAGGAGAGCCCAATTCAGCCTATCCTGACAAAATTGCAGGAAACGCTTGATGCCAAACAAGATTCTTGAAATTGAACCAGACGCAGGAAGGGTGATCACCAAACCACCTCTTCCTCCTACAGAGACACTGCCAAAACTGAAAAAGACTTTTGAGGAGCAAATTATGGGGCCTCAACCACAAAAGTCACCACGTAAAAAGCATAAGGATAAAGAAACCAACAGTATCCAGTTTCCACGCTACGTATACCCTCTACTCCTCCACCTATAATTCCTACACGGCCAATACCGGCTACATCGCCAGTTCTCCCACTGTCACCACAATGCTCCCCTCGCAGCCATCCACAAGGGTCACCCACTCCATCTTCGGTAGATGAGCATAGTTTGGGGGAACATACTGACCCCTATGACACACCATATTTTTCTAAACCACAGGGTGACCCCAACAATATAGATGAACTGTGAGATGACTGACATAGACCCTCAGGGATATAAAGACCCGGATGTATACTCTTCCAAACTGTCTCCACGTGACGTCACCACCACATGGCACAAAGTTTTGCTCAGGGCTGCACAATATCATAAAGTAGATATGCACACTTTGGAGGATGAGTACGATATCCTCTTTGAAACATTGTGCAAAACATAATGCACAGTTCCGTTTTTGCCAGTGCTGAAGGGTATGCCTTAACCCACCACCAAGATTTAAGCAACCTGTTAATTCTAGGGTCTTAACACCATAGGTAGATAAAAAAAAATACAATCCTTTGCCAACTGACCCTATGTAAATTAAAGGGAATGTTCCGCCTGATTCACTGGTGGTGCATACCGCCAGAAAACGGGCCAACTCTCAAGGTACTTGGGATGCTCAGCCCATTGACAAAGCAACAAATATGACGCTACGGGTAAGTGTGTAGCCGCGCAGGCAGCCAACCACCTTCACATTGCCTATTCAGTAGGCCTCCTCTCCAGATACAACAGGGCAACGTGGAATGAGATGCAGGAGTTGCTCGAGCACCTTCCTAACTAGTACAAAGAGGGTCGGAGTTAGTAGAGATGAGGAGGCGCATATCCAATGCCACAAATCAATGTGCCATAGATGCAGCAGATGCCAATGCACGAGAGATCAACACCAGCGATATTTTTAGGCAACATGCTTGGCTACGAGTATCAGGCTTTAAGCCTGATGTCCAGCAACACCTACTAAACTTACCTTTTGATCGGAAACGCCTATTTGGCCCACAAGTAAACGAAATGCTGGAAAAAATAAAAAAGGACACTGACACGGCTAAAGCCATGGGTGCCCTTCAAACATACCAGCATAGAGGTTCCTTTCAACAGGTCCAATACAGAGGGGCGTCCAAAGCTACCACCTCCACGGACACGGCTGCCACTCAAAAGCCACAAAGCTCCTTCCAATCCCAAAATATTCGGAGAGCATACTACAAGACACAATACAAAGGTAACAGAGGTCGAGGACACAGATCCACTTCCAAGGGGACTACATCCACTAACCATAGGCTGTCCGTGCCCACCCCACTATACAGTGACTGTCCCACTTCCCCACACCTAAAACCAGTAGGAGAACGACTACCGGATTACCACACACATTGGGTACTGATTACATCAGATCGGTGGGTCCTCTCAATAATAAATGATGGATATTATCTTGAACTCACATCTCACCACCCAGTATCCCACCACGAGCACAAGTAATGTCAAAGGAACACCTGACACTTCTACAAGAGGAAATTCAAGCTTAGCTTGAAAAGGGGTCTATAGAGCCGGATCCAAAGCATCTCCAAAGAAAGATGGCACCCTAAGGCCTATAATAGACCTAAGGCCACTCAACAAATATATTCTATTGGAGTGCTTCCACATGATGACCCTTCAAGAAGTCATACCACTGTTCCAGTAAGGAGACTTCATGGCAGCCATAGACTTCGAAGACACCTATTTTCACATACTAATACACCCAGCACATCAGCGCTACCTCAGATTTCAAGTGAGCAGTCAACATTATCAGTTCAAAGTGTTGCTATTCTGAGTGACTACTGCACAGAGTATTCTCAAAATGTCTCGCTGTAGTAGCAGCTCATCTCAGAAGGCAGGGCACACACGTGTTCCCATACCTAGATGTTTGGCTGATCAAAAGTTCAAGCAAACAACGTCTGCAGGATACTCAGAAAGTAATCAATCTTCTACCCAAGGTGGTCTTCACGATCAATGCTCCAAAATCCCACCTCCAACCTTTATAGGCGCAGCTGTTCCTCGACGCAACCCTAGACTCTATAACAGCAAGAGCTTATCCCAGTCCTTCAAGAATACAAAAGTTCCAACTTGCATTGCCTCTTTTTCAACCACATCGTCATGTTACAGTCAAAATAGTCATGAGCCTACTAGGTATGATGGCCTCATGTTATCTCTATAGTACCACGTCCTTGACTGCACATGTACCCTTTACAACAATGCCTCCAATCACAATGGTCTCAAGCAGAAGTCTACAAGATCTAATGTTGGTAGGGTAGCCGACCCATCGCTCTCTGCAGTGGTGGAACTGTAACAATCTGTTGCAAGGTCAGCCCTTCAAAGTCACTGCTCCGTAAGTGACCATTACACCAGACACATCTTTACACGGTTGGGGGGCACATATGCAAGATCTCCCAGTGCACAAACGATGGTCTCCAGTGCAGAAATATTTACGCATCAATCACCCAGAGCTTCTTGTGATTCAATTAGCTCTCA
This sequence comes from Calotriton arnoldi, assembly GCA_963921515.1. Taxonomy (NCBI): domain Eukaryota; kingdom Metazoa; phylum Chordata; class Amphibia; order Caudata; family Salamandridae; genus Calotriton; species Calotriton arnoldi. Next base: position 581,374 of record CAWUFW010005376.1, read on the forward strand.
AAGCTTTTCAACAACATCTTCACATCAGAGGGGTTCTAGTCCATTCCGACAACATTAAAGCCTTGTACTACATTCTAAAATGGGGGCGCCCACACCACACCGCTCTCCCGGATAGCGTAGTGCATATGGCATTGTGCCATGCATCACAACATTCACCTCCTAGCAGAATGCCTACCAGGTGTGAACAACGTCTTCGCAGATATGCTCAACCCAATGCAGCAGCAGGTACATGAGTGGGAAATCGATACAACACTGCTCCACTCATACTTCCAATGATGGGTAGACCTCTTTGCCATACACCAGAATGCGAAATGCCAAAGCTTCACCATTCAGGTTTCCACACCCACAATTCAAAGGCAACGCCCTATGGATCAGCTGGTCAGAGATATTTGCTTACACTTATCCTCCTCTCCCACTTATTCCCTACGTGGTTCAGACGCTCACACGAACATCCCTCACATTATTCCTAGTAGCCCCAACATGGGCTCGACAAGCATGGTTCACAACCTTATCACAGCTATCAGTTGTGCCACACGAGAAGCTGCCAATCTAGCCATGTCTTCTCACTCAGGAGCAGAGGATAGTCACACACCCCAACCCCAAAAAACTCAATCTAGCGATCTGGCTCCTGAAGTCCTAGATTTCAGGTACCTCAATCTTCCACAAGATGTATGACCATTCTAAAAGAAGCTTGCTGGTCTACTACACGGGCATGTTTTTTTTCTTTCAATAAACTTTATTGGTTTAAAGGGATATCACATAGATAGTACATGATGTAAGGAGTCCATCTCCGGTATTACGACATCCCGCAGACCCCGTCAACACCTATATAAGCAACACAAATATTAATGCATGTGCGGTGATTATAGATGAACCCAATAAAGGAAAAGGCAAATACAAATTCCTCAGCTATAAAGTCTATGGCAGCCGTTAGTATCCCAGGAGATCATAAAAATGGACCTTACAGAAAATACAACACCACAAGAGGACAGCCATATTCCACAATCTATGTAATTCCCAAAGCCAATACACAACAATTGAACCTTTCCTCCCCAATCTTCTTTCGTGTTAGGCCTGTACAACAAATGGAATAGCGAAGCGTTTCAATTGGTCTCAGCCATTACCCATATCCGTTTCACCACCCCCAAACTCACACCTCTTGAATTGGAGACGTTTAACATGCAGTCTCCCCTCCAGATGCGGGTACGTCTCGTGGTTCCCGTAACACAGACAACTTAATGGACCAGGGTGTCAATTCATCCTTAAGTTTGTCATCCCTACGAACGTGACTCATCCGCAGTCGCCCACACATACACCCCTCAACCAATCCGTATAAGTGGGGAGCGCCGGACTGAGCCAAGCTATGGCAGTGCACCTCTTCGCCAGGACTAGTCCAAGGAGGACAAACTTCCTGCTTAATTTTTTCTTCGTAGCAGATGGGAGTGGACCCGGCAGTACTTTTCGGATCACAATCTGGACATCCCAGTACGAGGCTTCATTAAGATTGTCAAGAATATCTTGCCAGTAAGAGGCCAGGGATGGGCACGTCCACACCATATTTAGAAAGTCCGCCGTTGGGGGCCCTGCAACGTGCACAGCCATCCGGGCGGGTATTGTAAATAGCATGTAGTGTCCGCGGAGTGAGGTAAGTCTGGTGCACAAAATTGTATTGTAGGAGCTTAAAGCATGCATTAGAACTGACCATATGTACTTCCTCATGGATCTTCACCCAGTCTTGAGCCGGCAGGGGTTCCCCCAACAGGGTGTCCCACTTTGTCTGTATAGGAAGCGCTGCCCATGGCAGGACGTCGCGTAGAGCTAGATAAAGATGGGATATTAGCCGGTGGCCCTGGGCGATTTCAAGTATGACCGGGAGTGCTGGATTTGGGTGGCTCCTCGGGAAAGGAAGGCCACCCCTCCCAAGCAGTGCTCAAAATCTTCATATATTGAAGATATTACCCCGTGCCCAGAGAAGAGAAAAAGTAGCAACGGCTTCCTCCCGTGTGATAAAACACTGCTTAACGTAGAGTTCTCCCATGAGTTCACACCCCCTTTCTCGCTGGATCGCACCCTCCCAGACAGCCTCCACTTGTTGAATGATATACAGAAATAAGGAGGGGATTCGGGAGCCAGACATCAGAAGGACCGGCAGGGGTCTCCCGCTGCAAGTGTCCATTAAGAGCTGTTTCTCCCAATTATCAGCATCGTCCATCCAGGGGATTGCATGCTGCAGCTGAGCTACCATATATTAGAGTTCCAGATGGGGAACTTCAAGTCCTCCTTGAATCCAAGTTCTCTGTAGGGTGGCAAGTCCAATCCGTTTGCATTTGGATCCCCAAAGGAGGCCCCCTATTAAGCTGTTTAGAGTTTGAAAATAATGTCTTGGGGATCACGTAGAAAGTACTCTGTAGGACGTAGAGGCAGTGCGGTAGCACTATCATTTTCACAATAGCAATCCTGCCCATAAGGGAAGAGGGCAGTTCCCTCCAAAACCTAATTGAGGCCCGCACTTCACCACTGTTCCAATATTAAGGTTCAGGTATGTCGGGCCGTGTGAGCCAGACGAACCCCCAGATAGTGGACATTTGATAGCACCCAGGGAAATCACACCTCAGGCAGCTCGTCAGCCAGCACCCCCCACCAGTTTCCTGAGTGTGAACAACTTCGATTTGTCTGGGTTGATACACAAGCCCGAGATTTCCCCAAATGCCTACATAACTTTAAGCAGAATAGGTGCCGAATAGATTGGCTGCTGAAGATATATCGTCAGCATAGAGGGAGACCACATGAATGGTCTCTCCTAAGGATATGCCCCACGGGCCCATCATATATTGCACGGTCTCTGCCAACGACTCAATGGCAAACAGGAGCGGCAAGGGAGGGAACCCTTGTCGAGTACCCCTATTCAGCCAAAAAGGCTCAGATCACCACCACCCCTCACCACCCCCCCACCTCCCCCCACCACCACCCCAAACACACTAGCATATGGAGCAGAGTAGAGCAGGCAAACTCACCAAATAAACCCAGGACCCAACTCTATATTCTAGAGCACAAGCTATAGGTAAGACCAATTTAAGGAATGAAATCCTTGCTCAATATTAAGGAGCACTAAAGCAAAATCATCTGTCAAGAGCCGCAAGGCATGATCAACATTGGCCAGTCGCCCCAAATTATGGATGGTGCTGCGCTTCGGGATGAAGCCCGACTGATCTGAGTGTATGAGGAGGGACAACTGGGGGGGGGGACAGTACACTGCTGAGAATTTACACATCTGTATTTAGGGGCGATAGCCTGTACCCCGAAGAGGACGAAAGGTCTCTGCTTGGCTTCGGTATCATGACCACTAGAGCCTTCTGTGTGGATGCCAGCAGAGAGACAGCGTCCAGGGCCTCATTGTAGACCTCCAGAAGCCGATCGGTCACCACTGCCGCAAATTTGTGATAATATTCCACAGGCAATCAATCACAACCCAGGGCATTTGCATGCCTGAGGTGTTGAATTGCTGAGAGGATCTCTTCTCTAGTAAGCGGGCATCCAAAGCTTCTCTGATGTCAGGGTCGAGGCTCAGGAGTGTAACATGCGCCAGAAAACCCTGCAGATCCCCTGACAAGGGGTGTTCCCATTCTGTATATACCTTGCTAAGATGGGCGCAGAACACCTTATTGTTGCATATGTACCAGTCCTCGCGCGTAAGTGCGCAACTGCACGATAGAGGCTTCAGGGGACTCCCGCTGTGCCAGCAGGGCTCCCATCCTTTCACCCGCCATATGCAGCCGTTGCTGATAGGCTGTGTCTGTATGCCTCTCCAGCCTGCGCCAATTTCCCAGTAGTGCCTCCCTCGTTGCGCACCCATCCGGCAACCTATGAGGGGAAGAAGGAAGCGTACCCTCTAATTTGCCCACACAAATGACCCGTTCTAACTGACGTCGAGCCCCATAAGACATTTTTAAATGCGCCCCCCCAGAGAACAATCATATTTGCCTCCTAGTCGAGTGCCCTACAAGGTGCAGATCCCCAATTCTCAGCAAAGAAGTGCACTAGCATATCGTTGACCGTCGCTGCAAATGGGTGGGGTCCGCTAAAGCCTCTGCGTGGAGGCGCCACAGAGGGATCGCTGGCCAGCCAGTTGCACTTCCAAGGCACAAGACTGGCGAATGGTCCAAGAGGTACGTGGTTAAATAGGTGTCGTCCGAAACCATGCGCGCTATTTCGGTGGAAATAAAGCAATAGTCCAGTCGACTAAATGTGCCCGTTGCCGAGGTACGACAAGAGAACAGGCTGGGCCTGGGGTGGCGCTCTCGCCAGATATCACATAGGTGCAAACCATCCAACACATCCCTGAGTGCCCCACTGAGGCGGGGTTCAGGATGGGCCCAGGGAGGTTCCCGATCCAAGGTCCCGTTCAGAACATAATTAAAACCCCCCGCCATTACCACAGTCGCGTCCAAGACGCTGCCGCCAAGATCCCAGATATGAGGTCCGGACAGTCAGTGTTGGGGGCATAGGCATTGATAAAAACAAATCCCCTGGCCCTCAAGAGTCCCCTGTAGGATAACATACAACCCCTCCGGGTCCACAACGTGGTTCTTATGTCTAAAGGTGACCCCGGGTATCACCCAAATAAGTGCTCCCCATGCATAACCGGAGTAGGAAGTAGCGTAAATGTGTCCCCTCCATTGCTTTCTCAGGCAGGGAATGCAATCACCCCAGACGTGTTTTCTGAATGTACCCCACAGCCACTCCATATCGGTTCAAATAAGCAAACACCCGCTTGCGCTTCACGAAGTGGGATATTGTCATGGAGGTAGCCACACTTCACAGATCACGTGCCCACCTCTCCCCACAGTTTTAACACGCTCACAACAGACGAGCCTGGTCAGCTCAACATGCATGGCCCCTTGAAACAAAAGCAGAACCAACATCCCCAACCGACTCTCAACTTGAAAATTGTATCCCTCCCTCAGCTCCCTCCTCGTGGGCAGTACCACCATCCCACCACGTCCATACCTAGACAAGCTGGGAGTCCGCAAATGCCGTCCTATACCACAGCGTTTAAGATCAGAAAAAAGCTAAAAAACAGACTGTTACAATACTTCTTCACCCCAAACTTGTGCTTCACGAGAGTCTAGGTCGTCGGGGAGGGTGCGAGGCGTAAGCACTCCAGCTCTCTTCCTGTGGCTTTCAGCCCCTAGGGAATACTCACTCCCATCGATACAGAAACATTAATATATAACAGTTTCCAATCATACTTGCATCTTAGGAGAATGTAGCTCACAGTACATTATATATACAATCACAGTTTGCTTCCACTTCAGGACAGCCCTGGGTCCCCAGCCGCGTCCCCGGAGGCAGGGACCCAAGAACAGCGATGGGCATAGGCCCTGCAACTCCCGCCCATTCACATCAAGGTAGCCCTCAACCGGTCCTCAGGGTCGGACCGAGCCATCTCTGGTTTTGTCCCGGTTCTCCCACTGCTCCTGGGAGGCCACATCCGACTCGTGGACCACATCAGTGGCCTGCAAAGTACCATCAGGGCAGGCCATAATCCACTCCGGTCCTCCACTAGCCTCTCTGTTCCTCCAACGTCCCTAATGCCACCAGGTGCTCCCAGACAGACCCTGTGCTGACGGCTGGGATGAACCGTCAGGGTTACAAGCCGGTCGGAGAAGCTTCCCGTGGAGTCCAACCAGTCACTGGCCGCCGCTGCAGTGAAAAAGAACAGCACTTTCCCTTTGTGCTCAATTTAATTTTGCTGGGAGCAGGAGGCCATATTTAAAGTTGAGATCTCGGAGTCGCTTTTTTTGCTAACAGAAAGGTTTTCCTCTGGTCCTGTACCCTCTGGGTATAGTCCGGATAAGGGCCATAGGATGTCCCTCGAACAACAAAGTTCTTCGGATTTGGGTGGTTTGCAGGATAGCATCCCTGTCTCTGAATTTGAAGAACTGGGCTATAATTACTCGAAGCGGAGCACCAGGGTTTGGCTGTGGAACAAGGGCTCTGTGTGCTTGTTCAGTTGTGAAATATTTAGTCTCTTAGGTGCCAGAATGGTAGTGATCCAGTGTAAGAAAGTGCCCCTTTTTGCATGGTTACACCCCACTTTTTACCTGACATCTGATGCAACCTGACTTGATGTGGCCTGGGTCCCTGCCAATCAGGTTCCCAGGGCCTGTGTTCTTTCCCAAGAATGTACCTTTGTATCCACAATTGGAACATCCCTGGCCACAGGTAAGCTCCTTGTAAAAGGTACCATGGGTACCAAGGACACTGTGACCAGGGAAGGTCTTTAAGGGCTGCAGCACCTATTGTGCCACCCTTAGGGGCCCTACACCTTAGCGCACACACACACTGCCACTGCAGGCTGCGTGTTTTGGTGCAGAGAAAAGTGAAGAGTCGACATGGCACACATCCCTGTGGGCCATGCCTGCAATCCACTGCCTAAGGTCTAGGTAAGTCACCCCTCTAGCAGGGTGCACTAGCTCTAAGGTGAGGGTACAGAGGCATGAGCCCAGTACCCCTAAAGTGTCTAAGTCCATTCTTAGACATTGTAAGTGTAGTAAAGCCATAAAGAGTATATGGTCTGGGAGTTGGTCATTACGAACTCCACAGCTCCATACTGGCTTTACTAAGAACTGGTAAGTTTGGTAGCAAACTTCTCAGCACATTAAACCCACACTGATGCCAGTGTGGGATTTAATGTAAAAAGCACTCAGAGGGCATCTTAGAGATGCCCCCTGAAAATCGACCAGCCCTGATGTGGTTCCTGAATGGCTGCCCGCCATTTGCCACCACCAGACAGGTTTCTGGACCCCTGGGTAGAGAGCCTCCGCTCTCTGGGTCCAGAAACAAAGCCCATCCTGGGCAGAGGTGTCATGCCTCCTCCCCCAGGATGGGCTGGGTCCACGAAAGGGGAAGCTTAAAAGGCCTGCCGCCTCTGGACGCTGTCCCTGCCTTTTGGTGCCCCCAGCAACTGGCTCCCACCGGTTCTGGCCCCCACTGTGGGTGGGAGAATCGGTGGAAAATCCAAGCTAGGAAGAGAGCTGTGCCCACCTTTGCCAACCCCACCCCACAGGTGGGGGAGGCGAGGTGAAGCACACATCTCAGTCCCTTCCATCTTGAAGACGAGGGGACTTAACCAATTAGGAAGAGGCTCATGCCCCCACCCACTGGAGGGTGGCATAATAGGGGGTGTACCCACCCCAAGGAAGGGACCCATTGGTCCCGACCTGCACACCCCTTTAACACCCTTAAATTTAGTATTTATGGGCGACCCTGAACCTTGCCTCCTCAGATTCGAGGAAGAAAGAAGAAGGACAGAAGAGCTGTGTTGACCCAGGAAGAAGAGGACACTAAACGCCTTGGCCCCAGCCCAACTGGCCTGTCCCGTCTACGACCTGCCTACAAGAAGAACGCTGGCGGGGCGAGCAGCCAGCAACCCCCAGAGTCCAGAGGACCTGCCCTACCACCTTCCCACAGAATGTCTCCCATGAGCACCAGATTTGCTCATCCAAAGAGACACCTCCAGAATCCGAATTCCGTCGAATCTGCGATTCTGCACCACTTTTCACCCGACGCCCACTGCCCGAGTGGCCCAACACCCCAAGGAGGTCTCCCCAGCGATCCTGACCTGGGATCTGGTGATCCCCAACCTCCCCCAAGACTCCCGACAACGCCTGCAGACTCAACCTGAAGGGTCCCTCCCGACCGCGACCAAAGCTGGTAAGAAAAACCCGATGCCAGAAGACACCCCTGCACCAGACGCCCCACAGCCTTGGGTGGCCCAACCGACGTATCCAGGCATCCCCCAAGATCCCAACTTACCTTTCCAGCCAGTGGTCACCATCAGGAAGTCTCCCTGCCCGAGCCTGCAGCGTCTTTCCAAAACCGAAGGTCTCCATTGGAAAGCATCAGGTCTCCAATGTCCGTTTTGCACCCTGCACCGGGCCACCTGAGTGCCGCTGGTAGTGCAGCTTCTGTGCTGGTCGTTAGTCCCTGCAGTGCTGACCTTAACCCCAGGAGCTTGGCTCCCACAACCGAGTGGCCTGCTCGACAGCAGTCCCTAACCGAAGGCCCCCTTAGCCCTATAGGGACTCTGAACCCGGCAGCCGCAGTGTGGCTGGTGGTGCAACTTGAGTGCCCCTCTAGACCTTGGGGAATCTTGCTCCTAACCCCCAAAGCTCACCCTCGTGAGTCGAGTACTTGCCTCCAAAACCGATGACCATTTTTTCCCATAGGAATCCATGTTATAAGATTTTGGACCTAAAAAGTGTGGAACTGCTAATGTATGGAGAAAAGTGAACTCAATTTCAAAGTATAAAAAGTTTTACTTACCTTGTATGTAGAGATCTTAAAGTGTGGTATCTAGGCATACCACCCCCAGTACTTAAAGTAACTCAAAAGTAATCTAAAAGTATTTTCTGTATGATACAAACTGCATTTAAAATACAAACCTGTAACAATTGTAATTTCAAGCACAACTGCATTACCTTGAACAGTCTTGCATTTTGAAAGTATCTGTTACTCATCTGTGCAAAGTCCTGCTTGGTTCTAAAATAAAACGGAAGTACATCTTTTGTATACTTACCTAATTGGTCTGGATTCTGTCTCTGAGTGTGTGTATCAGTCCTTGATTGAGTGAATACAATAAATGCTTAACACACCCTCTGGATAAGCCTAACTGCTTGCCCACACTACCACAAAGAGAGCTGTTGGTATTTACCTAATTTAGTCTCTGTTATACCTATGGGGACTCCCTAGACTCTGTGCACACTATACCTCATTTTGGTATAGTATATACAGAGCCAGCTTCCTACATCCAGTCTTCCAAGATAAGTTCAGTGGATTGACCTTCTGGACTCTCCATGAACCCCACGAATCGCAGTCTGTGGGATTTCCCCTTTGAGTTTCCATCCAATCATCTAAACAGATCGCTTGTTTCTGTAAATGGATGACAGTGTTGCAGAGAGTACTGACCTCCTCCTGCAGTGTGCTCACATTTTGTTCTGTGGTAGTCACTCACTCCGATACCCTGTGCAAATCAGTCCGCAACAGATTAACATCTGTAGCAACAGAGTCAATCTTATAGACCATCTCGTCCCCTTGAATTTTGCATTGCCGCTAACAAATCTTCTAGGGAGGGAGCCACCGCCTCCTGCTGTACTAGTGTCTCCCCTCCTCCACCCTGGACCACCCTTTGGGGTTGGCTATCCGGAAGAACTGGCTGCACATAATTAAGTATTTTTTTAGCCTGGGCCGCCCTACTCTCCTTCACCATCATGGGGCTCGGTAGAGCAGCGACCACTTGACACCGATATCAGCTAAAGAGGACCCTGGGCGAGCCTCCCAAATCGATCAATCAATCAGGGGCTTGTAAAGCGCTGCTACTCACCTGTGAAGGTCTCAAAGCGCGGGGCGTGGGGGCTGCTGGTCCCTCTGGGTGTAGGATCATTCGAAGAGCTAGGTCTTGAGGTCCTTCTTGAATTGGGTCATCAACCGGATTGCCTGAGGTGAAGGGGCAGGGTGTTCCAGGTCTTGGCGGCGAGGTAGGAGAAAGAACTTCCACCAGTTTTGGTCTTGTGGATCCTGGGGACGTAGGCTACGGCGAGTTGGGCAGAGCGGAGTTGTCTGGCAGGCACGTGGAATGCGAGACAGTGGTTCAGGTATGCTGGTCTTTCGTTGTGGAGAGCTTTATAGGCATGTGTGGGGAGCTTGAAGGTGATTCTCTTGTTGACTAGGGGCCAGTGGAGTTATCGGAGGTGTTGCGTGATGTGGCTGCGGCGGGATGTCGAGGACCAGTCTGGCTGCAGCATTTTTTACGTTCTGTAGTTTCTTGAGCTGTTTCTGGGTGACGCCGGCATAGACTGCGTTGCTGTAGTCAAGTCTGCTGATGATGAGTGCGTGGGTGACCGTTTTCTGGATTCTGTGGGGATCCATATGAATGTCTTTCGGAGCAGGCGGAGCATGAGGAAGCAGGCTGAGGAAACTGCGTTGATTTGGCGGTTCATTGTGAGTGAAGAGTCCAGTGTGATGCAATGGTTGCGAGCGTGGTCTGTCGGGGTGAGGGAGATCCCAGAGCGGCTGGCCACCAGGAGTCATCCCAGGCTGACGGGGCGGGTCCCAGGATGAGTATTTCGGTCTTGTCTGAGTTGAGCTTGAGGCAGCAGTCTTTCATCCAGGTGGCAACGGTCTTCATTCCGCTGTAGAAGTTGGTTCTGGCGGTTGTGGGTCCGTTGGTGAGGGAGAGCATCTGCTGGGTGTCGTCAGCATAAGAGACGATGTTGAGTCCTTGGCTTCTAACGATGGCTGCGAGGGGGGCCATGTAGATGTTGAAAAGGTCGAGGAGGGAGCAGATGTGGTGGTGGTGAGGAGTGCGGTCTCCGTGCTGTGGTTGCTTCGGAAACCGGATTGGGAGGTGTCCAGAACGTGGTTCACTTCTATGAATGCGGAGAGTTGGGTGTTGGCGTTCTCGATGACCTTGGCTGGGAAGGGGAGGAGGAATATGGATCTGAAGTTCTTGAGGTCAGTCGGGTCTGAGGATGGCATCTTCAGCAGGGGGTTGATCTCGGTATGTTTCCAGTTGTCTGGGAAGGTGGCGGTTTCGATGGAGCAGTTGATGGTGCAGCAAACCTGGGGGGAGATGGCAGCGGCTGCTGCTCTGTGGAAGATGTGGTACGGGCAATGATCCGACTAGGTTCCTGAGTGGATGCTCTTTATGGTACTGAGTGTGTCCTCTGTTGTGAGCGGGGTCTAGCAGAGCATGGTCTGTTGGGGTGCGGTGTGGTTGCATGCGTTGGTGGCGGGAGTAGTGGCAGAGTCTAGGTGTTGAAGCTGTTGTATATCTGCCTGATCTTGTGGTGGAAGAAGGTAACAAGTTTGTTGCAGAGGTCTTGGGAGGGAGGAATGTCTGTGGTCTCACTGTTGGGTCTGGCGAACTCCTTGATGATGGTGAAGAGTTCTTTGCTGTTGTGTGCATTGGCGCTGATTCTGTCTTGGAGGGCTGTTTTCTTTGTGATTTTGAGGAGGAGGTGGTGTGCATTGACGGCGGCTTTAAAGGTAGCGTGGGTTTCCGGGGTTTTGTTGTTCCTCCATCTCTTCTCGAGTCGTCTGGACTCGTGGAGGGCAGGAGTGAACCAGCTGACTTTCTTGGAGTGTTGCTTGCCTGGTCTTTTCTTGAGGGGTGCCAGGGTGTTGGCGCATTTGGAGATCCATCGGTGGAGGTTGCATGCTGCGGTGTTGTCCGTTGGTGTTGACGGAGTGGTTGTGCTGAGGGAGTCGATGAGAAGTTCTTCGGTGGCCTTGATACCTCTGCGACACAGGAAGTGGTGAGGGCAGTGGTGAACGGTGAAGGGAGTTCGGTGGTGTGGCTGTAGCTGATGTTCTGGCTGGCGGAGAAGACAGGGTCGAGCGTTTGTCTGGCTGTGTTGGTTGTTGCGATGACTAGCTGCTTGAGTCCGATGTTGGCAAGGTTCTGCAGTAGGGTGGCGGTGTTCTGGTTGCTGGTTTTATCCATGTAGAAGTTGAGGTCTCCGAGTAGGATGTAGTCGGTGGATGCGAGAGCCTGGGGTGCGATGAGGTCTACAATGGTGTCGGTGAAGGGCAGTCTAGTCCGGGGGACCTGTAGATGAGGGTGCCGCGGAGGGTGGTGTTGGGGTTGGTCTGGAACTGGAGGTATTCCATGGTCGTCGTTGGAGTGCGTGGTCAGTCGGAGGGTGTTTTTGTGGACGATGGCGATGCCTCCTCCCTGGCGGTTGGGGTGGTCCCTGCGGGTGATTTTGTAGCCATCGGGGATGGTGATGTCCAGTCCAGAGCAGGGGTTAGTCGAGGTTTCTGTGAAGAAAGCGATGTCAGGAGAGGTGGCGTCGAGGAGGTCCCAGATTTCTGTGGCGTCTGTTGAGGAGGATGCAGTTGAGCCAGTCGGGTGCGCTGGTGGTCAGCTGGGCGGCGAGAGGAGCTGGTGTGAGTAAAGGCATGATTGCAGTTCCAGCAGGTGAAGGGTCTCTGGGTCTTCTTTGGTGACGCTAGATGGCAGGCGGTGTGGCGTCCAAGGTTGAAGGCGAGGAGGGTGCTGGCGTTGTAGTGGTGGAGGATCTGAGAACCAGTGTGCCTGGCGCTGGGTACGGTCCAGGGGCGGATGGGCGCAGACGGGCTTGCCTATGGCACGCTTTTGGCGCAGCCGCCATTAAGTAGTGCTGCGGGGGCTGGAAAGTTTGAAGGCGTCAAAACGCAGGAGCTGTAAAGGACTGCGGAGGGGGGCTGGGCCATGGTGGATCGCAGGGGCGACGAGGGAGAAAAATCGGAGGAAAAAGGAAAGAGGAAAAAAGCAGGCCAAAGGCAGAGTCAGAAATAAAGAGAAATGCAGATAGACAAAAAAAAGCACAAAGAGAGACAGAAGACAGAGACAGAAGGGCAGTCAAGCAGTAGAGCAGTGATGCTCTACCACTGGACCACCAGGGATGAGGCGCAGGCAGGAGCCTGCGGGTGGAGAAGGGCCTCGAACTCCTAACCTTCGGGTCAGCAGCAGATGACAGGGACAGCAGCAGCTACAAGACGGAGCTGCGCTGCGAAGGAGCAAGTCCACTACAAGATAGATAGATCACCGCTCCCCAACTACCCAACAGAGGGCTTTACAGGATTCCGGCACAACACAGGCGGCCCAGAAGCAGAGCAGCCCGGCCCGGTCTCCAGAAGAGGTTGCACAGCTCCCAAGCCCAGGCCTCTCAGATCTCACCTATAGGCCCCGAGCCTCAGGGGGGCGCGTTGCAGGGATCCTTGCCAGGTCTGGTACTACCACTGTGGCCAACTGCGTATGGTCACTTTTGCATGCAGGTGTGAGGCACAATCGGCACACCCTCCTCCTTGGAGCACACTATTCACCTCCTCTAGGCCCTGGGGTGGCCGCCCTAAAGGACTCGGAGTCAGGATGGCACAGTTCATTGGACTCAGGCAGGTTGGCAGCCGGGTATCACCAGTGTTGCTCGGGAGAGGCCCACCCGTCTCATGTCGCCCCCCTCCGTGCACAGGCCTCCTCACCTCCAAATGCTGCGCACTTCGGGGCAACAGTCTCTCCTCTGCCTCACCTCCAGGGGCTCTTCCCAGGTGCTTAAATTGGTGGGTCGTCTAGTGTTTGCACATGAGAGTTCCCGGGAACACCGTCGCTCCACAGATGGGGGCGAGCGCACTCCCCTCGTGTCACTCGCCTCCCTAGTCACTGGCCTCCTCCTTTCTGCTCATAGCGCACCACCGCCAGCCACTCCATTGCTGGAGCTTTCCCCGAGGGCCTGCATCAGCAGGAGCCTGCAGAGTCTGCACCGTGCCTTTCAATCAGGCCTCCTCGTCTCAGATGGGAACAAGCGCACCCCTCTCCTGCCACTTGCCACCGCGCCTATTGGCCTCCTCATCTCCTGTTCGCAGGCCGATGCAGAAAGTCACCGCCACTTCTCAGCCCCGCTCCGGCAGCTCCCGTCAAGGCCTCACCAGGGAGTCACCTGTGCCACTTTTTTCCATTGCATGGGGACTTGCGCACCTCTCACATTGCCTGCCTTCCTGCCGTCACTGCTCAGGTGTCCCGGGGAGCTGCCCCGCCTCTCCGGTGCCCCTACAGGGGCACTTCCCAGCGGCTCGAATCAGCCGAGGCTCCTGATCGCCTCGTCAGTCCGCCGAGACACCTCTTTGTCTTTCATAGGGCCCTTTTGACTCTCGGCAGGAAAATAGAGTCGGCCCTTGCCATCCGGGCCGCATCTGCTCTCTCACTTCTGAGCAACCCAGAGCCCCGGCAGGGAGCCCAAGGCGTACCACAGCGAATGACTGGTTTAACAGGGAGCTGTCCGGAAAAGATTGCCTTCAGAATTCTGCAGGATACGGGCAGGACTAGGCCTATGGCGGCGGAAGCGCAGAGAGGAACGTCTACTCTGACATCTTGCCTGGCCACGCCCCCTACATTGGCATGTTATGCAGCTAAATGGAAAAGATTTGTTAATTATTGTTTAGCAAAACATATTCAACCACTTTCCCCTTTGGTACAGGACCTCGTTTGCTACCTACTCCATTTACAACAAGCAGGCCTTGCATACACCTCTATTAGGTTACACTTAGCAGCACTCGCTGCGTACGTGCGAAACAGACAAAACATGTCTTTGTTTAAAATTCCAGTTATTAAAGCCTTTATGGAGGGACTGAAAAGTGCCATTCCTCCCTCCATCCCACCAGCACCAGCCTGGAATCTTAATATAGTTCTCACCAGGCTTATGGGTCCTCCCTTTGAACCACTGCATTCATGTGATTTACAGTTCCTTACATGGAATGTAACGTTCTTAATGGCTATAACATCTCTCAGACGGATAAGTGAACTTCAAGTGCTCACCTTAGAAGAACCTTTTTTCCAGGTCTGTCCAGATAAATTAGTACTGAGAACAAACCCCACATTTCTCTCTAAAGTAGTTTCTTCTTTTCATGTAAACCAAACCATTGAGCTCCCAGTGTTCTTTCCCAAACCAGACTCTGGCAGAAAGAGCTCTACACACCCTCGATGTTAAAAGAGTGGTTATGTACTACATCGAGAGGACAAAATCTTTCTGCAAAACTCAACAACTTTTCGTAGCTTTTTCAAACCCTCAAAAGGGCTAATCTATATCTAAAGCAGGATTCGCAAGGTGGATAGTAAAATGCATTCAAACTTGCTACCACAAAGCTGAGCATGTGCTACCTACAGCTCCAAGAGCTCATTCCACACGTAAAAAAGGAGCATCAATGGCTTTCCTGGGAAACATTCCACTAGTGGATATTTGTAAGGCAGCTACATGAAATAACCCACATACATTGACAAAACACTATTGTGTTGATGTTTTAGCTAACCAACAAGCTAGTGTGGGTCAAGCTGTAATAGGAACTCTTTTTCAGGCGTCTACTTCAGCCATTCGCTAGACACCCCTTTTGGGGAGCACTGCTTTACATTTGATGCTAAGCATATGTATCTACAGCCAACACATGCTACGAATGGAATACATTACCTTGTAAGCATCTATTTGTAGCGTGTAATGCCGTAGATTCATATGCACCCACCCTCCTCCATGGAAGCTAATGGCTGACGTGCACACTACTCTCCTGAAACTATTATCTTTATTAAACCGTAACCTGCATGTTCATCTTTACTATTCTCTCTACTGCTCCTAGCCTAAACTAACCTGATAAGCCAAAAAACAATCTAACAAAGGAGACGACAAACATGCGTAATACAGACTATAGGAGGAGTCACTATTCCTCATGACTCAAAAGACGACTTCTTAGAAAAACAAGTTGCAAACGTCCGAGGCCAACACTAGATGGTAGAAGTATGCTAAGCATATGAATCTACTGCATTACATGCTACGAAGTGATGATTACAGGGTAAGTAACATTCCTTCCATTCCTGGTTGGCACAGGGCATCAGTGGAGCATGTCCTGGCTAGATCTCTTCACCACCATCGAGAAAATGCAGGCTCAAAGTTTCTGCACACTGAAGTTGCCTCCAAAAAGAGTAATTGGGAGATTCATTCTTTCTGCAATGGGACACTGGTCTCCTGTATGCTTTCCTGCCGTTACCTCTCTTACCTTGAGTTCTGAGGATAGTCGGGACAGACGAGACCCATGTCATCCTAATAGCTCCAGTCTGGGCCAGGAGAAGGAAGTCTGAGCATTTGTCCTTCAATCCAGCTACCCCTTCGAGAGGAACCCCTGCCTCAGTAACACTCAGCTTACACCCAAATCTCCACAAACTACCTCTCCATGTATGGCCATTGTGCAGTGACAATTGACTTCTGTTGACATGCTGCCTGAAGTGACAGATGTCATTCTTGCATCTGGATGCCTGTTCATTAAATCTATGTATGCCTGGTGCTGGTAAAGATTTGTGGCCTGTTGTGGAGTCCGTCATCTCGACCCTCCTCAGGCCAAACTTTCTGATGAATTGTCCTTTTTGTTGTTGGCCCTGCATGGCCTTTCAGTGGGTACACTTAAGGGTTTCTTGTCTGCCTTTTGTTTGTCAGATCAACCCTCTGTCTTCAATCAAAACATTGGTTGTGATGCATCTTCTGAAGGGACTTGCACATGTTCCATCCAAATTCATTTGTCATGCTGTAGTGCTAGAGGCACTCCCATGTTTTGAAACCACATGATGACCTTTGACTACCATTGTTTTAATTGACTTTTGGTGTTTTACTTTATCCTAGCTTGAATGTCCTGCATGTGCACGTTTCTTTGAAGATTTCTTTTGTGTCTCCTTATAGTTTTAAAGTGGGAGAGCTTTCACAAGGTAGAACAGCCTTGTCAAGAACATAACATGTGGGATGTGTATTTGGTTGCATGAGAGAGAGAGAGAGATGTGGAATGTACTTCTTGGTCTCAACGTGCAGTGTTGTAAGCAGTGGTGCTCAAATGTGGGTTATGTTGTACATTGGGAGATGAAGTGTGTGATGCTATAGGCCGTGGTGCACAAATGTGCATTGCGTTGTACATTTGGGAAGTTTTATGAAGTTCTTACTATTGGCTTTGACATGCCCTCATGCCATCTTGAATTCTGACTCTGTCAGCTAGCTTGAGCTTTTTCGCACACAGACAGGCCCCCAGATTACTCAAGTTGTTTAGGCTATTCACATTCAAGGTTGTTTTGTTTTCTGTTTTGCTGGAAGACTTTCGTAAGCTTCGTTAAGATATAGGCTGGAATACGTGAGAGCGCAGAAGGAACATGAGAACTCTTTTGCCTTTGGAATGCTTGCATGGAAAGTGGCCAATTCCAGTAAGTTTCCTTGGCGCAGAGGAGGGCCTCTCAGAACCTTCTAGTGTGTTTTGAGATTATAAAGCTGGGGTTTGTTGACTTAGAAACTGGGATTTGGGCCTGAAC
The DNA here is from genome assembly GCA_963921515.1 of Calotriton arnoldi. NCBI lineage: Eukaryota > Metazoa > Chordata > Amphibia > Caudata > Salamandridae > Calotriton > Calotriton arnoldi. The sequence continues at coordinate 598,244 of CAWUFW010005376.1, forward strand.
GACAGACGCGTCTACAGTGCAGCACCTCCCGGTTTTGCTGAGTCTCTTGACCCCGGCTGTGAATCCCCCAGTCTGGAGTGGACCGAGATGAAGTTTGCAGCCAGTGATGTATCTTATTTTTGATTATTGCCATTGTGATGTGTGATTGTCTGTGTGCACATTGAAGTCTCCAGTGGCTATAATCGTCATTGTGATGTGTGAGTGTCTGTGTGCACGTTCAAGTCTCCAGTGGTTATAGTCATCTGATGTATTTAGTGTATATTTCTTTCTGATTTCTTGCAGGACGTCCAGTATTATCTGCTTGTACTTCATTTCATATTATTGTCCACGCATTAAACAGTTGCATTTGCCTACTTATAAGTGTGTTATCATTGCTTGCATATATACATATATATCTCTATATACATTTGAATGTTGTTCATTTGACATCTGGGAAAGCTTTTCTGTTAGAAAGTGTTGCACAATTAAAACCCCATGCCTTATTCTGAAAACAGTCTTTGATGTGTCTCCTTTTATAAAAGTTAAATTCCTTTCCAGGTGGTGTTGTGTTGTTTTTATTGCTTCGTCGTGTTTGAGCCTCCGTGTGGGAGGGCAGTATTTTCCATTACTTGGGTGGGTGAAGCAATACACATGCCTCAGTGGGGCCTATAGTCCGGACATCCCTTATAAGTGTGCTATTTGAGCCTATGCACAGTTCCTCATTACAGTTTCTGACAATCAGAGGTCTTACTTATCACCATCACTTCTATGCATTTTTGTTCATGAAATACACCTCTGCAACCTCTCTCTGCCATTTTTTTCGTGGATAAACTGATGCGGAGGACTCTGGCACCCTTCATACCAAAGGTGATTTCACCCATCCATGTCAGTTAGTGGATAACCCTGCTGACATTTTTTGCTGAAAGAGGAGGGTGGAATTCATCAGCTTGACCCTAAACGAAATCTTACTGAACCTCTCCACACTCCGAAAGCCGAGCCAACGCCCTCACCAGACTCCCACTTTTTCCAGCACCAAACATCAAAGGCCTTCCAAGGCTTCATGTCCTAGTTGGAACTCAATCCCCCTCTTGAACCAGACACAGAGACCCAAAAGAACAAGAGCTGCAATGTTCACGAGTGAAGCGTCGGATCTTGCCTCCTCGTATGACACCTCCTCTACTGGCACCCCAAAATCCACTTCCTCCACTGTCACCCCAAAATCCAGGTTATCACTGGATTCAGAAGAGACTGCTCCCCTCCGAGATCCTTAAGACCCCCTGCCTTCCTCACTAACATTCCCAGGGCCCCCCTAATGAAGAAACACAAAAAAGGGGGGATCTCCACCAAATGCATGCTCATAAACTGCAGATCAGCCACCAAACATGCAACAGAGCTGGCAGAAACCATCCTCACCCATGACATAGACATCACGTTCATCACCGAAACATGGTTAAATGAGTTCTCTTGCAAAACACACAAGATGATGGACGGAATGCTGCACATTGGCAAACATTCACCCCCAGTCACAGATCTGGGTTTAATCCATCGTTATTTTGCTTCACCACGCCACCCCAGTTCAGACATAGCCATATGCAAATCAGTCTTCACCCTGTGCCTCATGGGAACAGTCCAGACCGAACTGCCAAGCCATGTCTTCCCTGGACCGGAATCAAGCATCCTAGGACCGGTTTCAGGCTATCAGCCTTCATCAGCCAGGATAGCTTGACTCCAGTGGCGTAGTGAGCACGGGACCCACGTCTGGGCATACCCTTCCCACA